>BMAR01000027.1:0-600000 GCA_021605115.1 Astrephomene gubernaculifera | reverse complement strand
AGTAACGTGGATGTAGTGGATCACCACCAAAGACAATAAGGACGCATCCACTAAAGGTGAAAGACTCACAATGCAGCCCACTCCGTGTACGGTACGATGCCTCGTCCCTAAAGCGTACGACGCATATGGCGTCAAGTTGTGCCTTCGACAGCCTACGCTCTCCAAAAGCATATTCCCACATATGGTATCCTCCTAATTCATACCCTAGTAACGAAGTATCCTAACTAACCCTGCCCGAGCCCCCGTCAACGCTGCAACAGCTGTCAAACAAATTGAATTCCCCTTGCCCTCCGCCTGCTGTCTGCCCCCTCAGCAGCACCCGGTGCGCTTCCGCTGCGTGGCGGAGGTGTTCATGTCCACCGCATCCGGCATGAACCTGTGCGGGCAGGAGGCGCGGGCAGGAGGTGTGGGCAAGAGGTGGGAGAGTACGACACATGTCACAGGACAGCCATGGAACAACAGCCACAACAGCCACAAGAGCGGCATGCTTGCGCCCCCCGCCATTCTCTCCATTACTCCCAAACCCAACCTCATCCTGTCTGCCCAGCCACCCTGCCCAGCCCAAAGTCAGTTCGTTGTTTCCTCTTTACCTCCCCCATCCCACCCCCCACATAACAAGCCGCGCTCCGCGCCACTCACAGCTCCTCCTCCTTCTCATTGCGCAGTGCATTGCGGGTGATGCAGGTGAAAGCCGCCTCCACGTTGATGTCCTCCTTGGCCGACGTCTCGAAGTAGGGGATGCTGCCTTTGGAGGCGCACCAGGCCTTGGCTTTCTTCTCGGTCACCTGACAACATGTGGTACGGGGTGTTGGGTTAGTAGGGGTGAAGATTCCGTTGGGACCCCGTCCCAACGTCGTGGGTTGGGACGTTCGATTGACAGTGGGACGGCTAACCCAAAAGGGCTAAAGGGACGCTTTGGGGCGCGGACAAAGGGGAAGCAGGGACGGGACGGGAGAGGGGCAGGGAGGGTCGTACCTGCCGGTTGGCGCCGCTCTCGTCGATTTTGTTGCCCAGAACCATGAAGGGGAAGTTGTCCGGGTCGGCAGGGGCAGCCTGGTGGGATGGTCAGAGGGGGTGCAAAAGGGGGCAGCAGGGTTGGAAACGGGAAGTTGCAGCATCAGCGCGCTTGTACTACAACGTACAACGACCGTACAACGCACTGGACAGGAAGGGATTTGCCAAGTTGGGCTCCAAGTGCCCAGACAGTTAGAAGGGTTGTTCAAACAGATGGCCAAGAGCTAAGCGTAGAGTTGACATCAGGGCGATCCGCTTGCCTGGCCCGAAACCCCAGCCTCCCCTTCCTCACCTGTATGATGAACTCATCACGCCAGTTGTCCAGGTCGTCAAAGCTCTTCGCATTGTTTACATCGAATACGAGCACACAGCAGTCCGCCCCTCGGTAAAACGCCGAACCCAGGCTTTGGAAGCGCTCTTGGCCAGCCGTGTCCCAGATCTGCGTAAGCATGCTGCTATAATGTACCCAACCAGGACGGCAAAAAGGAAGGCTGGTGAGGTGCTGATTGACGCACCTGCATGGTGACCTTCTTATCATCCACTTCAATCTCTTTGGTAAGGAAGTCAGCGCCAATCGTCGCCTTGTACTCCTTGGTGAACTTCTTTTGCACATACTGGTTCATTAAAGACGTCTTGCCCACACTGTCCAACGGCCAAATTGCCACGTTAACATTGCTGAGCGACAGGCAGCGCCAGAGCGTAGTTGCTAAACAACCCCACGCACCCACTGTCGCCGAGGATGATAACTTTAAGCAGGCGCCGCTTCTTCATCGTCGACATCTTTTCCTTTAGCTAACCAAAATGACAACTAAATCCTTTAGATGGCTCTTTACGCTAGGCAGTCGGGGATACCAAGAAGCAAGCGTGACGCTACCTTGGGCCGCTAACCCGCTAGCTTCACAGTAGCTAAAATCAGTTTACAGCTAGCCCCGTAAATGGTGTCATACAGCCTCGCAGTCACCGTGCGAGAGACAACTGATGAAAGGCGTCGCACCGTTGCACGACACAAGGGCTTCGCATGGCTAGATGCTATGACATAGGCAGACCTTTCTTATAGGATCCCCAAATTACCAAACCATGCATCATTTAGATGGGTATATGTCCTTGTGGGTAGCGTAGCTACACCTATCTTAACTGAACGAGCAAAATAATGGGCCGCTATGTCCAATCCTGTTAACGCAAAAGCAATAAGCGTAGACAATTTGAATCTTATGGTATAGCTGCATTGCAAGGCCTGGAAGCTGACGAGTGACGGCAGAAATGATGCCAGGGTGGTTGGTAGCTTTTCTCTTTACACTCTTGCAACTGAGCGCAGGAGCAAACCATAGCACAGTAAGATCACGCACGGAATACTATCAAAGCCCGTCAGGTCTAGGGCGGAAACCAAAAGTCATTAAATCCCTTTCAGGATGTGATTACTGCCAGCGAAGCGAGGTATCTCGACCTGGACGATGCGTTAACATGGCTTGGTTCGACTGTGGTGGATGACTTAGTTCCTATCACAGGTACTCGAAAGGCTAAGCCGTACGGCAAAGTTGCGCTCGTACGCAGCAGCTATCCTAACCTACCTCTTCACCTCGCCGCCCTCAGGTCCAACACGGCAGTTGCAGCAGTTGCAGCAACATCAGCAGCGGTCAGCCACATCCAGGACTTCCCAGCGAGCGGTGGAGAAGCGGTGCCGGGGAACGCAGGGCAGCTGGTGTGTGGGTTACAACAGCCAACCCCCCGCTCCCCCGCCGCGGCCAGCCCCCCGCGGCAACCGCACCTGTCCCCGCAACTGCAGCGGTGTGGGGAACTGCAACCACGACACGGGTACCTGCGACTGCCCTGCAGGTGGGGGTGTGAGCGGGTGGGAGGGTGAGGAGGCGGCGGGTGCATGCATGCCCCGCCCTCCCCTCCCTCTCCGCCTAGCCTCTTCTAGCGCTATCAGCTTGGCCTTCGTGTTCCCCTGCTCCCTCTCTCCCTCCACCCATGCATGCCCCTTGCCCCATGCCCCGCCCTTTCCTTGGTCCTCTATCTCCCTCTCCTGTCCCCATGCATGCCCCCCTGCCCCCCTCGGCCCCCAGGCTCGCAGGGTCCCGACTGCGGCTCGGTGCTGTTGCGCCCCTGCACAACCCACTTCCGCCACCGCGGGGACGTCCCGGCGGGGCACATCGATGCGGAGGGACGCGACCTGGGGCTCACGGACGAGGGGTACACGGAGTCCCGGTGCACAGGTGGGAGCTGGGGGGGGGGGGTACACGGAGTCCCAGTGCACAGGTGGGAGCTGGGGGGTAAAAAAAGATAATGAGGCACTGACGGTGGCAGGGAGGGGGGTTAAAAGGGATAAAGATTCCGCATGAGGAGGGGCCGGGGGGGAGGAAGTGTACCCAATGTGTTGGGAGCTGCGGGGGTGCGGGGGGAGGGGAGAGAGGAGGGAGGCGTGGAAGAGGGAGGTGGGGAATATAGTCCCGAAACCGATCCGCACACAACAAACCACCCCCCCCATCCCTCATCCCCCCACCACAACCCCAACACCCCAGGCATCTGCGACCCGGTGACGGCCCGATGCTTCTGCGACGGCAAGTACCGCCGAGTGAACCCGCCCCCCGGCTCCCCCCCCGGCACACCCGCGCCCGTGCGGGGCCGGCCGCTGCCCAACCACGTGTGCCAGGTGGGGTGTGGGTACGACACAACTGGGTACGGCGGCACTACGTACCGTGTGCCGTACATCGGTAAATGTGTGCCGTACATGCCGGGTCCATGGTATAAAGAATACGGGTAGCATGTCGGGGTAGACGTGTGGGGTACCTCTGTACATGTGCTGGCGGGGTGCGGCCACCACTGCCACCACCACCACCACCACCACCACCACATCCCGCTGCGTCTGCTGCTTCGTTGTGTGCCGCTTCCTGGGGTCACCTGCTTCAAGCCGTGGTATGGTGGCTGCTGCTGCATCCCTCCTCCTGCTGCTGGCCCATGTCCCCCCCCCCCCCCGGTGCCCCCCCACCACCACCAATGGTCTGTTCCCCCATGTGTGCCCCCCCCCCCCACACACGTGTGCAGGTGAGCGACGACGGCAAGGGTAACAAGCTGGAGTGGGGTCAGGTGCCCTGGCAGCAGATCTACGGACCCGACGGCTGGTGCAACTCGGACAAGCCGGTCATCAAGTGCGCGGGTGGTGGGGGGGGGTTGTTGGTGTGGGGGGGGGGGTATGTCCACGTGTCTAGACATGAACAGAGGCGCGTTCTACGATTGGCTGTCACCCCAAGCGCCTGCCCGACCTCCCCAAACCGTCCCAACCCCCTCCTTCTTCCCCTTCCCGACCCTTGCCTGTCCTGGCCCTCCCCCCTGCCCTGTCCGCCCGCATGCAACTCCCCGCCCGCACAGCTGCGGCTGCATGTTCGACGGATTCTCCGGGGAGCTGTGCGACGAGGTGACGGAGACCATGTGCCCCAACCAGTGCTCGGGCCACGGCGAGTGCGACAGCGGCTTCTGCAAGTGCCATGCGGGCTGGTACGGCACCGACTGCGCAAGGAAGGCGGCGGGGCTGCGGACAGAGCCGGGTGGGTGGGGGGTTGGGTGTGTTTTGGAAACTGGTATGTGTGTATGTAAAGAAAACTGGCCGTGAAGAGGAGCGTGCTGTGATTGAGTGTGTGTGCGTGTATGCGGGGGGGGAGGTGGGGTTCCCTAGTCTGGGAAGCAGGGACGGACACTTGCTATCAGGGTGCTATCAGGGTGCTATCAGGGTGCAATGCAGCTCCGACTTCTGCTCCGATTTCTGCTGTGCGGGTTGTGTGTTAAGAAACCTGGCCGCGAGTGTGTGGATTGCAGTCTTTTCGTTGTTTCTTTATCGTCGCCCCGCCAATGGCGTTCCGAACCGTAAACCGCATCCCTCGCCGCCTCTTCCTGCTCATTTTGACCCATGGGTCACTCAGGTCTGCATGAGACCGGCTCTCGGCCCTGGCTAACCGACACCGTACGGGTATCTCCGGAGGCCGCGCTAGCAGCTGCAACCACCGCTACCACCGCCACCACCGGAGCTGCGGTTGCGGGAACGACCGAAGCCTCATCAAAGCTTGCCGCTACTGCAGCTGCTGCGGCTGGTGCTGCTGGTGGTGGTGCGGTGGCTCGCAAGCGGCCGCTGATCTACGTGTACGACCTGCCTCCCGCCTACAACGCGCGCATGTTGCAGTACCGCAACGACCGGGGGCTGTGCACCTGGCGCACCTTTGGGTCGGGTAACGCCAGCGAGACGTTCGGTTGGACGTACGGGCTGGAGGTGCTGATGCATGAGATGATGCTGCAGAGCGAACACAGGTGGGGGAGGGGGGGTTGGGGGGTTTGAAGATAAGGAAACGGATGAGGGGTGGGCTAAAGAAAGAGGAAACTTAGTTTCCCATTGATACCCCGCCCCCCCCCCACTGCATGAGTCGGGATTCGGGATTGGGTCTCCGTTGATGCAATAATCTATATTTTCCCCCCTCTCCCCCCCTCCAGGACGTTTGACCCCGACCAAGCGGACTTCTTCTACGTCCCGGTGTACGGCAGCTGCTTCATTTACCCCGTCCACTGCTACGCGGATGGGCCCTGGTGGCATGTGCCTTCGGGTGGGGGGGTGGGCGGTGGGGGTTGGGGGGCGGGGACGCATAAAGGGGGGGGGGCGAGCTTGACTACGGAGGAGTTGACGACAGGGTGCAACGCGCTGAGTTACCCAGCCTTGTTCCCTCCCTAAAACCCTAAAACCCTAAAACCCTAAAACCCAGCCTTGTTCCCTCCCCTTGTGTCCTGTGGTTCGGTATGGTATGGTAGCCGTTCTGTGGGGGGGACGTCACCTTCCGACAATCACAGTACGTTCCTACTCGCGGCCAGTTTTCTTAACACGACACCACATGCCTGCATGCCCGCATGGCCATCGAAATCTAGCAAGCTCCTGGAAAGGTGGTCCTAGGACTGGGTATTCCTCTTTCCCCCCCCCCCCCCCAGGCCCCCGAGTGATGCATGTGACCAACATGATGCTGGAGGTCCGCGACTGGATTCGGCAGCACTTCCCCTTCTGGGACAGGTGCGGGTGGAAGACTAGATGAACTGAGCCGCGGAGTGGGGCGGGGGGAGGGTGAGGGGGTGAGGGGGCGGGGCCAGGGGGTACGGTAGGTCTTGAAGCAGGAGGAGCAGGGGGCGGGCGGGCGCGGGGGCTCTTGGGATGTCTGGGGGTTGCACCGGGGTTGTACCTTCCTGGCTGCCAACCGCTGTCCACCTGCCCTGCCGCTTCCCTGCCCCAACCCTCCTCTGATCTCTCCCCTGCCACCTCCCCCTGCCACCTGCCCCCTGCCCTCCCCCAGGCGGGGTGGTCGGGACCACATCTGGCTGATGACGCATGACGAAGGGGCCTGCTACGCACCCACAGGTGGTGTGGGGGGTGGGGGGTGGGGGGGCTGTTTACCTCGTACCCTGCTCGGTCATAAGAAGGAGGAGAGGGTTTCCCCACACACCTGCCAACCGCCCTCCCCTCCCCGGGCCCCCCAACCCCACCCCTCACAAACCCTCTTCCTCCTTCCCACCAACTTTCCTTCCTAATGCTTCCCTCCAAATCCCCTCCCTCCCCTCCTCCCCCTCCCCCTCCCACCCCCCCCCAGAGATCTACAACACCTCCATCCTGCTCACCCACTGGGGCCGTACCGACCCCTCCCACACCAGCAACACCGCATACACACCCGATAACTACACACAGGAGTTCCTGCACCCGCAGCAGCCGGGCGGCTGGCTGGGTCGCATTGCGGGACACCCCTGCTACACGCCGGGGAAGGTGGGGGGGTGGGTGTTTGTGGGGGGTGTGAGGGCGGAGGGGAAAATTATAGATTAATGCATCAACGGAGTCCCAATCCCGAATCCCGACTCATGCCGTGAGCGCATTCGGAGACCCTATTCTAGAAACACGCGGAGGGGAGGGGACAAGGGGAGGAAAAAAGTGAAGGGCGAACCAACTGGAGTGACAAGAAGGCAGGGTGGGGAGAAAAGGGAGTAGTGGAAAGGGGCGGAAAAGGTGTTGGCGGGGTAAGGGGGTGGGGGTAAGGGTGGGGAAAAAGGAAGCCGCACTCCGAGCTAACTGTGTGTGTTTTTAATCCTCCGCCCCTCTTCCTCTTCCTCCTGCCCCCTCCCCTCCCCCCCTACCAGGACCTGGTCATCCCCGCACTCAAGCTGCCGCCCCACTACTCCGCCAGTCCACTGCTCTTCCACCCGCCCCGCCACCGCCCCACGCTGCTGTTCCTGCGGGGGGACGTGGGGAAGACCCGACTGCCCAACTACAGCAGGTGTGTTAAGAGAACTGGCCGCGAGTAGGAACGTACTGGGATGTCGGAAGATGAAGTCCCCACAGAACCGCCGCGGTGTGTGTTAAGAGAACTGGCCGCGGTGTGTTAAAATAGCTGGCCGCGGTGTGTGTGTGTGGGGGGGGGGGGGAGGCTGAGGGAGGAGGGAGAACGAGGATGGGGGTTGGGAAGGGAGAAGGAAGTTCGGGAGAAGCACCCCCACCCCACCGCTGGCGCGTATGTGTCTCACACTTCGCCTGTTCGCGCGTCTTGCTTTCCCAACCCAGCTGCCGACGCTAACCCCTCCCTCTTCCAACCCCTCCCTCTGACACTGCACCCCCTCTCCCCCCCTCTCTCCCTCCTCCACGCTCTTCTCAGGGGCATCCGACAACGGCTGTACGAGCTCGGCAAACTCCACGACTGGCGCTCCCGCTACGCCGTCCTCATCGGCGACGGCTCAGACGTCCCCGGCAGCTACTCCGAGCAACTAGCCAGCTCGCGTTTCTGTGTGGTGGCGCCCGGAGATGGCTGGAGCGCGCGGATGGAGGACGCGGTGCTGCATGGCTGCATCCCCGTGATCATCATGGATGGGGTGTCGGGGGTGTGGGAGGAGCAGCTTGCGCTGGCGAGGGCAAGTGTGCGAGTGCGGGAGGGGGAGCTGGAGGGGCTGCCGGAGAGGCTGGCGGCGATTCCGGAGCGGGTGGTGGCGGGGATGCAGCGGCGGCTGAGGAGGTTCTGGCACAGGTGAGGGTGGTGAGGGTGGGGGTGGGGGGAAAGAAGGTGAGGGTGGGGAAAGAAGGATTCCCAAAGTGTTGATTGAGAATGCAAACCAGACGACAAGCTCCTGTGGGGGTGAGGGAGATCAAGGGATCATACCATACCATGGGAGGCCACAGGTTGGGGTAAAGCAATGGGGATAGGAAGGTGATTGGGATGGGAGTTGATTCGTGTTGGTGTTTGTAGGTAGGTAAGGGCGAGTGGGAGGGCTGGGTGCGGGTAACTGGAAAGAAGAGGTCCAAGTGTGTTAGGTGGGGAGGGGGTAAGAGCAAAGCTGTGTGTTTTCCTTCCACTTGCTTCCCTAGTCACATGGTTGGTGGTTTCCACCTTTTACCCCCCCCCCCCTCCCCCCACCTTGGCGGCACCCGTTCCACCAGGTATGCCTACGCCAGCCACCCGCTCCTCGCCAAGCAGATGAAGGAGGTCATCAAACGCAACGTGGAGGTCTGGAAGGTGAGGGGCGGCGGGCAGCAGCAACAACCACACAACGATGACAACGACGATGGCTTTGTCGGCGGCTTCGGTGGTGCGGGGGCGGGCGGAGGTGGCGGCAGCAGCAGCAGCAGCAGCAGCAGCGAGCGGCGGCAGAAGATAGCTGAACGACTGGCTCAGCGAGCGGCCTTTCCCGTGCATGATGACGCATTTAACACTATCTTGCAGTGGCTGCACTCGCGCATACCGGATACAAGGTGATAAAGCGGGGGAGGGGGAGGTTGAGGAGGAGGAGGAGGCGGTGGTTGGGTTTGTCCGGTAGCAGAACGGAGCATGTAAAGGGCCATGGTTGAATTGGGGGCAGGCGCACGTTCGTTAGTAGATGATGATGTGCCAAGGAGGGAGCTGGGTGTGGCTTGACCAGGGATCCTAAGGGCGATGTATGTATGGGGTATGTATGAGGAAGAGCGAGGAAGAGGGCGTGCGATTGGACGTGCGAGCGGGGGACTATAGGAGCGAGCACTCCGTATGTGATTACTCGGTCAAGTGGTGGCTGGGGGAGCGATTTTGGGATTCGGATTCGGATTCGGGCGAGCTATTTCGGTTCAATTGTTTGGGTTGTTTAGGTATAAGTATAAAGCCGGGCAATACTGGTGAACCCGGGCAATACCGGTGAATACATGATGACCTCATAGAGGCGTTACCGTGCTTTGTGCTGTTGCAGCATGTTGTCAGGCTGCCGTATGGCTATTGAATAGCAGTGTGCTGATGTGGCATGGGCCTCCTAGTAATGACAATAGTGAAGCAGTTTCTGAATGTGTGGCCGTTGCAATAATTCCCTAATCAGGAACATGAATGGTGACAGCTGCCTTTAAAATTCAAATTTAAAGGCTCCCTCCCGTCGTGCTGCGCCCTGCCAGCACACTTCATTTGACGAGCTGTCCGCCGGATGACATGCTTCACCCACCGGTACTCAAAACCGTTCCAACCGTGTCCCCCCTTCCTACACTCTCCTCCAGCTCCTCCCCCTCTTGTCACAGTCGCGACCGATTTCCTCAACACACCAAAGCCAGCGCCATCCTTGAATCCTTCAACTTCTTTTCATTGTGTCCTAACCCCCCTCTCATGACGTCGGATAGATCATCAGTCCTGCGCCGCCTCCGTCAGGGGCGGTCCGGGCCACCAGGGCACGATGCCGCTGGTTGACGCCTGGTAGGCGGCGTAGGCCGGGTAGCGCGCTGCACTGATGCGCTCCGTGATCCACACGGACCCACCGTGGAACAGCAGCGTGAGGCCGACCGCACCCGCAGCAGACCAGTGCAGGGCGCAGCGGGCGGGCAGGGCGGCGCAGAGGGCGTAGAAGGCCCACCACATGCCGTATTCGCCTGGGGGTGAGGAAGGAGGAGGAGGGGCGCAGGGGAGGGGTGCCGGTGGGTAGGTTAGTAGAAGGAGGGCACGTGCTCATTCTTCACAGCGGGTAACAGCAATCAGTGAAGAATTCACAGAAATTCTCCTATGATGATAACCTAGCAACCAAAGCAACCAGAGAAACCCAAGCAACCAGCAACCAGCCACTCACAGAAGAAGCTCGGATGACGTGAGAAGCGGAACAGCCAGCTGCTGCTCAGGAAGCCCCGCCGGTAGTCCCCCTCCCGCCGCTGCCGGCCCTCCAGCAGCTGCCGCTTCCTCCGCTGGAAGACCCACTGCTGCTGGTCCGCCGCCGCCTCCCCTGCCAGCAACACCGCGAAACACGCGGCGGCAGCCCAGTCAGCGGCCGTGAGAGGGGCTGCATGGCCGCTGCCGCTGGTGCTGCTAGAGCTGCTAGTGCTGATGTTGATGCTGTCACTGCGGGCTGCTGTGGCGGCTGTTGTCTTGTTGATAACGTGCGCAACGAACGCGGGGGCGGTGATGAGCATGCACAGCAGGTGCTGCGCCAGGGCCACGAACACCAGATTGAAGAGTTCGAACAGGGGCTTGACGGCAGAGGGGGCAGGTAGGGGGGGCAGGTAAGGGGCAGAGACAGAGAATGGAGGGAGGGAGGGGCAGAGGGACGGGGAGGTTAATGTTTGGTCAAGGTTTGATCAGGGCAAGGGAGAGCTAGAGGCAGGGGAGAGGACCCGCCGCTCCTTCTCAACATCCAGCACACGCCAAACCCCCGGACGGCCCCCCATCCCAACCCCGCAGCACGGCAGAAGTGGTGGGGACTGCACCGCCCTAGCCCACAGGTAGGAGCGGTGCAGTGCAATGCAGTGCAGTGCAGTAGTCCACAGGTTGTACGAAGCTCACCGGTGACATAAGCTTGCGCACCTCCGACCACCTGGGGGGGGCGCAGAGAGAGGCGGCAGCACAGCCATACACAGGGGCAATCAATGTCATATCACTCACCCAACCATGCAATTCACCCAACCACCACCACCACCACGCCACCCCGCCTTCATGTACTTCAGCCCCCCTGGGCTGCCCACCTGTAGTCCTCGTAGCGCAGGTTGTAGCCGCCCTTGCGCCAAAAGTTGTACGTCAACCGACAGCCCCACACCGCAGCAAGCGCCGTAGCCAGCAGCAGCCGCGGGTCCGCACCCGAGGCTGCTAGCGCTGCAGCCAGTCCCGGTAGCCGCTGTAGCAGCAGGGGCTGTAGCAGCAGTGGCTGTAGCAGCAGGGGTGCGGAACTGCTACTGCCGCCGCTTGCAACGGTAGAGGAGGAGAAGGAGGTGCTGTCGCTGCCGCTGAGGTGTCGTACGGCAGCGGTTGCTGCTGCGGCGAGGTCGTCGCGCGCAAAGATGGCGACGTAGATGGGCGGTAGGATGGACCTGGGGAGAGCGGTGTCGGTGGAAGCGGGCGGGGTTTAGGTGGTTTGGGAAGAGCGGGGTGCGGGGTTCAGAACAGGGAAGGGACGTGGTGGGATGCAGGCGGTTGGTGAAAGCAATCGAAGCGAGCCGTGAAGGCTTCGGAGATGCGATCGTTGTATGTGCTGAGTCATTGACATGCCTAGCAGATGGATACGCCCGCGCGATGCAGTCTGCACCATGTGTCATAATCTGGGGACATGACTCACAAGAGTCGACGCGAGTCTTTGTATGCCTCCCACTCACCACATACGGTCGACGTGCGAGCAATTCCTGGTCAGCAAGTACCACAACCAGCAGACCAGTGCAGCGGAGAGCGCCAAAGCCTCCGCAAGCACCAATGGCGACCCATGGGTGACAATTGCTTGCAGACTTTCGAAGGGGCGGTGTGGTAGCATTGAGAGGGCGTTTACGAAGTCATGGGTAGCTTCTAGCGCTTCATGTAAGCCCTGTCCATCGAGCAGGCATACTGCTCGAAACGTCATCCTGCGCAGGTAGCAGTATTCTTGGCAGACCCTACCTACTGCACTGAGGAACAATGCCTATAGAATGCAATGGGAGCGTATTGCTAGGCGACATGGCGTGCTGGCGACGCGACGTGGCTAGATTAGCGATGTACGGCACATGACCACAGTTTGGTCGTTGAAAAAAGCCGAAGTCGTTCACGTCGTTGTCCATTGCTGCATATTGCTTCAAGCCTACTTGTTCACCCCAATACACTTACGCACGTAAAGCGTCACCGTATAAAAAATCTATTGTGCCTTTGGTTGCGCAGCAATGTGGCTGCAGTTGGGCGCGATTGCCGCCGGAGCTTTTGTGTTAGCATCAGTTCACACTTACTTAGAGAAGCAAATTACAGGAAAGGACCAAGCCGGCAAGGGCAGCGCATCGGCTGCGGAGCCAAAGCAGCTTCCACGGCCTGACGGCACGCCACCAAAGGGCGTGTGGCAGGCGCAAATTTGGAAGGAGGTTCACGGAGCGGCGCGTAAACTGAAAAAGTAAAAGCTCCCGATCCGCTGCTTGGCAGTCGCACCTCAGCCCACATTGCGCGCTGCTCTATTTACCTCTGACGATGGCCGCGGCGCACACTGCAACATCGTCTAAGCCTCATCTGGATCTAGTTAACAATGCCTCGTCGCCTTGCCTAAGGAGGGTCCCGGGTTCTCAGTCAACCGCCCCATCCTACAACCGGGCAGCCGCGGATATCTCGATACGCATCAGCGGCAATGCACATAGGGTCCGGTCTTTCACCATAACGACGCCTTCCTCCTCGCCAGCAGCTTCCACCTTCACCTACTCCCGCACCTCATGGCGGTCCGTCATCCAGGATGAGCAACCGCAAAGTGACATGCCCAGCTCCGTCAACGAGGCAGCCTCCCTCCGCGACTCCAGCCCCTTTTCCAACAACGCAAACGATGCGGAACTTAACAATCCAACAACTGGAACTGTCAACGATGATGCCGAGTCTGCCCACGATGGCAACAGCATCAGCAGCAGCAATGTCATAAGCGCAGCTCAGCTGCGTGTCAAGCTGTCCCTGGCCGCCAGCAGCGGGCGACTAGACCTGACGGAGTGTGGGTTGCTGGAGGTGCCGGAGGAGGTGCTGCAACTGACCGAGTTGGAGGTGGGCTTGAAGGGGGGGGCTTTGGGGTAGAGGAGGCTTTGAGAGAGGAAGGACTGAGGAAGGAGCTGGAGCTGGGCTTGGATGAGGAGGTTTGAGGGAACCTGGGGCACGGGCTGAGGTTGACATACGTAGCCCAGCTGATGTTTGTTCCTGCACCAATGCTATGGTTACCGGTATATTGTGTGGGAAGGCACAGCCCTTACACTCCCAAACTCCTTTCCCTCTCTCCTCCCCTTCACTGCCCCCACAGGAGCTGCAGCTCTCCGGCAACCTCCTGGTCGCCCTGCCGGCCGCCCTCTCCCGCCTCACCGCCCTGCGCCGCCTGGGCCTGGCGGGCAACCGCCTCAACTCCCTGCCCCCGGGTCTGGACCGCCTGCAACGACTGGAGGGGCTGTGGCTGCATGGCAACCTGCTGACCAGCCTGCCGGGGGAGCTGGGGCGGCTGACGGCGCTGAGGGTGCTGTCGCTGGCGGGTAGGGCGCGGCCGTAGCGTGCTGTGCTGGTGTGGGTGCGTTTGCAACCGGACCGGACGACTGGTGCGTTTTGTGGTTCGCAACCTCATGCTCTGCGTCCATCCATGCAGCCGCATCTGCAAGACGCCAAGCCGACCCCATTCCGACCGCTACTGTTGCTATACCGCCCTTTCCCCTCCGTGCAGGCAACTGCCTGCAGTCGCTGCCCCCCGGCTGCCTGTCCGGCCTGACCCGCCTCACCGACCTCACCCTGGCTGGCAACCGCCTGACCGCCCTGCCCCCCGGGGAGTTGGAGCCGCTCACAGCGCTCACACGACTGGCGCTGAACGGCAACCGGCTGACCACGGAGGGGCTGATGGGGCGGGGCAGCGGTGGGTCGGGGCTTGGGCGGCAGCACAGGGAGCTGCGGGAGCTGATGCTGCAGGTGGGTGGAAGTGGGGGAGGTGGAGGGGGGTCGGGTGTTGCATGGGCGGGTGCATGGAGGGTGTGGGCCTCTCCCTCTATCAGCCATTTCGAACTGAGGTGCCGCCTGCTGGTTGCTCCGCCCCCGCCCCTGCCCCGCCTGCCCCCCCCGGCCCCGCACCTGCGCAGGGCAACCAGCTGGAGGAGGTGGACCCCGCAATATTCGAGTGCCCGGTAAGCGGTCTTTCATTGGCGTGTCTGGGCTGGGGACTACGGGTTAGGATGTCCGGGTTCAGGTTGCCTGTCTGGTTGGAGTCTCCGGGACCTCCTCACCTCACCGCGCACCTCACTCCCCCTCAACCCCCTTCTCCTCCTCAACCCCCCTCCGCAGTCCCTCACCGAGCTCTCACTCGCTGACAACCGCCTAGCCGCCCTGCCCCCCGACCTGCCCCCCGCCCCCCGCCTGGCCCGCCTCCACCTGTACGGCAACCGCCTCACCTCCCTGCCGCCGCCGCACAGTCTGGGGGCCGCCCTGCCCGCCCTGTCCAGGTGCTGGCTGGAAGGGAACCCGCTGAGGGGGGAGGTGGTGGCGGAGCTGATAGAAGCGGCAGGGGGGGCGGCGGCGGCGGCAGGAGGAACAACAGGGGGGCCGGCCGCGGCGGAAACAGGAGTGTCCGGCAGCATGTCGCGGTTGAAGGCACTAGGACTGGACCAAACGCAGCTGGCAGCGGCAGAGGCGGCAGCAGCAGGTCGCCGTGAAGCCACAAGCGGCAACGGCGGCGGCAGCGGCGGGCTGGTGGAGGCGCTACCGAGCAACGTGCGAGTGGGCTGCGTGTTGGGCTCGGGTCCGGGGTACTTCAAATTGCAGTACGGGCCGCAACGGCCGGTGACGGCAGCGGCGGCGGGGTCGCAGCCAGATTGTCAAGATGGTGACGTCAGCAGCAAAGCCGGCTGCCAGGGCCAGGACGAGGGTGAGGTTGGAAGCGGTGACGTCAGCGGTGCACCGGGGCTCCTCCAGCACCAGCAATGCAGCAGCAGCAATGAGCTGCTTGTGGTGGCGTTCGGCAGCGCCCCCGGCACTCCCAACTGGGGCGGGCTGCTGGGCAGCGTGTACAAGGCGGCGGCCAGCGATGCGGAGAGGTGGGTACTCAGGGCGTGGCAGAAGTGGCACATGCATTGATTGTGGTGCAGTTGTTGCGTACGGTGGCCAGCACGGTACGGCGTCTCGCGCAGCCTGGTCAACCGCAGGTTGCACCCTGTGGCTAACACCATTGTGTTCCCTCCCCTGCACCCTCCCCTTCCCAAACACCTCCTGCCAGGTACTTTGACGTGCTCTACGTGGCCGACCCAGCTCGAGACTGGTACGGCGGCGGCTCGGAGGACGAGGAGGAGGAAGAACACGACATCCTCGCCGCCGACGCCGTCCCCGACGCCAGCAGCAATTCCACCACTGGCAGCTCCGCCTCCCGCGCCCACTCCTCCCTGCCACCCCTGTCCTACTACCGCTGCCGCCTGGCCGCCTACACCCGCCCCTACCGTCGCGTGCTGCTGCTGGGCGACTCCATGGGCGCCACGGGGGCGCTGCTGTGCGCCGACTTGGCGACTGCGGTGATGGCGTTCTGTCCGCAGGTGGGGAAGGGGGCGGGGAGGGGCGGACTCCGTGAAGCAAGGGGGGGCGGACTGAGTGAAACCGCAAGTCAGGGCAGGGCAAGGGGGTCAAGGGAGAGCGGGGAGGAGGGCATTTGGGTTGAGGTGGGCTTTTGGCTGCAGGCAGAGAGGGCTGGGCAGGCCAAGTTAGGCGCAATGTTTAGCCGGTCCTACCTGTCTGCCACCTTCCGGCAGTTCGTAACCGTTGTGGACGTTCATACGGCATTGCCACGAACGCAGGTTGACCTGACAGCGGCGTCCATTCGTCCGGGCCGCCCGGTCGCCTGGCTGGATTGTCTGCGGGGGCGCTTGCTGTCGGCAGTGCGGGCTTCACGGGGGCGGCTGGAGGTGCTGGTGGGCAGCTGGCAGCACGACCTGGCGCAGGCCAACATGCTACCGCAGCAGCGGGGGAGGGAGCAGGCGCGGGAGCAGCCAGGAGGAGGTCTTAAGGCCGGGAAGGATGCAGCGGCGGGGCGCGGCAAGGGTGGAGGTGTTGTGACGCGAGCAGCGGTTGGCGCGGCAGTTCACCGAAGTCCTTGGGTATGGCAGCAGCGGGATGACGGTAATGGAGAAGGCGGCTCCTCGACAGCTGGCAGCGATGATGCATTGGGGCCTGGCGGTGATGTACCTAGCGACGCTAGGATGCGTTCCGGGGAGGAGGAAAGTGGAGTTCAGGGGTTTGTGAGCGTGCGCGTGTTCTCGGTGGATAGTCACCGATTGGCTGCAGCCCTGGATGCGCAGGGTCAGTTGGTTCCGCTGGTGCGTGATGCGGTATTGCGCGAGCTAGGATTGCGGTCAGGTAACGTGCGCATGTCTAACATGCTGTAAATGTCCGGAACTATATGCGCCGCCCGTGGTTGTGAATATACAGCAAATCATCAAGGACTGTACACCAGCATGCCGAAGGGGTCGACATGGTTTGCTCTAGGTTGCCGAGAAGCTGCTGGAAGGGACAAGCCATGCTATGCAACTCTGATTGTTTATTATAGAACTATAGGGGGTGAAGGTAACACTGTCTTCAGCACAAACATGCTTTATGAACCTTAGCGTCTCTCTTGCCCCTTGGTGGTTGGCCTGGATCCAACCCGGATCGGGCACTTTCAAATAATAAGTAAGGAGAGGGACCTCTTCTCCCGAGACGTTCGTAAAACTTTATACAAAAAGACACACACACTGAATTTTATGCATATCGAAACAACAACCTAACCAGTAAGGATTCGAGGCAAAATGGTCGGCTGTTTCGGGCCGTCGAAGTCAGAGTTGCAAATTGATACCTTGGGGCAGCTTCTCAGCAAGAAAGACGCTGAAATACAGCAGTTGCGTGCGGAGGAGGAGTCCAACAAGAAGACCCGAGCAGAGCAGCTAGCCTACAGTGCAAGGTTGGAGGCGCAGCTTAAGGAGCAGGAGCATGAGAACCAAGAGCTCAAAGCATCCTCTCAGCAGCAACTGCAGCAAGCTGAAAACCGTATGACGCAGCAGCAAGAGCTGATAAAACAGCTGGAAGCGACGCTTGCTGAGGAGCAAGAGCAGCGACGGCAGGCAGAAGCGAAGCAACTGCAGACGGAGGGAGAGCGGTTGAGGCTTGAGGAACAACTAGCCAAGGAGAAGCAGCAGCGGGACAACCAGCAACGCATTATGGACAAGAATGTCCAGCAGCTTCAGCGCCGGCTGCACGCAGAAGAGCAGCGCTCCAAGCGGCTGCAAAAGCAGATTGCGAACTTTACGGAGGTAAGCTTGGGAGCAGCTTAAGCTTTGGCTCAAGTATCACCACCGACACATCCCTTTTCCGAATTGCGCAGACCATGGAGGCAGTGTCAAACGTCCTGACGGCTGTTGAGCGAGAGCACAAGACGGTGAGCAGCCCTATGCGCGGGGACAAGAGGGTTCGGTCCAACGCGGTGGACCAGCTGCGTCAGTCGCTTGCCGCGTTCAAGAGAGAGCAGCACGACGCCCAGGCGGACGACCGGAGCCAGCGCTGAACACACGCCTCGACATGCATTAAGTCTCGCAGAGCGCTGCGTATTGCCTAAGGCCTCGGCTTTGTTGCCAGGGCGCTGTTCACGTACAGTCCCATCGTTGCCAGGTCTAGGATTGTGTTGCGGTGGCACGCCGTGCCTTATAACCTGCGCCATGGCTGTGCAACCGGGTTCCGTGGTGTTAAATTGAATACGCGGATGAGGAGGGGTTAGAGCTTTGTAATTACTGCAGAGCGATGCTTGCATTGGGATTTACATGGATGACAGCCTGACACTTACATTTCATTGTGCATGCCCAGAAAGCAGTGAGGAGGGTTTCGCACGCGTATGTACCTTGTAGGAAATGAACAGTTTACCTGACTATGCATGGTGTGCCCCAAGTCGCCAACGCAGGTTGGATGCGCACATGTGTTGCTAGCTCGTGCCTTCATCCCTTTACGGCATGCAGAGTATGTGCCCACCGAATGTGATTGGGCCTGGTTACGTGCGTGATAGTATATCTCCATGATGTATGTATGCTAGCCTCGTCGCCAACGCAAAGTGTATGTGTAGACTCGGAACTGTTTTAACCCGGAGCGGGGATACGCTTCCAAAGTGAAAAGGGGGTGGCGGGTCGTGCTGCCTGACGCCTATGTAATAGCTGGTACAGAACTCGTTGGCTGCTGTGACTCGCTACTGCTACGGTGCACACAGTATAAGATGCTGGCTGCAGCTCGGCATATTGCCAACTGTGGCAACAGCATGACACCCTGATGTCTGCCCATGCCCCTCCACAGTAGTCGTATGGCCTGCACTCTCCTCCCGTACACACAGTATTCGTGGTTGGTCTTCCACAGTGTCTATGCGAAAGACCGTAGCCGACTGGAGATATATGAATGGACTTGAGAAAGCTGCAGCGACTTGAGAGGGTGGTCAGCATCAGCAGTTGAAGCTAACCACTGGGTCGTCCATCACCGTACAACCGTTCCTTTACGTCCGTCTAACGCATCTCGCGATCCAACGTCAGAGAATGTTTTGCATCACGTAGGCATAATCCGTTATCTAGTTTGCTCAGTGACGGAGCCCACGCTCAGCAATATTTTTACTCCCTATGCTGAGGTCTCACAGTAAAGATGTTCGGGTTACAAGAATGGTTGCTAGCAAACTCGCCCGCAGTCCGGGACCAGGATCGGTCTGTAACAGTCGAGGAGCGAGAAGTCATTCGGCGGAGGATGCGCATGGAGGACTGGACTCTGGACAGGGGCGCTGGATATTATGCTAATGAACGCATCAAAAAGAAGCTCGCTTGCCTTGTCCAAAAGGGAAAGTAGGTCATGGCCCACGTGCGTTGTACCCCATGCTGTGCGTGACACCGTCGAAGTAGCCTATACTTCACAAACATCTCTCCTCCTGCTTGCAATTGCTTGCGTCTTGTCTCGATCGCTTGATTCCTCAGACATGCGGGGAGATCGCGCGTCCGCTACGTGGGTGTGGATTTCCAGACATTTTGGACGCACATCTTGCGGAGAGGTGCGATTAGGCCGGGGTTGTCCTCCTGTAGCGCCCGTGCTGGAAGGGGTCACCTTCTCGGCAGACACATGGATGGAAGGGAACGCAACCTTCCTATCAAAAGGGCCTGGCCCTGCACCTTGACCGTGCATATGGTGCCCTACGGGGGCTCCGGCCCCCACGGGCTGTTGGTGTTGTGAGGTTGCTCAGACCAGCGTCCTCAGCGGCACGATTCCCGCCCTCTCAGCACCCCACCCTCTCCTTCCTGGCCCCGAAACTCACTCTTATCTTCCCATCTGGCACCCCTTACCTGTCCACCTGCTGCTTTATCTGTCCTCCTCCTCCTCCTCCTCCTCCTCCTCTTCCTCCATCCCTCAGACTTCTACACCACTGCCGTCAACGCGCAGCTCATCCAGCTGGTGGCGGTGCTGGTGCTCACCTACTTCTGCATGCTGCTCAGCTGGAGCACCTTCTACTACATCGTCTGGAGGTACGACAGCTGCTGCTGCTGCCGTACCGCCGCTGTACCGCACCTGTCCCTTTTCTACCACAGCCGCTTTCCTTCTGCCTCTCCTGCCCCTGCCTCTCCTGCACCGGTGCCCGGTCTCTCCGCAGCCACAACCCCTCCAATCTATATAGACATTACAGCCCGTGGCGAGTAACCCAAAACTGTTACTGGGCCCCCTTGTGGTTTTGGTCTTCTTTGCCCCCCCCCCCAGGTGGAACGACGAGTGCTTCATCGGCTTCCAGGGCTTCCGCTCCGCCTTCATGTACGCCACGGAGACCCAGCAAACCATTGGTGGGGCGGGGGGCAGGGGGCAGAGGGCGGGGGGGCTGAGGGGATGCTCCTGTTAACCGTATCCCGTCTGGGCTGCTTTCCGGCTCCTACTTCCAAACCACCTGCCCCCTCGAGCTGCTGGCTCTGCCGCCAAGTCCTGCTTGCCCTGGTCCCCCCGGCTTACCCACATTGCTTTGCCCTAACCTGTGGTCTCCTATGGTTTGGTATGGTCTTTGACTCCCCTCACTGCATGAGTCGGGATTCGGGTTTGGGACTCCTTTGATGCATTTATCTATATTCCCCCCCTAACTTGTATCATTATCACACCACACTTTGGAATTTCTCCCCCCCCCCCGGCACTGCAGGCTACGGCGAGCGGGCCACTGGGGAGTGCTGGCTGGCGGCACTGGGGGTGGCGGTGCACTCGCTGCAGGTGGGGGGGGAGGGGGGGGGGGAGGGGGGGAGGGGGGAGGGTTTGGATTCCAGTAGCACCCCTTGTTCCTTTCCCTCCGGCCGTCCCCACCCACCCACCAAGTACCAACAAGTTGCGTTTAGAGCTCTGCATTTTTGCCGCCCCCACCCCGCCCCAGGCCGTGTTGCTGGACAGTGTTATCCTGGGCATTGTGTTCTCGCGCATCTCGCACCCCAAGCAGCGCTCGAGGACCGTCATGATCAGCGACTGCGCGTGCATTGCCAGGCGGGACGGACAACTCAAGTTGTGAGTACCGTGGCCATTGCCGCTGCTGCCGCCACCTCCCTGCGACCGGCACTGCCACCATCGCTGCCTCTCGCCATGCCGCGTTCATGCCGCCTCCCTCCTCGCCTCATGCTTCCTCACCATGCCTCCCGCCCCCCCCCCCGCCTCCATCCCCTCAGCATGTTCCGAGTGGCTGACATCCAGCTGCGCTCCGTGATCGACCCACGGGTGCGGGTGGTGATGTACAGCTGGGGGACGGGGCGGCGCACGGCGGAGGGCGAGAAGATACCGGTGGTGGCGCAGGTGGGGGAGGGGAATGGGAGAAGCGGTGTTTGGGGGGAGGGTTGGGAGGAAAGGTGCCGGGGGGCAAACATGGAAGGGACAAAAGAAGCACACTACCGATACTGCACCGCTTCATGCCCCTCCATCCTGCCCTCCCCACTCTTCCTGCCCTCCCCACTCTTCCTGCCCTCCCCACACCTCCCTCCACCCCCCAGGACATGTCCGTCCACCTCGACCGCGCGCTGCTGCTGCCCGCCACCGTGGAGCACAACATCGACGAGGCCTCACCGCTGCTCGGGCACACGCTGCACAGCCTGGAGGTGGGGGGGGAGGGAGGGGGGGGAGAAGCTGTCGGTGGGAGGGGATGGAGCCTCGCCGCTGCTGGGGCATACCCTGCACAGAGCTTGCAGGGAGAAGGTGGTCGATGGGAGAATGGGAAGGCATGGGCTGCTTCACCTGGAAGGACAGCGCTCGGGCCCCCTCCTTCTTGGCTTCGTCCTACCTTCCTTCCCTCCCTGCCTAACCCAACGATATGACTATGCGCAATCCTAAATTCCAGCTTAATGAGGAATCTTCCAACCAAATTAATCCCTCCCTGCCTCACGCACCATGGCCAACCCCTCCACCACCGCATGGTTCTTCCTCCCCTCCCTCTCCTATTTCCCCTCCCCTCCCCCCCCTCCCCAAAGGCCCTGGGTGCGGAGATCGTGGTCACCTTCGAGGCCTCTTCCGAGCTGGGCGACACCTTCATGGCGCGTCAGAGCTACCTGCCCTCCGAGCTGCACTGGGGACACACCTTTGCAAACGTCATTCGGCCCGCGGTGGGGGGCGGCACGCAGCATGAGGTGGACCTGTCCAGGTGCGGGCTGGGGGAGGGGAGGGGAGGGGGTAAACACAAAGTAATGAGACACTGACTATGATTGGGGGGGGGAAGGGGGTGGGAGGTCGTACCTGCTTCGTTGTGGTCATTTGCTTTCCTGGATGGCCGGATCCGGCTGCTACTGCTGCTGCGGCTGCCGGCTTCCCAACTCCCCTTTCTCTCTTCCCTCCCATCCCACCCATCCCCCCCGCCCCCGCGCAGGTTCCATGACGTGGAGCCGCAACCCGGACTGGGGGATGCGCTCACGCAGCCCCACCGACTCAGCCGCAAGGTGGGGTGTATCAATAAGGAAGAAGGGGAGGGGATGAGGTGGGAAGAAGGGTGACTATGCATGCAGAGAGGCTTGGGGGACATTGATGGAGGGGCCCTGCGAACCCCGCCTCCCCTCCCTTCCCTCTCTTACCGTATCCCCCAACCCTGCCCCCTGCCCTCTCTATCGCTTTCTGTCCATTGTTTTGCCCCAACCTGTGGTTTCCTATGGTTCGGTATGGTCCCCCCCCCTCCCCCCAGGTTGTGTCCGGCAGCACCCCCACCCCCGTGGTGCCCTCCCGCCTGCTGGAGGAGAACAGCCTGGTGCTGGGGGACGATGCGGTGGTGGGCTGCAGGCGGGGGCGACCCTACCTCATGTTCAGGTGGATTCTGGGGGGGCTGGGCATGGTAGGGAGAGGCACAAGAAGGGGGGAAACCTGAAGAATTCGCCCGGCTCGGATACCCGCCGGAAAGCGGCCCCTCACCTGCTGCTGCCCGACGCGCTTGCCCACTTGCCCACATGCTGCTGTTGCAGGTTGGGCGACACCTTCCCGGGCCATGTGCTGGACGTGCAGGTGGGGGGGGAGGGAGGGGGAGGGGGGGGGGAAAGATGTAGAGAAATGCATCAACGGAGTCCCAATCCCGAATCCCGACTCATGCAGTGAGCGCATGGGGGAGGGGGGTGAGGGGGGGCTAGGGCCCAGGTGGTGATGACGCAAGCCCGAACTGACCAGTTGTGGGGGCCAGGATGGCTTCTCGACACGAACACACACTTTACATGTGCGGCTCTCGGCAGTGTCCTCCTGCTTGTAAACGCGAAGAGCACCCGACCGTCCTGCTCCCCCCCGCTCCCCAGTACCTCCTCCTCCTCCTCTCACCTGCCCCCCTACCACCCCTCCCCCCTCCCCCCCCCCCCCCCACACCACACTTATCACACCACACTTTGGAATTTCTTTTTTCCCCCCCTGCACACCACACCACACCACACCACACTTATCACACCACACTTTGGAATTTCTTTTTTCCCCCCCTCACCAGGTGAGCGCCTGCCTGTACCGCTGGCACGCCGCGCACACACCCGAGGGAGAGTTCCTGCCCTTCCAGCAGCACCAGCTGGAGCTGCAGCCCACCAGCCCCATGCTGCGGTGAGGAGAGGGGGGTGGGGTGGGGTGGGGTGGGGGCGTGACGCCGTCTTGCGCCTTCTTGCGACTGACCTCGGGGAAGCCCCGCCTCCTCCCTTCTTGACATGTCTACTGCCCCCCACCTTACTGGCTTCACCCTCCTACCCTTGTTCCTGCTCCCCCTCATCCTCCTTACGCCCCCTCCCCCACCCCTATATGTATCCCTACTACCCCCTCCCCTCCCCCCCCTCTCCCCCCCCCCCACCTCCAACCCCCCTCAGCTACCCCGTGACGCTGCTGCACGAGCTGGACGCCAGCAGCCCGGTGGCGCACTGGGCGGGGCAGGAGGGCATGCGGCAGGACGCGGATGCGGAGGTGGTGGTCACTGTGAGGGTAGGTGGGGTGGGGGGGGGGGTTATAAATAAGTGCAACAACACAGTCCCAATCCCGAATCCCGACTCATGCAGGGGGAGGGAGGGGGGGAGGTGGTGCTGACGGTCAGGGTGGGTGGGGGGGGGGAGGGGGGGGGAGGTGGGAAGGGGAAGCGGGAGGAGGTGGGTAGGTGGTGGTTACAGCCGCGCTGTGCCTCCATTGCCCTCCTGGTTGCCCCCTGCTGCTGTCCCTGCTGCCAACCCCGCCGCCTATCGCCTGCTGCCAACCCCCCCCCTCCTCCATGTGTCCCCCCCGGCCCCCCCACCCCCCATGTGTCCCCGCCCCCCGGCCCCCAGGGTACGCTGGTGTCCAGCCAGCAGGTGGTCACACGCACCCGAGTGTACAGCGTGATGGGGGATATAAAGGTAGCGGAGGGGGGGAGGAAGAGGGAGTGTGTGTATGCGTGTGACTGCTACTGGAGCTGCTGGTGGTAGGAGGATATTCCGGGGTTGGTTTCGAAAGCCCACAGCAGTGAACCTGGACCCTACCCTTCCCCTCCCCTCCTCCCTCCACCCCCACCCGCCCTCCTTCCCTACCCCACCCCTCCTCCCCCCTGCAGTGGGGCCACGCCTTCCTGCCAGTGGTACTACCCCGCGCTGCCGCCGCCGCCTCCACCGCCTCCACCCGTCTGGGCGCCGCTGTGGAGTGGAGCCACTTTCACGCCACTGCGCCCGTAGCCATGCATGCAGTTGCCGCCGCCCCACCCCCCCCACCGCACCCCCACCAGTCGCTGTTCGCCGGACTGCACCTGGCGCGGTCTGGATCGGTGGGTGCGAGCATTGCTGGGTTTTGGTGTGGGCTTATCAGTCTTGGTGGGGGCTTCGCTATACTATCTTATGGTGACCTTCTCTTCACCGAGACCAGCACTAGGTGATCTAGGGGTCAACGGTGTGCAGCGCTAACACGGGGTGTGCTGCCCCGCGTCCTGTGTTGCCCTGGTAATCCCCGATAATCCCAGCCCCAAAGCCCCCTCACTCACTCCCCCCTCTCCTCCCCCCCTCCTCCCCCCATCCTCCCCCCCTCCTCCCCCCCTCCTCCCCCTCCTTCCCGTCCGCCCCCCCAGGCCTGCAGCTCCCCCCAGCCAAGCCACCCGGGCTACTCGGAGGCAGCTGCGCCCCCCTCCGCGGGCGGCCGTGCCTCGCCGCATGCAGCAGCTGCAGCAGCCTCAGCAGCAGCAGCAGCCTCACGACTGGTGAGCACCTGGTATTGGGAGTGGGGCGGGGCGGGGCGGGGGGCTGAGAAAGCAGCTCTATACGGGTGACCACCCCTGTATCGGTGCACCGCCAAATGTGGTGTTCCTTGTTGGACGCGCGCGGGGCGTGCTGCGTGCCTACCCTCACGCTCGCATTGATTCCTCCCCCCATCCCCTTCCCCCGCTCCCCCCCCCCCAAAACACACACACGCAGCTGCTGCAGGTACGGCAGCAGCACGTGCCACTGCCCATGCTGCCC
The DNA here is from genome assembly GCA_021605115.1 of Astrephomene gubernaculifera. Classification (NCBI taxonomy): domain Eukaryota; kingdom Viridiplantae; phylum Chlorophyta; class Chlorophyceae; order Chlamydomonadales; family Astrephomenaceae; genus Astrephomene; species Astrephomene gubernaculifera. Next base: position 575,147 of record BMAR01000027.1, on the reverse strand, counting down.
CACTCCGCCTCCACCGGCTCCCTGGGCCCTCCCTCACAGACCGCCCCGCCTGAACCCCAGCCCTGCATGTCGCATGCAGCAGCCCCCTTGCATGGCGCCCATGCGAACGGGAACGGCAACCCCCCACTGCCACTGCTGCTGCCAGATCCCAACGCACCCCCTCCACCAGCTGCTGCCGAGCAGCAGCACCCCTCCATCACCTCCACCGCCTCTACCTCCACATCCTCCGCAGCAGCAGCAGCAGCAACACCAGCAATGCTGCTGCCGCCACACCACCCGCCTGGCATGCGGCTGACCCCGCCACCCCTGGCATCTCAGCAGGGGCAGCAACCGGGACAGGGAGGGCAGCAGCAGCGGGCTGCCTTGCAGCGCATACCCTCCTGGCTGCATCTGCAGCAACAACACACGCCACAGTATCAGCTGTACCAGCAGGGGGGAGGGGGAGGAGGAGGGGGAGCAGGATGGGGAGGAGCAGGAGGAGGGTACGAGCCGGGCGCCTCACGGGCGGGTAGCGTCACTCCTGGTCTGGGGTCGAGGCGCACAGGTAAGGGAGTGTTGGGGAGGAACGTGAAAGGCAGCCGCGGTTTGCGGTTGACGGATTGGGACACTTATAGGGTGTTTGACTTTCGACAGGGGGCTCAGAGCCAGCAGTCCTGCTGAACATATCAACATAAACAGCCCCTCAACGTCCCCCATTTGACTGACTGGCGTGCCTGTCGTACCTGTCTCACTGACTGCCGTACCTGTCTCACTGACTGCCGTACATGTGTTATCCTCCCCGCAGACGAGGGGCTGCTGCTCCCGGGCGACAGCGGCGACCTGAGCTCCGCGGGTAACTCGCTGGGCCCCGGTGCGCCCCCGCCCCCCCCGCTGCATGCGCCACCCGTCGGCCCGCGCCACCCCACCGCCTCGCATGTGGGTTACGATGGGGGCTGCACGCACTCGGCTTGCATGTTGAGGATACACTCCTGGGGGATAGTGGGGGTGCATGTGAACAAGCCGCTACTGTATGGGTTGCACACATGGCTTGCATGTTGGTTGGCCTCGTGGGGGAAAATTGAAATTCCAAAGTGTTGTGTGATAATGATACAAGTTGCTGACAATCCCTGGTGGAATCAACAGTGAGTCGAGCCGAAATGGTGGTTAAAGCAATGGGGGTATTCCTGTTGCAGTAGGAGGGCGCGGGAGGTTGCTTCGGCCACTGCTGCTGTTGGCTCCCCGCTATACCGCTCCGTCCCTATCATGCTGCTGGGCCCACCTCCACCTCCCCTCACTGTGGTTTTGGTACATCCCTGATCCCCCCCTCATCCCCCCTGCCAGGTTGAGAAGGGCACGGAGCGCACCTGGCACCAAACCCGCTCGTTAGCAGCTGCACTGGAGGGCATTCAACACTACCTGCAGCAGCAGCAGCAGCAGCAGCATGAGGAGCAGCGGCAGCAGCAGCAACAGCAACATGAGGAGCAGAGGCAGGTTGAGGGGCAGAGGCAGGAGCAGCAGCAGCAGCGGCAGGAGCGGCAGCATTCGGGGCAGCCGGCGGCGGGGGGCAGCATGCGAGGGGAGTCGGCAACCGGCATGGAGGCGGTGTAGCGTGAGGGGTCGGAGAGAGGGAGAGCAAACTGCATGAGAGGGGGGCTGGAGGCGGGGAGCTAGGGACTGGAGGAGAAGGAGGAGGAGGTGCAGGGAGAGGTGCGGAGGGATAGGGAGTGTTGCGTGAGGTAATAACGTGATTGACTATTATTTAGATTGAGAGGCTGGCATAGTTGAGTTGGATTGCAGTGCATATGGGTTGCTGGTTGTTGTCGTTGGTCAGGCGGGGACTGCCATTGCAGGAAGGGGCGGGGAAAAAGGGGGTTGATTGTGAGGAGAGTGATTGTGCATTTTGCCGTATTAATAATGGCTGCTGCGAGGTGCCGCCGCAGTCGTTTCGGATGTGCATCCTGAGCATACTGGATGTGGCATCTGGGCCATATGGGTATAGTCACCATGGTTGGGTAGGTACGGCAAGCCAACCGAATTCGTTGTTTTGGGTCTACGGGCTATTGTCGTGTGTCGGCTCAACAGGGCCATCTGTTCCTCCTTGCATTCAAAATGACCTTCCTTGGCCTGTCGGCCTCTTTTGACCCTCTGAACGAACGAACCGAGGCTAGCTGTGGCTAAGACGACAATGGGGTGATGGCACCACCACCAGGGTTCGCTAACGTCTGCAGCTTTGGCTCGCGTGTCTGTCGCTTTGTCTGCTGCTTTCCAACAACTTGTAAAGCGTGAAACACACGCTGGCGCGGCGACCATGGGCCAAAAGCCCGCTTACAACCTTGCACGTACCCGCGTAGTCAACACTGATGCCTCCGGCCCTCAAGAACGCCCACAACAACAGGATATGCAGCAGCAGGAAAGGTGTCAAGACCCCGCTGTCAAACGACATCCGGGACAGATAGGATAAGATATATCTGGGTTGTGATCCCGCCCTGCTGACGCGTCCGCAGCCGAATTGTGGCAAACCCCGAAACCCAGAGGTTAAAACAGCCTAGCTTCTCCGTGCTCTCCTGCCGTTATCTGGGCCAGTCTGGGCAAAACAAAATCACTACCAGCTGCTGCAATCTGCGCCACAAACCGCACACTGCAGTAGTGACTCCTGACCAACCCGAACATGAAAGACCCAGCTCAAAAAAGCGATAAGGAGAGGACCATTCCGGTGGCAACAAGAAGTACAAGTCCTTAAAATCCTGCACAATCCTCCAAACGTGCCAAGGCAGCAACTCGATGTCGTCGCTCCAACTCCCGACTCTCAGCGTATTACTGGCGGGGGCCATCAAGCAGAGGTCACCGACCCATACCGGCGACCCGTGTCCCCTCCTGAAGCGCCGCCCCTGACAGACGCAGCAATCCCGCCCCATCACCCACAAGTTGCCCTACCCCTCCTTGCATGCACGCCCCTCACAGCCAACTCCCAATTCCCGCCCCCGCATCGCCTCGCCTCCCACCCATGACCCATCCCTTGCACGAACCCCCCCGTGTCACATGCGACCTCGCCGCACATCGATGCAGCCGCATGACAAGGAGCGCCGCCGCCGCACCACACCACCGTTCCGAGCATCCGCGCCACCTTGTGTTCAGCACTGGCACCACTCCGTTTACATGAAGTCGTCATCTCCGTCCACATCCTCGTACACATAGTCATCCAGCCCGGCCGACAGCCCCTGTCGACCCATGTTGAGGTTCTTCTTGGCGCCCTTCTTCTTGTCCTCCTCCTCCTTCTTCTTCTGCGGGAGGGTGAAGGGGGCCCGTGAGGGCGTTGTGTTAAGAAAACTGGCCGCGGCGGTGTGTTAAGAAAGCTGGCCGCGAGTAGGAACGTACTGTGATTGTCGGATTGCGGCGGTGTGTATACGTGCGGTGTTACGCGGTTACTCAGGACGGGCTATAGATGTTGTTGAAAGGTAGGTCTGTCTACCCACCCACGCTCATGCCTCTTGCCCTGGGGAGTCTCAGTAAACCCAATTGCAACCCAGCCACCCAGCCAGCAACCCAGCCAGCACCAGCAACCCAACCCCCATCCACCCACCTTGGTCTTATCTGACCGGATGCCCGCCAGACTCGTCTCCACGTCCTTCACCTCATCCGGCCCCAGCGGCTCCACCGCCGCCTTCACCAGAGCCTTCACAAACGCCTTGTAGTGCTTCGACTCGCGGTGGGTGGCCACGTGCCGTGCCACAATCTCCGCCGCAAAGTCCTCAAACTCCTTCAGCGTCTTGGGCAGGTAGCTGTCCAGCGGCCTCAGGGTGGACACACCCCCAAAGAGCTCCCGAGCTGCCTCGTAGTCCGCCTGCTCAACCAGCCTGTGGGGTGTGGGTGGGGGGCATGGGGCGTTTTGTTGGCGTGCGCGGGTTATGGGACGTTTTGGCGCATGGGCGGTAGCAGGGTTGGACCGGGGGAAGGTTTGGTGAGGAAGTGAGGGGGAAGGAATTCGTCTGCTTGATCAGCCTGTGCGTGGGGCGGCAGCATGGGGCTATTGGGCACAGTTGGGAGGGACTGTTGCATGAAAGAGCGTGGTTCGCTTTCTATTCCGCCCCGAGGACACCTTGCCCCAATGATACCCTCAACCTCCCTGGCTTACTTCTGCTGCCGCAGCTTCTCCGCGATAGGGTCGTCCAGAGGCGTGTCATCGATGACAACTCCTCGCTCTTCCCGATACTTCTTTTCCTCTTTTTTCTTTGGCTGCAACCAGACACCGCGACCTCAGAACGCCAGAACAGCAACGTCATCCCAAACCCCAACCCAAGGCAATATTTTGGCACCGGCTAGAGGTCGATGGTCATGGAAGCTTACCTGAGGAGCGGGGACATGGTGCTCTACTGGCGCTGTAAAGTTCTTGTCCTCGTCCTCGAATTGGGACATATCTGGCCCATTGATCTTTGCTAAGATAGCCTCGCCCTTTGTTTCAAACGCCGGCGCCGGCCTAGCTGCGACAGGTGCAGGCTTGGCAAGAGAGGCTTCAACATCAGCAGTCTCCCAATCGTCGTCAGACATTTTTGTAAAGGTTGGGAGGTAACGGTGCTAGCCTATACAGAAACTGCGTTACAAATGCTGCTAACGAGTTGGATTTATAGCTACAAATGCAACTAGTTCAGTAAGGCAATCCCCGAAGGGCAAAAAGGAAGGTACAGGCGTGGTGCCCGGAGAAGAGGTAGGGGTCGTACGGAATCCTCGCACGGCAAGCTTACTGCGATGTCCAGGCAAGCGCATGAGCAAAGCGTATCCCTTGAATGCCTTTTGCTTGGGGCTCCTAACAGGGTGGGACACGTTCGGCGCTGCTAGCCGGCCAGTCGGCTTTACATTTTGCCTTGCGCACTATACGCGAATTATTTACTTGCGTAACTCCGTGAGTTTCTTCATTGTTAGGACAGAACAGGCTTAGGCTGCATTTCTGGATAAGGGGTAACACAACTCGATCAGCGTGACGGAAGACAATGACCAGCGAGGAGCCCGCCGAGCGCAGCCCTGCTGCCACCAGCAGCGATGCTAGCGCCCCAGAGCCATCGCCATCAGCCCAAAACGCGCCGGCCGCGCAAGCGCCTGTCGATTACGTGGCCCTGTTTGAGCAAATTAAGGACAAGCCCTGCCGGGTTGTCCAGATCAACGAGCGGCTTGAGGGCTTCCATGGTGGTGCGTTCCGTACGCGGGCTGACATTTTGCAGCGCGAGCTGGAGCCCATCTACAAGGCTGAGACGCTGGCTGAGGTTCACCAGGAGTTGGATGCCGCGGGCCGGCGGCTGAAGCAGCTGGGCGTGTTTGACGAAGTCAACATGCTGGTCCACGAGGAGCCGCTGGTGCGTTGGGGCCTGAAGCGCGTCAGGGATAATCCCGTATGCCGTACGGACACCCTATCTTGGGGGCCTTACACCAGCCTGAATCCAGGCCTTAAGCAGCTGGTTCCTCTACCTGTGCTTTGTTGCTGTGGTCGCTCACCCGCTTGGGTGGTGTTGTCGTATGCCATGCCCGGCATGAGGTGTCGGGCCCCTCTTAGTGCTGAGGGGAGGGGGGGGCCGTGGCGTGGCGTGGAAGCAGCAGCAGCAGCAGTCGCTTAATGAGGATGAGGAGGGGGACCGTGGGCTACACCTCCAGCTACACTACCTCACGACCCAGCCGCCTCCCAGCTCCGCTTCCAGCACTAGCTGAGGACGTATGTGTAGCTGTGTGCAGGGACATGGTGCTGCAGGCTGCCTCCCATGCCGCATGCCACGACCTGCACCGCCACATGCACCTCTCCCCCCCCCCATCATCTCACACTCCGCCCTCCTTCCCCCGCCTTCAACCACCACTTTTCGGCTCGACTCAGGGTTGTTTCCAACAGGGCTTGTCAGCTTGTTTTACCACTGTCACACCACACATTGGAATTTCCCCTTTCTCCCCCCCAGAACGACCCCACCGCCTGCACCGTGGACCTCCGCTTGGAGGAGCTCAACTGGTTCAAGCTGCGCGCCGCCACCTACGTGCAGGGCGGCGAGAGCACCATGGAAGTGGGGCTGGGGCTAGCCAACGTCACCGGCCGGGCGGAGCAGCTGCGGGCGGACGTGGAGTACGGCACGGAGAACAGTCACACGGCGGGGCTGTCGTACAACCAACCGCGCGTGGCGGGGCTGCCGCTGGCGGTAAGGGGGGGCGGTTGGGATGGGGTTGGGAAATAATTGAAAGTAAAGGATGGGGTGGGGTGGGGGTGGAGGTGGAAAAGGACGTGAAGTGTGGAGCAAATGGAGTTTTCCAATCCCATGTCCCGACGTATGCATCGCCAGCGCATACGGAGACACTGCGGCGTGGGAGTGGGGTGGTGGGGTAGGCTGAAGGCTGTCGAGCAGCAGCATGTGGTTAATACCGGTGGTCGGAGGGCCAGGAGGGTGGCTGGGGTGCTTGCTTGGGGGGGGGGAAGCCGCAACATGCGCCATGTTGCGGTAGAGCCGCTTCCCTCTTCCGTCCCCGTCCCGCCCTTCTTTCCTCTCCTCTCGTCTCCCACTTCACCCCCAACTCTCCCCCCCCCTTCTCCCTGCCTTCCCCCCCCAGTTGGAGGTGCGCGGCTCGCAGCTGTTCCGCAACAACCAGAAGGCCTCCTCCTTCACGGAGCAGCTGCGGGGGGCGGTGCTGGGGCTGAGGAGGTGAGGGGGGCGGTGCTGGGGCTGAGGAGGTAAGGGGGGGGGGTTATAATTAAGGAAACTGACGAGGGGGTTGTGTGGGTGGGTGGGTGGAGGGGGGCCCGTCCTGGGGCCGTGCAGATCGAGAAAGGGGGCTGGCAGCGGGCGGCGGGATTAGCGCTTGCAAGTTTATCTGGAAAGGCCGCAGGCAGCCATTCCTTTATTGAGCGCCCGTCTCCTGCCTCTCTTCCTCCTCCCCTCGACTTGTTTGCCATTCTTCATCCTTTTCCCCACTCCTCCCTACCTTCCTCCTACCCCCCTCTTTCTCCCCCCCCAGCATGGACGGCTCCCGTGCCCTGGAGTACGAGCTGGGCTGGCGGCGGCTGCTGGACCCCTCGCGATCGGCCTCACGGGCGGTCATGGCGCAGGTGGGAGGGGGTCAAAGACCAGGTACCAAACCATAGGAAACCACAGGTTAGGGAGTGGTGGGTAACATTAAGGAAGCTGACGAGGCAACTAGCGAGCTGAGGGAGTGGTGAGGGGTGGCGGTGGGGTGGTGGCTAGTCGCAGCGGGAGGGGGTTGTTCTTTCGGATTACCGGATATGCAAGACAAGGCACGCCAAAGCCGCATGACCCATACCCCGGCTCCTTGCCTCCACTTTCCTCCCATTCCTTCCCCCCCTCCCTCTCCCCACACCACACTTTGGAATTTCTTTTTTTCCCTCTCCCCCAAACCCAGATGGGCGACTACCTGAAGTCCTCCCTCCGCTACACCGCCACACTGGACCGCCGGGACCCCTCCGCGGGCGGCTCCGCAGCCACCCTGGGCGGTGCAGGCTGGGCGGTCCGCTCCACCAGCGAGGTGGCGGGACTGCTGCCCTCCAGCCTGCAGGCGCTGGGGCTGGGAGCGGCTGCGGGGGCAGCAGGAGCGGGAGAAGCAGGGGCAGGGGGTGCGGGAGCAGCAGCAGCAGCGGCAGGTGGCGAGTTGCGTTTCGTTCGTCAGCAGGTTGATGCGGTGGTGAATGTGCCCATGGACGACACGGGCGCGGTGGTGTTTAGCCTGGGGCTGACGGCAGGTGGGAGGGTGGGGGCTGGGAGGGGGTGGGGGCTGGGAGGGGGTGGGGGCTGGGAGGGAGGGGGAGGCTGGGAGGGGGTGGGGCGGAGGGAGGGTGGGGGTCAGATAAACACTGAGCCGCGGAAACACTTACGGGGGAAAGGAAGCGGGTGGGGATAGGAACATGCCATGTGAAAGAGGGGGGGGATGGGAGGGAGGGAGGGGATTGAGGACGAAAGACTCCGCCGGGGATGATGTCGCACAACACACCTCCTTCCTCTCCACCCCCCCCCCCTTCCTCCACCCCCTCCTTCCTCCACCCCCTCCTTCCTCCACCCCCTCTCTCCCCCTGCCCCAGGTCTGCTGCTGCCCTGGGGCGAGGGCGCCATGGCTCGCCCCACCTGCATCGCCGACCGGTTCTTCCTGGGGGGCCCCTCCTCGCTGCGGGGCTTCAAGTTCAAGGTGGGGAGTGGGCTGGGTGGGATGGTTGCATGAGGTGGTTGGGTGAGTTAGGCTGGGGGGTACGTCGAGGTGTGTGTGTGTGTGGGAGGGGGGGGCCACACCCCACCATTCTGGCACCACCACACCACACCTCCCTGCCGTGCTGGTTGGGGGCCCTGCCGCATGCTGTGCCAGTCACTGCTGACACACGAGGATGGTGATGCCTCACACAAACGCTGCTCATGCCGCTCATCGCAACCCCCCCCCCCTCACCCCCTCACCCTCCTCCATGCTGTGTCGCGCAAGCAGGGAGTGGGTCCCTCCGACGTGCGCCGCCCCGCCCCGGGGCAGAGCGAGCCGCCCGCCCGGCAGGACGCGCTGGGAGGGGACGCGTACACCTCCATCTTTGCTTCGGTGAGGGGAAAAAAGAAATTCCAATGTGTGTTGTGATAATGATACAAGTTGCTGACAGTTGTGAGGGGGGGAGGGGGTAAAGAGGAGACAACTGACTGACTGTGTGATACGGCGAAGGGGGGAGCGGGCGGGTGGGTGGCGGATGGCTGGGGCCCGTTGGGGGGCTGCTGGGGTGGAGGGGAGCCCCGTGGGGAGACTGCGGTGGCGCCCTCTTCTTGCCGCTGTGCCGCTTGTTTTTCGGTGGTGCCCGTGCGCCCGGTGCTCACCCCTCGCATGGCTGTTGGCCCTGATCCTGATTGACCCTTCCAACCCCCATCCCCTCTTCCTTCCCTCCCCCTCCTCCCCCCCTCAGCTCATGTTCCAGCTGCCACACCCCGCCCTCAAGCTCATCCGCGCGCACGGCCACGCCTTCGTGAACGGCGGCAACGTCATCCAGCTGGCGGGTGAGTTGGCAGGCAGCAGCAGCAGCAGCAGGCGTGGGGCCAGCTGGGGCCACGGTTTGTTGCGCTGGGGCAGAAGGGTGCAAGTACCCGGGTATCCCGGCAACATGCCCTTACCCCTCCCTGCATCCCTCACTCCTGTTTTGCCACTGTCTACTTCTTTTCCCTCCCTCCGTATCTATCTTGTTTGCCGTTCTCTTCTTTAACCGCTGGGTCTTCTTCTTTTCCCTCTCCCCCCGCCCCGCCCCCCTCCCCCGCTCAGGCACCGGCCGCACCCCCAAGGCCCTGCTGTCTGAGATGGGCTCCAACTTCCGCTGGTCATGCGGGTTGGGCCTGGTGCTGCCCACCCCCGTGGGCCGCTTCGAGGCCAACTACTGCGTGGTGTTGGCGGCGCAGGAGCACGACCGAGTGAGGCGGGGGCTGCAGCTGGGCTTCGCGGCCGGCGGGTTTTGAGGAGGGGGAGAAGGAGGAGGAGGGGGTTAGGAGGAGAAGAAGGGGTAGAGAGGGGAAACGGAGCATGTGGCAAGTTGGGGCTCCACCCTGGGAGGTAGAAGGAGGAGGTAGGAGGGACGCGGGTTGAGTTTTGGGAGTTGGGGGAATTGAGCTTGTGAGGGCTTTGTTTGGAAGGGGCGAAAGGGCGAAAGCTGGCGGCTGTGTAACGGCTGCTGCCCGACGTGTTTTCGTGCGGGGGGGGAGATGACGAGGGCTTGGAGGAGGGTTGGGAATGGATGGGTGCTGCATGGTGAAAACTCGTGAAATGGGGGCTTGTCGTCCTGAGGTGGGCGATGTGGAAACCGCTAGGGAGTGAAGAGGGCTGCGGATGGGTCGGCGAGTGGGGCTCCTCGGCTTGCTGTTGGTGCTGACGAGGCTGCTGCAAGTGTGCGGGGTCAGTGGTTGGTTGGTTGGTTGTTGTGTGTGGTGTATCTGACGTTACTGGAGAACGTGAGGCGGGGTCTTGCGGACGCTGTGGGTACTGGGCACCCAGCTTTGAGCCAACCTTGACTTTGCGTATGTGTTTGAGAGCATGCATGCATGCTTTAGGCAAGCTGCAAAGCTGCGTGTGTGTCAACGTTACATCAACCAGCCTTCCTGAACCGCACACCTCCTGTCTTGGTGTGCACACAGGGCGATACAGCGATATAGATCCAAGGGTCTCAGGGATTAACAGTTGACGTTCAGCGCTCGGATGTTAGTTAGCCATTGGGTCAGCCACCACGACCTGCCACCACAACGCTTTACCCCTGCACTAGCAGCGGACAAATGCCTTTTGTCTCTTTATTTGAGACCGCCATGCGGCAGATCCCTAGGACTCTTGCCCTTTATCGAGCTGCTGAAACATGACAGCATATCGGTAGTCCAGAACCGTAACACGCCTCAGAATCTTGCCGCGTGCATAAGTGCCGTACCCCATTGGGCCCAATCATAAACACAATCACTTTGCCGCAAACGCAACGCAGAATCTGCAGCCCACTTCTCGACGACAGCTCGACATGGCCACCAGGAAAAGAATAATAAGTCCCATGGTTTTCAGCAATGTCTAATAGTTGTTGCGGTCTTTAACCATGTGTCACCAGCGTTCCCTTTTAGGGAAACCATTGTAACGGTCATTCGTTCAGCTGGCCACGAATCCATGTGCTAAAAGCCTGTAACTAACTTGGAGCAGCCACCGCTATGGCGGGGCATGGCATGGACACAGGAGCTGCCACTTGGGTTTGGTCACTACGGGTATCCCACTACCAGAAAGGCTAAAAATACCAGCAAAAGGAATCATGAGGCATGTATGTGTTAACCAGTGTCGTTCATATCACCGCTAAATAACCGCCCTAAACACACAATGGAGGATGCCGTACCCACTACAACTGCCCACCCCTCCCTTTACTTGTTTAATCTTTCCCCTCCACAATCCCTGCACGCATGCTGTTGCATCGCATGGGGCCCTTCTTTCTTCTCCTGAGGAGCTGCCAACAGCGGTCCACAATGCAGCCTTGGCAGTGCTTTTGACTTCCTGCCTGCGCCCAAACGCGGCACCTCAAAAAGCCACCAGCTTGTTGCCAACCAGCTAAACTAACTTTTGTCCAGGTCGTCAACTCCTAACTTTTAGCATATCTCTGAACCCCAATCATCTCAAACACACCAGGGAACGCTATATACATTCATCCTTAGGCACACACAACCCTAGGATGCGCTAGAAAGAAAAAGATCGCTGTAAAAGAATAACCCAGGTGTCAAGACCAGGGAGGACACAGCACCTGAGCTCCAATCTGTATGTGCAAAAGGCTTCCTGCGTGTACACGGTATGCTGGCTGCCTTTCCTAATCCTCCCCTAATCCGCACAACTGACGCCGCAGTGTATGAAGAAAACTGGCCTCGAATAGAAACGTACTGTAATTGCCGGAAGATGAAGAGGTGCAGTGAATGTGCTGCAGCACACACAATCACAAACACGTCGCTACTCCGCTACCCACCGCTATCCAGTCAGCCCAGCCTTTGAGCAAGGAAAGTCTGCACCACAGACAGACCCGACAGGCCCTCCCCGTTCACTGCATCGTCCCACCCAACCGCCACTCGAAAGGAAAACGGCACCGGCGCGTAACGGATGGAGGTGTTTGCAGGATTGTACGGCAGAAGGGTTCCGTTGTACTGCAAGTTGGGGGTTCCCAGCTTCCAGATCAGGCCATCGGGCTCCACCTGCCCGCATGATGAAGCAGTTGGGCAGCCCGCATGAGAGAAGCCACATGAGAGAAGCCACAGGGTTGTCATATGTCACATCTCAGAACCTAATCCCTTAGGCTTTCACAGCCTTTCACCTATTGTGCTCCGTCAATCTGGCGCGGCAACAGGCAATTCACGGCAGGCAAGCAGCACACAGCTAGCCCGCCATGCAAGGTATGGCTGGTGGCTGCCACAGCAGTGTCCCCAACCACCTGCGTCCCACTTTGGGGGAGCCATTGTAACAATCTTATTATTACAATAAGATTCGTATGTCCAATGACATTCATTCCCTAAAGCAATGAACGCCATGAAAGAATCTCACCTGCGGCGCCCACATGCCCGGCGGACTCTGCAGTGTGGCATTAGCGAGCAGCGGCTGCCCGCTGACAGCGTCCAGCAGCCGCGCCCGGAGGCCCGAGTGGGCCATCTCAGCCAGGCGCAGGAAGGAGGCCCGGTTGTTGGCATACAGGGTTGGGAAGTTGGTGGAGGCAGGTGAAGGCATCTTGCTGCGCGGGGTGAAAGGAGCAAGGTGGGATGAGAGGTGCGTGGTAATGGACTGGAAGGAGGAGGCTCTACGCCGGGAGGGTACACCGGCCACACCAGAGAGATCGATCGGGGAAGCTCAACAACACCAATCCCGGTAATTGTAACGCACGTCAACCCCAAGGAGCATCAGCCAAGCAGACATGCATGCATGCATGTACATGCCAGCCCCGTATCCCCGCACTGTGCCAATCACACCCACTTGGCGTGCAACTCCAATGTGAGCATGTGCAGCCGCAGTGCGTGGTGCACCCAGTCCGCCAGCGTGCCCAGCGCGGTGTACCAACTGCGGTGATTGCAGGCAGGCAGGCAGGCAGGCAAGACACGGGGATCTTGTTAACCGTTATGTGGTGCATGCATGCATGGTGGGGGAGGCAGCATGCCCAGAGCGGTGTACCAACTGCCGTGATTGCGTGCATACATGCGTGCATGTGAAAGGTGGGGATGGGAGGTCAGCGGCAACAGCAGCGGCGGCGGAAGACAGCGGGTGTGTGAGGACCCTGAGGAGGGTAGGAGGCTGGCGGTGATGCGGAGGTGCAGCCCATTGGAATGTAAGTTCGAGGAAGAGCACGCGACAGGACGTGACGACAAGCAACTGCAGCAGGTAACAGCAGCAGCAGCAGCCCCGGGCACCTGGCAGCGGCCCTCTCCCAAGCACCACTGCACTTTGTGTAAGGATCTCTGTACGGACTGCACCTACATATACCGTAGCCCCTGCACCCCGCCATGCATGGCCATGTCCCACCCACCTTGCCCCCTGTGTGGTTCCGTTCACAAAGTCCCCCAAGCCGTTGCTATCGCGCCTCACGGCCGGCATGCGCGGGTGGTTCATGGCGTAGGCGTTGGCCAGGAAGCCGGGCAGCGGGCTCTCGGGGCTGTCACAGTCCATGTTGAGGCCCTACAGACAGATAATTAAGGTGTACGACAAGGTAAGGTAACAACAACAACAGCAGTGCAACAAGGGCGTTTAGTTAGTGTCACAATTAACATAGCATGCTCGGTTCACACGGCGTGTTAGCAGGGCCGCCGACAACCCCGCCCCACCCCCGATGCTCTTCTCCCACATGCATCCCTGCGCTGCGCCCCCAGCCCCCACCCAACCTGTAGTTTCCTATGGTTTGGTGTGGTCTTTCACCCCCCATCATGTCACATGCGTCGACACCCGCCCCCCGCTGCGCCCCCAGCCCCAGTGTTTCTGCGGCTCAGTTTATCTAAGCCCCCAGCCCCACCCACCATCGTGTCACATGCGTCCAGAGTGTAGCCCGCCACCAGCGCCCCGCCATGCAGGTTGGCGCTCACGGTGGGGCGCAGGGCGGCCAGCCAGGAGGTAACCGCCTGACAGGGTGGGAAAGGAAACGCTAACCGTGAGGAGGGGGGATAGAGGGAACGAGGGAATCCTGCATTCTCGATGCGAAAACCAGTAGGGTAACGAAGTCAAGGAGGCAACCGCCTGGCAGGGTGGGGTAGAGCAACAGCGTGGGGCAAGTACGTAAGGAAGAAGTCAAGGAGCTTGAGGTGGGGTGAGTGCCCTGTACGGCATTCGCACATGGAGTCATGGTGTTTCCCCTCCCTCTGTCGTCCCTCTGTCAAGCAGACCTCGGTTTCAGGCTCCATGCTTGTGCCCCCGACGGACAGGAAGTAGGCGGCTTCGCTGTAGCTGCTGCCCCCCGCGACGTCCTTCAGCGTGGGCCGAGCTGCGAGGAGGAGTCATCGGGAGGAAGGGGAACAGGCGATGACCCGGGGAGGAGACATGAGGCATGTTGCATAAAACGCATAATCAGGAGGGAGCAGCTGGCGTCATTAGCCATCAGGAACCCATTTCTGGTTCGCCCAAAGGATCGTTCGGGGACAAACCAACAGAAGCCTCACCAAACGGGAAGTCCTGGGTGAGGGCGTTGCGGTTGAGGTCGATACCGCGGGCGTTCCAACGGTAGGAGTTCGTGTAGCCGTCGGGGTTCATGGAGGGGACGATGTAGATCTGCGTTGGGAGGCGGCAGGGGAACGTTGGGATCAAACGGATGGGACAACGGATACAACTCATGGGTATTATGGATGGGATGAATGGACCGCTCGCCCCCACGCATGCATGTCCTCCGCTTTCCTTCGCCTTCCGGTTCGGGATCACTGTAACGGTCATCCATTCATGCAGTTTTCCAGGGCCTTAAAGGGTTTAAACCCACCATCGTGCTCTCCACCAGGGCCTAGCAGTCGGGGGCGGGAGGTCACCGTCATGTGGTGGGCCCCAGAGCAGAACCGGCGGTAAGGAGGAAGCAGTACGTACGGGAGAAGGGAAGGGGGGGGGGGGAAACAGCCGATAATGAATGGGCCGTATATCGGGAGGACAGCGGTGAAAAGTGCGGCAAGGTGCCTCAAGGAGAACATGCAAGCTGCTTGTCCTTAAAAAAGCACGCACAGGCACGCAGAACACAATATGCATATACCCGTTGTGTATATATGGTCCCGTCGTGCAAGCAGCAGCAGCAGCAGCTCATGTGGTTCTTAATTCCGCACACACACCTGTTGCTACCCCACCCTGCGTCTCTTGGTAATCCCACTGCCACACTAGTGCTGCACACGAGTGCTGCGCTAACTGCGCTGTGTGCGTTCAGTTCTCATTACTCTCTTGGTACCACCCTCTTTCTCGTAACCAACACCATCACCATCACCATAGGCTCCCCCAGCAGCACCGTTTCATCCCGTACGATTGCGACCTCGGACACCGCACCTGCAGTCTGCTATCCGCGGCTGTGTCGCCACATAACTCGCCTACCAGCTGCAACAGCAGCAGCAGGTTGACCTTCTCGTCCCCGTGCATGTTGCCAATGTACTGCATATGTATGACCGTTAACACCGTTAATGACCAGCAGGTGGTTAGTTGGTTGCGGCAACGGCCAAACGCCCCGCCGTCATGGCGTGCTCAGCGTTGACATTCGGCGAGCAGTTGTGGGCGGCGGTTGAAGAAACCAACTCAGGAAACACACACTCACGGTGCCGTCTTAAGCCGAGCGGGAGGTCAGAGGTACACCAAAGCCACACAGGTTAAGGCAAGCAGGCCGGCAAGGATGGGACGGAAGGTCTCTCACCGCGACTTTGGGCTTGGCGAAGGGCAGCGAGGGACGCAGCGGGTCGGGGTAGGCGGGCGCGGAGGCGTTTCCAACGGCCACCAGCCACAGCTCGCGACCCTCCACACTGAACACATGGGTGGACAGCGCATGGGAGCGGTGGCTGGGCGACACATGAGCGGTGTGCGCGACACATGGTGGGGATGCATGCCCTCTTGGACTGGCTGAGCTAGTTCAAAGCCATACGTGCGAGCAGCCGGGGGTTACAAAGATACATGGTAAACGTCCGGTAGTAAGGAAGCCGCGGGCAAGGAGTAAGGGGGTTTGCAACCCTGCTCTTCAGAGACCTTTCCATGCCATTCCGGGAATTACAGTACGTTCATTGTCGCGGCCAGATTTGCACCAACACGCACCTTTTGCCCAGACTAGACAGGGAACAGCGCCCGCGACTGAACTCCGCGGTTTTAGCCAAGAACAGCGAGATGGCCTCAAAGGAGGGGTAGGAGGCCCAGTCTAGCTGGTATTCCAGCGGTGCAGCGGGCTGTGCGGGAGGCGAGGGAGACGAGGGCGGCGACTGGGGCGGCAGCAGCGGGAGGCCGGGCGGCGGCGACCGGAATCTAGGGCTGCGAGACGCCTTGGGGGGCGGCGTGGGAGGCGCATGGGGGGCCTGGGATGGGGGTTGGGATGGCGGAGAGAATGAGGTAGGAGGTGGAGGCGGGTATGACGTGTGTACCGGTGGTGATGGTGATGAAGGAGGAGGAGGAGGAGGAGACGGGGAAGGTGGAGGCGGTGTGGTTGGGGGCTGGAGGGGCGGAGGCCGGAGGGCTGGAGGGGGTGAAGGGGGTGGGGGCGGAGGGCGCTTGGTTTTGGATTTTGGCGGAGGCATGGCGGGAGTGAGGGGTGGAGAGGGAGGTGAGAGAGGCTGCTTGGGAGGTGGTGGTCGGCGTTTGGCGACTGACTTCGGCGGCGAGGGCGGCGGAGTGGGAGGAGGTGGGGATGGTCGTGAAGATGGAGGGGAGCGGGGAGCCTTAGGGTAAGGCGAGGGAGGCGGGGGCGGGGTTGGTGGTGGCGGTGACTTCCGTTTGGCGGGTGCGGCGGTTGTGGCAACGGCCTTCACAGTGGCAGTCAGCACGGTGTACGGCGCAGGGGACGGAGGCGGTGGCGGTTGTGGCAACGACGTTCGTTGGTTTGCGGTCGCGGTTGAGGCTGATGCTTCATGAATAGCGGCAGCCAGCTGTGAGGTGCCATCTGCGGGGGGGGAGAGGGTTGTGGGAAGGGGTGCTTCGGGATTCGGCCATGGGACTCGAAGTTTTCGAAGAGGGCCCTATGAGCCCTATCCAAATTGCACAACATTAATCCCTAGGACGAATACTCAGAGCCCTGGTGTAACAATGGTAAAAGAAAGCAAAGCTGTGCTGACTCCCGTGTCGCGAAAATGCAATAGGTATATAGGTCGTATCCATGTGCGACGGCGGTGGGAATTCGTGATGTCGGCCCACAGGTCCAGGTTTGCAGCAAAGAGTGATCCCCCGAGCTGAACGGGTACCTGGTTCTTGGAGGATGTCCAGCCAGTTCTCCGGCAATGCGACGCCTTCGCGCAGCAGTGTTTCGCTGGATGTCGTCCGGGAGATGAGCAACGAAAGAACTATGTACGAACATAGGAGCTTGAACGAAGGTCTGCTACCCTTGTCCACATGACTCATTGACATGACCGATAAGCGGCAAGGGGGCAGCTTTCCTAAAGCTGAAAGGTGTCGCGCGCGCGGGAAAGCAAAGCCCTACACTCTATGGGCTAATCATTGGTCAAGACGCCTAATGCTTGCAATAACGGCTTCCATATCCCGGCATTCACTCAATGGTGTCGCCGTTACGTGAGCTGTGTGAAGTTTAGTCAAGTGATGGGCGCCCGACCTACCGTGCTGACTTACACAGACTAAATCAAACAGTAGTAACTGTCATAAGCATTAGGCGCACGTCAAAACTCGATACTCAAACCAACAGCAACCTCCTGTCGGCCAAAATGCTTACTTGCAAACATGTGTGTATCGTACAGCAATCGCCGTCCCTCAGTAGCATCATTCAGGCAGCTAAGGCAACTGACACTTAAAGCACGCAACCCATACGCTTACGCTAACTAACCTTTATAGATGAATCTAGGTATCGGAGCGCTCCAACTCTGTCAGTGACCATGTATCCGTCAATGTTCTGAAAAGTTGGTTATAGTTAGTTGGCATAGTCGTGTAGTAAATCGATTAGGATTTGTAGGTACATGCCTGTGTTGGCCCCACGCCGAAGCCCAATGACGGATGCTCTTTGTACCTACCTGTTTGAACATAGGCTTTCTTCGACATTTGCAAATGGCAATTCGTTGACCTCTAACAATTTAAGCTTCTAGACTAGGCATCTGCGAGCGATAGCCACTTAGCATGCAGACGGCAAACGATTTGAGGATTGCAACTCATTATAGCGCGGGGTCATCGGGTCGGCTTCATGGATACCCACCAGCTCCTGCACACCTGCGCCCCTACATCCGTCAGCCCAGCACGCCCTTCTTGGGCAACCACCCACCATGCAAGCATGCCGCCTTGGTGTCGCCTGCAGGAGCAGCTACCGCCGCCACTACCTATCGCATGGATGCGCTAAGACCTCCACACCCATCAGCGCCAGTCGTGAAGTTTGCTTCGCCCAATGCCTTGCTCTCATCCCAGCCATCAGCTCCATCCAGTCATTCCTGCAGCTCCCACGGCCGTGGCAAGCGAAACCGCTGGCCGCGACCCCCAGCCGCGGTCAATGCCAGTTCAGCAGCAGAAGCTTTCGCCTCTCCCGGCGAATCACGCCAAGCCTCCGACTTGCCTGCCACCTCTCATACCCATGGTAGCTGCGACACCAGCAGCAACAACCACGGAAGCTGCGACACCAGCAGCAGCACCAGCAGCGGCATCGGCGCTAGCAGCACCATGTCTGGGCCGCCGGCGCCCCGGCCCCCATCGCCAACCATCGATCTCGGGGACGGTGTCATCCTGCAGCTGCACCCAATGCCCGAATGCGGACTGAGCTTTGACGGAGCTTCCGACGCCGGCGGACATTCCGACACCCCGTCCGGAGCGGCCGCATCAGATAATAATGATGATGATGATGATGACGTTGATGCTGATGATTCAGGGCTGGCGGGGTCAGAAGGCCGGATGCTGATAACCAGGGATCTACGTCAGGCGTACGAGTGGAGGGAGGTACGGCGGCTGCTAGCGGCGAATGGTGCCGTACTAGATGCCGTACATCTGGCGACTGCTGCACGACGCTTACGTGTACTAGCGCCGCCACCGCTCGGGAAGCGGATGGCGAGCGAGCGGAGCCATTTTCGGAGCTTCCTCAGCGGCTTCGTACAGTTGTGCGGGTAAGAGAGTGTACGACGATCGCTACAACCTGTACGACAATCACCCTGCTCCACTGTGTGTAGACGTAAACAGCTGACAAGCATACTCACATACACACATCCTGCCCAACCTTGCCTGTCTTGGCCTCATTTTCCTCACTCGTTCCTTCCTCGCAGGTATCACCTCTCCGCCATGCCACCCAAGCAGCTAGTTGCCGTACTGTACAGCCTGTCTGCGCTTCACTTCCCGCCGCCTCCCGGTTGGATGGCTGCATGGTTGCATGCAGCCGGCCGGCACCTGCAGGTCGGGGGCTTCGGGCCGCGTGAGCTGGCGAATGTGCTCGCCTCGCTGGGGCGGCTGAACTACGACCCAGGGGTCACTCGGATGCTGCAGCTCTGCGGCGCCGTAGCGGTGTATTTGGAGGGGACTGCGGGGAGGCAGCAGGAGGAGGAGGAGGAGCAGGAGGAGGATGATGGTGGCGGAGGGGGGGCAGCAGCTGAGGAGGGGGAGGAGGATGGTGCGGAGCTGGTACCAGCTGGGAGGACAGCAGGGAGGGGGGAGCGGGCGGACGACGGCAGCACTGGGCCGAGGTCGGCGGAGGCGACTCAGGATGTGGATGTGGAGGCTGTGGCCGCAGGGGCGTCTTCTTGCCCCGAGCCCACTCCCATGGCGGCGGTCCCCAACGGAGGCGAGGGCGGTAGCAGCAGCAGCTGCTGCAGTGGCAACACGTTGGTGGCGATGTGGACTCCATGCGGCGGTCCCGTTGCAGTGGACGTGGCGATTAAGGGCTCGGAGACACAACAACATCACCACCGCCACCGCCACCACCAGCGGCAGCAGGAGCAGCAGTATCAGCAGCAGCACCAGCAACACCTCCACTACCAGCAGCAGGAGCAGCAGCACCAGCAGCCTGTTCTTGAGGTCGTTCCAGGGGAACCCCAGGCGGCAGAGGTAGCACCCGCCTCAACGGAAGCTGAGCCGCCAGCCCCCGTCGCGCCGCCCAGGCGTTTCACGGCCCACGGCCTCTCACAGCTCGCATGGGGCTTCGCGCGACTCGGCTTTCTCCCACCAGACCCCTTCATGCGTGCCTTCTGCTCCGAAACCCTCCGCCTGCTTCCTACCTTCACCGCCCAGGGCCTCTCCAACACACTCTGGGGCCTTGCCTCCATCCACTACGTCCCGCCTGACCCATGGGTCACCCAGGTCTCGGCCGCCTGCCTGCGACTCATGCCCTCACTCAACTCCTTCGATCTATCCGTCGTCCTCTGGTCGCTGCAGCGAATGGGATACGAGCCGGATGGCGCATGGCTGGCAGGTTACCTCAGTGCGACGTACCGCAAGCTGCCCTCCGCGGAACCCGAGCATGCGGCGCGCATGTTGTGGTGCCTTGCCAAGTTGGGCCTTACGCCGCCGTCCGATTGGATCCGGATGTGGCTCAACATGTCGTACATGCGGCTGCTGGAGGCTGACCCCGTGTCCCTGACGTGCATGATGTGGGCACTAGCGGAGCTCAGGTGGGTGTGCTGGGTGGCTGAATGGGCTGGGTGGGTGGCTGGGTGGGGCTTTGGAGGGCTGTGCACTGCTCTGTAATGCATCAGATTGCCTGACGTGCGACGTTACGAGTTTGTCCTTAACGTTTATGCGTGCTCATCGTTTTTCGTGCGCTTTATATCTGCATCTGCAGCATTCGTCCCGCCCGCACGTGGACTGATCTGCTGCTGGTCTCGGCGTGGGAGGCGCCGCTGCGCTCTTTCTCGCCCGACGACCTGGCCACGCTGATGTGGGGGCTAGCGCAGTGCCGTCGGCCGCCTGAGGCCGCTTGGATGGATGAGTTCTGGTGGGTGGAGGGTTTGAGACAAGCAGACAACACAACACACAGGGGTGTACGGTACCATCCATTGCCTCAGGGAGACACCCCCGCATCCCTGTTGTCTCTGTGTACCTTTGGTCGCAAACATACGACAGAATGGAATGTGGATGTGAACTCACACTCGCCCTGCCCTGCCTGCACACAACCGTACAGTACTGCTGCCTCACCATAACGCCCCTCATCACCCCGATCTCACCCCTGATACGCAGGGTTGTGTCGTACAAGCGACTTCCCGTCTTCTCTCCGCGCGACCTCTCACTGCTGTTTTGGAGCTGCGTGCAGCTGGGTCAGGCGCCCAGTCAGAAGTGGCTCGCCGGGTTCGAACAGGTGACCTTGCTCCGCATGGAGCAGCAAACCCCGGAAGGCCTCTCCCTCCTGATCTACTCCTACGCGCTGCTGGAGCAGCAACCGTCGGGCAGGTGGTTGCAATCATTGTACGGTGCATGCGCGAAAGAGGGCTTTGCGGAGTTTACGGCACTAGGGCTCGAACGGGTGATCTGGGCAATCTCCAAGATCAAGCCGCCAGAGTCGATGAGGCCGGATGAGGATTGGGTCCGTGCGTTTCTGCACAGCTTTCTGGGGCAGCTGGAGGAGGCTGGGTATGTGAACCTGGCTAATGTGATGTTTGCCTTGGCGCTGCTTGGGGTACGGCCGGAGGTGGCGTGGGTGGAGGCGGTGATGTCGCGGGTGGAGGCGCTGATTGAGGAGTTTGGGCACACCACGCTGAGGAAGGTGGCTTGGGCGCTGCCTCGGTTGGTGCGGGCTGCTGGTGGTGGTGGCAGCAGTAGCAGCAGCGGTGGCGGGGAGGGGGGGAGCAGTAGCGGCGAGTGCGGCAACGGCGGCAGGAGGGAAGTTAGCGAAGAACAGATACAGTCGTGGCAGCAGCTGCTGCGGGGCCGGATGCGGATGGTGATGGGGGCCAGGCAGAGCGGCTGGCGCGCACAAGCGAGGTCGCAGCACCGGACATCACTGGTGGTTGAGGACCCTTGAGGATGAGGACTCGTGATCATGAGGAGATGCAAAAGCACGCGCTGGGGCACCTCGTCGTGCCTTGAGCCGCGGAGGGTCTTGTATGCTGCATCAAGTTACCGGGGCCGAGCTACTAAAGTGTATGTAAGCCTGGCAACAGTCTATCTGAGGCCGGACATCCAGCCGGGTCACTCCTCGCTCGACGAACAGGTAGCCACCCACATCATGTCATCGAACAAGCACACAGCAGGAGGCCAGGTGCTACGAAACCAGAACCGTGCATGGTAACATAATTGCACACGAGGTCACCAACTAATGAAGAAAGCCTGGCGGTCTATCCGAGTGTACCGCATGCTGCCTTTGCCATGCCGCATGCCTGCTCTGGGCGCCTAGGGTGAAGTTCCTTATCACTTATCAACATGCGGACCGCACCACCTACAGCCGCCTAACCACACTTTTCTGCCTAGGGCTCTGCTCAGAACCAAGAACCGACAATGCAACTCCGCGCACCCCTCGCTGCATGCGCGGATCTTCCGGCCCTGCCCATGCCGCTGCTCTGCATTGCGTTGTGTGCAAACGTGAGACCCACCGGGGGCACCCCCCTGTGCACCCCACTGTGCACCCCCGCACTCCCTGACCGCCCTTGCGACCCCAACCCCACACCACCTTCAAGTACTTGCACCACCTACCTACCGGTAAACCATCAGCCATCAGGCCATCTAAACCTATACAGCATGTCGAGTTGTCAGCCCTTGTTGTGTTGCAGCCATGCCACTGACTGGTGCTGCCTGCCACCGATCCTCCCTGCCCTCTCTGTCGGTGTTAGCGTGTCACGCGTCCATGCAGGAGGGAACAGGTGCGCTCCATCAAGTTTATCTCGGTGGACAAAGGGAGGTGCTACTCGACCCTGATACCGTTCCCATGCTCCTCCGGGTCAGCTAAATGGCCAATGCGCTCACACACACAGGCCATCATGCACTAATCTAATACCGGTACTAACTCTAGGATACCGGTAACCTCCCCGCCACCCAACATGCCCCACCCTCCTTACCACCCTCATTCATGACGCCTGCTAACACAGGAGCCGCCGATCAGGAAAAGACTCGTCCGCCATCGCAACACACGGCTGCGCGTAGGCAGGGCACGGCACCCTTGTGCCGCAGGCAAGCTACCGGTGTCCCGTACCTAACAGCGACCGTCATCAACCATAGCCATTCCAGCTCCTTCTGCAACTCCCCTGCCTAACCCTAATAGTAACTACCGCCATCTTCCCGCTCTCTCCTCTGCAATCTCCTTCATCGTCTCATAGGAAGCCTACTTCCCTCCAATCAGGGCGACCTGCACCGATGAAGAGCCGTCCCGCACCGCCTCCTGGTCCTCAAACTTGAACTTGCTGGCGTCCCACACCTCGTCAAAGTTGGGCAGCGGCGCGCCCGACTCGTTAAGTCCCTGCTGCTTCTTGGTCTGGAAGCGCTGCAGCAGCACCACCGCGAGGCCCACCAGGAACACAACCGCGTGAACCATGTCGGCCAGCACGGCTGTGCAGGAGGGAAGGGAAGCCCAGGTGTGGGAAGGGAAGCAGGCACAGGAGGGGGAGCAGGCGTGGGAAGGGGGGAGCAGGCAGTAGCGGGGCGGGATGGGAAGGGAAGGCCGACTGTGGTGGGAGGGATGAGGTAGGGCGCGGCAGAGGTCGCCCATGGGAGGAGGGCGGTAATGGTGCGGCGTGATAGGTGGCTGCGAGTCTGGGGTGGAGGTGGGGCTTAGGAACGGAGGCTGTACGGCGGCAAGGAGGGCGGGAGAGTTGGGTGTGACATACTAGCATCATAGTGGTTGCGGTGGTGCATGTGGGGGCACAATGGGAATGAGGATTGATGATAACCTAGAGGGTAGCCATGCTCATGTTGGCGACATGCCTAGCGAAGGCTTTTCGACACCTCGCACCCCTCCCTTGGTTCTTGTCCATAAGAGACCGTCAGCACGCCAAGTAAGCTCACCGTACGGGTCCTCCTTGTAAGCCTCCTGCCAATCGGTCACAACCGAGATGCCTTGCAACAGCCGCTCGGAGCCGCACAGCACCGTGAAGACCAAAACCCAATTCTCGTAGACCTGCCGCTTGTAGAGGAGTACAAACTGCGGTAGTAGCGCCAGAACTTCGAGATAGATGCTGAAGGAGTGGCATATCTCGATGATGAGTTTCACACGGTTGAGGAAAAACGCCAAGACCAAGCAGGGCGCTATCAGAGCCGCGCGAGGGAAGGTGTCGAGGTCCGCATCGTAGCTTTGGGAAGCAACTGAGTAGCGCATAACCAGCACGATAGTGAGGGCGACGACGAGGTGGAACACTTTGACGATCGTGTCCGTAAGAGAGACATAGAGGTACAGGAGGTCTAGGTAGCGGAATATATAGATTATGAGGTATAATTCTTGTGTGATCAAGCTAACTCCTCGGCAGTTCTTGTCCCAGAGCAGTTTCCAAAGGAGCAGCTTGCGCGAGAGTACATGGAAGATGCCGCCCCCTACAAGGGCAGCATCCATAGTAAAAGGATTCACCGGCATTGTGCCGGTGCTGGAATGCTCCGCAAGTCCACGGTGGTCAGTGGTAAAACAATTAGATTTCCCCGAGTTGATTTCGCGTAAACTGCTGTATGTGCAAGTTATTTGTAACACTAACCTTTAGCAAGTCAGCAGACGGGTTGACGTCTGCTTGACCATTTCATTCATTCTCCCGTACTAAGCGAACCGTACATGCCGCGCATCAACGCCAATCTGCCCAAGGACAGCTGGAATGCAAATGCGACTAACTAGCCTTAGGAACTTGGTGTGCTGCCTCCCAGCAGATAGCCTAAATCGTGGCAGCCCTTGCATGCATGACCCTGCTTTGCAGCATACGAGTTCAATTGCATCCGTATGAGGCGTAGAGGTAAAATTCAGTAGACGTATTTATTTAATTGCCCACATCCAACGTTGCTAGCAATGTTACCCCGGAACTGCTCGAGGTGCCTGCTCAACGACAGCGAGTCCCGCCATTCGGCGCGGGGTTGCTTGGTACGCGTTCATGCTGGACGTCGCCTCACCGATGGCAGCGGTCGCAACCGAACGCGACCGACGCCGAAGGCACCTTTGCAGCCACGCAAGCCTACAGCACCAGCCACGACGAACTCAGAAAGCAAAGAGCCTGAGCCGATAGAAGTGCCGAGCATTGGATGGATGTGGCAGGTAGGCAGGAAGGGCGACAACGTCAGCAGCGACGACAACTCCCGGCCGATGCCGACCGCGAGGTCTACTGTGGCGAACCTCTACGAGGACCGAATCAAAGCCAAAAAGTGCGTTAGTTATTCGATCAAATTCCTGCTCATGTCTTCACCCACTTGCGCTGCCCTTGCCCTGCGTCAAGCGACCCAATGGACACCGCTATCCTTCAATTGTCGTACACATGCACACCACATCCTCGTCCCCCGTTCCATGAATCCCTACCCTCATCTGCTTCACCGCTTTCCGGGTTCCAGATCGCTGGGTCAGAACTTCCTGACGGACGACGGCGTGTTGCGGGACATCGTGGCGGCAGCGGGAGTAGCGCCCGGGGACCTGGTGCTAGAGGTACGGTAGCTGAGGGTGCGGAGGAAAAGAGGGTTTGATGAGGAGGCGAGATAGCTAGCTAGCTGGGGGTGGGGGCGGAGGAGAGGACACTCGGGGCAGCTTGCGACGCAGAACGTGAAACGGAGCTCAGGGCGAGCGTCCTCCTAAGCCTTTACACCCGCAACCCTCTTTTGCCTCTTTCCCTGTTCCCCTGCTCCCTTCCCTCCCCTCCCCCAAGGTGGGTCCCGGCACTGGCAACCTGACCAAACACCTGATGACCCGTGGGGCGGTGGTCACGGCGGTTGAGAAAGATGACACATTGTACGGCAGATTGCGAGAGGAGTACCGTACGGAGGTACGGCACATGCAGGGTTGTGCAGCAGGGGCAGCAGCAGCAGCGATGTTACCCCTGCGGCTGCTGCTGCTGACATGCTGTTGTCGAGCCACATGCTTGGGGTCTTGTCGTGAGTCGCACGCACCCCCATGGGGCGGTGGGGCCCTTACTGCCGATCAGGAACGTGCGAGGTACACTTCCATTGGGTCGGCGGCCCGCCTGCTAGGGTACGCTACATGTTATGCACCGTATGCATATTCCGGCATCCGTAGTGGCATCCGTACAAAACGGGTTAGCCTTATATACGTATACAACCCCCCTTGTCTTCCCGCTTCAGATCGACAGGAAGCAGCTGATGCTGGTCCACGGAGACGCGGTACAGGTGGGTACTCAGGGGTGTCCCCTGGGGTGGCCAGGGGTGTGTTCTGAGGAGCTCGAGACGAGGGGGGAAATAGAACAAACCTCGGCCTGAATGCCGCTGCTTCCTGCTGCCTGTTCAGGTGGGCTTGGAGGAGGTCATTCGCGGAATGCTGGGCCAGGGCAGGCAGCAGCAGCAGCAGGGGGAGGAGGAGGAGCAGCAGCAGCAGCTGCAACAACAACAACAGCAGGAGGAAGCAACCACAGGGGGGACAGCAGCAATAGCATCATCCTCTCCGGTACCTTCACCGCCTGTGCTAAGTGAAGCTAGCAGCGGGGTTGCTGGCAGCAGTAGCAGCACTGTTGTGGGTGACGCAGGCAGCAGCGCAGGCAGCAGGCAGGATGTGGCTAGCAGTAGCAGCAGCAGCAGCGGCCGAAGCAGCAGTAGCAGTAGCGGAAAACTATCATCGCTATCCACGTCTGTTGGTCCTCCAACAAGCAATCGGAAGGTCAAAGTCGTGGCGAATCTGCCGTACAACATTACAAAGGATCTGCTACTGCTGCTACTGCCGCTGGGAGATCTGGTTTCAGAGCTTCATATCATGATCCAACACGAGGCCGCCGTACGGTTAACGGAGCGAAATCCAGGTGAGTGGGTCACAGGTCGCGAATTTCACAAGCAAAACCAAGGGTTTGTCATACCCGACCATTGTATCGAGGCAGCGTGCTCTAACACTCTCTTGAACACGACGCACCACGAGTAACGGTACTAGATTGCTACCGTAGACAGCCAGCTCTAGCACATACAGTCCTGGTATGCTCCCTCGGCCGTCCTCGGGCCTGTTTGGTAGTTCTTCCTTAATTAACCCATGCTGGTCCCTGCCACTGCTGCCACTGCCACTGCCCTGCTGTGGTGGTGACAGGTGGTCCCGAGTGGCGAGCTGCCAACCTGCGCACCCTCTTCTACTCCAAACCCAGGTCCGTTATACTCGTTGATACTCGTGTTGGGTGCATGCAGCCATGTCTGCGCGGTCTAGGGGAATACACTGTCCCGCATGCCCCAACATGGCTTGTCCCGGCTCTGTCCCCTTTCTCAGGGACGCCTCCTCCTCCCAACCCCTCCTCATCACACGGTTCGTTTGTCGTTTCCTCTTTATTCTCCTACCTACCCCCGGCACCTACTCTCGCCTCCATCCACCCTCCATCCTCCCCTCCCCGCAGCTACCGCTTCCGCATCTCCCGCCTCCTGTACGATCCCGTCCCTGGGGTGGACGGCGCGCTCGTCACCTTCGCGCTGGTGCCTCCCGCCCGCCGACCGCACGTGCCCTCGGAGCGGGGCTTCCATGTGTTGGTGGCCAAGGCGTTTTCGGAGCGGCGCAAGAAGATGCGCAACAGTCTGCAACCGCTGCACTCCCCGGAGCAGGTGGGTGTGAGGGTTGAGGGGCGTGTGGGGTGGGGTGGAAAATTATATAAGAAATGCAAACAACTAAGTCCCAATCCCATATCCCGACTCATGCAGTGAGCGCATTCGGAGGCACTAATAACACGCATCTCATATTACTTACCGAATCGTTGCTTACCGGAAACCGAGACGACTTGAGGAAGAAGCCGCCTTGCGTGGTAACACTAGGGAGACATGCGCCGCGCCGCCGGTCACGAAAAGCAAAGCAACACGCATATGGGGTATACGAGCATACATTTTATCGAGACGCGTTACGGGAAACTTACCTGGAGAGGGAAGGCCATGTTCCATGGTCCGATGGAGTGGAGGCGCAGACCAACAGAGCCGCACCAGGGTTCCAGTGTCCAGTAGGAAGAGGTGGTCAATATGCGGAAAAATAGGGAAGGAAGAGAGGCAGGGCGCGTTAATGAGGTGGTGAGGAACAGTCAGGAGGCGAGACGGGAAACGAGAAACATGCGATGATGGTGTGGTAGGGCTTCCTATGGACACGGCGGCGCGGCAACGGAAAGGAAGAATAAGTGGGGAGGGTCAAAATTAGTAGTTGTGCGGGATGCGGAATACGACAAGTCATGGGGCGCATGGGGACAGGAATGGGCGGAAGGGGACAAGAGAGGTGAGAGGGGGTGTGACAGGAAGACAGGGATGGCAGCAGTGTGCGGTCCGGTCCCGGATCCCCACATCACTACTAAGCCTAGGGGTCAGCAGGGATGGGGACCGCCTAGGGTGCAGGAGCTGGGAAATGGGAAGGGGAGGTTAGAGACACGTAGCAGGATGACTAGGCAGGTAGTGGCTGATGGGGGATGCGTGAAGGCGGGGAAGATGCCTGGGGAGGTCTTGAGCGGTGGACAAAGTTGGAAGGCTGGTGCATTACATTGGATCACGGGCATGTCCCCCCTGGGTGAATCCCTGAGCAAATAGGGAGCCCCAACCGGGGTTGAAAACAGTTGTGCAAGTTTGTTGAAAAAATCCCCGTAGCCGTCCGACGAAGCTCCGCGATGTCATACCAG
Source organism: Astrephomene gubernaculifera (assembly GCA_021605115.1). Lineage (NCBI taxonomy): Eukaryota > Viridiplantae > Chlorophyta > Chlorophyceae > Chlamydomonadales > Astrephomenaceae > Astrephomene > Astrephomene gubernaculifera. Next base: position 546,912 of record BMAR01000027.1, on the reverse strand, counting down.
GCCCGTGGCCCGACCCTACTATGCCTGAAAAAACAAAAACTAAGCCGGACACAGACCCCGCCGAACCCGTACACCGTCGGTACAGCGCAGAAGCCGTCCTGTCCGGACGCGATAAACGGCGCGATGTCCCACCGTACTCCGGTCCCCGCTGAAACGTAACCCACCCGGCCCGTCCCACTGACCGACCCTGACGTGACCTAACCCGGCAGCCCGGCAAACCAACCCGACTGACCCGTGACCTAACCCGGCATCCCGGCAAACCAACCCGACGGACCCGTGACCTAACCCGGCATCCCGGCAACCCAACCCAACGGACTCGTGACCTAACCCGGCAACCCAAACCGACGGACCCGTGACCTAACCCGGCAACCCAACCCGACCGACCCGTGACCTAACCCGGCAACCTGGCAACCCAACCCGACCGACCCGTGACCTAACCCGGCAACCCAACTCGACCGAACCATGGCCCCGCACAAAGCCGAAGCCCCTATCTATAGGCCGTGGATCCCGAAAACGCTAGAGGTGGGCGTGCCGCTTCCAGTGCTGGTTGTAGAGCTCCTGCGTCCGCTTGTAGAGGTCCAGGGACAGTTCCTTGCGCTGGAGGCTGTACAGGAAAGGTACACTGTGAAGTAGCCGGTCGTACTGCTGCCAGAGGTGGCTTTCGGCGTAGCCCTGCCGGACAAGCGCACAGATGAGGAACGCCATCTCGAAGCAGAAGTTGTGTGGGTCCAGGATGACGCGGCGGAGACGGTGGAACTGGCCGGTGAAGATGTTGCGCTTGCTGGCCTCGTTGACGCTAGACGTGCGCCCCACAAACCGAGAGAGGCGGACGGACTCAAAGGCAGGCTGGACGCGCTTATCGTACAGCCGTGTAGTGATACGGCTGCGGCCCTGAGTGGTAGTGGTCGGGACCAGGAGCAGGTCGAGGAAAGGCATCTCGCCATGCTGGAACTGAGGGTGTTGTTGCGCCTCGACTTGAAGCTGCGGGGGATAGAGGCCGTGGAGCCCTTCGTATTGCTGGGTGGTGGAAAGGAGGTGAGTAAGATGGGGGTTGTTGAGGGAAATGAGATCGTCGAGGTAGCGGCAGCTGTGTTTGAAGCCGTCGAGGAGACTCCGGGCGCTCGCAGAGCAGGTGCGTCGCTGTGACATGAAGTCGAACTCGTACCAGGCCAGGAAGAGGTTGGCGATGAAAGGAGACGCGGAGATGCCCATGGGGATGCCGCACACTTGCTGGACCAGAGCGGGTCCGAAGCGGATGAAAGTGGCTGCCAGGAGGGTACGGAAGAGTAAGAGGAACTCGTCCAGGCTGAAGCACCGCTTCTCTGTATTATGGTCCCGGCAATATGGCTGGGACAGGGGGCGTGTGCGGAAGGATACATTGTGTCGGGGCTTGGGGTGGGGTGGGGGGGGGGTACAAGGTGCGACAAGACCCGGACATGGGGGCTGTGGGGCACGTGGGGTGCCAGCTTGGGCTTCCCAAAACCAACTCCCTCCTCCCTTCCAGGGCAAGCTCGCTGCTGGAAGTTCCTTACTCTGTTCTCCTTGCTCTCCTTCCGTGCCCTTTTTGCTTCGCCCTAACCTGTGGCTTCCTATGGTACCGGTATGGTATGGTCTTTGGCTCCCCCCCAGGTGGAAGCTGCTCTGTCCGCATGCGGCCTCAGCGCCGACGCGCGCGCGCAGGACCTCACCCTGCCGCAATTCGTGGACCTGGCCTGGCAGCTGCACCGGGCGCAGGTTGGGGAGCTGGAGCTGTAGGGGGCTGCATGTTATGGGGCATGTGAGGTGGTGGGGGCGGCAGGGAGCAGGGGACAGGTGTGGGGCGCCAGGGGCACATGCAGATTTACGTGGGCACGCGCAAAGGGGGTTGAGAAGATCTAACGCGATCTAACTGGTTGTGTCCTTGACGTAAGTTTGTTTTCGGGGGTGGGCCTTTTGGTGGGATTGCGGAAGGAAGGGCCGTGTTAATGGTGGCTCGTTTCCGTGGTAGGATCGGTTTGGGACCTCTTCTGCAAACAGAGAGGGGCTGTTGGCTCGGGGCTGCGAAGGGTTGCTAGCATGCTACCGTATTCTGTAGCTACGATGGGGCCGCGAAGCCCCGAAACTTCTCGACACAGCCATTGACCTACATTGCCATTTGTAACACACGCGTTATCAAGCTATTTATGAAGCACAGGCCTGAACGAGCAAGGGGCTATGACAGCTCGGCAAAGGTAACAAAGCCATTGTGGTAGCTTTGGAATCAGGACGAGCGACGATCCATGAGCTTACTCGGATCCAGCCGCGACTTGCCTGGCCCTGCAATGGCAACACGGCTTAAGCAAGGAGAGGCTGCTGCGTGGGTTTGGATGCTACCGGTTGCAGCCCGTCGTCGATCGTTGGGTCGTTGAGCCGGTAGACCTGGTCGTTAGGAAAGTGTGTTGTAGGAGTCAGTTAACATGGACGATCAACCCCACAGCCCGCATCCTTGCATCACGGACCGAAGAATCTCGCACGCATGTGCTATGCAGACGGCGAGTATCATTTTGCAACCATCTCTGCGGTTTAGGGATTGACGGTTTCAGCCGGCGTAGGTTTCTGGCTCATCAGTCAGACTCGTACGCTTGCACGTGTTGGATGGTTAGGATTGGCGGTTCGCTTTTCCAGCAGGGAAGAGGGGTTCATTGGTGGTTTACAGAATTGGAAGAAGTACATGGCCTCTAACATACTATGGATATTCCAAAACCAATATAAACAGGGCAACCATTCGACAAAAGTGCAGACAACTTGCGAAGGCTGTAGTACCAGCCCTTGCCACCGTTGGTCCCAGCCAGGACTAGCATCTAACACTAGTATATAATCTAAAAGCGAGGTGTTCAGCCTCAGCTTGTAACCTTCCCGCCCCCAGTCTTGCTTAGGCGCCGTCGGCCGACCATCAACTGCTCCAACCGCCATCGCTTGCTCGGTCAAGCATGGCGCCTTCAGACCCAACCGTCGGTTTTCTAAATAAGTTTAGTTTTGGATGGATGTTCAAGCATGTTTCCGCGGCTCGTAAGGGCGTGGAGCCGGACCCCGAGGACATCGGCATGCCGAGCGAGAACCTCGCGGACAACGCTTATCAGAAGTTTGCGGCCAACTGGGCCGCGGAGCTCAAGCTCAAGGATGCGGACAACGGCAAGCATCCCAGCCTGAGCCGCGCGCTGTGCAAGAGCTTCGGATGGTATTACTTGCTGGCCGGGCTGTGCAAGTGCGGTTGGTCGACCTTTGTCATCACCGGCGCCTTCTACTTCGTGAGGAGGTAAGTCATGCATCGTAATATTAATTCAAGCTGTGCTGTAATTGCTTCGAAAGCTCCCATGCCGAGGTATGTTCGAGGTTTTCGCGTTCGCGGATTAACTTACCGGCCGTCCGTCGGTACTTCGAGGGAATTGGGAAGTCATGCGTGCATACATTGGTCACATCCCCAGATGCTTACATGTCCTCCTCTCCTCCTCCTCCTCCTCCTCCTCTCCTCCCCTCATTCCCATCCCCCTCCCCATCTCTCCCTCCCTTCTTCCCCTTCTCCCTCCCGCAGCCTGCTGGCCCATGTCAACGGCATCACCGACGGCCGCCTGTACAGCCAGCAGAAGGCGGGCTGGTTCCTCACGGCGGGCTTCTTCCTGGATGCCTGGTTCCTGGGTACGTGGCGGGGCGGGGCGGGGCGAGATACCGAACTGCTGAAAGTCCGTGGATCCGTCCTAACTGGGGGCCTGGGCATGCATGGGTGTGCAGCAGTGCATGGGGTTTCCTGCATGGGGCATCTACCGGTCTGCAGGCTCCATGGCTTGCCCAACTAGAGCTACATCCCCTCTCGCACTGCCATATCAAGCAATTCTGGATGGACATGACCAGCCGTGTAGCTTATCCCTGCTCCACTCTCGCACTCCGCCACCCCCCTGCAGGCCTGTGCCTGCAGCGCATGGGCTACATCTGCATGCAGGTGGGCATCCGCGCCCGCGCCGCCCTGGTGCAGGCCGTCACGCAAAAGGCCTTCCGGCTGAACACCGTGCGCGCCGACCAGGCAGCCGGCATCGTCAACTTCGTGTCATCAGACATCCAGAAGATCTACGATGGTGCCATGGTGGGTGTGCGTACCGGCATACGCAACCGGCATGCATACATGCGTGTCTTCTCCTCCTGAACTCTTCCTCCTCCATTTCCGGCTTCTCTTCCGCCTCGCTTATCGCATGCATTCCCGTGCGCCGGGGTGTGCGGGTTAAGAAACTGAGCCATGAGAAATACTGACCCTAACCGGCCCGATTCCCGTTCCCATCGTCCTTCCCATGCTCCGCGCCCCCACCCCGCCCCCTTTCCCTTTTGCTCCCCCCCCCGTTCTTCAGTGTGCTTCACTTTTCATGTACCTAATCCTCCCATCCTCCCCAACCCCTCCCCCACCCCTCCCCCACCCCACCCCAGGAGCTGCACTACCTGTGGACCGCCCCCTTCGAGGCCGCCGCCATCCTGGGCCTGCTGGGCTACCTCACCAACGACTCCATGCTTCCCGGTCTGGGCGTCATCCTGTTGGTGCTTCCGCTGCAGTACTTTTTCGGCTGGAAGATCATCCAGCTGAAGCTCAAGGGCGCAGAGCTGGTGGCGTCCCGCAGCAGCGTCATTCAGGAGGTGCTGCCCGCCATCAAGCTGGTCAAGTACTACGCGTGGGAGAACTTCTTCGAGGAGCAAATCAACAAGGTGGGTGGGTCTGCTTGGGACTGCTGCTGGGCCGTGCCGCTGGTAGCGCCACGGCAGTGTAGCTCCCGCAGGGTTGGGTTGGGGTTGTAACGGCGTTCGTTAATCAACATCCTGCTACCGGTGGTGGTGTCCACTTCTGCTGCTAGTTACCAGCCATCACCTTCTAATTACCTACCATCTGACCATACTCTGTGTGTACGGTATCCTCCGAGCAGCAGCAGATACACTGGTATGCACAACGCGGTTGTACCGGGTGCTGCAAGCCTGCCTGCCACCCCTGTGCCACACCCCTGCCTGCCGCCCCGCCCTGCTACCCACCACCCGCAGGTACGCCGTGAGGAGCTGCGCCTGTCCTTCTGGAACGCCGCCATGAAGGTCGTCAACGTGGCGTGTGTGTTTTGCGTGCCTCCCATGACCGCCTTCGTCATCTTCGTGAACTACGAGTTCAACAAGGCGCGGCTGGTGTCCGCGGTGGCCTTCACCACGCTCTCGCTGTTCAACATCCTGCGCTTCCCGCTGGTGGTACTGCCCAAGGCGCTGAGGGCGGCGTCGGGTGAGTGATGTTGATGACCCGTGGGTCGGATGGATGACCCATGGGTCAGGTGTATGTGGGTCATCATACAGGTCTTACGGGTAGTTTACTGCGTGTGTGTATGGCGGCAGCGGCAGTTGACGGAGTTAGAATACGAATAATAACCTGCTGCTTGCTCGCCATCCGTACTAATCCCTCCCTCCGCCTCCTCCCTCCCTCGCTCCCTGCAGAGGCCCGTGCCTCCCTGCAGCGCCTGGAGGCCTACCTGCTGGAGGACACCCCGGCCACCACCGCAACCGGAGCAGCAGCGACCCGTGGGACGCTCTCCGCCTCCCCCTCCTCCGCGAAGCTCTGCGGGCTGCCGGCGGCGGCGGGCGCTCACCTGGTGGGTTGTGCGGGTTAGCTGTGGGTTTTGCTTGCGTGGTGCATGGGAGGGCCGTGCTGGGTAGCTGCTGTGGGGATCGCTGGTGGGACGCAATATCCTTTCTCACCCGCCCGCCTTCTGCCCTCCCCCCAATCCGCAGGACAACACGGTATTCCACCACCCCGCCAACCCCAACTGGCACCTGCACATCCCGCGCTTCGACGTGCGGCCGGGTCAGGTGGTGGCGGTGGTGGGTCGCATCGGCGCAGGCAAGTCCTCTCTCATTCAGGCGCTGCTGGGTAACATGGTGAAGGAGCACGGAGCAATGCAGGTGCGGAGGGGTGGGCGTGGGCTGGGGGCCTGGACCGTGTGTCTGTGTGTGGGGGGGGGTTTAGGGTTTTAGGGTTTTAGGGTTTTGCTGGCAGGTTGTTAAGGACACAGCAGCCCCCTGCTGTCCACCTGCGAATCCCCACCTGCTGCTACCCATGATGATGTTCCACTCCATGTTCCCAACCGCCCCTAACTGCTCCCAACCGCGCATCCATGCATCCATGCACATGCAGGTGGGCGGCCGCATTTCCTACGTGCCCCAGAACCCCTGGCTCCAGAACCTCTCCGTCCGCGACAACGTGCTGTTCGGAGAGGAGTGGGACCAGGCCAAGTACGACGCGGTCATCGAGGCGTGCGCCCTCAGCCTGGATCTGCAGATCCTGCCGCAAGGCGACTTGTCCAAGTAAGTGAGGAGCTGCTGCTGCTGCTGCAACTGATGCTGAGTACAGCAGTGGGGATGGTGGCACTTGGCATGCATGCATGTACGGCCAGGCAGCACAAATGTAAACTGGTATGTCCCTCCCAAGGCATGTTACAACGGATGCATACCGCACTGTCAAACCCCAATTCCACGGCCTGCACAGAAAGTAGAACCCGTGCACCGCAAACCTTCACCTTCACCACCACACAACGGTCATTCACGCATCACCACAACACCCGACAGGGCCGGCATCCGCGGTGTCAACTTCTCCGGCGGCCAGCGCCAGCGCGTTAACCTGGCTCGCGCAGCCTACGCGGACGCCGACCTGGTGCTGCTGGACAACGCGCTGTCCGCAGTTGACCACCACACCGCCCACCACATCTTCGACGCCTGCATCCGCGGGCTGTTCGCGGCCAAGGCAGTAGTGTTGGTGACGCACCAGGTGGAGTTCCTGCCGCGGTGCGATGCGGTGGCAATCATGGACGAGGGGCGCTGCTTGTACTTTGGTGGGTGGTTGGGTGGTTGGGTTTGGGGTGGTTGGTCGGGGTTCGTTGGCATTGGAGGACAGAGCGGGATTGATGAATGCCTGCCACCCCCTAACTCGCTCACTCGTCCACACTCCCTGCTGCTGCAATCCCTCACCTCCTGCTGCTACAATTGCTCCCTCCCGCCCCACCTTGCCGCTGCTGGGCCCCCGCAGGCAAGTGGACGGAGCCTGCCCAGCAGCTGCTCGGCGAGCTGCTTCCCGCAACCCACCTACTGCATGCGGCGGGCTCGCAGGAGGCGCCGCCCGCACCGCCTCCCGCGCCCAAGAAGGAGAAAGAGAGCAAGATGGTGCCCAAGAAGACGTGAGGCCGGCCCGGGAGGGAGGGAGGGGCGGGCGGGCGGAAGAGGGAGACTGCTGCGGGGATGAAAAAGGGGTAAATGTATGCCATACATGAAGGATTGACGGTGTGACTGCATTGATATACAAACTATCTGGCGAGCAGGCATGCCTTTGTAAGCCTCCGTCACCCTGCATACCACACTTACCACCTCCTCCCCATCCCTCACTCCCTCACTCCCTTCCTACCCCCCCTACCCCCCCTACCCCCCCTCTCAGTGAGTCTATGCAGCTCACCCTGGCCCCCACCTCTCTGGGCCGCAATCCCACCTCCGGCAAGGCACCCCAGCGCAAACCCGCACAGCAGGTCAGCGCCCTCCGCGCCGCGCTCATCTACGTCTGGTACGGCAACCTCGCGCTGGTCGGCGTCTGCTTCCTCTTCTTCCTGGCGGCGCAGACCTCCCGCCAAATTTCCGATTTCTGGGTGCGATGGTGGGTCAACGACGAGTACAACTACTTTCCCAACAAGAAGCAGCAGCACGCGCCCGCCACCAAGTTCTATTCGCTGCTGTTCCTGCTGCTGGTCGGTCTGTTCTTCGGGACCATGCTAGTGCGTGGCGCCACCTTCCTGTGGTGGGTGCTGCGGGCTTCGGAGCGGCTGCGCCGGCGCGCGCTGCACAACGTGCTGCACGCGCCCATGGGGTTCTTCCTGGTGACGCCGGTGGGCGACCTGCTGCTCAACTTCACCAAGGACCAGGTAGGGAAGGAAGAGGGGAGTATCTAAGAGGTTTGTAGTTCATGACGGGCTTGAGACGGCTGCCTTACAGAAATTCTTACCTCCTCGCCTCTCGACTCGACGTGAAGCTACGGCTCCCGGCCCCGTGCATCCATCTCCTCCCTATATTCGCTTATTGGGACTGCGTTGTTGCACTTATCTACAATTTCCCCCTCCCCCTCCCCTCCCCCCACCCCAAACCTCCCCACCCGCCCAGGACCTGATGGACGAGAATCTGCCCGACTCCATCCACTTCATGGGCATCTACGGCCTCATCCTCATCGCCACCACCATCACCGTCTCCGTCACAATCAACTTCTTCGCCGCCTTCACCGGCGCCCTCATCCTCATGACGCTGCTCATGCTCTCCATCTACCTGCCCGCGGCCACCGGCCTCAAGAAAACGCGCGCCACCAGCGGCGGAGCACTGGTGGGCCTCGTGGCGGAGACACTGGAGGGGCTGAGTGTGGTTCAGGCGTTCAACAAGCAAGATTACTTCATTCGGGAGGCGGCGCGGCGCATCGATGTGACCAACAATGCGGTGTTCAACGCCGAGTCGCTCAACCTGTGGCTTGCGTTTTGGTGCGACCTGATTGGAGCGTGCCTGGTGGGCGTGGTGTCGGCGTTTGCGGTGGGCATGAAGGGTGAGTGTGTGTGTGTTTTGGGGGTTTCGGCTGGGGGGTTATGTGATTGAGGGCAACATGCGCATGATTGGAGATAGGGGTGCATGTGACATGTGGGCGGGGGATCACGTTTTAACAGCATGGCATTGCGCAACGAGTGACCATGCGAAAGATCACGTTTTAACAGCATGGCATGGCATTGCGCATGGCCGTGTGTCATACCCGCATTACTCACCCTGCCTCCCCCACCCCGCTCCCTACCCTCCTCCCTCACATCCTCCCCTCCCGCAGACCAGCTGGGTGCCGCCACGGTGGGTCTCGCCTTCTCCAACATCATCCAGATGCTGGTGTTCTACACCTGGGTTGTGCGATTCATATCCGAGTCCATCTCGCTGTTCAACAGCGTGGAGGGGGTGAGTGGCGCTGCTGGGGGCTGCGGAGTGGTGGCGGGGTGGGGCGGGGGGCTGGGGGGGGGCCTGCGAGTTGGGGATTGAGTGAGGCACGAGGCGATCTGCTGTGGCGAGCGGGGCATGCACATGAGGAAGGAAGCAGGGAGGAAGGGATGGTAGCCGTGTATGGACACTTACCGTCGCGCTAACCGTTGCATGCTGCTTGCCTCTGCTGTACACCCTAACACTCTTCCATCCCTCTTAACCTACCTCCTTACCACCTCCCCTTCCCCTTCGTGCCCTCTCCCAGATGGCATACCTGGCCGAGTATGTGCCGCATGACGGAGTGTTCTTCGACGCCAAGGCCGAGAAGGGCGTGGCCAAGAACGTCACGCTGCCGGACGGCCAAATCGTCCCCGGTAAGCTCCATCGAGCCTCCACCTCGCCACATGCATGTCTTCTAAGACTACCATACCGTGCTTCCCACGCTTTGGTGTCCCCCCCCCTTTACCGCTCCCTTCTACCCCCACCTAAGCCACATCCTGGCTCCATGCAAACTGACCCTGTGGTGGGATGGACCGGGTTCAATTAGCAACCCATGGAGAAGCCCCGTCTTTCAGTTCGCCAGTTTTCCTTATTTTTATCCCCACCCTCCTCCATCCGCATGCACACCCCGCAGCCGCCAGCAAGGTCCAGGTGGTCATCGACGACACCGCGCTCGCCCGCTGGCCCTCCTCCGGAACCATCCAGTTCGAGGACGTGTGGATGCAGTACCGCCTGGACGCGCCCTGGGCACTCAAGGGCGTGTCATTCCGCGTGCGCGACGGCGAGAAGGTGGGCGCGGTTGGGCGCACCGGCAGCGGCAAGTCCACCACGCTCATGGCGCTGTACCGCATGTTCGAGCTGGGACGCGGGCGCATCATGATTGACGGTATCGACATTGCCAGCCTGCCGCTCAAGAGGCTGAGGACAGGTGGGAGAAGGTGGCAGGGTGAAGGGGGGGACAGCGTGCGTGTCTGTGTAATGAGAAGCGATGGGAAGCTCTAAAAGAGTAAATGGCTGAATGGTAATCATGACGGTTGCTAGATAGGGCGGCGGACATGGCAAGCGTGGAAGTCTACTATAGCGTGGTACTTGCCCCATTACCTGCCTAGTATTGTATGTGCTCATTGCGGCCTTCATGCACCCACCCACCCAACGCTGGTTGGCTGCCCATCCACTCCTGCCCCCCCCCGCAGGTCTGTCCATCATCCCTCAGGAGCCCGTCATGTTCTCCGGAACCGTGCGTACCAACCTCGACCCGTTCGGCGAGTTCCAGGTGGGTTGATGGGGGGAGGTGGTGAGTGGTGCTGCGGGACGCTGCTTCCGTGATTGCATGCATGCATGCATGCATGCATGCTTGTTGGCGCCTTGGCGGGCTCGTGAAGAAAGCTGCTGCTTGCATGCATCCCAAAACGCCCGTGCATGCAAACACAAGGTGATGATGTGTCTACTCTTCGCCCCGCTAGGTCTCCTATCCGCGCGCCTCTATACCGTTGCTAGTAGCCCATAATAACCTCTTAACCCTGCCCGCCCCGCCCGCCCACCCCACCCCGCCCACCGCCCTGATGCCACGTCCACAGGACGACGCCGTGCTGTGGGAGGTCCTCCGCGAAGTAGGCCTCGAGGCGCAAGCCCAGCACGCTGGCGGTCTGGATGGCCACGTGGACGGCACCGGCGGCAAGGCCTGGTCCCTCGGCCAGATGCAGCTGGTGTGCCTGGCTCGCGCCGCCCTGCGCGCCGTACCCATCCTGTGCCTGGACGAGGCCACAGCCGCCATGGACCCCCACACGGAGCAGGTGGTGCAGGAAACCATTCGCCGCGTGTTTGCGGACCGCACCACCATCACCATCGCGCATCGGCTGGATACAATTATTGAGTCGGACAAGGTGCTAGTGATGGAGGCGGGAGAGCTGAAGGAGTATGCGGCGCCGGCGGAGCTGCTGGCGGATCGCGGCACCATGTTTTCCAAGCTGGTGGACAAGACGGGTCCGGCGGCGGCGGCGGCGTTGCGGAAGATGGCGGAGGAGCATTTTGCGGCGGTGGAGGAGGCGCGGCGGCGGGAGCGGCGGTAGATGTGTGCATGGGCGATGAGGCGAGCGGCGACGGCGGTGGTACCGGTACCGGTCTGCATGGGTGATGAAGGCATGGTGGTGATGGTGAGGGTGAGGGGTGATGGTGCGGTGGGGGGGGTACGGTACGGCAGGAGGTAATAGCTGGGTCGCGGCGGGGTGAATCCTAGAATGCAGGACTAGCCATCGGAGGTGGTTTGTGCTGATGCCGTTGGCGGCATGGGCGCTGGTGCCGCGAAGCGGATGGGGAGGGAGGATGGTTGGGGTCAGGTGTATTATAGATAGCATAGGGTGGGCGGATGGTAAGGAAGGATGGGTGGGTATTAAGTGCCGGTTGTATGTGGCGTAGTGGCAGTAGCTCAACTCTGAATAAGGAGCTCCCATGTTGCGCAAGGCGGGCCATACTCGGCTGCTTTACAGGGTGTGGCTCCACATGACTAATAAGAATGGTGCCTGTTCGCTTGTTTGTTTGCTCGAAGTGTGCGTTAAAAAGTGCCATCATATCATGTTCTATTTGGTGCTGCGGCGGCGGCCTGTCTGTGAGCTGTGGATTGGTGCAAATGTTATCTATGGAACCTGCAGGTGGTATTCGAACACAACATACGCGTTCCTGCTCACTGGTATTTTCTGCCCCGATGCATGCACCCAGAGCATGGAGCCCTGTACATTAGCGACGTTTGCCAAATTGTGGCACGACCAGTATTTGGCTGTGCGGGTGAAGACGGTGTACGTGGCGAGCCTCGTTGCTATTGCGGGAAATACGTACTGCTGAACCTCGCTGGGCACTGGCTCTTGGCTAACTCGTGGAACATGTGTAACAAACCTACCGGTACCCGGTGCCTCCAATCCTGAACCATATTTACAGATATGTGCCTATCCTTGCAACCCTCACTTCCCTGCCCTGCCCCGCACCCAGCATCCCCCTTGCATGGTTGACAATGCCGTAGTACATAAACCGACGTGGCCGGGCTGACACAGTAGGCAACTTAGCTAGCGTGTGCGCGTGTGTGTACCCGAACTGCTTGCCCGGGGAGCTTTGTTAATTTAGATAGACTACACATCAAAACCAGGACTCTGTACTGTCATCGAGCGGTATGGTTTTCCTTAGCACAAACTAGATCACGAACGAGTTCGTGACGGAGGCGTGCCCTCAAGGTCCTGTTTTTTTTTTAGTTCGGAGAGTGCAGAGTTGAGTGCAAGCGTACGACCCCTTTTCGACCCCGCCCTCCCATGTTGCGCGTGTTGGTTTGATATGTAGGTGTAGCGTAGTGTGCACGAGGGCTGTGTTACATGCGAATTCCTTGGCGATCATGTGTGACGCTTCATTGCCATGGCCCGGTTGGCGTTTGTGATAGTAATCCACAGTGTGCGCATTTTGTCAGAAGGCAAGGAGCCTTGACGATTTCGCAAGGCAGCTTTGACCTCTTCAAGAAGGCATTTGCTCAGATCAACGGGGTTTGTGCCAAGCCAACAAACAAGTGGCCTCGACAATGTCCAAAGCTATGATCGTGCACAACAGTGCCCATAAGCACGCCCAAAACAACGCAAAGCTGGTCAGAAGCGTGGTCAGGTACGTGGACAGTAAACAGTGGACACGAAACAATAGGCTTTGACTTTGCCGGAACGGTGGCGGTGGCCATTGGCGATGCTGAAAGGAAGGTTGTCAGCAAAATGGTCAGGTCTTTGGTCGGGAACATGGTCAGGTATTTGGTCAGGATCGTGGTCAGGTACGCAGCCACTGGGCGAGTAACGCCCAGGGCTGTTATTAATCAACGCAACCAAAAAATGGGTGCAGGGAGTAGCGTGTTGTGAGGGCCGCGCGACAAGCTTGCCGCTTTTTCAACATCCGAGAACAGGTCCCACTAGGAAGCTCGTACGACAGGGGCCAACACAACCTTTGCACAAAGAGCTGCTTATTATGAATGGTCGTGTGCCCGGTGATATGGAGGGTGAGTGCACGTTCTATCACGCCCACGGCCTGGCCTGTAGTATGATTGACCTCTTTATCTGCTCGCCTGCTTTGGTTTCGCGGGCATCGCAACTGCAAGTGCTGGGCATTCCCATTGCTACGGAGGGGCCCAAAGTGGGATCGAGGCTCAGCGATCACTGCCCGGTGACACTCACTCTGGACGTCGGATTAGGAGGAACGCGTAGGGGTGGTATCAGGGATTCCTCTCGCATGGGGAAGCGTGAGTGGGAGCGGTTCACGCGCCTGTTTGAGGTAGAGGATGCTGCTGTCGTACAGAAGATCGACGAGGCTGTCAACCAACTGGGGCATGGTCTCAACAGCACGGAGGTTGTTACTGTGGTCTGTCGGGCTCTTAAGAAGGCTATTGACGCCGCGTTTCGCCTGGATAGGAGGCAGGGGGCCAGTTCCAGTGCAGGCAGGACGGACAAGGATGCGCCTTGGTGGACACCTGAGTGTGCGGAGGCCCGGGAGGCTATGTTTGCTCAAAAGGCGCTCATGCGTGCTAACGGTCTGCTGGGGGATCAGGATGCCAAAGCTGAGTTCAGTCGGTTGCGCACGAAGTATCAACGTTTTCGCAGAGAGGCTAAGGACAAGTTCCGGGTCATGCATTTTGAAGGAGTTATCGAAGAATGTCGGGGGGATCCACGGGCGCTTTGGGGTCGGCTGAATAGTAGGCTTAGTCAGGGGTGCCCTATCACGGATGTCAATAGTTGGGGAGCCTATTTCAACGCGCTGTTTAATGGGGAAGTCAATGCGTTTAACGAAGTTTCCGCGGACACCATCCTTAGTACCATCAACGGTGTGCCACATGGGAGGGGGAGAGGATGGGCCAGGGCGACAGGCGATCGGGTAGCACGAGTCACTGCTGCTGCCGCACTTAACGTTCCGTTTACTTTGGCTGAAGTCATCGCTGCGCTGAAGTCCCTGCGTAATAACAAGTCTGGTGGTTTAGGCAGAGTGCCGGCTGAATGTTTCAAGTGTGCGACGAGAGAGGTTGAGGGTAGGAGGATGTACGTTTTAGCTCCTTACCTGCTCAAGCTACTAGAGCATATCCGCAGCACGGGGGATTACCCTGAGCAGTTTGAGATCTCTGCGCTTACGCCCATTCACAAGAAAGGCGATGTGATGGAGAAGGGTAACTATAGGGGATTAGCAGTGGGTGGTGTTTTGTCTAAGCTGTATGCGTTTATGTTGGAGCATAGGCTGTCTCGTTGGGGCGAGCTGGTGGGAGCTAGGTCGCCGTATCAGGGAGGTTTCCGACGCAAGCGGGGTACCTGCCACAATCTGTTTCTGTTACGTCACCTGACGGACAAACATAAGGGGGGGCGAGACGCAGTTGACCCCCTGTTCGTTTGTCAGATTGACTTTGAGAAAGCGTTTGACAAGGTGCCACGTGATCTTTTGTGGTTAAGGTTGGAGGAACGGGGTGTACATGGCGCTATGTTGGAGGCTCTCAAGACTTGTTACAACAAGGTCATGATGCGTGTCAGGGTAGACGGAGTGACGGGGGATCCTTTTGAATCTTCGCAGGGAGTCAAGCAAGGTTGCCCTCTCAGCCCTACGCTCTACGGGATTTTTGGCGAGGGGTTTGCTGACTATGTTGACGCTAAGGATAAGTGGCTCCCTGATGCTATGCGCGCCAAGCAGCAGACTCCTCATGCGGATGGCCGGCGTATCCCGTTGGAACTGTATGCCGACGACCTCAGCCTTTTCGCTACGACGCACAGACGGCTGATTGTGTTGCTCGCTGATTTGAGAGAGTGGTGTGAGGCCTTTGGGATGCGGGTGAATGTTCGTAAATGTGAATTGATGGTTTTCCACCCTCGTGCCAATATCCGTGAGGCTTTTGCTTCCCTTTGCCCCGTGGTGTGGACTTCTATTGAGGGAAATGCGCGAGTACCTATGGTTATTCCCTGGGTACAACGAGCCCGTTACCTTGGTTTGCACTTTGGTCCTGGCACACCTTTTGTTTCCTGCACAGAGGAACTGTTGACCTCTGGCCGACGTGCTATGTTTTCTCTTCAGCGTAAATTAAAACGCCTAGGTCTCTTGGTCCCTGCTGTTGCAGTTAAGTGCTTCGACGTGCAAGTCCGCTCCATCTTGTCGTACGGTGTCCAGGTGTGGGGGCCTGATGTGGTGCTGAAGTTAATGACGGACTGCGAGAATGCCGCGAGGTACTTTGACAGATCCTTGCGGGACCCAATGGTGCAGTTACAAAGGGGATTTCTTCGGGAGATTGCGGGTGTTAAAGTCTCGCCGGATAAGTTGCTGTTTAAGGAGTTTAACCAGCGCCCCCTGCATGTCTTTTGGTTGGAACTGTTTCTGAGGTTTTGGAATGACCTGGTCAAGCAGAAGGACACGGTCTACCACCAGGCGTTGCGAGGTGAAATTCGTTCGGCCCTCAGTACTGAGCATTATGATGGCTGGGGTTCTAAGGTGTTGAAGATTCTGAAAATGTTAGGGACGGATTTGACGGCCTTGGGGGGTGAGTTGGACTTGAATGCGCGTGTGGAACGTATTGCTGGCACGGAGCTAAATGTGTCTACTCTCACTAAAAAGTTTGCTGATAGAATGGATGCGGATTGGGAGGATAGGAGTTTGGAAGATGACCCGCGGCTTTTCAACCCAGTAGACCCCGTACCTGGGGTTGGAGTTAAGATGTGCAGGTACAAAAATTGGATGGGTGACCCGGTTGACAGGGGGTACATTACTCAGCGGCAGCATGTGAACCTGATGCGTTTTCGGCTGTGTGTGTGGGGCATTGAAGCCAATCGCCCTAGGGGTAGGCAACGAGTAGCGCGTGTCTGTCCTATGTGTGCCGTGCAGGGGTCGCCGGGGAGAGTGGAAGATGAGAAGCACATCCTCATTGAATGTCCCGCTTACGATGATTTGCGTGACAAGATATGGGAAAGTGGTGTCTCACGGGATGCTGATATGATTGCTGTCATGGGCATGGAGAATCAGGCATTGCTTGCTAGTGTAATCACTAGCATGCGAAGTCGCAGGATTGCGCAGACAGGGTTTATCATATGATTAGCGTTCTGTTTGTTGTCTCTTTTGTTTGCTTTTTCTTCATTTGGTTGTTTTCGCGTTTTGTGCTCGCGATCCATGAGCCTTCTGGCTCGGACGGATCTTACGAGCTCGGTACGAAGCTTGTAACACATACATACATACATACATGCACAAAGGCACCAACACAACTCCTGAAAAAATATAGCAACAAAGGGCCATGAACACAACCACCTTCGCCAACGCGGACGGCCTCTCGAGTTTATGGGCATCATCACTTGTGTCGCTCGTCACTACAAAATGCGATTTGACCTTGTTACAGTCTTCAATACTCGTACATCAACATTCCGAGGTTACACTGCCTGTGACAAGCAGCCGCGCACAATTACGCAATGTACTACTATGACATTGCCCCCAAAAAAGTGGGTACCGAATACTATGGGTGCCCGTACGCGGGCACGCCAACCGCCCCGGAACCAACTGGCTGCTTTATTGATGAATGAACAGACTAAGTACCCCAAAACAGTTAGTCAATGCGCCTGCGCCTGGGACTTGAGCAACGCAATTTCCATCATTGCGTCGTCTTCTTCGACAACATCACTTTGCTGGCTATGTTCATTTAGCCAGCAAATACTCATTGAATAGTAGGTTATTTACGTGTATGCGCTACAAAACACGGTGCAAGTCGCTGTGCGTTTTGCTATACAATTCAACCGCTGCCGTTGCTTGGTGAGTCGACTTCGCAAGCAGTGCCTTCGCCAGCCTTTTGGCTGGTGGAAAGCCGCAATTTGCAAGCTTGATTTCATTATTTTTACCTACATTGCCTATTGCGAAGGAGACGGTGACGCTTTCGGTGCGTACCCATGCATGCCATCGACCCTGCCCTCAACGCTCAAGCAACTCAATCTGTCCATCTGTCAGCATTGCTTCAACAATATTCATCACAATGACAGCAACTACTTCATTGCTTTGTAACCCAGTCTAGCAAGGTGGTTAGTTGAAGCAGTAGTTTCTTGTCGACCGGCACACGTCCACTGGAAGCAAAATTGGAAAGCGCGTGAACATATGCAAGCCTGCAGGACCATAGGTGACTGTTGGTGTGTGAGAGGGTTTGAGCTCGTCCGAGTACGACGCTTGGATTTCTACAACCTCCACCGGTAGCCTGATCCATATTTATGCGGCCATCATAGGTGCCATAGGTGACAGCAGAGACCCAACATCTCTTTTAAATCGCCGATCAGCTGCGATCGCAGGTAGCCTAAGCAACATGCAAGTCACAATGAACGCTACTCGCACTCCCTGCCTTGGGCCTCGCCGTCTGCTGCCGAGTCGCGTACTTGCTCGGTCTCCGCTGCTTGTCTGCGCTTCCGCTCAGCCATTGGTGGCGACTACTGGTTCCTACGGCAGCGGCAGCAACGGTGCGTCGGTTGCATCGTTCAACGTACCAGAGCTAGCTTCCCTGCGCCAGCACATCTTTGCTAAATAAAGTCCAAGCTGGGCTTTGCACAGCTAATTCTGTTAGCGCTATGTACACGTATGTTTGCAGGCGTGGTAACGACAACGCCTGCTGCGCCAACCACCGTTTCAGTCGCCTCGCCCGTCCGAGCTGTGTCAGTGCTGACACCGGCTCAAGCGTACGAGAACGTTACCAACTTGGGCGCTACAAAGGTACGACTGCAGCATCAGCCTGCTGCATGCTCCCCACAAAGCATCCCCTGGCCAGCAAGCCAAAACCGTTTACCGGTACGGGAATTATTCACTTTGTCGTATATTCACTTTGTCGTATACGCAGTTACCTGCCATTGTACCTGGAAGCAAACCACATTCCGTCGAGGTCATCCCGCCTTGCATTCATGCCTGACCTACTCTCCTTCTCCCCAACTGCATGTGTCCTTTTACCTCCCTCCTTTCTTACGTCCTTGCAGGCCGCCCTGCCTCCGCTCGCTACCTTTGTTCAAGGCATTCAAGCCGGCGTCTACATCGCCTTTGGCGCCTTCCTCGCTTGCGCTGTGGCGGGCACCGTCCCCGGCCTCGCCGCCTCCAACCCCGGTCTCTCCAAGCTCCTCTTCGCTCTCGTGTTCCCAGTGGGTCTTGCGCTGGTGACCAATTGCGGGGCCGAGCTGTACACGGGCAACACCATGAAGCTCACGTGTGCGGTATTCGAGGGGAAGGCCACGTTCCGACAGCTGCTCAAGAACTGGGTTCTGTCGTATGCTGGTAAGAGAAGGATAAGTCACAGGAACGGGTTGAGATTGAGCGTACGGGAGTGGGCCGGTAGCTCAGTTCCCTTGCTTCGGACTTCTGCAATGCGTGCTTGATGCATGGCTTTATAACCAGCCTGCACGCCCGTAGTACTCTGCGCTGCTGACCTCCTCATTCACAGCTTTAGTACGGTTACCCCGCCTCCCATAGCCCTCCCTCCCACCTCAACACCAAGGTCTACTATCCTACTAAGGAACCCGTTCCTCCTCTGCTCCTCCTCGCCCCCACCCCCCAAACCCCAACCCCCCGCAGGCAACCTCGTGGGCAGCCTTGCCATGGTCGCCGCCGTACACGCCACCGGCATCCTCGCCTCCAACTCCCTGCCCGTCACCATGGCCACCGCCAAGACCAGCCTCAGCCTCACCCAGGTCCTCACCCGCTCCGTGCTGTGCAACTGGCTGGTGTGCTGTGCAGTGTGGTCCGCCTCCGCAGCCACCTCGCTGCCAGGGCGCGTGATGGGGCTGTGGCCGCCCATTACCGCGTTCGTGGCGATTGGGCTGGAGCACTCGGTGGCCAACATGTGGGTTGGGTTGGGGCTTGAGGTTGGGTTGGGTACTGAGGTTGGGTTGGGGCTGGGGTGGTAGCGGGTGGTGGCTAGGGTTGCATGCAGGGTGGACGATGGGAGATGTGCCGGAGGCTTATGGCGCTGGGTTCAGAGTTGAAGGATTAGCTTTCATACTGCCCCATCAGGACAGCCAGGGTTTTCGCTAGTGCATGTTGGGAACACTGCTACGAAACCCCTCCCGCAACCCACTCAAACCGTGGCTTGCTGGCTGGGCATATTCAAATCCATGATGGCCCCTCAACGTGAAGTGCCATCCGGGTACCTGCCTGCCTGCCTGCCTGCCTGCCTGCCTGCAGGTTTGTCATTCCGCTGGGCATGGTGCTGGGCGCGCAGGTGACGTGGGAGCAGTTCCTGTGGAGCAACCTGCTGCCGGTGACTCTGGGCAACACCATCGCGGGGGTGGTGCTCATGGTGCGTGGGGTGGTGCTCATGGTGTGTTGGTTGGGGGACTCGGTTGAAGGGATTCGGTTGGGAGTTGCAGTATATCGTTGCTAATGGTCCTGGGCTGGTGGCTTGCTCATATTGTTGTTGTTGTTGTACAGCTGTCCAGCTTCCATTGTTGTTGCCTGTAATGGAACACTTCCTCGGTCCTTTCACGATGTGCTCTCACCTCACGCAAACACCCCATCCTCCTCCTTTCCACCTGCCACCCTCCAAACCAGGCCTGCGCCTACTCCATAAGCTACGGGGCGCTGGGCAAGGCCTTCCGCAAGTCCGCGTGAAGTGGGCCCGCTCGGTCCCCGGTGGGGTAAAGAGGAAACGACTAACTGACCGTGTGTGGTTCCCTGTGTGGGTTCCTACACGTGATGGATAGCTGTGGACTGGTGGTGGGGGGTAATGCATGGTGATGGAGACAGGAGGACACCCCGCGGCGTGTCTCGATACCCACGGCCATGA
This sequence comes from Astrephomene gubernaculifera, assembly GCA_021605115.1. Classification (NCBI taxonomy): domain Eukaryota; kingdom Viridiplantae; phylum Chlorophyta; class Chlorophyceae; order Chlamydomonadales; family Astrephomenaceae; genus Astrephomene; species Astrephomene gubernaculifera. The sequence goes on along the minus strand of BMAR01000027.1, from coordinate 527,138 downwards.
AAGCTGATGACCACCCTGGCATTCCTGGGCAAATGGGAGGATTAGGTCTTCAAGATGTCTGTACGAGTGTGCGGTCAGTTACTACTAATGTGAGGCATGCGGTACCAGCATGATGGATGGGTGTACGACATTCCTCTATTTAACTGGGGAACGACAGGAACCCTCCCCTCCTCGTGTTGTGCGTGCACTGTTATGGTCATGAGGCGGTTTGGGAACCCATTCGGGAGCCATGTGCGTATGTTGCAACGCAAGGGAGGTGTGCGACAGATAAACTTGCACGGAAACTCAGTCCTATACTTGATTGCTAACGGTTCGCAGTGTGCGGACAGCATACCCAACATACATTATCTTCTATGACGTGCTGACCGGGGCATGCATGAAAGGAATATCCCTGTTGGCTAGTGGTGTACGAATCACAATGCATGTGGCGAATAGCATGGACATGCCTGTGCAACCTGGCAGCCACCGTGCTATAGCTAATGGTAATGCCTAATGCGGGAAGAGGGAAGGAGAAGAGGGAAATATGGCGAGCACCAGACATTCAACAGATAGCACAGGTGTGTGATGGAGGCTTCACAGGTATGCTCCGAAAAGCCAACAATCCAAACCGCGCATGTGTTCGTGACCGCAGAGGTGACACCTGAACAGGGGAAAGGACACATCTTTATACGGAACGGCCTCCTCGCCCAGAACAAGGACGGTTCCTTACCCGTCAGCGCGTGCATTGACAAAACCACCGAGCAATGAAAAGCTGCTGTACTAACCTCTTCAAAACGCAACCTCCATCCCCGCACAAGGCCCCCTGTAATGCTATCAGCCTCGCGCCCATAGCCATCTCACAATACAGAACAACTCGCTACTTTCAATCTCACATACAGCGGCACATTTACACGCATGCAAAACATAAAAACACCACTATGTTGGAAACAGCGGCGGCACGGGGAGACGTCCGTGGCGTCCCTCACAACGCCGAGGGGCGTATCAAAGGAGGCCATGAACAGCCTTACAGGGCGACAAGAACTTCCATCAAAGCAGCAAGGCGCGTGTGTTACTCTTCTGTGCCTATCAAGCTCTAAACTGTCGAGCGCATGCTTTGCTTGCCCTCTGCCCTTGCAAGCACGGGATCCCCGTGCAGTCCCGCACAGTGTATGTTGCCCCCCGGCCTCTCACCATGCGTCTCCACCTTTTGGGCGCGCACATTATCGTAGCAGGGAAACCAGCAGCCCTCAGGCAACAATTCGAGTTTCAATGCGACTCCTACCACAGCACACATGACACTTCGCCCCTCCCTGTGCAGCCCGCTTCTTGCTCCAGACGTGGATACCGGTACCTACAGCCGTTGACACCTACAGGCACATGCCGCGCGTCACGCCCATGGGGCCCTTCCCTTCCCCCTAACCATCGCCCCCCCTGCCATGCCACATCCCCTCTGAACTGAGTAAGCACACCCTCCGCACACACACAAGCCCGCCGTGTTGAGCGCTTCGCATCCTGCAACTGCTGCTGTGATACGTGCCTGGTGCCGGTTTCGGCTACCGCAGGAGATCCGCCATCAGCCCATGTGCACATGCGGCCATGCGGCAGGGTGCAACGCCGCATTGCCACCCATCCTTGCCGCTGCCCGCACATCACGCGCGCAAAACACACACGTCCACCTCCATCCCCCGAGTGCGCGGGCGTCATCACTCACACGGGTGTCATCATCACCACCCCACCGCCCCCACAGCCTCAATGCCGCCCCTGCGTGGCAGCAGCTGCCGCCGCCGCTGCCTGCCCCTGCTGCGGCGGCTGCCCCCCCGCACCCGCACCCCCCGGCTGCTGCTGCTGCTGCAGCTTCGTGGTCCTCGGCAGTCGCGGCGCGCCCTCAATGTCCTCGTACAGGATTTCGAGGTCCGCCTTCTGCACGATCTCCCACTGATTAATATCAAAGATGAGGTAGGAGCCGCGCTCCCCACGCTGGCTCTTCTGCACCGCCGTGTTGGGTGCATGCAGCATCCACAGCTTGTAGCGCCGGTGGAACCACCAGCCCCGCACGGATAGCTCGTCGGCCGCCAGAAGCTGCGCCTCGTCTCCCGGCATGGAGTAGAACATGTAGAAGAGGGTCTCCTCCTTGAACTTGGACAGGTAGCCGGGCTGGTCGGGATGGTGGGGGGGAGGGGGGGGATATAATCAGACACTGACGAGGCAACGAGGGGAAAAGAAGAAATTCCAATGTGCGGTGTGATAGGTAAAGAAGGAGGGGGGGAAGAGGAGGAGGAGGAAAAGGAGGGAGAGGGGAATGAAGGGGAGGAAGTGGAGGAGAAAGCGGGGAGGATGAAGGGACGGTTGACGGGACGGCACGGAGGCAACAGGGGTAAAGAAAGGGGACATGCGCATGCTGCGGGCAGCAAGCAAGGCGCAATGAAGCCATGAGGTGGGTGGCGGCGTGAACTGTGGCCCAACAGATTGAACGGGCAACAGCGGCAATAGCGCAGCAGCTGCTCGTGTCTCTTCCGCGCAACAACAACAACGACAGCGCACTTGTGGCGTTTCTGTGGGGACTGGTCTTCCGGCAATCACAGTACGTTCCGACTAACGGCCAGTTTCTCAACACACAAACGCAACAACGACGGCGACAGCGCACCTGCAACCGCTGCGGGTTGAACTTGTAGCACGACGGCAGCTCGTAGTCGGGCTCCGCCTTGATGGGGTTGTCCGCCAGCGGCGACACCAGAGTGGAGTGCAGGTCGCCTGGAAGCACAGGGAGGGAGGGGGGACGAGGACAGCAGCACAACACGGGGGGGAGGCAGGCAGGGTTAGGGTTGTTTACATGTACGGTAGCAGGCGTGAGAGGAGACAAACTCTGCTAGCGTGTCCTGGCATCATTCCGAGCCACAATGATGCCACAATATGGACACCAGCGACATGCCACAAACGTGCCTACAGGTGCACACTCCATCACGCGCCCATCCCTAACCCTAACCCCCCCTCCCAACCCACCCCTATACACGCACACACACCGCCTCCTCCTCCCAACATACGCACCCTCCTACTCGCGGCCAGTTTTCTTAACATCCTCCTTCCTCACCAAACCCCCTCCCCGCGCAATCCCGCTTCCCCCCCCCCACCTCATATGGTTTGATATGGTCTTTGACCCCCCACCGCACCTGCCGCATTCAAGTTCAGCCCCAGTCCCGTAAGGTCCGTCCCCAGTGCCAGCATGGTCAGATCCGCGTCCGACATCTTGATCAGCGGCAGCAACCCCATCAGCCCGAAACGATCCGCCTTGCTAGCAACCGCCGAAACCGCAGACGCAGGGCCCGGCTGCTGCTGCTGTCCCATACCCAACTCGCCTCCCAGGCCCCCGCCCATGCCCGGGCCACCCTTGCCCGCGCCCATGCCCGCCTGCCCCGGCCCCAGCAACCCAGGCGGCATGCCCCGCTGCTGCTGCTGCAACCGCAAGAACGCCTCGTACTCAGCGGAACCCGGCGGACCCGCCATTTGCTGCAGATGCTCGGCTCCGAAACCGCCAGAAGTGGGGGCCCCACGTGCCGCCGCCTGCTGCTGCGACATCCCCGCGGCACCACCCGGCCCCAGCGCGTCACGCTGTGAGGAACCGGGAAGCGCGGGGAAGTCCTCGTTCTGTATTTGAAAGTCGTTGCCGCCAGCGCCGCCGGCCGTGCTGGGGCCATGGCCGCCCGCTGCGACCGCTGCCGCGGTTGTCCGCAGTCCCAGCTTGGCAAAAGGGTCGTTGGCCGCAGCCGCCCCCGCTGCCGACATGGCATCGGCTCCGGCACGGCCCTGTCGTGCGGCCGCGTTCGCCAGCAGGGAAGGAAAGTCGCTGTTGTCAAAAGTCGCACCGTCCTGGTCCCCAGGCCCGTGCTGCTGCTGCTGCTGTTGCGCGGCTGCTGCGGCGGCTGCCGCCTGCTGGGCCTGCTGGGATTGCTGGTTGGCCACCTGCAAGCCCGCTACCGGCCCCCCAAGCCCCCCTACCCCTCCCGCTCCCGCAGCACCAAAGTTAGCAGCCGAAATGCCCAGGTTATTTAGCGCAGCCCCAAAGGCATTGCCGCCACCGGGGACCTGTTGCTGCTGCTGTTGTTGCTGCTGCTGCTGTTGTTGCTGTTGCTGCTGCTGTTGCTTCTGCCGGTTTAGCATCGCGAGCAGCTCATGCGTGTTGGTGTTGGGCGTGGGCAGCGCGCCCGCTAGCCCCTGTTGCAGCAGCCCCAGCCCCGCCGCACCCGCATTCGCCATCTGCAACCTGCTCTGCAGGTTGCTGCCCTGCAGCCCTCCCAGTCCCGCCGCTGCCGCCGCCGTGAGCTGCGCGTTGAGACCCAGCCCCGTGAGCCGCTGCGGGTTCTGGAGCGCCGCGGCAAGGGGGTTCTGAGCCGCCGCGTAACCCTGCAGGCTGGCCAGCCCAGCGGCCCCCGCAGCGCCGGCGGCTGCGGCGTTGAGGTTGGCTGCGAGGCTCAGGTTTGCGGCGGCCGCTCGGTCAACACCGGGTTGCCGCATGGCGGCTAGGGGCCCGAGACCGCCTATCCCCTGGGCGCGGACGCCGGCGCCCGCGGCTCCGGCGAGGACTCCGTTTGCTATCTGGGCGTTGGTGAGGGGTCTCCCCTGCGCTTGGGCGTACTGTCCGAGCTGTGTTTGGGGGGAGGAGGGGTGAGGATGGGGGGAGGGGAAGGGGGGAAAAGGGGAAAGGGGGATAACCCGGGGGAGGAGGGTTCACTTGGTTAATCGTGGCGTTAGAGGATGAAACGCGGCATGACTGCTGATGTGGCACGTGTTGTTAAGCAGCTAGGAGCATGCCTTCAAGGGTGTAGCTGCTTGCGCAAGGGTTGGGAGACGGAGCAGCGAGCCTACCTGCTGTTGTAAGTTCGACTGGAGCGTGCTAGCGGCAGCAAATCTGTTTTGTGCTGTTTGTTGTGGCCCTGCTGCACCCGCCTGAAGTCCAGCAATGCCCGTTCTGCAAAGAAAGCGACGAGTCAGCGCGTCGTTCCGCAATGCATATACCCAGAGAGACCCAGCTACCTGACTCCTGGCAATCCGCCCTGCATTCCTCCTTGCAAAGCACCTTCGCAAGCATGTATGTATGTTTATTAGCCCGAGCGAAAATGGAGTAAGGGGCCGCTGCAACCTGCGCCTTACCGACAAGCGGAAAGCCCGCTGTTTGGCCCTGTTGCCCATATTGTGCAAAGCCTCTAGCCCCGCTAGGATCCAAGCCGCCAGGGTTGAGCATGAGGTTGCACTGTCTGCGCAAAAGGGAAAGGAGCAAGCATGTTTTCACCGGGCTACAAAATCGGCAGGCAACGCCGTAGTAGATGGTAGGTAAGCATTCCGTTGTCATGTACAGGTCCAAATGTTGGTCAGCTTCACACGTAAGTGGGATAACTGTGCATCCACAAGAAAGATCGCTCGATAGCAAAGCCCTGCGCATGCCAGATGCCCAGCACGTACCCCCTTTAGCTCAAGGTAAAGTCCAACGGAATCAAAATGGTGTTGGGAAAGGCCAGGAAAAGCGACTTATTCCTGGACGGCAAACAATGTGCTGATAACCAGAGATGTAGCTATTCTTACGCAACTATTCGTAGGACACCGGCAAAGGACTATCAGATTACCGCTAGGAGATGGAGCCCCTCCGCTGCGTACGATGCCGCAGTACATGTAGTCAATTCGGGCAAGGCCCCATTTAACAGTTGTTACTGTAAATCGGATTTTACCTCAAGACAGTACCCCCGCATATGTTGGGAAGTTTGTGAAAAGCTTCCAGGTCGTTGGGCAGCAGGTTGATGGTTAGACGCAAGCGGGATGAAGCGATACTTAGAGATGCACAAAAGCAAACTCAGCACACCTTGGCGTGCACAATGCATACTATCGATATTTCTTCTGCGAGGCCAGGTTGTCCCTCGCAATCGGCGGGGCTTCAGGCGCGTGATTAAGGCAGGCTCCCTGCCACACGGCATGGCTAGGTTTGAACTTGATAGCCGTCCGGACTCGTACTAGTCAAGTAAAAGAAAATGCAATAATTGGGTCACTCTTCGTATAGGAAGGGCCTTTCCGACCCACGGGACATAACCGAATGGCATGTTCGCGTTTAATTCGTGGGTGACTTCTGGGGAAGTCGGAAACAGATGCCTGCTGGGTGCATTTCTGATGTCCCTCGAAGTGGCACTGCCAGTGCCTTCCATCATGGACCCGTGGGGTTTCTGACACGGACATATGCAACCATGGTTTTGTTGTTGACAGCTCGGTATACCGATAAGCCGTGACAACCATACGCAACGGGCCCAGCTACCAAACCCCTTGGAACGCGCCTAGAGCCCCAGCCATCTTCGGTATTGTCATGTTGTCATGGTTCCCATTCCTGGGGCACGGCCAGTCATGCTTCGGAATGAAGAGATCCCGCTAGGTGGTGTACACCTTGGGCACGTTGGGAGTTGCTAAAGTGGCATAACCCACAACATGACCAAGACAATTCTCCAGGACAGTAAAGTACCCCCAAATTACTCGTTCACGGCAAGTACACGGCAAGTACAGAGGCCTAGGCGCATGGACAAGTTTGGGCGATGGAAGCAACAACATCCGCAAGCACGCAAATCGAACGACGCGGGTAAGGGCAGTTACGAGACCTAGCTATAACTCGTCATAACACGCCATCGGTCACCGAGACAGACACGATAAAGTGGTACACACCGCAGTGATGTGCACGAGGTAGGAATCTACTACAACTTCCGTGCTTTCATCGACAAAGCCCCTGCAACCAGCTGCAACCATCCATGATGTGCTAATAATAACATGGTTACCAATATTACCTATTCCACGGCCTACAACAGACTTGCAAGTCCCGTGAATAAGTCCCATGCCGGAAGCAAGCCCAGTGCGGTGGAAATCCCAAGCAGTAAGCGCGGTTAGGTGAAGGAGCTTCCGTGGCCTTATGAAACGTCTAGGCGTTTCTAATAGATACGTGGGTAACCGCTAAGTCTGTCGTGCGTTTCCAAGCCGACTGTACGGCGTTCGAGGAGCTTCTCGTGCCGAAATACTTCCTTCCCCCTGCGAAGCCCTCTCTTATTGCGTCCATTGCGACTTGGCAGCGTATAATACCGTGTAGTAACACGGGCATAGTTATCGCAGCTGCATAAAGCAGACTCTACACTATGCACTCTGTCGGCAAGGCGCTTCTGGGCTCGGCCCGCCGCGGCCAGAGGAACGTAAGCATACATGTTTCTTAGTACCAGCTTGCAGCTTAGTTAGTATTGCTTAGGAGCAGTGTCGGCGCTGATTGATGACGCGTCGTGCGGCGGATCTGTTGACCCACCTATTCGAGTATTCTTACATATGGCGCTGATCATCTGTTATTTCCTGCACTGCAGGCCCAGTTCCTGCAGGCCGTGCGCTACTACGCAGTCAAGGATGTGCGCTTCGGCATTGAGTGCCGCGACAAGGTGCTCGTTGGCGTGAACAAGCTTGCTGACGCAGTCCAGGTCACCCTCGGTCCCAAGGTGAGCAGGGCACTCTTACACTTGTTGGCGGCCATTTTCAGTTACTTCGTCACCAACATCGGCGATTAGTGAGACTCTTACTACCAAGGTTGCTTGTCGCCGGTGTTAAAATAAAAGTAAAAGCTTTCTGTTATACGCGTGCACACAATGTGTTCGGGCATTTTTGCTTTGCCTGCGCTGCACTATGGTTGTTGGCATAGGCGGTTACCATCCTAGCCCAGCATTAGCACCCCCCACGTACGTCTTTCCCGGGCGCCCCTAACTCCTACTGTCCCACCGCTTGTTGCTTGCAGGGCCGCAACGTCATGATTGAGCAGGCGTACGGCGGCCCTAAGATCACCAAGGATGGTGTCACTGTGGCCAAGGTAAGTGGGCCACACCCAACCAATGCATGGACTGCCTTGCCGGGATTCGGTGTCATATACAGCTAGGGACTCCCCTGCTTTCAACCCACCCTCCACACACTCGCGCCATTTGTTAACCCCACTGTTGCTTCCCTCTTTTCCCTCCCTCTCTGCCTCAGGCCATCGAGCTGAAGGATAAGTTCGAGAACATCGGTGCCTCCCTGGTGAAGCAGGTCGCTTCCGCCACCAACGACGTGGCTGGCGATGGTGAGTGTTTTTTCCAGATGTCGGACATTACAGAGACAGGAGTGCATTCTCCGCACGCATGGAACGCGCATACCTTGCCCTGTGCTCTTCATGCATCATGCATGCATACACGCACGCATGTGTGTCCCTTCCCCGCGCCCCCCGCCCCCCGCGACCACCTTCCCTCATCCACTCACCATCGCCCTCGCAACCGCACGACCCTCCCGCCACTCCCCACTCCCACCCGGGACCCCACCTCGCCCAAACCACACCACCCCACCGCCCCCACTCACCACCCCTTCTCCTCACCACCTCTGCCCCTCCGCCTCTCCTCCGCAGGTACCACCTCCGCCACCGTGCTCACCCGCGCCATCCTGGCTGAGGGCTGCAAGAGCGTGGCCGCCGGCATGAACCCCATGGACCTGCGCCGCGGCATCAACATGGCGGTGGACCACGTGGTGTCGGTGCTCAAGAGCCGCGCCAAGATGATCTCCACCACCGAGGAGATCGCGCAGGTGGGGGCGGGTGCGGTGCGAGGGCGCTTGACCTGATAAGCCTGCAGTTGGGTGCAGGAATCGTGAAAGGACGAGCGGCTCAAGAGGTTCATCCACATAATTGGCCCACATGGCTCATGCCTCGTTTACTGCTGACCCAGATCAATTACTCACATCCACTTTGGCCAAACTCCACACCCTCCCTCGCTACCACACTCCCCCTTCGCTTACCCATCCAAAACACACCTCCGAACCAACTCCTAACCCGCACCAACCACCAACCGCCAACTGTCACCAGGTCGGCACCATCTCCGCCAACGGTGAGCGCGAGATCGGCGAGCTCATCGCTCGCGCCATGGAGAAGGTTGGCAAGGAGGGCGTCATCACCGTCAACGACGGCAAGACGCTGGAGAACGAGCTGGAGGTGGTGGAGGGCATGAAGTTTGACCGCGGCTACATCTCGCCCTACTTTGTGACCGACCAGAAGACCATGAAGGTGGAGCTGGAGAACCCGCTGGTGCTCATCTGCGAGAAGCGCGTCAGCGGGTGAGGAAAGAGGGCGGCAGCTGGCATGAAAGAGGAAGACCCAGCTTGTGCAATTGGGTAGTGAGGGCGGCATGCCGGCAGGGGCTGGCTTGGGGGTGTTGTAATCAGCGAGCGGCGCATGTGAATTGTACAGCACTCGCGCTAGCTAGCCTGCCAACCTCGTCACGTTATCCTGACTCCATTCCTGCTTCTGCTCTCTCCCCCTTACCCATGCTCCTCCGGCCCCTTTCCCCTCCTGCAGCCTGGCCTCCCTGTTGCCAGTGCTGGAGAAGGTGGTGCAGGTGCAGCGCCCGCTGCTGATCATCGCGGAGGATGTGGAGAGCGAGGCGCTCGCCACCCTCATCGTCAACAAGCTGCGTGCCGGCCTCAAGGTGAGTGCTGACGGAGCGGGCAGAGCTGAGATGGGGGGGGCAGAGCGGAGATGGGGGGGGGAAAGAGGAAAATAAGGATACACTACGGGACACACTCCTGCAACCCCCGCTGCCACTACCAACATCTGAACAGTTGTTTAACCCCACCCTCTGTAGTATGCTACCGTAAACCCCTGTTGCATAACCGTACATCGCCAATATAACTCCCCGGCCCCCCTGCTTTTCACCCGCCTCTCCCCCCCTCCTGCCCCCAGGTGTGCGCCGTGAAGGCCCCCGGCTTCGGAGACAACCGCAAGGCCAACCTGCAGGACCTGGCGGTGCTGACGGGCGGCGAGGTGATCAGCGAGGAGCTGGGCCTCAAGATGGAGAACGTGGACGTGCGCTCGCTGGGATCGGTGAGTGGGGGGAGGCGGGAGGAGACTGGAGGAGGCGGGAGGAATGGGAGGTCACGCTCGAATTACTGGGAACTCCCGGCTCGTCTTTGGACGCACGCACGCCGGGAAAAAGACTATAGGACTTGGTCTTCAGCCGCTTTATCCATTTCAATCTTTCCCTCATCCACGTGCCTCCTCTTCCCCTCATTCTGTACCCTCCCGCCTCCCGCCCTCAGGCCAAGCGCATCACCGTCACCAAGGACGACACCATCATCCTGCACGGCGCCGGCTCCAAGGAGGACATCGCCGCGCGCTGCGAGACCATCCGCAGCGCCATGGAGGCCAGCTCCTCCGACTACGACCGGTAAGGAGAGGGAGGAAGGAGGGAGGGAGGGAGGGAGGGAGAGCAGCAGCAGCCTTGCTACCGTTACTGAAAAACCCACATACGCGCATTGCCTGGGTGCCATATTCTACCTCACCCCTTTCCCACTTACCCCCACTCGCCCCCCTCCCCCTTCCACAGTGAGAAGTTCCAGGAGCGTCTGGCCAAGCTGTCCGGCGGCGTTGCCGTGATCAAGATCGGCGGCGCCTCCGAGGTGGAGGTGGGCGAGAAGAAGGACCGCGTGGTGGATGCGCTCAACGCAACCAAGGCCGCCGTGGAGGAGGGCATCGTGCCGGGCGGCGGCTCCGCGCTGCTCCACGCCAGCAAGACGCTGGACGACGTCAAGGTCAAGCTGGACAACTTTGACCAGAAGATCGGTGTGCAGATCATCCAGAACGCGCTGCGCGTGCCCATGAAGACCATTGCCAACAACGCGGGCGTGGAGGGCGCCGTGGTGGTGGGCAAGGTAGGAGAGGAGGCGGAGGAGGGTGAAGAGGGCGGCTTACATGTTACACCCACCATCTGCGCTTCACTGCATCCCTCTTCGTGTACTTTACCATAGGGCATGGATCCTTCTTATACTGTGTATCGCTGTGCAATGGGTGTCTGCTATCTTATCATCTTTCTCTCCTGCCGTGCCTCACGTCTCTTTCCCCTCCATCTCGTCCGTCTCCCGCCCCTCCCCCCAAAAAAACAGGTTTCCGAGTTCAGCGACCCCAACATGGGCTACAACGCCGCCACCGGAGAGTACGTCGACATGGTCAAGGCCGGTGTGATCGACCCCCTCAAGGTGGTGCGCACCGCGCTGGTGGACGCCGCCTCCGTGTCCTCCCTCATCACCACCTCCGAGTGCGTCATTGTGGAGGCACCCAAGGAGGAGAAGGCCACCCCCGGCATGCCCGCCCCCGACATGTACTAAGCGGCTCGTCGCTTCTTTAGCTGCTTGACAGGGTGATGCGCTGTAGCTGAAGAGCGTGCGGCTGCGGTGCCTCTCGTTGGTCTCTCGTCTCGTTGAGAGAGGGGCGCGCGGCGGGGTCGTCATTCTCTCGTCTCGCCTCTTCTAGAGGGGGAGAAGAAGCACGATCAGGGAGCCGGAAGAGGGTATGGTGTTGCGGCTGAGCTGGATTGATGGGTGAGTTGAGGATGGTGCAAGGTTATTAGGCACTCTGCAGGTGCGCAGGTGCCTGGGTTGGGAGGTGCGGATGTGGGTGTGAGGCCTGTGGTTGAAACCAGCGTGCGAGGTCGGTCGAGTGAGGGCGTCCGTGCTGCCGCCCGCTTAGCGCGGAGCATGAGAGGGCCTCTGCTGGGCAGAAGTGGAGGGTTGGATAGGGCCGTGTGCTGTTTTGGGTGAGGAGGAGGTGACGTGAATTTCTGACTTGACGACTCGTCTCAAGGAGGGAAACGGAACCGCGGCGTGAGCCGTGCAGAGCGCGTTCATTGTGCGTGTTTTGCTTGGTGTTTCGGCTTGTGTGGTGTGTCTCATCATGAGAGTATAAGCCCGGTGGGTTTTGAGAGCATGGCCCGGGCATTGTTTGCTGTTGATAACCCTAACCCGTGTGGGTGCGTAGTCGCGGACCCGACATATGGAGCTTGATCCCTTGAGCCATGACAGCGGCGGAAGGGAGGCAGTGCATGCTGCAGGGCTCCTCTGTGCAAGCAGGCAGGAAGGCAAAACCACCAACACAGGAGATTGCCTTTCCGTTTTGCTGCTTGCGCAATTGTTTTCTTGGATGTGTCGAAGTGCAGAAAGCGTGTGTCTTTGTGTTCATGACCCAATTGTCTTCTCTTGCGCAGCTCGACGGCGTTTTGGGAACCTTTTTCAGCGCCGGTTACGGCCGTTTACTGTCATTGTCCGAATTTCAGCCTGGCAATGGAAGCGGCTAGCTACATTTCATTCGATCTCATTCTTGTTGGGCCTTATGGACGCCTTCCCGGCTGTTTGAGTAGGCAGCGGGGGGTCCATTTTGTAAAGGTTTCAAAAGACGACGGGTCTACGGAATCAGACATGTGGAGGAGTGCTGCAGGTACACCAGTTGCAGCTACTACCTCCTCCCTTGCATCGTCAGCATCACTCCATTGGGGAACGGAAACAACGGATGCTTACGGCAGGATAAGGAATGTTCTGTACATGGGCCCATCCTACAGCAGCATGCACGCTAGAAGGAACGTGACAGGACCGACGTTGTACGACACGACACGCAAGGGCTACAGCGAAACGGGCATCTGCGTGAACCACACAATGGTACACAGCGCAGAAGAGGTCCCAGAAACGTGCTCGGCGGGAATGGGATACGTGTACAGTAGCAAACAATTACGGTGGCCCCGAAGGCTGTCGTAGCTTCGCAAAGACCCTGTTGCGCCCTACTTCACAACAACAACCGTGCCGCACCGTTCCATGCAGAAATCCCTGTGACCTTACAAAGCCTCCGCTCGTCCGTTTCCCAGTCACGTCGTATGTCGCTTGTCGCTGTGCATGCAAGCCGCCTCATTTCGTGCTCAAACCTGCACGCTCCGCTCCCTCTTGCCAGCAACCCCCAGCAAGGAATCCTTCAACTCAACCCAACGAACCCCCCCAATGCAACTGTGACGCCCCGCCTGCACCCATGCATCACACGGTTCGTTCGTTGTTTCCTCTCTACCCCCTAGTTTCCTCTTTACCCCACATGCACCCCTGCGCGCCACCTACACATTACCACTACCCACAAACCAACACGCAACGCCACCCCGTCCCGCCCTGCACCCGCTCAAACACATCCATCAAAGGTATCCGAACCCAGCTGCCGTCCGCTGCGCTACCCGCTGCCTTGCAGCCTCTCGCCGCGCCAGCGCCGCCGCCTCCTCCGTCGACACCCCCGCCGCCTTGCCGCCTTTACCCCCGCCACCCGCCTCTCGTTTCCGCTTGGCCCCGGCCTCCTCCGCCGCCTCCACCGTCACCCCCGCCCCCATGCCGCCGCCCACCCGCCCTGTTGTCGGTGCTTGATAGCCCCCCAACGCCGCCAGCGGATGCTTGGGTATGGCCACCACTCTTTGCACCGTCTTTGTAACCACCGGCAATCCCTCAGGCAGCCCTCTCCCACTGCTGCTGCCCGCCGCGCCGCCTCCTTGCCCCTGCCCCTGCTGCTGCGGCGCTGCTGTTGCTGCTGCTGCCCCCTGCGGTACGGGGCCGCCCTCATGCGGTGCCGTACCGAACAAGGCATCGGGCGGCAGCGGGGGGCTATGCGACCACTCCGGGCTGGGTTCCCCGCCGTAGTACCAGCTGGTCTTGGGGTCGTAATACCACCTGGGGGAGGGGGGAGAGGACGGCAGAGGGTGGGGGGGTAACACAGGGCGGGCGGGAGGGGGGGGGGTAAACGTGCTAGGGCATGAGTGGACGCGGGCCTTGTGACAGGGTCAGGACTCAGGAGGCTTGCGTTTGTATCCAGTCACCCCCCCTCACTCTTGTGTGATCCCGCACGCCTCCCCGCCATCGCATTTTGACGGCCCCCCGCACGCCACACCCCGTCACTCCTTCAGCCCCCACCCCTGGGCTGGCTCAAATGTTGCATACCATGTTGACGCCCTTATCACATGGTCAGTCAGTTATTTCCTCTTCACCCACCCCCCTCCACCTGTGCGCCGCGTTGTAATAGTAGCTGCTGTCCGCCTCCCAGCTCCAAACGCCCGCCGCCTCCTTGGCAGCCTGCCTCGCCGCTTCCGCCGCTGCCTGGTCCTTCGCAAACTGCTTGCGAGCCGCCGCTTCGATCTTATCCATGGCAGCTTCGTTAGCAGCCTTGGTCTTGACTTCTTGGTCGGCCTTGTGGGCCATATCGCGGAGCTCTGAGAAAGGGAAGAAACGGCAAGGACAGGGGAAAGGGAATGGGGGGTGGAAGGAAGAAAAGGTGGGGACAGGAAGGGAGCAGGGTGAGGTGAAGAGAAAGGTGGAAACACCACGTGACGAGGCTCCAAGCGCCTCCACCATGGGTTGCGCCATCACTAGGGGGGAAGAAGTGAGAAGTGAAGCACAGTCCCGTGTCCCGACTCATGGAGTGAACTCTTTGGCAGACTCCACTCTAGGAACACCAGGGGGAGGGTGGGGGAGACAATCCCAATCGTGTGTATCGTGAGGATCCCCCAAACCAAGAGGTTGAGCTCCAACACCCCTCACTCTTTTCAAGCTTCGCCTGGTGCTGTGCTCCTCTTTCATGGTTTAGCCGCGCCTGCTTGGTGTCATTCATCCAACATTTGCAGATGTCGCACCAGTGCATGGCATTGCTTTTCCAGTACTGCAGCCAGAAGGAAATGTTCCATATTAGCTCCAGGCTACGTAGCAAAAGGCTGCTGAACTGAAGGCAGAAGTGGGGCGATGCGCAGGTCAAGCTTCGTTCCAGTCCTGCGCTTACCTCTGTCATTTTTCCTAGTAAATTATGAAGTGATCCTAGTATATCGTGATGGTATAAAACCTGGGAAGTCAGTGACAAAGACAACTGCCGTTGAAAGTCGGTATCTGGTTAAAATTGTGTGCGAGCCCTCCTATAATGTTACTTGTAAGACATAATAAGACAGGCCGTATAATGCAGTGACTAATTTATGAAGCGCATGAGCACTCGACCCAAATCCCCAATTGTGTCCTCATCTTCAACTCGCACTCGTATTCCGGAACCCTGTGCCGACTCCGCGTAATTCACAATACTTGTAGCCTACTTAAGAACATCAGCCCTGGTGTTTATGCATTACGCGCAGCGGCTACCGCTCGTCTCGACCGCAATTATCCACCACGACCGGACCGCCACTTGCGCGCTGCAGCAAATAAGCACTGCACGCCGAGTACCTCCGTTGAGCTCGTTATCCCCTAGGGTCCCCATCGCGCTTGGTTTCGGCCGATGAAGGTCAAGGCTCGGCATGGCATCGCCCACAAGCCTCACATCCTCAGCCCTCAAGAGCCTGCCGACGCGCAACAAGGCGACAACGCTCCAACACAGCCCCCACCCGCTAGCTCCTCTAGAAGTCATCTAGCAGCAGCTGGGCCCTTTGCTGCACGCGCTTCCTCCTCGTCTTCCTCGTTGCCTAGTCGGCCCGCCTCCTCCACAGCTGCTGCTGCTGCTGCTGCTACAGCGCCCGGACCCCAGAACCGCCCAGCAGCACCTGCAGCCACCTCCTCTTCCCTCTCCTCCTCCAAGCCCAGCGTCCCCATCGGTACCACCAACGCCGCAACCGCCAGCAGCAGCGGCGGCGGTGCCCAGCCCAATCCTCCCGCCCGCTTCCTCACGCAGCAGCAGCTCCGGAGGCAGCGCCAGCAACAGCGTACGGCAGCGCCTGCCGTACGGCCCCGAGGCGCCGCCGCCGCTAACAACACTCGGGCAGCCGCCGCGGCCCGTGCGTCCGTCCGCCAGGGCCGTGCTGGCGGCGGCAGCGGCAACAGCGTCAGCGACAGCTGGGCTGCCGTCACCGCTGCGGCAGTGGCGGCGCTGGCGGCGCCAGCCGGTCCCGCTGCCGCTGGCGCTGCGGCGTCGGCGGACGCCGCTGCTCCGCTAGATGCGGCAGTGGCGGCGGTGGAATTGGCGCTAGCGGAGGGCGAGGCGGGTCGGGCGCGGTTGGCTGCGCTGTCACTAGAGCAACCGGAGCTCTACTCCCGGGTCATTCTGGCGCTGTTCCGGAAGACGCAGAGTCTGGAGATGATCGCCCGGATGCCCATGCCACTGCCGCCGGAACCCGACTTCCAGCTGGAACCACCGGTGCCGGACGCGGAGGGGTTCGATTTTGATCTGGGTTGGGAGGATGAGGAGGAGTACGACGATCTGGGTTACGAGGATTACGGCGAATTTGGGTATGACTATGATGACGATGATGATGACTATGAGGATGAGGAGGAGGGGCGTTACGGCGGTGGTGGCGGCGGGGGTTTTCTTGGTGGCGTTGGTGGGGGTGGCGCGGGTAGCGGGCGGTTGGGGGTTGCCAATGCTGCTTCAGCCGCCGCTGGGGGTGATGACCCAGATGGCGGGCAGTACGACGAAATGCCGTTGTTTGATGATGTTGACGGAGGTTTGCTGCCGTTCCCTGATGATGTGCCGTACCCGGATTTCGATTTCGGCCCGGATTTTGATTACGGTTATGATTATGAGTTCGAGGAAGGCTATGAGAAGGAGGGGGATTTGCATGGCGACGAGGAGGAGGAGGAGAGCGAGGAGGAGGAGAGTGAGTATGAGGAAATTGGGCCGGAAGAGTACGCTCGCTTGCTGCTTGCCGGCAGTTGCGGCGGAGGTAGCGGTGAGGGAGACGGGGGCGGCGACGAGGGTGCGGATGCTAGGGCGGGCAGCCCTCAGCAGCAGCAACAGCAGCAGCCGACGGAGGCTGTGGCGGCGGCAACGGCAGGAGCGGCGGTGGTGGCGACGGCGGCGGCGGCAGATTCGATAGCGGAGGCGGACCTAAAGCTTTCAGCACCAGCAGCAGCAGCGAGTGTTGTTGGTGGTAGTGGGGAAGTTGTGGATGAAGCGCTATTGGAGGGCTTGGTGGGCTTCCGGATCAGTCACGTTGTGGTGGCGTAGTGCCCCCTTAACTGTCTGTCACAATGAGCTTTAGGTCAGCAGCTTTGGCCAGAGAGAATGTTGAGAACATGAGAGGATGTGGGCGCAAGATGCTTCAAAGCAAAACCAGTCCGTAGGAATGGAGACTACAAGTAAGTGATGGTTGCTGGATGGGGATTAGGTTCTGCAGCACAAGTCAAAGGTGCGGGGTAGGATTTACCGGGATAGGACTGGTAGGGGCACGGACGGCGGGGGCAGGAGGGCGGCGGTTAACGGCTTAAGTTGCCGTTGTACGGTATGGATGCACGCATGGAGAGGGGAAGGAAAGATTCACACAAGCACGGGTAATGGATTAGGACAGTGGCAGGTGGTAGCAGAACAAGAGCCAATGGGCAGCCGGTGGCCGTTTGGCCTTCATGGCTAATGTCCGTATCAGATGCACTCTTTTGGGTAGCTGACCGAGGCAGCGGCAGCGGCAGGAGCGGTGACGGAGGCGATGGGGACGCAGTGGAGGCAGACATAGCAGAGACAAGGACGCTGGCTATGACTTCTGAGGGTAGGGAGACCCTTCCCTTGAATCCGCGGTGGAACTAGCGTAGGTAGAACTGATACGCGGTCGAGCCGCAAACAGTAAGGAAAGGATGACCATTATAAACCAGAGCTTCTTTGATGTCATGTGCAGGCTTTCCAGCCGCGGAAACAATCTTGCTTTTCAATTGTGCAGCTCAATGCTCGCGCCTCCGCGGGACAGCCAAGAAGAACTTTGGCTTATGCATAGAATTGTCAAAGGAATAGAGAGAAGCAATAGTATAGCTGCGTGGTCCATGTGTCCACGTGCCTCCGCCCTACCGCGCAACCCTCGTGCGTTGGAATTTGCCCGTACATGGACTACTCTCTTTTGACTCTTTGACGGCATCCTCTAGGTCGGCAGGTCGCTTCTAGTTCATCCACAAATGCAGCTCCCAGTACCCAAACTTGCTTACGCTCGACGCATGTTTTGAAGTACTTCAGGTCTACGCAGCCAAAGATGTTGGGAAAGCGTTCGTCGGACCAAACGGGGACCATCCCCTGCGGGGGCTTTCCAACCCTCACAGACAAGGGCTGTTTAGATACTAACTATCAAATTTGGTTCGAAAACCCCGACGACTATGACTTTGGTTTGGACTCATATTGGGGATCTGGCGACGCTCTGTATGAGCAGGGTATGCTGGATCACTGCTTCGCATTCTTTACGAAATTGTTGGGAAATGTGCTGGTGGCGCTTCGATTCGTATTGTCCACCAAGGAGGTGCAACGCCTTTACCTGGTCCTTTGGGAGCTGCTCAAGAACCTGCTGATGCTACAAGCTAGCAGCGCAGGTAACCTTCTGCAGTTGCATGTGTTAAACCAAGACCAGACTGCAGAGCAAGTCGCAGACTCAGACGCCGACGAGGACGACGATGACGTGGGCAATCTCGGCATGTTCGTGGTGATGCGCTCGCCCGGGGCCAAGGAAAAAACATTTAATAGCCTCGAGGATGCACTCAATCAGGGGAGCAAGCCAGTCCTAGTTGTTAAAGTCAAACACAGTATTCAGGATTCCACGGAGGCGGTGTGGCAGCCGTTAGCTTGTGCGCTGGAGCTTGCAGACTATACGGAGACGGACCAGCCCGTTTGGGTCTTGGTCACCGACTTGGAAAAGTGGCACTTTTATCAAGTGCGGCGGGTGAAGAGGAGACCAGCACGGGCAGAGGGCTACGGCTCCCACGTATCCAAGTTCCTATACACAGCGGAGCGCAAAGGGGGATTCAAGGCCGACTTTCGGCGTCCGGTCACAGGAGATGCTGGCCTTACGCGGGTATGACAGGGTCACCAGCATAAGGGTGTCCCGATGCACTTGCCATATGGGTTGACCTGACACCTGATCGCGTGGATATTCCGCAGCTGCTGGTGTACATGTACCGTATCCTATACCCCGGCAAGGACATCGAGGTGCTTAAGCAAGACTACGAGCAGAGTACGAAGGCCATTCAGGAGGAGTCGAAGGAATGGTTCGCGTCTGCCAAGGTGAGGAGGGCAAGGAGTGTCCTGGTTCCGTTTATACATGGCGCCAGGTTCAGGTGTGCTACCTTTGCATGGCAGCTCAAGGGTGTTGAAAAAGGCATTTGAGCTGCTGCCAAGCAGCACTCCTCAAGTTGGATGCGGTTCCTCCTCATTTGCATTCTACCCGTGTCCCTTGTCGCCGCCTATACCCCAGGCGGCTGCGGACCTTGGGGCCGCGATGGCAGCGGAGAAGGCCAGGGCAGAGGCGGAGAAGGCCAGGGCAGAGGCGGAGAAGGCCAGGGCAGAGGCGGCGGAGGCCGAAATTGCTCGTCTGCGGGCGCAGCTCGACGCCATTGCGCAGCAGCGGAAGGGCCAGGAATGATATCACGGAGGTGAATGGACGCTGTGGAAGGTGTACGGCGCTGTTGCTTCTGCTCCTACCCTTGGGTGCTCAACTAGGTGCTCTCGCTCTTCTTGACTTGGTATAACAAACAAGTTACAGTTGCCCCC
The DNA here is from genome assembly GCA_021605115.1 of Astrephomene gubernaculifera. Lineage (NCBI taxonomy): Eukaryota > Viridiplantae > Chlorophyta > Chlorophyceae > Chlamydomonadales > Astrephomenaceae > Astrephomene > Astrephomene gubernaculifera. The sequence goes on along the minus strand of BMAR01000027.1, from coordinate 507,874 downwards.
AGGGTTGGCCTAATGTGTTTGGCATTCTTATTCAGCACATTGGGTATTCTTCTTTCCCCCGCTGCCCCCACCCATCTTCCCTCCCATGCATCTATCTATATTTTTTCCCTCCCATCTGCTTGGCTTCCACTTCTACCCTCCATCTCCTGTCAGGTGTCTGCTGCTACGATGAGCCGGGGAGATGGAGCTCCACACGCCTGCAGCGACCTATACCTGCGCTGCATTTGTCGATTGGTGGGCTGCACTGCATGTAGCTATCTGGGGTTGCTCCAGATGTAACAGACGGGGGCAAAAAACAAGAATGGAAAGTGAAGCAACTGGATTCCCAATCCCATATCCCAACATGGGACGGGGCCGGGGTGATGATGGCGAGGGACGCACTGTTTGCGCATGCATGGAGAGGGATGTGGAGCTAGTAAAGCCAGGGCATGAAGTTGCTGTTGCTGTACGCCCTGGCTTGGGCGCTAGGACGTGTTGCTGTGGTTTCTTCTGCCGTGGGGGACCCACAAGGGATACAGGGGAGCTTGAATGGCACCGTCCTGCTGGGTCATAAGCTTGTAACTCGTAATGGGATTAACTGCTGCCGGGTGGCCTCCTGCTGTGCACCGGTGGCATGCTGGTATTGTTGCATGCTGTAAGGATGGTGTTCGTGCGGTTAGTCTTATGGCGTACCAAGTGACTGAGGAGTTGAACCGGTTAGTCGTGGAGCGAACGGCACTGTCAACCGCCGGCTGAGCTTACAGCCTGTGAAAGGCCCATCATCCCTGAACGGCTGCTGCTTTGCACGGTGCTGACGGGGTGTCAAGGAACTAACCAGACCTGTGAACAATGCTGGGGGCTTTGTTGATGAATTCCAAGGTTGCTGTGGCTTTCCAACTTTTGTCCTGACGGCAGCTACCGGTAGTATCGTGTACTTCTACGTCGGTTCTTCTACGTCGTTGTGCATCCTCGGTAATGTTGTGTGAGGTGTGGCGCGCCTGAGGCTGGTGGTAGGCGCGGCAAATCGGTTTCCTGTCCTGGGAAATTGATTGCCTGGGAGCATGCGATCTTCGTGTGTTTCCTTCATTCGCCGGTGGCGGCAATGCAAGAGGGGAGGTGCTATTACGTGCTTTCGATTCCGAATAGTTCTGCTTGGTAGTGTTTTAGCGACACCATCAGCATCACCGACATGCGTCGTCACCCGCCACTCTTCTTACATCCACACAGCTAACGGCACATGTCATGTTGGGCCCTGTTCGTTGGCCTTGACGGTGAACCAAACAAATGTGTTGCCCTCCGAATGGGCCCTCCGCGGCAAAAGCGTCAAAGCTTCACCTCTTCAATACGACGCCCAAATGGCCATCCGCACCCACCATCAACAGCTTCAAAACGGAAGCAGCAAGAAGCAATACCAGCAGGAAAGAGGTCGAAGAGCAACACAACGCAATCATGCATCGGCCTTCCTTTCTGTCTTGGCATCCAATAAATGCCAAGTTGCCAACTCAACCCCAACCCAACCCCAGATCCCACGATCCCACCGAGTTGTACGAAACTGTGCGTGCAAGGAGAGGAGGCAGCGTACATCGCCCCCACCCCAGTAACCAACCTGGCCTCCCTTGCATGACACTAACACATTGCCTGCATGTCTCCAAACGGGCACCGCTATCCCAAAACCTCGCTGCTCGAGTTAACCTGCATGAACAAAGGACGCCTCCTCTTCCTCCTCCTCTCACCGTACATAATGTTGTGCGGCCATTACTTCCGTACATCGGGCCCCCCGTACCTCCCGCGTGGCCACCCTCCCCAGCTGTCATTGCCATGTTTGGATCCAGGACCAATTGTATCCTATACACAACTCCAGCCGTACAATCCGGCCATTACATTCGTACACTCCGTACAAACTGTCCGTACCCCGGACCCCCCCTCCTGCACATGTTGCAAACCATGATGACGCCTTATCACACGGCCAGTTAGTTGTTAGGTAGTTAAGATTGTTCTTTCCTCTTTACCCCTCTACCTGCACCCCATGCTCACGTCAACTGCTACCAACCAACCAAACCTACCCACGCGCTGTGACCCAGCAGTAACCCCCCCCACGCACCCACCACAACCAATCAACCGAATCGAATGACCTCAGCCACTGTGCCATCTCCGTAACCACCCTCCTCCCCACCTCCACCACCCCAAGCGGACCAGCCTCGGTTGAAGGCGCTTCGCTTGGCGGCACAGCCGGCGTCCCTGAACATCCGTATCGCCTCCGGCAGCTGCTGCTCCACCAGGCTCACACGGTCATCCGTGAGCGGGTGCGTGCGGAGAAAGTAGGGCACGGAGGCGACGTGGGATTGCTGGGGGAGGGGAGGGTGTGCGGGGAGGGGAGGGTGTGGGTATGTGCAGGTGAGAAGAGAGGAGCGGCTTGTAATGGTGTGAACGGTGAGAATGCGGCAGAAAATGGGTCAGAGCACCTGCTGAGGCCACGACCTAACATCGATCCCACCCTTCTCTACACCTCTACCCACCCCGCTAGGGGATTATTTCAGTTTCGTGACCGCACCTACAGCTCCACCGCCCTTGTGCACCTCCTCCCCTCCCATTGGCTCTTTCCCCCCACCCCCACTCGCGGTCAGTTTCTTAACACCCACACACACACCTTCTGCATCTGCTTCTCCTTGCTGTTCAGCTTGGCAAGCATGGCGGGCGCGGCAGCGGGGTCGAAACACGCACGTGCCATGAGCCGCAGCCCGATCACGTCCGCCTCGTGTTCCGCTAGGCGGGAGTACGGCAGGAATATACCCATGTACATTGCCACATTGGGCAGGCCGAAGCCCAGAGTGAGGCGGAGGGTCATATTGAGGAGCGTCCACACGTTGAGGGTACTCAGGCGCTCGGCCTTTGCAGGTGGGAGGGGAGGGGAGGGGGAGGGAGGGAGGGAGGGGCGGAAGCGGTTAGGCAGGAAGACCCAAGTAACCGTACGAGGGGGCTGGACACATGGTGCTGTAGGAAAGACAAAGGGAAGTAGAGGATGAGGTAAGCCGAGCTAAACACACAGACCGCGTGCCGTACCCCCCACCCTTGTCATTGTTTTTAGCTGTCATTTCACTGGCACCGCACGTTTTGCACCCTCTGATATCTAGATCATAATACCCATACTGCGCTTGCGCTTAATTAAGCATGCTCTCGTCCCATGCCGTACTTCGCATCGCCGTCTTTCGCATAAATACTAACTCTCGGCATAGTTCCTTCTCTTTAATCATGATAAGCCAGCCATCTTCATTGTCATACAGCCTGCGTCGATATACAGCGCAGCTCGCAGCACCAGCACAGCACAGGGACGCATGCCTGCTTTCTGTTCGCTCGTCGCGCCGCCTTCTTGTGTCTCTGGACGCTTTTCGCTCACTATTAACGAAATTTGGTACGTCTTCGTTGCACAATTTCCCCTTGCTACGCAGGTTAGTCAGGGTTCGGACTAGTGGGTGGGCTGGGCTTTGTTAGACCCATGGGTCATTTGCGAGGGTCGGGCAGGGTGGGATGCTTTGGTGCACACAGCCGCATGACAGCCCCAGCTAAGCAGCGGAGCTTACATACGTTATGCTGCTGACAGCATTGCAGCACAGACATCAGGTCTAGCGCAGTGGAGCCAGTTATCACAGTAGCAGCCGCCTTTTATTCGCCAATGCAGAGTGATCTCAGATCACCCCAGCCGCCACGGAGCTTACAATACGGTTTGTTACTGATTGATGCTACTAACTATACAACAACTACAATTATATGCTAACCCAAATATCCAGCCTAATTCGGATTCTGTTTCCAAATTACCCCCCACCCTTCCTCCTACTGCGTGTGGCCCCCCCCCCCAAAAAACACCTGCCGCCTCATAACCTTTGCCTTTGCCCTAACCTGTGGTCTCCTGTGATTTGGTATGGTCTTTGACTCCCTCCTAATGCCTTCCCCCCCTTTCCCCCCACCCACTTCCCCCTCACCCCCCACCCCCATCCCCCCTACCGTGTGGGTTTTACCCCCACACGTCATGTTCCCCCCCCCTCACCCCCTTCCCCCCTACCGTGTGCCGAGCCAGCACATGCGCCACCTCGTGAGCCAACACCGCCGCCAGCTCGTCATCGCTGCCGCCCAGCAGCCGCAGCAGACCGCTGAATACCACCACCTGCAGAGGAGAGGGGGAAAGGTGGGAGGGGGTTTGCGAAAGGGGGCCGGGGCAAAGCTTACGTGGTTTCTCACGTGTGTGTAAAACACACACGTTCCCGCACACCCAAGAGGCTCCCCGGGAGCCCCACCTTCGCCGCCAGCCCACCCCCCACCTTCTAAACACCGCACCTCCGCTCGCCCCTCCACCCCATCCGTCCCTCCCTCACCTTTACCCCCGGGTCGGTGTATCCACGGCACCCTTCACCTACCGGTAATCCCCCCACCCTTCACAATCCTCCTTCTTACCCCCCCCCCATTCTCACCTTTCCCCCCGGCACCACGAATGCATTGGGCATGGCGCTATCCACCACCGCGAACTCCCACTGCGCATCCCGCATGTGGTCGTAACGCCCGCCGCCGCCGCCGTCCACCGCCGCCGCCGCAATGGCGAGGCCGAGTCGTCGCACTCGCTGCACGTCGGGATGCGCGTCGGGGAGCAGACGACCCTCCGCGCGGGCGATCGCCTTTTGCTGTTGTGCGTTGTGCGGTTGTTGTTGGTGATAGTGGGGGCGGGGGTGGGGGTGTTGTGTATGGGGGAGGGGGTTGGGGTGTAAGGAAGGGATAAACCTATTTTGGGGTAAACGGTTTTCATTGTGTAGGGGAGGACCCGAGAGAACACCTCTCCTTCCTCTCCCTCCCTGCTCCTCCCCTCCCTCCCACCCAAGTCCTCCCTACACATTGCGACCTCCCGCCCTCCCCTCCCCCCCCCACCTCCTCAAACGTCGTGCGACCCATCCAGCGCTCGTTGGCCGCACTGACCAGCATGATGGAGTGCCACCGACCCGTGTACGGCACCTGAGGTGTACGGCAGGACATGGGGGGAAGTGTACGACAGGGGGGTGTATACGACATGGGGGATGGGTAAGTTACGACAGTGCAAGAGCAGGGGGAAATGAGGAGAGCTACAGCTACAGCATTCTCTACGGCTGCGGCAAGCCAGCTTCCGCATTTTCCGCGACCACGCCACGCCCCCTCTGCCCCCACCGGCCCCATTTCGGGCCCGCTGGGATGGGTCCGGCACGGAGATTGGTTTGACACGGTGACATGGGTTTTCCTCGTGACCCGCGGGACCGCCCCCAACCCTCATGCCCCCCCGTTCGTTTCTGCCTCTTTGCCCCCCCCCTCCCCCACCTGCCCCGCCCTCCCCCACCTGCTCCAGGCAGTACACGTAGTACAGCACCCCGCCCGCCGCCACCGCCGTGAGGGTGTAGGCGGTGCGGGGCCCGGTGAACGACCAGCCGCCTCCACGACCCTTGAAATGCTGGTAGCCCCTGCAAGAGGGGGCGGGGGAGGGAGGGAGGGGTGAAAAGAGGAGGGGGGGGGTGGGAAAAGGAGGGAAGGGTGAGAAGAGGAGGGGGAAGAGAGGGAGGGAAAAGGGGGTGGGTTGGGAGGAGGTGGGAGGCGGAGAAAAGGTGGGGGGATGGGAAAAAAGAAATTCCAATGTGTGTTGTGATAATGATTTAAGTTGCTGACAATCCCTGGTGGAAACAACCGTGAGTCGAGCCCATATGGTAATGGGGAGATGGGAGGGAGGGGGCCAAAGAGCAACCACAAACCCGCATCTTCCAACGGAAAATAAGAAGAGAGGAGAGGTGCGGGAAGGGAGGGGGACGGGATGAGGAAGGCACGGCAGCACTGCAGCTCCCCCCGGCAGTCCTCTGCAACCCCAGCACCCGCCTCACCTGCTATCCTGCCACACAGTCCGAACCGCGCAGGCGAAACTGCCGCTGGCACCAACACTGCGAGCACCACCACCGCCAGCAGCAGCAGCAGCAGCAGCAGCAGCAGCACTCCAGCCCGTCACCCCTGGCGTCCAGCCCCGGCCTACTCGGCTCCAGCCTCCAGCACTGATGACAGCACCGCCACCGCCGCAAACGCCTCCTCCAACTGCCCTTCGCCATGCACCAGGCAACAGTAGCTGGCTTGCGGCTGCTCCCGCCCCCGCCTTATTACTCCGTGCGGAGCCAGCTGCAGAAGAGAAGAACAGTCGCCGCCACAGCCGTGCAGGTGCATTGGACCAGGCATCGCTCCCGCCGCCACCGCCGGCGTTTATACCCCTAGCCGTTACGCCGCCTCTCGTCATCAGTTTGACCGTTGCCATGGCCGTTGAGCCATCGGCAACAGCCGCAACGGCCGTCAACGACCTCGTCAGCGGGACCACCGTTAGAAGGCCACTGCTGCTAGCGCTGCTAACGTTGCTAGCGGATGTGCCGTACTTTAGGGCTCCCGTCAGGAATTGTACGGCGGAGGCCGCTAGGGAGGCCATGCCGCCGGGGGGAGGAGGTGGGGGCATGGGGGCGGTTGGCTGGGGCGGTTAGGGAGAGCGGGAGGGAGAGATGGAGACGGAGGAGGATGGGGAGGTGGAGGTGGAGGTGAGGAGCTGAAGGCTTGTGCGAAACCCCAGTGCTGCCGGTTGCTGATTGCGGCTGCTGCTGCTGCTGGTGGTGGGGTTGGGCTGGGACTGGTTGGTTGAGGCTGGGGCTGTGGTTGGTTGGTACGGGTGGGTAGCAGAGCAAGGACTACGGCAGGGCCGGAAGGATGCTGTCGTACATGGGGCGCTTCCAGGATCTTCCTGAATCTTCCTGGATCAGCTTGGATCAGCCTTTGTGACAGTCCAGGATTTTGCGGGACGGCGGGGGGTAGAGAGGAGGGTGGGGGTCGCAGAGGAGGGAGGTGTCAGTGGTTGTGCAGGTTAAGCAAGGCGGGAGGCTGCCCAGGCAGTGCTCGGTGTGCGTAGAAACCATGCCCACGCATAATAGGGATATTGTGAGAACGTTCGGATTATTCTGAGGGTGCAACTGATAGCATGAGGTAAGCGTGCTGAGGCCGCGACTCCAGTCTAGACCCAGCAACCGTTTTAGGGCATAGATAACTTACTGGGATCTACTAAGGCTGTTACGGATGGGCGGACCTCCGAAATGGTGACACGAATGTTGCGGGAAAGAGTAGCAAACAGTTGAAACTCAGTGCTTTGAGCCAGATCACTAGCACTGGTATGCATGCAGATCTATTGCAGCAGCGCTGTGGTGCTCAGGTCGGTTCAGTTTCGCACTGGCTCTGGTTTCGGTGCCTAACAAGCCTGTGAGGTTACGGTGTACGAGGAGAGGAAATCAAGTAGGTTGGCATTCACAGGTGAAGGCAGAGATCACCAGCCAATCAGAGTACAGGTTCTGGCAATTGCCGTTCTGGCCAGATGTACACGCCTTACTGATGAGCTGCCAGCCTGCGACATGCGGAATACAGCTAACCTTCCCATAAGCTTTTTGGATCACACTTTTACAGGCCTTTGCTGTACTAGGAACCTTATTTTTCGTTACACGGCGGTTTGCTTGGCAGAAGCCTCTCAGCTTTGTTTGCGGCGGCTTTATAATCTTAGCTACCTCACAAGATGATAGCATAGCTTTATTTTGCGCGACTATACCTAATTTGGGAGGGTCGTGTGCAAGACTCACCGACAAGGGTCAAGATGGCCTTTCTTCAGCGCTTAGCGTCTGGAATTAAAGAAGGCTTGGTGTCATTTACAGAGCCCCAAAGCCGTAGAAGTAGTGAGTTCCTAGGTCGCGGTCTACAAAAGCAGTCCAGTCGAGGGAACCGTCCAACCAGCGTATCGATAGACCTCTTGGAGTCGCACGTCAAGGATGCAATAGCCACTTTTGTCCGCGAGAAGTTCGACAAGGTTGGTGCGCCCGCTGCTTCTGGCGTCAGAGCTTTGGTTGGGAGTTGCCGTCGTAGGATTGTTGGTTCTTTTTCCACTCGACATCGCATCTTCGGTCAGTATGTGTGTCCTTAACGGGTATCAATATAAAAGGCGCGCTCATGCTAGCTCACCACGGCAGCATGGGACGTAGGCCTCAGACCTGCCCTGTCCACCTCACCCTCACACCGCACATCCACCCTTCACGTCCTCACCCCCCCCCCTTTACCGTTCTACCCATCCCACTCATCCTCCTTCCTTCCACTCCCTTTTCTCCTCTCTCTTCAGGGCGAGGCCAAGCCTCACGTCTTCACACAGTTCTGGCTGCAATTCCCAAAGCTTGAAGCCGGATTTGAAGTGCTGCGACGACAGCTGGAGAGCCGTACCGGCAGCCGCGAGGGCCCACTGCCCCTGGAGCTGCTGCGATCCAATTCTAGGGATTTCGGACTGGATGAGTCATCGGCTGTCGTACAAGAGTTGTGCAGCAAGGCGCTGTCGCACAAGTGCCGTGAGGTGGGAAAGCTTGGAAGGTGGAAGGCCCCTAGGCGGGTGTCATATGAGACGGCGTTCGCATGGGAATTCGGGGCAGCAACAGGGATGGCGATGAGCGGGTATGATAACGAGCAGCTGCCTGCTTTCAGACGGTCGCTTTCAGACCTCCTTCCTAGCCCCTTCCTCCCAAACACACCTCCACACACACCTCCATTGTGGTGTCTCGTCTGCGTGACCAGAGCGGGGGCTCCCGGCGTCGAGTTGGTCAGCGGGCTTTAGTTCTCGGTAGTATTTTAGTTTTCCGACAACCATCAGCATCACCGACATGCGTCGTCACTCGTCACCCGCCACTCTTCTTACATCCAGCAACAGCTAATTAAGCAGCTTTTGAATTACGGTTCAGGTTTGGTCACCTCTGTTTTTGCCTGTACTCGCGGTTCACATGCGAACCTCTCCCAATTGCTTGCTCTTGTCCTACTCAACTACACACCTCCTCCTCCTGTGCTCCTCCCTGCCCAGAGTCGGGCTTGGGGATTTGGGACTCCGCTTCTGCACTTACCACCATTTACTTTCCCCACTTTCCCCCTTCCCCCCCCAGATTGACTTTGTGGGCCTTGTGATGTTGCTGCTGGTGGTCCACCTCACGGAGCCGCCCGCCGCCCTGGCGCACCTGCACCCGGGCGTGCGCACCATGCTGGGGTGCCTGGTGGGGTGGGGAGGGGGGGGGGAAGTTTTTAGAAGTCAAACAACTAGAGTTCCAATCCCATATCCCGACTCATGCAGTGAGCGCATACGGAGATATTATAATCCTAGAAACACGGGTTGCAGATGGCTTTTCGAAGGAGGGGGCGAGGGCGGGGGGGGAAATGGGTGTTGGCGGGGTGGAAGGGGAGGGGGTGCTTGCCTGGCATTGGGCTCTGCCCCCTGGGCAGGTGATGCATGCGACGTGGAGGATGCATGTGCCGTCTTGCCTTGCAAGTTACAGGGAGTTGATTTTGGTACCTTGGACCGTGGGTATGGGCATGGCGCCTCCCCTCCCTCCTCCCCTCCCTCCTCACACCACACTTTGGAATTTCTTTTTCCCCTCCCTCCTCACTTCTTTCCCCCCTCCCTGCCTCCCACCGCACGCCTCCGTTCCTGCCCCCCCCCGCCCCGCCCCCCAGGAGCTCGCGTTCACGCACTTCAACTCCGCTCGAAGGGGCAAACTAGACAAGCGAGAGGTGAGGTGGGGGCGTGGGTGGGGTGGGGGCGGCGACGGGAGGGAGGTGGGTCTGTGCTTGTGTGTCTGGGTGGGGTTTCGGGGCATGGGGAGTTCCTTGGCTTTCCTCCTCTGTACCCCCGTTGCTGCACTTATCATTTTCCCCCCTCCCTCTTGTCCTGCCCAACCCCCGCCTCTCCCCTCCTGCCCCTCCTCCCATTTCTCACTTCTTTTCCTCCCATCCCCTCCCCCTCCTTCCCCCACTCCCCCCCACCTCCCCCACTCCCCCATTTGAGATGCGTGTTATTAGTGCCTCCGAATGCGCTCACTGCATGAGTCGGGCTATGGGATTGGGATTCGTTGTTTCACTTTTATATAATTTTTCCCCACTCCCCCCACCAGGTCGCGGAGGCGCTGCAGTACGAGTCCGCCAAGGCTCACGCGCGGGAGGGGCGCGGCGGCCGCACCAGCAACCGCCTGGCGCACCGGCTGTTCGAGGGACTGGACTGGGAGGTGAGGGAGGGGGGGGGGGAGGGAGGGAGGGAGGGAGGAGTGAGGGGGGGGGAGAAGGTACACTGAGGGAGGTGGGGGGGGGAAGGGAGGGAGGGAGGGGATTAGGTACACTGAGGGAAGCGGGGGGGGGAGAGCGGGATGGAAGAGAAGGAGGTTACCGGTAGGTGCACTGAGCCGCGGGGAGCCGACGGTGACTGGAGAAAGAAGAGGAAGGGGTGAAGGGGATTGTGGACTGGGAGGGGGATGAGGGCTAGGCAAACCACCGATCCTGACCAGTTTAAACCCTAAGCCGCCGCTCTTCCCCCCTCCCCCCCAATCGGATATTCTTCTCCCCTTCTCCCCCCCTCCGCAGTACGACAACACCATCTCCTTTGAAAACTTCCTGCGCGGCATCTTGCAGCTGGTGCAGGACGAATTCGGGGAGGAGGAGGAGGAGGAAGGGGAGGCAGGCAGGGCGGGGCAGGGCGAGGCAGGCGACAGGCTGGGGGCGGAGGGCGCCTCTTGGCACGGCACCGCCTCCGAGCCGCGGGCCCCGCGGTTCTCTACCTGCTCGGATGGATCTGCTTTGGGAGCTTCAGCAGCGGGAAGAGGAGGAGCAGGGGGAGCAGCAGGAGGAGGTGAGAGGCGGGCGAGGGCGAATAGCGCGACGGGGATGACGGGTGCTGCTGCGGCAGCTGCGGCATCAGCGCCCGTGACTGGGAGTGGAGGAGGAGGAGGTGGAGGCAGTAGCAGCTCCTCGGCTTTCAGTAGGTCGTCTAGTCTGGTGGCGGGGTTGCGGAATGTGCTGCGCAAGTCGGATGTGGGGTCGGGGTCGCGGCCGGGGTCGGCGGTGGGGCCACCGGGGGCGGGAGCAGCGGCGGGACAGACGCCGGCAGCGGCAGGGACGGGAGCAGGGACGGGAGCAGGGCCGACGACGGTTGAGGCGGAGGGCAGGAAGGGCTGAGAGCGAGGCTGTAAGGGGCGGTGGCGCCCGGGTGTCGTGCGTTTTGGTGTTCGCATGCATGCATGCGGTTTGGGGGGGGGGTGCACGGTGTAGTGGTTTGGGGGGGGGTAGGGTGGAGTGCATGGCCACGCCGGGTTGGGGTCTTGCTGTTTTGCATGGAGACAAAAATGAAGAAAAAGGTGGAGGGGAAAGGCGCATGCGGAAGACCTTTACATTGAGGTGGTGTTTTGAGGGTTGTCGCACAATTTTGGTGATAGCGGTTTTTGGATAGGAGAGCTTGGTGCCTGTGCAGGGAAGTTGTACGGTATGTGTCTGGCGTGAGGTGAAGGCACGTGCGTGAGAGGGCGAGGGCTGGGACTAGCTACGGCATACTTCGCATCCGATGCTGCCTAAGCCCTGACATTTGTTTGATTTCTTAAGTTGAATGCCGAGCCAGCGAATGCGTTGCAGCTTGTTGCTGGTTGTCACAATGCTGGGCATACCGTCAACTCCACGGTATGGTGGTTCGGCGCTAAAAAGTGGCATTGACACGTTTTTTTACTGCTATTGCGTTTGGACCGTTGACTAGTCAAGGCGACGGCAGCTGCTGTTTTGTTGGGCAGTGCTAAAAAAAGCCATTGGCAACTGCGGTGAGATTGGGAAGCAGGTATTTGAAGAAGCGGTACTGGTTTGGGGTCTGTCGATGGCCGAAGGATGGAGGAAAGCCTGCACACACCACCCGGCAACGGCGAAGGCTGGATGTGCATGCAACATGGTGTGTAGGCATGTGTGTTAGCCGTGGCTTGCAAATGGCACAAGCGCGGTGCTACTGCTCGATGTACGAGATCAGCGTACGAGGGTCACATGTCACAGCTCTCCGCAAGCTTAGAGAGACGTGAAAAGTTAACATTTTGCACGTTACTGTAACGCACGTTTTGCTAGAACTAGCTTGGTTATACGTATCATCCGAGAACAAAAAGCGAATTGTAAACCGTGACGCCTTCCTCTTTCCCTGCGTCTTTACGTATACAGGGGTAAAACTGTGCCAATACTACTAAAATCAATTTACCCCTGTGCATGTTCGCGACATACGACTAACCCGATAGACTGTGACAGATAGAGGAAGGGCTTTAGGAATGACTTTAGGGTGAACATATGTAGCTCTTGCAGATGGTATCTAGTAATTGTCGATTTCACGCGGCGGTGTTATCGCTTACCCGGCATTCGATGCTAGCCTAGCTTGGGTGGAAGGCCACCTGCCCGGCGGCAGGGACTGCAGTACTTCGTCAAGGAACTGCGTCCCGCAAGCGGCGGGTGCGCAACTGGAATGGGCTGCTCAGGCAGCAAGTCTATATTTACGCGGGAGTCCCCCCTTAGTGAAGCTTTGGAGCGCAAACTCATCGATGCAGTCATCACTACAAAAAAGAGGAAGGGCCATGTTGTTAAGAAAAGCAGCTTCAACAATCTTATGCTGCAATTGCCCAAGCTAACATCCGGCTTCAAGAAAATACGCGACGCGTATTCCACGGCGACGGCACCTACAGGAAAGGTTAGTCGCATACGACCGTATCAGACGATATCCTGCAGCCTCTCTGGCAGCTGGACCCCGCGGCAACCCTAGCCATTCCCACGGGCATGCGCAGGTATCTTGGGGCACCTTCCGAGCACTTTGCGGCCCAAAGCTCGGGTTAGACCCAACCTCGGAAACCCTGAAGGAGGTGCTCATCCTGCCTCAAGTGGATGCCGGCGTGCCTGTCACCCATGCCGACCTCATCGTCCTCTTCACGGTGAGCCCAGCCTTGCCCGTCCTCTTGGCCACCTACCCCCCATCCTACCCCCGACGGCGGGATGACCTTCGCTTCGGTTGCTACCCACGCCCTCGCCCCTCCCAGGCCCTCCTCCCTTGCCCCCTCTCCTCCCCGCTTTCTCCCCCTTCCCAGCCCTCCTCCCTCTCCCCCTCTCCTCCCCTCTCCTCCCCTCTCCTCCCCCCAGGTTGTTTTCCTGCTGGACGATGCCTCCAAGCGACGAACCATCGCCTCCCCCGACGTGCGCGGATGCCTGGACCTCATGGAGAAGAGCTTCATGTTCTTCGACTCCTCCGCGGACGGCTGCATCGAGCGCAAGGAGCTGGCGCTGGCACTCAAGAGCGGCACTAAGGTGTTTGGGCGCAAGGCCTCCAAGACGCTGGCGGACCGGCTGTTCGACCAGGTGGGGGATGGAGAGGTGGGAGGCGGAGAGGGAAGGAAGGAAGGATAGGAACAAGGCTTGGGGGTTGGGGGTTGACATGAGGACGGAAAACAGGCGGTGAGGGGTGCGTTAGGGGCGCCACTTGGTCTTCCACTCCTTCCCTCATCCCCTCCTGCCCGACCAACCCCTCGCCCCCGCCTCCTCCTCCTTCATTACTCCCCTCCTCCCCCACCCACCCCCATGGTGAAGCCTACATGTCATACAACCCGTCAGCTGCATCGCCCAGTTTCCTCATTCTTACCCCTCCTCCTGCCCGCCCACCCCTCGCCCGCCCAACCCTCCCCCGCCCACCCCCCCCCCCCCCCCCCCCGCAGCTGGACTGGTCCAAGGACGGTCAGATCACGTTCAAGGAGTACCTTGTGGGCATGGAGCGCATCATCATCGAGACGGCGGGCGAGGAGGAGGAGGACATGCGGCAGCTGGGGCTGCTGGGGGGCAGGGCGGCGGAGGAGGAGGAGCAGGGGGAGCAGGGGGAGGGGGAGCAGCAGCTGCTGCTGGGCGAGCAGGAGGAGGGGGAGGACCCCAGGGTGAGGCCTGGGTGGGGGGGAGGGGGAGGGGGAGGGGGAGGGTTTGCGCGCGCAGGAGCATGCATGGGGGGTAAAGAGGAAGCGACTAACGAACCATGTGATAAGGCGTCATCATGGTTTGCAACATGTGAGCCAGCCCGACCCGCCCAGCCCGAGTTAGCCATTAGCGCTCATGGGGGTGTGCGGGTTGGCGGAGGCAAGGCAGGGGAACCGCGGTTTGTAGGGGTGCTGGGTACTCGCGTGTTGGATGTGTCTGCCGCTGCTGGCTGGTTGGCCAAGGGCGACACGGACGTGTGTTGCTGCCGCCGTTTTCCCTGACAGGACGTGGACGTGGGTATTGTGGAGGAGGGGCCGCAGCAGCAGGGCGAGGGGAGGCAGCAGGCGACAGCTGAGTCGGGCGCCCCGGGTCTCTTCATGCCGGCCGGTAACAGCCTCGGTCGGAAACAGCCACCGCCGCCGCCAGCAGCAGTAGCAGGGTTGTCAATGTTTCCAGACGAGCCATACACACCTCTTCAACCCATACAGCAGCAACAACCACAGCAACAACAACAACAGCAGCAGCAGCAAGCGTTTCAGCAGCGGAGGCAGTCGCAACGGCAACAAGGGCAGCAGCAGCAGGATGATGGCGGCCAGGAAGCAGGCGACCAGTTTCGGGATTTCGAGCGGGAGCGGATGCCTCCGCGGCCCTCCCAGCGGTGGCAGGAGCCGGACAAGCCGCCGGTGGTGGAGCCGGCGGCGGTGCCGGATAGCACGGATGAGGTCCGGCCGTTCACATTCTCGGGCATGGGGGAACCCGAATCACCCGTCCGGAAACCTGCAGGGTGGCGTTGAGGAGGGTGGTTTGGCTGGTAGGCGTGTTGCAGCAATGACAGGGGGGCGCTGTTTGGGAGGGAAGGGGTAACCGAAGGGGGTGATGCTCGCTTTTGTAGCATGTTGAATTGTTGATGCTGGTGATGCGTTAACATGGGGTGGTGCAGATAGAGTGTGATGTGGAGCTCGGCCTCGGGGATGCAACCAGCATCAGCAGACGACCCGTGTGCCGCAGGTAGTGCCCCCTGAGGTGGGGTGCCGTCACCATTCTGCCACACGTGGTGGTGGTGGTGTGGTGATATGAGCTATCGGTGATTGTGGAGCAGGACGCGATTGAGTCATGGAGTTGCTGCATGTGTGTGTGTTCAGAAAACTGGCCGCAAGTCGGAATGTACTGTGTGATTGCCGGAAGGTGACCCGGAGGAAGGTGAAGTCCCCACAGAAACGCCACAGGAGTCGAGGAGTGTGGTTGTGTGTGTGTAGGGGTCGTGGTGGCTCCTGGGGTTGGTTGGTAGCGACGTCCGTGCTCGTCGGGTCCCCGGGTTTGGTGGGATTCGGGGTTGTGTCGATGAGATGCATGTGGCTCGGCTGTGCATGAGACCCCCGCGTCGCGTTGTGTTGCGTTGTGTGCATGTGCGCGCATACGCACATCAATTATACTCGGTTTTGCCCTTAACCACTCACGTGTGGTAACATATTCTTAACGCATAGACGCAACCCACGACACGGACATGTGATGTTGTCCGTTTAATCCGGGACAGAATTAGGGAACATGCTCCTACGGAACCTGGCTTCTACCGATTGGAACCAACCGATTTCACCACTTCACCACGATTTCACCAACCCAATTGGTTCGGAGGTTGACATGTCTGGAAGAATGGGGTCGGTAAGTTTGGACCACCCCCTGCTGTGTCAAGGAAAGGTCAAGGTCGTGAGAACGTTACTGTGTTTTCATCATGCGTAGAAGGCTTTGTGGGGCCCTAACGTACGCTGATTTCTCCACATTGCTGTGGTGTGGTATTGGAGTATATGGACTCGTAAGACCGACCCCAAGTGTGACCCATGGGTCGGTTGGTACTGCGCACACATGGTAATGTTACGTGGCCCCGGCTGGTTTTACACATGTGTAGTTTTACACATGCGTACGAAATGTATCTTCCCTTGGATGTGTATGTGTACCCGCTAAAGGTGTGTATGTAGCGCCTCTTGGGGCGCCGTCCAATGTTTGACTCTTGCCGTCTTGCAACGTCAATGGACTTCAATTGACTCTATCCTGGGCGGGTAAGGGAGCCGCAGAGGCTTTCTTCGTTTGACGCGGACTGTGCTTTCGGATTGAACTGCAAAGCGACTGGGGTGTGCGACGGCACAGAGAAATTGACGGCTGCATGCAGACTAGCGGTATGCTCCTTTGCAATTCATGCAGCGGTTGCGTATGGAGGGGCTTGTAAGTGGTGATCCATTCACTTGACGGTTGATTATGGATGTGGTGATTGCAGTGGTGATTCATGTGAATGCTGTACGAAGTACGATGCTGTGTGTACGGCATGCAGCAGCGACGTTGGCTGACCCTTTGACATGCTGACAAGCAGCATTCGGGTCCGATCGGGGCTTGGGTGAGAGCGCGTTGGGGAGCTTGAGGAACTTGTAGCAGCAAGCTGCTTGGGTGCTTGGATGCTGCTGCAGGGCCAGTGGCCAGCTGTCGAATGCCGGTTTGTGGCGTGTTTCGGAGCATCATGCTTTCATGCGTGATTTGGAACGACCCGGGGGTTGCCGTGCATATTTGTGACCGCGGAGAGGATTTTGAAGGCATGTAGGTGGCATGGGGAATAACGTGTGACACACACTTGGCATTCCGCCTTGACTCGCAAGTGTGTTTCGCTTCGGGTGGTCTCAACTATCGGTAGGGCACTGCGTTGCCGTATTGGGGGGAAAGCGGCCTCCACCTTACAGCTAAACGCCAGCCTCTCATCATCTTCCCAGCGGCCTGGTCACCTGGTCTCCTCAGCACATGCCGCTTGGGGCCTTGCCAACGCACACCCGCCACCACCCGTGCCACCGCACAGCAGCCGTCACTACCGCCCGAGTACCATGCATGCATGTTTCGAATCGCGTTGCTGCTACCGTGAAATGGGTTGCCGACATAAAGTAGGTTCTTTTGCTGGCGGGATCCACCGAAAGCGGTCCACTGAAAGCGCTACCCTTGTCGTGGTCAACCACCCTCAAGCGCCTGAGTCATGCATGCAGCACCGACGTGTCTCAGTAAATGAACAGCACCGCTTAGCGCTCTACCCTGCCAGGGGGGCAGCGCTAACCAATCCGTTGCCGTTGTCAGTCGCCGCTGGCTCCGATGCCAGCTTGGAGCGCTTGTTGTTGTTGGCTTGCTGCTGTTGCTGCTGCTGCTGCTGCAACAGCTTGGCACGTGCTGTGGGGAACACACATGGGCAAGCGGGAACGCATTGAGAGGGAGGGGCGAAAGGTCAGCAGGTGCAGCACCCGGCAGTTGTGAGACCGACCTCAACACGCTTGCCGCACTCGAAAACACATACCGTGCATACACACCCTTGTCGCCCCCCTGCCACCCGCCATTCAAGGTCCCGACACACGGGTAAGCAATACACAACACTCGCAGGGTAGGGCAAGCTAATAGCAATACCCCTACTCCCCAACCCAAACGGCATAACCTCCTCCACTCCTCCTCCCTCCGCCTTTCAGCCGTCCCCATCCCCAGCTCCCATCCGCGCACCTACCCTCCGGTAGCTTATTATGGGTGGCGGACCAAAAGCGGGAGGAGGAGCGGTAGGTCGCCAGGACCCGCTCGAACTACGGGGGATGGAGAGAGGGGCGGAGTTGCAGCTCACGTTGACAAGGGAAACAGTCGGTATGGAGCCCTACTGCCTGCCCTCCTAACAACCATGCCCCGCAGCACTCGGAGGGCCGACCCGTGGATCATAAACACCATCTTCACTCCGCCATGGGATCCTGGCTCCATGCCGTTTTGAAACGCAAGCCCCCCGCTTCTGTCCCCCAGCTGCCCACATGAGGATGTGTTGCAGGCTTGCAGCTTCCCACCTCCGGTCCCCTTGTTTCCCTGCCCCCCCAACCTCTCACCATCGCCCTTGCCAGCCCCGCATCCTCCGCCTCCCGCTGCTCCTGCCCCCGCTCCTGCTCCCCCCGGGATCCAGCTGCGTCTCCTCCAAGCCTCAACAACACCGCCTCCAGCTCCACTAGATCGCGCGCCTTGTCCAGCGCCAAGCTAGATGTGTGCGAGCACCTGAAGTCCGCCAACACCACCGCCCCGTCCCCCGCCCGCAGTATCACCGAGGCGGGCCCCACGCCGCCCAGTACCTGCCCTCCGTCGTGCAATCGAGCCAGGGAGCGACCCAGATCGCCCGCTACACGAGTCAGCTCTGCATGCGAGGAGCGAGGGGAGGGAAGGAGGAGGGGAAGAAGTAGGTTAGTAGTGCAGCAATTGGAGTCCCAATCGACGGGGGAGGGGAGGAAAGGAGGAGGGGCAGGGGCAGGGGCAGGGCAATGCATGGGTTTCGTAAAGGTGTTTCGCGTGTAAAAGGAGCGAAAGCCGGGGGTTGGATGTTCCAGTGGCAAAGGCAGGCAGTGGCAGCAGCAGCAGGCGCGCACTGCGGCTGCTGCAAACACGCAAGTGTGGCTAGGTGGCACCAGCCGGACCACTTACCCTCCGTCAACTGCACTCCTGATGGCTTGGAGCCGTCCGTCGTCGTCCCCCCTGCCACCTGCGCCCCCGCCCCGCCCGTCTCCACCCTCTCCTCCTGTCTCTCCTGCAGTTGCCCCTTCCCCTCCTTCCTCCGCTCCCTCTCCTCCGCTAGCAAATCCCCAAGACTCCTGCCGCTGCTGCCACTACCGCTACCGCTGCCGCTGCCAGCCGCGCCCAGCTGCTCCATCACCAGCTGCCCGCTGAGGGGGTCCGCGGAATACACCAGCGGCACCAGCAGCCCCAGCTTGTGGGCACGCAGCATGCAACGGACAACCTGGGAAGGGAGGAGGTATTAAAAAAGCCTTCAAAAAAGAGGAATGTAAAAGGTGCATGGGCGCAAGGAGCGGAATAGTAAGAACTGCAGAAGGGATGAGACCGAAGCGGGGAAAGGGATTGGGCAATGAAAGGGAGGCGAGGGCTGGTAAGAAAGAGCAGAGGAGGTATACGCGCAGCTGCTACTGCCGGTGGTGCTCATGCAAAACACAGTTCCTCTGGGAGCTGGTGTTGCGGGTTGGTTGGATGTGCACTTGCCTGGCGTATTTCCCCTGGAGCCCCGTCGCCGCTAGCGTTGTCGTTTTTGTTCAGACCGCGTGCGCGTTTAGATGGACGCTCGCCGCCGTCACCGCTGGAATTACCGGTGCCCAGCGTCAAGATGGTAACTGGTCGACCGAGGAAGGTAGTGTGTTGTTCGCTTCCCTGCGTGAGAAGCTGCAAAGTCAAGGAGACGGAAGCATACGGAGGGGAGTCGGGAACGCACCTCAATGGCTGATGCATTGTCACCGTTGGTGCTGGAAGTTTTCATGGTTTGTTCCATTCTGTATAATTAGTCTGGGCAGACACTTCGTGCTTGTCGGCAGATGTGCAAGGCGTTGGCTCTTGGCTGATGGGCTTAAAAAGCTCTGAGTACGAATTTTCGGAGCTTGAAGCAAAAGCATTAATTTTTGAAAGGGGACTAGCTCACTTACTTCGTGAATAACGTTCATACTGCGATCAAATTTTTCCGCTGTAAACTTCCATTAGGTGGCTCCTGACAAGCAAGTTTGTAATACAGGGAAGACCCAAGCCGAGGTTGCACACCTCTAGGGCTGTAAATGGTGCGTTTAAAAGCGCTATAGCACGTTTAGGCTTAGGAATTGTGGTATATTAGTGCTGAGCATGTTGGCGCGGTATGCAGGCATCGACCGGCGACGCCGCGTCTCCAGGGCCAGGCGATGGAGGTATGACATCCTTGTAGATGTTTGATGTGTTCTGATACCAGATCGGCGACTGCGTTCATTTTCCTGTCACAATCTACTCAGCCGCCCGGATGCTCGATCCCCCTCACATGCTTCACAGTATGCCTCTTTGTCGTCTGCGGTGGCCCGGTTCAGCAAACCCACATTCATTGAACTAGCAATTCCCCTGTCTGCCGTTGTAACCCGTACTCCCAACCCCTTTTTTCAATCCCATGACGGTGCCCCACCACGCACAGCCGCTCCGGAGCCGCAGAAGAAGCTCTGGGCGGACGAGGCCGACGAAAGCGGCCCTCCTCCCGGCTTCAGCGGGGTCGAGGATGCGGTCAAAGGCCTAACGGAGAAGCTGGAGACAGCAGCCAAGGTCCGTTTGTCACCACCACCGTCCCCGCCCTGGTTCATGAATCATGTACTTTTACTCCATTGTGGATGTTTTTGTTGTCAGGGGGGCCGAAGTCGTATTGTACGACAAGGTCCAGGAAGGCCTGAGGTGCAATGATGACAGCAATCTTGGCTGCCTGAGGGATCACTCGGAGGGCTGCCACGGGGCGCCTGGGGAGGGGGGTGTCCTCCCGACCCAACCCCGGGACAGCCCACCCTCCCTGTGAGGGCGCAATAACAAATGATTTGTGCGTGTCTGAGCACCCAATTGGTCGAGTCAGCAGCGCATCGCTGTGCGCCTTCCCGCGCCACCCTTCGCAATTTTGTGCTTTGTCTTTTACCGCTACCTTGAATAACCTTTTACGTCGTCCCTGCTGCCAAACGTAAGGCAACACGCGTATACGATGCTATAGGGGGTGTATATAGCATGTCGCATGCATCGCACGCCACTGCACGACACCGCCACACACCGCATGGCTCCTGCCTCCCCAGGGTCCCGAACACCCCGGAGGAGCAACACCGGGGATCTCTCTCCTCCCCCCCTCAATCGCCTCCACGGGCCTCTCCTATCCCCGCCCGCCCCCCCCACTCAGGCTCAGCTTGTCGCGTCTTGCCTGCCATTCTCATTCCACACAGCTGCCTAATGCGGAATGCATGTGCATCGCCGTTGCTGTGATCCCGCAGGTTGAGGAGGGCGACGTGGATGAGCCCGACCTGTCCCTCAAGAGTGAGGGGTTGCGGGAGCGGCCCGAGGCGGAAATCACAACCAAGACAGAGGTACGGCACGCAAGGGTGGTGGGGCATGGAAGGGAAGCCAACCCGGCCTAACCCCTTCTGCAAAGGGTGGTGGGGAGGGGAGGGGTGTTTGTGGTGAGAAACAAACCAACAATAGGGTGCGAGCTTCGATCCCCCCGATGCAATGAGGTGACGAAAGATGAGGATGTGATCTGGTGTGTTGCGTGTGCGGGCTGCTGCTGCTTCCGTTGCTGGCAACGCGGCACGGAGCTTGAACGTCACCTCCCTCTGATTTACTGTGTGGTTCGTAAGGACATGCAGACGATCTTTCCTACCTCCATGCTTTCCCTCTCTGGCTCTTGAAGCCTTGTCAATCAGCTTGGGCTCAGAGCTTGCTCCCCTCTACCCCTTCCCTCCTCTCCTCCCTGCGCTAACTCCATGAGTCGCGATATGGGATCGGGACTCCAGTTGCTTCACTTCTTCACTTCATTCTTTCCCCCCTCCCTCCCTCCCTCCCTCCCTCAGGGTGACTCCATCTACTCCTCCGCACACAAGTTTGAGGAGCTACCGCTCAGCCCCGAGCTGCTAAAGGTGCGCGGGTGGGGGGGTGGGGGAGGGGGTCGTGGTGGTCATAAAGAGGAACCCGACCTAACCAATGGTGGTGTGTGGGGGGAGTAGAAAGCTCAATCCCGTGTCCCAATTCGTGTGCAGTGTGCACCCCGCTGTCCACCCCCCTCACCAAACCATCACAACACCCATTTCTTCTCTTTTTCTTTTCCCTTTTTCGCCTTCTTTACTCCCCCCCTCCTTTTTATCCCTCTCGTTTCCTTCTTCTTACCCGCCACTACCGCTCCCCCCACTGACCCTACAAGTTTGACTATGCGCAATCCTAAAATCCAGCCTAATTCGGAAATTGTGTCCCTATTAATCCCCCACAACCACCCGTCTCCCCGCCGCTGCAGGGTTTGTACGTGGAGATGAAGTTCGAGCGGCCCTCCAAGATCCAGGCGCTCACCATGCCCATGATCCTGACACCCCCGCACAAGGACCTCATCGCGCAGGCGCACAACGGCAGCGGCAAGACCACCTGCTTCGTGCTGTCTATGCTGTCTCGGTAGGGGGGTGGGTGGGAGGGACGGAGGCGAACAAAAAATGAAATGAACAGTGGAGGATGGGGCCGGAGGGAAAGGGACGGAGCAGGGGAAAGGGAGGGAAGGGAGGGGAAGGAGAAGAAAACAGTGTCTTGCCTTTCCGCTCTCCCTTCTCCCTGTGATACGTGCTCCCCCTAGCTATGATCTCCCCTCCCCCTCCTTCCTATCGTCGCATTGCACAGCACTAGTCAGCACCCTCAAGCCCCCACAACCCCACCTCCCGCCCTCCCACCTCCTCTGAAGCACCTCCTCATACGAATTCGTCACTTTCCTTGACTTTACCTCCCGCCCATCCCCATCCCCTCCCCACGCACACATTGGCTCCCCATTCTTCTTTTCCCTCCCCATGCAGCGTCAACCCCTCCCTGAAGGCCCCCCAGGCGCTCTGCATCTGCCCCACTCGCGAGCTGGTGGTTCAGAACCTGAGTGTTCTGCGCCGCATGGCTCGGTATACGTCCATCACCGCCACCTCCACCGCCAGTGAGACGGAGGCGGGCGGGGCGGGGGGCATCCGCAGGGAGCCCATCAACGAACAGGTGAGGGGAGAGAGGGGGGAATATAAAGATAAGTGCAGCAACGGAGTCCCAATCCCAAATCGGGGGGGGGGAGCGGGGGTGATGGGGGTGGTGACACGTGACCCGTGAGGGAGGTGGGATGGGAGAAGAGGAGGAGGAGGTTGGGTGGGGGGTAATTGGGTGGAGGAAGGGGTTGGGTGGAGGATTGAACGGTTTGAGAAGGGCTGGGTTCCTGGGTGGGCGGTACTGGAAGTTGAGAGGGTACGAACAACCTCCTCCTCCTCCGCCGTCAAAACCCTCCTGCAAAGCAACCCACCTCCACCTCCTACCCCACCACCACGTCCACGTCCACCACCACCACCACCACCCCTTCTTCCAACTCGCAGGTCATCATCGGAACGCACGGCAAGCTCAAAAACTGGGTTCAAAAGCGGCTGCTCGACCTGGACCGCGTCGCCATCCTTGTCTTCGACGAGGCCGATGAGATGCTCAAAGCAGACGGCTTCGCAGACGACTCCGTGCGCCTCATCCGCCTCATACGCAAGAAGAACCCGGGCGTGCAGCTGCTGCTGTTCTCCGCCACATTCAACGACATTGTGAAGCGCTTCGCGGTCAGCATCGCGCCGCAAGCCAACCAGGTGTTCGTGGCCAAGGAGCAGCTCAGTCTGGATGTGATTGCGCAGTACAACGTGCGGTGAGAGAGATGTACACGGCATGGGGCTGCAAGGGGGAGCAGGGGGCTGGGAGAGTTATGGCATGGGGCAGGGTGGAAAGGGAGTGGAAGGACGGGGGAATTATAAAGATAAGTGCTGCAACAGAGTCCCAACCCCATTTATCCCGACTCATGTGTTGAGCGCGCTCGGAGACGCTAGAGGGGGCGGGATGGCATGGTACGGGTGAGACGTGGGGCGGGCTGTGCGTCAGGAAGTGCGGGAACCCACTCACCCACTCCGAACAAACCTATGCTGGAGTCGTGTCGTGCGGTTCGTTGATTTCCTCCTCCTTACCCCGGATGTCGGCTAGTTTACCACTATCACACCACACATTGGATACCGGTATTCTTCCTCCTTTTACCCCGGAACCCCTCCCCTCCTTCCATGTGCGTGTTTGCGCACCTGTCGGCCGCGCAGGTGTCCGGACCGCAACGCCAAGACGCGGGTACTCAAGGAGATGATCTTCCCCAACTGCGAGCGGCTGGGGCAAACCATGATCTTCGTGCGCACCCGGGATACGGCCAAGGTGAGGCTGCAACGGCAGCACTGCTTGTGGGTGCTTGGGGTGCTGGTCTGTTTTCCTACTTTCCATCTCAGCCCCTGCTCCTCCCTCCTGCTTTGCTGACTTCCTCTGCTTGCCTTCTGCAATCCCCCACCCACCTTGGTGTCTCTTGTATCGGCGGCTCTGCTCATCTAATCCCCCACCACCTTCATCCACGTTCGGGGTCTCCTTCCCGGCTCCCTCTCCCGCCCTATCGCGGCTCGGCTTACCTAGCTCCGCCCCTTCCCCACACGCCTTTCCCTCATCACACCACACATTGGAATTCCACCCCTTCCCCATCTGCCGCCTCCCCTGCCCCTCCCCCCCCTTACCTCAGTCCCTGCACAGTGAGATGGAGCGCGACGGCTACAAGTGCACCTCCATCACCGGAGACATGCAGCACGCGGACCGAGACCGGGTGGTGCAGGAGTTCAGGGACGGCACCACCAAGATCCTCATCTCAACGGATGTGCTGTCACGAGGGTTCGACGTCAGCCAGGTAGGCGGCAGAGGGGGGCGGGAGGAGGTACGGCAGAGGGGGTGAGGAGGTGCGGAAGAGGGGGGGCACATGCGGGATGGAGGAGTGGAGGGGTGCGGGTTGATGGAGGGTGAAGATCGGAAATCCTTTAAACCACCCGTTCATCCCCCTAATCTAATTGGACCCCCCCTCCCCTCTCCGCCTCCAGGTGACGCTGGTGATCAACTACGATGTCCCGGTGGAGCGAGACGGCGTCACGCCCGCCTACGAGACCTACCTGCACCGCATCGGCCGCTCGGGGCGGTTCGGACGCAAGGGCGCGGCGTTCAACCTCATGAGCACGGGGCAGGTAAGGAGAGGGAGAGGGGGAGACGGGGCAGGTAAGGAGAGGGTGAAGTGGAGAAGGGGCAGGGGGGAATGCACCGAAGGGTGGAAATGCCGTGCTGTGTGAATGAGGAGAGGGAGGGAGGGATGGAATTAGAGGTAGAAGACGCTGGTGGCGTGTGTGTGGCGTACTGCTGTTATACTATTGTACAGCTGTCGTACTGCTGGTGTCCTAACTGTCGTACTGCTGGTGTCCTAACTGTCGTACTGCTGGTGTCCTAACTGTCGTACTGCTGATGTCCTAACTGTCGTACTGCTGATGTCCTAACTGTCGTACTGTTCTCGTACTAACTGGTGTTCTAACTGATGCACTGCTGTCGTACTGCACTGTCGTACGACACAACCCCCAGGACGTGGAGGTGATGACCAAGATCTCGACCTACTTCAAGAAGACCATCGACTCGCTCAAATTTGACGATGAAGACGAATTCGTCGAGGTTCTCGACAAGACTCTGTGAGGGGCGCGAGAGCGGAGGGGCGAGGGGGGGGGGCCTGAAGAGAAGGAGCAAAAATAAGGAAAACTGACGAACTGGATGACGAGGCAAGGGGGTGGGGGGTGAGATGGGGTATTCCGCATCGGGCTGGGCGAGGGGCGGATGCGGGGGTTGCTGAGGGTTTGGGTTTGAGTACCGCAGTCCGGGAAGGGTGTGTGGGGGGGGGATGTTGCGTGGGGCTTTGCAGATGTGTACGCGGGGGGCGAGGAGCGCATGTGCGGAGGGGGAGGGGATGTGGGACTGACACGGGAGCCATGTAGACCTCAATACCGGTAGTATGAACGTTGTGGGGGTCCAGGCTCGTGGGTGTAAGGGGGTTCGGTGGAATTCCGAGTGCACACGTTTCTGTTTTGGGGTTGATTTCGTGTAGGTGACTTTGGGCGCCCTTTGGCCGCGTTAGTGTATGAGGTACGTTGAGGGGGAGGAGGAGGAGGAGTGACACCCGACTGAGCTTCGGACGGTGCGTTGTGGCGGATTAGGTACACTAAGCCGCGAGGAAACACTGGCTGTGACCACATGGGAGGACCCGTCGTTGATTGTGGCGGAGGAAGGAGGAAGAATGCGCTTTTCCGGGCGATTTCTTAGCTGTATGCTGGTTAACTTGTAGATGAAAGCGACCTTGAGAGCAGGAGGAGGAGGGGGGCGGTACGGCGCCTTGGTTGCCATGCCGGAGCTGAGCGTGCCAGCTTCTTGCCAGGTGCTGATCCAGGTTTGATGCAGAGAGGCTAGTGAAGCATACGAAGTATGCGGCCTTCAGTGAAGCATGATGTTCGGTAGTTTGACTTCATTGGGTAGAACATAACAGACGCTAGAAGACAGAGCAAGTAGGTGTGAACGGCGGTGCAAGCTGTCACTTCCTTGCAGAGTTCGGATCGCCATCCCTTACGACTTAACCTATTCTTGTAGAAATATTTTAGTAGAACTCATGTCAGGTAACTGCACGCCTTAAGCCAGGCAGTACGGAATTAAAATAAAGTCGACGAGCCTACATGGTACCAGGATCAAAAGTCGTACAAGCTCGCCGTACATAGCCTTTGAAGACAATGGGTTCGCAGCTCCGAATACAACGCTTTTGGGTCTCCTGTCTACCCTTGATCTTTCTGATAGAAACATTCTACGAGACCAACTATGCCTCCCACCAAGCGCCCGTCAGATTCTTGCATGGGAGCTAGTACCGGTACATAGAAATCTTGCAGGGCACTTTGAAGCCTCACTTATTCCTGGTTTTTCTTCGAATGTAAGGGCTGGGTGCTTAGCCCAGACGTTATTACGGCGTTGGCAAAGTCGTCTCCTGAGGTAACAGGGGCGAGGGTTCTGAGGTGGCAGGGGGGAGCCAGGTCGGTGGGTGCTAGGTCGGTGGGAGCAAGGTCGGCGGGTGCTAGGTCTGTTGGAGCTAGGTCGGTGGGTGCCAGGTCGGCGGGTGCTAGGTCGGCGGGTGCTAGGTCGGCGGGTGCCTAGGTCGGCGGGTGCGTAGGTCGGCGGGTGCCAGGTCGCTGGGTGCTAGGTCGGCGGGTGCCAGGTCGGCGGGTGCCAGGTCGGCGGGTGCTAGGTCGGCGGGTGCTAGGTCGGTGGGAGTTAGGTCGGTGGGAGCTAGGTCGGCGGGTGCTAGGTCGGCGGGTGCTAGGTCGGCGGGGGTTAGGTCGGCGGGGGCTAGGTCGGCGGGTGCGTAGGTCGGTGGGAGCTAGGTCGGCGGGTGCTAGGTCGGCGGGTGCTAGGTCGGCGGGTGCTAGGTCGGCGGGGGTTAGGTCGGCGGGGGCTAGGTCGGCGGGTGCGTAGGTCGGTGGGAGCTAGGTCGGCGGGTGCTAGGTCGGCGGGTGCTAGGTCGGCGGGGGCTAAGTCGGCGGGGGCTAGGTCGGTGGGGGCTAGGTCGGTGGGGGCTAGGTCGGCGGGGGCTAGGTCGGCGGGGGCTAGGTCGGCGGGGGCTAGGTCGGCGGGGGCTAGGTCGGCGGGGGTTAGGTCGGCGGGGGCTAGGTCGGCGGGTGCTAGGTCGGCGGGGGCTAGGTCGGTGGGGGCTAGGTCGGCGGGTGCTAGGTCGGCGGGTGCTAGGTCGGCGGGTGCTAGGTCGGCGGTTGCTAGGTCGGCGGGTGCTAGGTCGGCGGGTGCTAGGTCGGCGGGTGCTAGGTCAGTGGGTGCTAGGTCGGTGGGTGCTAGGTTGGTGGGTGCTAGGTCGGCGGGTGCTAGGTCGGCGGGTGCTAGGCCGGTGCTAGGTCGGCGGGTGCTAGGTCGGCGGGTGCTAGGTCAGTGGGTGCTAGGTCGGTGGGTGCTAGGTCGGCGGGTGCTAGGTCGGCGGATGTTAGGTCGGCGGGTGCTAGGTCGACGGGTGCTAGGTCGGCGGGTGCGCGCTAGGTCGGTGGGTGCTAGGTCGGCGGATGCTAGGTCGGTGGGTGCTAGGTCGGCGGGTGCTAGGTCGGCGGGTGCTAGGTCGGTGGGCGCTAGGTCGGCGGGTGCTAGGTCGGTGGGCGCTAGGTCGGCGGGTGCTAGGTCGGTGGGAGCTAGGTCGGCGGGTGCTAGGTCGGCGGGTGCTAGGTCGGCGGGGGTTAGGTCGGCGGGGGCTAGGTCGGCGGGTGCGTAGGTCGGTGGGAGCTAGGTCGGCGGGTGCTAGGTCGGCGGGTGCTAGGTCGGCGGGTGCTAGGTCGGCGGGGGTTAGGTCGGCGGGGGCTAGGTCGGCGGGTGCGTAGGTCGGTGGGAGCTAGGTCGGCGGGTGCTAGGTCGGCGGGTGCTAGGTCGGCGGGGGCTAAGTCGGCGGGGGCTAGGTCGGTGGGGGCTAGGTCGGTGGGGGCTAGGTCGGCGGGGGCTAGGTCGGCGGGGGCTAGGTCGGCGGGGGCTAGGTCGGCGGGGGCTAGGTCGGCGGGGGTTAGGTCGGCGGGGGCTAGGTCGGCGGTTGCTAGGTCGGCGGGGGCTAGGTCGGTGGGGGCTAGGTCGGCGGGTGCTAGGTCGGCGGGTGCTAGGTCGGCGAGTGCTAGGTCGGCGGTTGCTAGGTCGGCGGGTGCTAGGTCGGCGGGTGCTAGGTCGGCGGGTGCTAGGTCAGTGGGTGCTAGGTCGGTGGGTGCTAGGTTGGTGGGTGCTAGGTCGGCGGGTGCTAGGTCGGCGGGTGCTAGGCCGGTGCTAGGTCGGCGGGTGCTAGGTCGGCGGGTGCTAGGTCAGTGGGTGCTAGGTCGGTGGGTGCTAGGTCGGCGGGTGCTAGGTCGGCGGATGTTAGGTCGGCGGGTGCTAGGTCGACGGGTGCTAGGTCGGCGGGTGCGCGCTAGGTCGGTGGGTGCTAGGTCGGCGGATGCTAGGTCGGTGGGTGCTAGGTCGGCGGGTGCTAGGTCGGCGGGTGCTAGGTCGGTGGGCGCTAGGTCGGCGGGTGCTAGGTCGGTGGGCGCTAGGTCGGCGGGTGCTAGGTCGGTGGGCGCTAGGTCGGCGGGGGCTAGGTCGGTGGGTGCCAGGTCGGCGGGGGCTAGGTCGGTGGGTGCTAGGTCGGTGAATGCTAGGTCGGCCGGGGTACCGGTAGGTCGGCGGGGGCCAGGGGATGCAGGGAACGGTGCATATACCGCTACTGTAGGAAGGCCACGTTTAGCAGAACTTGAGTGTTCGTGAGCGTCTTTTATGCCTGGCACAGCAAAGGGCGTATGTAGCGTTGCAGCGTCCCTCTCCTAATGCACAAAACGTCACCATTGGCAAGGCTCTCTCGTCGCCCACCTACTAGGCAGTGGTGTTTCCATTGGAAGTTATTTTTTGAAAGCCAGGCAGAGCCTGGCAAATGGGCTGGCTGCGCGGGACCATTGCGCGCAACCAGCCCATGTGTACTTTGTAACCGTTTCTTACATTTCCCAATGTCCCATTTTACGCTAAAATAAGAGGACACCATATTATGCCCAAAGATACGCTCTGCGGTGTAAAACGAGGCGAATTTGTAAGCCAGGAACATGGGCGTGTTGCGCGGGACCGTTGCGCGCAACCATCCCATTTTCAGCGTAATTTCCATTGCGCGCAATGCGCCCAAGTTCATGGCGGGTGCCTTACTGAAGTTAGACAGAACCAAGCCTATGGGCTCCGCCCCAAAAATGGATACATATGAAGATGGTGCCAAAATCGTTCGCCCAAAGCCCAAACGACTCACGCATACCGGTACCTCTCCATAAATATACTGCTTTAATCTCGCCGCGCGCGGCGACCAAGGGGACAACCCTAAAACCCTAAATGTGACTCCAGGGCAACGTCCAGGGCACCGCCCCGGGCCTTGCCTTGAGCAACCCGCGTGTGTACATGCATACATGGTGGTAGGAGCAGCAGCAGTTTTTGAGGGCTCCCAAAAGGCCCAAGGTGATAGATGATGGCCCATCACGGCGCACATGAGGCTAAGATTCCAAGCAAAGGCAAGGACTGCCGAGCCAAAAGTGAAACCAAAATCCGCCGTACAAACGTACGAGAGTGCACATCAATGCTCGTAGCTTTTCACCACGCCTGTTAAGTTCGCAGTAGTTCAGCCGAGCACCTCTCCACCTCTTCCCAAATAAAATACCCTTCTCAAGACCTCCGTCGACAGCCATTATTAACACACCGCATTGTTCTCCTCGCATCCCGTTCCACTATCCTGCACGCCGTGAGCTCCAGACAAGTTCACTCACACTATTCCTCGCTTAGTACGGCCTCATCACTGTTAACTACTGTCCAATGCATTTTTGCCGCATATGTTTTCGCTCGGTAGTATACCTTACCCAACTATGGCACCCAATGCGCTCCCCAGTCGACACACTCGCTCATGGCACATCAAAGCGTTTGCAGCTGGTGAGATGCGCCTATAACTTTTGCTGCACCACAGCTTGCAAGGGCACTCTAGTACCTAGGCTGTTGTTGCACCGCAATCTGCGGTGTTCCGATAGCGTCGATAGACAACATCCCAACCGTCATAAAATCTTCCGTATCTTCAGTTGCTGCATTAACTGTCGGTGTTTGCACATTCACAAACAGCCACAGCAGGCGTATTCTCTCACAGCATAGAAATAAACTCAGATGCGAGGCAACCGTGGCAAAATATTCATGGGCCAGCTTCATTCCTGCTGCTCCCCTGCTTGCTATCGGTACTCTCGTGCTGGGCTCCAAGCATGGGCTCAAAATCACAGCATCAGGTGAGAGATTTAGGTATCCTGGCCTGTCCTACCTTGCACTGCGAAAGTGGCATAGCGCAAAATGGACACCCAGGCTCATTGCCTACAGTAGCAGCGCCGCGAGTGTATTGCAGCTATCCACAGCAGCGTCTTGGACATTGCTGCCCGACGTGGCGGTCGCCGGAGCGGTCATTCGAGCAACAGCGGTAGCGGTAGCAGCAGTAGCTGCTGCAGCTGCCCCATGACTACGGCCATCGCCGCCGCCAACACAGGAAGCGATGGAAGAAGCAACGGTGCTACTAGCCGCAGCAGCAGCTGCAGCAGCAGCAGCGGTCGATACCAAAGAACGGTTTCTTAACAGAACCTGATCTTGCCCATTTTGGCTGCAAGCTGCGACTGAGTCGACCCAACCCGCCTGTCGCCCTCGCTGCTGCTGCTGCTGTCCCTGCTCTTGTCGAGAGCCTTGCCGCTGCATGGGCTGTTGTGCTGTGGCCCCAGCAGCTATGTTCGTCGCAGCTCCTGACGTTGTGGCTGCTGCTGACGACGTCATAGTCGCTCCGGACGCGGTTGCTGCTTGCATGCATTTCTGCAGGATGGCTTGAGATTCCGGAGGTAGGTCCGCATATGGGGGCGCCCATAGGTACGTTTGCATGAGGCCGCGGCCCTTAACCTGCGTCCGACAAGAACAAGAACACCGACAAACACTTGTTTACACCTGCGGACTGTGCGGACTGTGTCGATGGTAAGCTGGTAATAAGGAAAGACCAAAAGCAATTCACAGGTCTCCGCGAGGGCATGTTGCCCTTGGCCCACCGTACCTCGATGCCTCCGGTAGGCACCCACGCCTCGTTGCTAAGCAGTCGCCAGGAGGCATCAGAGGCATGGATACAGCCCGCGACTCCCGTGCTCTCCATGCGGGAGGCTCTGCAGGTGGGAAGGCAGGCAACGAGGGGGCGGGCGGCAGGGCGCCGAAGAGTGACAATCTTTGCAGAAATGAAAGAACATACAAGGCACACGGCACCACGCAGGATGATGACAAAAGGCTGCTTCTGCACATGCATCCACTACTCACGTGTTGACGGCATCGCCTTCACTCATCATGGCAGTTGCCACCGCCGCCAACGCCACAGCATCATGGGTTGAGGAACGCCGGCGTTGCAGATCGAAGGCAGGTGCGAAACAGGGAGGCGGTGAGGCGGAACAACAGAACACTTCAACGGTTTAAAACACATCATGAATCACAGCTCCCTACTGACAAATGTAAGGCAGGTTTCAGTGACATGCATGTGCCCCAGATACACCCAGTGAGACCATCAATCGGGAAGAGAGCAGTCCGGTAACTAGTGCCCCTGGCCAGCAAAGCCCAGCATCCACAGCGGCCCCATTGCTGCCGGGAAAAATCGTCCGTCACACGCCACGACAAGGCACGGCACCACACGAAATACGAACACATAACACGGCACGACACACACACGGTCAGCCTTCTGATCACACGGCGGACCTCTCACCGAAGAGGCAGAAGCGAGGCATGCGCTGCCCCACTACTCCGCTCACCACTGGCCCCGAGTGAATGCCGATGCGCATGCGCACTGGACATCCCGTGGTGGGCAACGTCACTTGGGACGCCGCCAGTAGCATCGCCTGCACACGCGGGGAAGGCCGAGCCCAGCGTCCCAAACGAAGGAGTCAGTACGGGTTGACTTGTAGGTAGGTAACACTCGTCTGGGTTGCTCTAGTCCAGATCAACAAAGACCCCGGGGAGTTTGACGTGTCTACCGGTTCAGGCTATTGGGATACGCGCGCTCATGCAGCTTAAGCTCGGATTATTCACAAGACTACGCATTCCATGGAACTGACAAGTGTGGGCTATCCTGCATGCAGAGCGTGTGATCAAGGTACCGTACATAACGGCGCCTGCGCATCGACCTGCTGCCTGCAACCTGCCTTTGCAAACATGAAGACGCGTTCCGCATGCTGTCGATCCCCCCGACCTCCGCCCTCCCGGACAGTCAGCATTCCGTCCTCATCCTCCTGCACAAGTCCCCCGACCACGAAGTAGCAGTCGCCGATGGTTTCCACCTACATGTGGTGTTACATGGAAAGGAGCGAGGCGACACGCAACACATCAACTTCATGAGCAGTTGAGTCGGCTAATACAACTCAGTTGGAAGATTGCAACAATTCACACGTACCTCTCAGTAGCCCGTAGCGAACATACGCAGCAGCACCGCAAGTGCATGGGGCTTAACAATTCCAATATTCCATGCATGCACTTCGACTTGACAGTCTAAGTACAAGGAAGCCCATTCTCCGTGTATGGACCCCTCAGGCACTCGCCAAGGCATTGACATACCCCCACCTTGTACACGCCAAACTCGTCAAGTCGTCGGTCGAAGCGAGTGAAGAGGTCGTTGAGGAATGTCATCACCACACGCGGCTCCAGGATTTTGCACATGGGCGTAAAGCCTGCGTGTGTTGAGACGGGCGGGCTGTTGTAATAGCATGTGATGAGGTAGGTGGAGAAGGGGCTTGCATGGCACAGAAAAATGAAGCTGGTGGGGGAAGGTGGCATGGAGTGATGCGGTGTTTGTTCGATTGCCATGCTTATTGGGTCGCCAATCCACATCCACGCCAGCCGCTCACCCACCTTGAATGTCAGCGAACAACAGGGTAACCTGCGAGCGAGACAAACACAGCAGGCACGCAGGGTACGGCAGGTCAAGGTTGGGGGATGTGGACGGCCAGAAAGAAGGACAGCAACAGGGACAAGGAACTAGCCGCGCCCCGCACCGCTTAACCGCTCTCGCCCCTGGCGAGCACTAAGTTCCGTGCACGGCAGCGGCATCGCGCTTCAAACACAGCACGGTATTGCTGCGTTCCTCTCCCGCAGCCCTACCTCATCATGCGATGTGGCCAGCTTGTTAATGTCGCGAACCACGGGTCGCCAGCCGGCAGTCCGGTGGTGCAGGGAGCCACCGCCGTGGCCGGCCCAGGGGCCACCTTCCTCCGTCATGTAGGCCAGCACGTGACGAGGGAAGATCTGGGGCCGGAGGTTAGGGTGACGGTTTTAGGTGGTTGGCGGTTAGGTGTACCGGTGCTCCAGACAAGCGCGTGCGGGTGCATGTTTGTGGGGCCGGAGGCGTATGTATTGTGTAAAGGGAGGAATACGGGGATCTTTTTGTGTTGCCATAGCGTACCTCCTCTAAAAGTCGATGCTCCGTCTCCGAAACACGTGCGATGTGCCGCTCTGCAAGGACCTTGGCCGTCACGTCCACCTGAGGGAAGAGAAGGAAAGACAATGAAGGGAGGGGGTTATGGAAATAGCAGCAGTCGCAGCAGCACGCAGCAACAGCAGCACACCCTTTCTCATGAAAGGACATACGCACAAGAGTAACTTGGGAGTTATAGACTGCGTAATCCGGCATAACGCCCAACCTTAAAGCTAGCGTCTGGTAAGCACAGAGTTCACTAGACCGTCGGAATGTTCAGGCGTGCGCAACAAGCCATGCAACTCGATGAACCGCACGACCCATGGGTCACCACAAAAGCAACAATGCAACACATGCAGCCTACCACGATGAACCCTTCCACCCACGCACCCACCTGCGTCAACAACAACACCGCCTGCCCGGTGGCCGTGTCCACGGTTCGTGTTGCCGTCACCTCCTGCCAGCATTCCACCTCCAACTCGCCCTCTCCCTCCACCTCTTCCTCCGCCTCCACCTCCACCGTGGCGTCACTCGCGCCTCCCACGCCTGTGCTTGCCGCCTTGCTTCCCTCCGCCTCCCCCTGTCCTCCAGCGGCCACAGAAAGCACTACATCGCTACCTGTGGCGGTGGCGACGGACGCGACGGCAGCGGCCGGCCCGCTCACTGACAGGCGCTGTCCCGCGCCCGCGCCTAGGAAGGCATCCCGCAGATCTGCCGCCCCCGCTGCGTTCCCACAAGCGACCGCAGGCGCACTACCCTGGAATCCGCCACCTCCGCCGGCAGCAGGTGACGTCAGCTGCTGACGCGACAGCGGAAGCACCGCGCCGCTGCCGGCACTGTTACGGGACATGGGCATGTAGGGTCCAGCACAGCCACCTGACGGCTGCAGCGCTCTCTCGTCTGTCACCACCACCGTTCCCATCGCACCTGACGCTACAGCACCCGACTGGCGTTCTGTGAACGTGGGCGAGGCAATAGCAGAGTCCGGACGACTGCCCTGCTGCCCTCCGCCGCCTGCTCCACCGCCAACTACGACCGCCCCCATCGCCATGTTGATGATGTAGGTGGGACTGTCCAGCTGCCGGCTATCCAAGTGCGAGCTGTCCACGCGAGAGGTGCGGCTGGAGGTTCGTTTCAGCGACATCTGCTGCTGCAGCTGCTGCACAGGCGGCGGCGCATGACGCAGCGAAGAGGCAAAAGCAACCACACGCGGAAGCGCAGGAGAGCTGGGGATGCGTGGAGTGGGGACTACGAAGCTTCGGTTGGACCGAGCAGCTGTATAACTCCGGCTGCCTTTTTCGCTGGCATACACACCACCCACGGCGCTGCGTACGCTGCCTACGTCATCCACGGAATCCTCGACGTCAGCCGAAGCCTGATGGCCACTGCGAAGGTGGTTGGGGCCATGGCTGTTGT
This sequence comes from Astrephomene gubernaculifera, assembly GCA_021605115.1. Taxonomy (NCBI): domain Eukaryota; kingdom Viridiplantae; phylum Chlorophyta; class Chlorophyceae; order Chlamydomonadales; family Astrephomenaceae; genus Astrephomene; species Astrephomene gubernaculifera. The sequence continues at coordinate 473,223 of BMAR01000027.1, read as the reverse complement.
GCTGGTTGTGCGCTGGTTGCTGGTTGTGTTTATTGTGGTGGTGATGCGCGTACAGGCGTGCGTACAGGCGTGAGCTGTGGTGTTGGGGGTGGTGGGGGTTATGGTGGCTGGGGCTATGACCGGGGCTGTTGGCGTGGCTGGTGTGACTTCCGTGTTGGCTGGTGGGGGTGCCGGTGAGGTTGCGACCGGTGTGGGAACCGACCCACGTGCCCAACATGCCCAGGCCTAGCGAGACATTGCCGCTGCTGCGCGTGCGGCCGGCGGGAGGGGCGACATCCGAGCCGCGTGGGAAGGCAAGCGTACGGAAGATCTCAGCAAAGCTGCGGTGGTGTTGGTGGGAGCTGTTGTGCTGGGCGGTGGTGGTGCTTCTAGGGCTGGAGAGCAGGTCACGGAGCGGTGTAGCGGGTAGCGGTGTAACGGGTAGTGGTGTAGCGGGTAGCGGTGTAACGGAGTGGAGTGGAGAGGATCGGAGTTGAGAGGTAGTGGGAACGTGGTAGAGAGAGGACGAGGGTGACCGGGAGGGATGGAGGAGAATATGGGAGGGAGGGTACGGGTTTAAGGTTAACATGAGCGGCAAGAGGGAGGGAGGGAGGGAACATCGGGGCAACACACGCGGTTTCCAAAATTCATGTGTTGAGCATACATTGTATCCTTCTACCATCTTCATGAAAACCCCTGAGAAGCCAAGGATTGCTACTCATGCTACAAAGACCTCCATACAAGCGCAGGCAAAAACCCAGTTTACCTATACCCATATACTCAAAAAGGAATATTGGCCTTCACTCCTCACCTGACGCTATCCGTCCGCTCAATGCTGCTGTGTCGCAACAGCGACCTCCCTCGCAGACTCGCCCGGTGCCTCGCCACTGTGGCCGCGGCCGACAAGGCCCAGGTTCCCGTGGACCGCTGCTGCTGCTGGTTCAGCTGCTGCTGCTGCTGCGATTGGCCCTGCACCTGCCGCTGTTGCCCCTGGCCCTGCTGCTCCTGTTGGCCTCCGGGTGCTCCCGACTGAACAGCCGTCACCGCCTGACGACTGTGCTCAGCTGAAAGCGGCTGCTGCGGCGGGCTGTGCTGCAGCGGCTGACTAAGGCGCGGCGTGGGAGCCTCGGGAGCCAACAGTTGACGCCCAAGCGGCCCCTCGAACTGACGTACCAACGACCCACCGAGGGTGAACGGCTCCCGGTGGGATCCACCACCGCCACCGCCACCACCAAGATGCAGCTGAGATCCTCCACGGGAGGTGTCAGATCGTCGTGTGAAGGGATCTCGTAAGGCTGCTGCCGCGTATGCAGCACCCGCCGGCGACGACGACAGCGACAATTCGTGCGGGGCCATGGGTCCACTGCTCTCTGCTGCGAACAAGGCCATATTCGTAGCGTCAGCTGTGGTGGCGGCGGCCGTAGTCGCCGCAGCCATCGCCTTGCCGGCAGAAACAGCAGCAGCGGCGGCGGCGGCAGTCATCCCCGTAACGCTTGCCGTACCGGATCCGCCACCAACCGCTCCGCTAACAATGCCAGAACTGCTCATGGTGGGTTGACTCAGCAGCCCCCAAACACTCGTGGCGAAGGGGTCCGCGTCGAGCAACAGGATGGAGCCCTTGCGGCCTACCGGAAACCCGGACGGTAAGGTCGACGCCGTCGACGCGACTTCACGCCCTGTGCCGCCGCCGGCAGCACCGCCGCAAGCCGCCGCCGCCGCCGCTGCTGCTGCCGCCGTCGCCGCCGTTTCAAACGGACTTCCCCCTGCCGTACGCGTCCCACTTGCCACGCCGCCGCTGCGTCGCGTGGCCCTCGCCCCCGCCGCCGCCGCCTCCTCCACCGCCATCGCCAGGAGCGCGGAGGACCGATCAATGCTGCCTGGCTCATGTAGGCTCTGTTGGTGGGAGCAGCTGGCACCTCCAAGCGACCAAAAGTGTGGCGGCAACGAGCCGCCTGCATGCAAGTGGCGCCGACCGGAGGGAATCGCCCACGGAGCAGCGGACAGAGGTTGCTGCTGCTGTTGGTGGTGTTGGTATTGGTGCTGTTGATGTTGGCTGGGCGAGGGCAGGCCGCTGTCGCCGCCGACAGCGGCTGCGGCTGTAGCTGCCGAGGCGGTGGCTGTAGCAGTGGCAGCAGAGCAGTGACGGGATTGGCCCCGAAAGATATTGCTGAGCAGGCCTACGCTGCTGGGAGGGAGGCTGTTCATGTGGGCTGACGGGGTGCCGACGGGAAGGTCGTGCGGGTGCGCGTGCGGGTGTGTTTGCATGTGGGGCCCGAGGGCGGACTGCATCAGCAACAGTCCTGCAGGTGCGACCATACGAATGATACCTGTTGTGTTGGTTGGAAGGGCGATTGGAAGGGCAAAGGGGCAAGGTAAAGGGTCGAAGGGAAGGGGAGGTCTGGATGCAGGGAAGGGAAGGCAGGTGGTAATGCCAGCTAGGCTGTCGTACTGCCGTACTGTTGACGTACGACAATCAAGAAACCACTTGGAACCACTCCATGCAGAACGAGGCACAACTGGCACATGCATTAGCCAAGTACGCATGTGTCCATGCCTCCCGTGCGCAGACCTAAAACATGAAAGCTGGCAGGACTTTCAAACGTCGTCGCCTCGCCACTAATGGCATAATACCCCTGTCATGATGCTTGCTGCATCCATGCATGCACGCCAGCCTCCTTTCCTCCCCAGCCACAGCTGCCACAGCTCCCCACCCAGCCCCGTGTGCCCCACCCTTCCACGGCCGTCCTTCAATGCACGTCTCCTGCACCATCCGCTCGTACTTGAAAGGCTCGAATGCAAAGAGCTGCTGCAGTACGCCGGCAGGGCCGCCGCCGCCACCGCCCGCCGCCACACATGCCCCATCAGCTACGGAAACCCGCTGACTGGTGCCGACCGTTGTGTTGGTTTGCAGCGCTTGGTTCAGCAACGACGACGCGTTCCCCAGCATTGTCTGAGCTTGAGAAGCGTACGGCAACTGCACACCGCCTGCTGCTGCCGCTGCTGTTGCCGCTGCTGTTGCTGGCAGGGTCGAGCATGACGACATGCCGGCGCCCTGCGGACCTTGCAAACCCATGCCGCAGAGGGTGTTAAAGGACCTAGCGGACCCTGGTTGCGATATAGAATTTCGCCCTGGAGGCGTATTCGCGGTGGCCGCCGCGATTGCGATTGCTGCTGAGGCGGTGTGGGTTGCGGTTACCGCAGCGGCAGTCCTGCCCGCAGCGCTGGCAGCAATAGCATCCATGCTGGGCTGCTGGTGGGGGTTTGCAACCGCAGGACCAGCAGCAGCAGTAGCAGCCAGGACTGAGGCGGCATGCAAGTGGAAGCTGCGGCGGCCGGAGCTCGCTGGTTGGGTGGTGATGGTTGTGCTCATGTCATGCTCGGCAGCCATGTCGCCCCAGAACAGCCGACTCGCGTCGTTTTGGTACAAAACGCTGCCGTTGGATATGGAAATAGCGGTCACCGAGCAGGCAAGGCCGGACAAGACGACGTCCTCGCTCAGGATGGGTGGTCGAGATGGTCGGAGGTACCCGCCTGTGCTGCTTGTAGGATGAGGATGCTTGGCGAGGTGCAGCACAGGGGCTTGAGCGCCTTGCTGTTCATGGTGAGGCGCCAGACCGTCTCCGCTTAGGGTGAATTTTACAAGCAACGCCGCTAGTAGATCGCTCTTTTTACTGGCGTCAACTTGGGCTGCAGATGTGGACCCCTGGTTTCGGGGCTGCGGCCCTAAACCAGGACGCGGCTGCTTCGCTGACAGCGATTGTTGTAGTTGTTGGGATTGGCAACATGTCTGGTCCAGCGACTCGCCCTCGGCCGCTTGCACAAAGCAGGGCTGAGCCACTACATAAGACCAAGCCCTAGCCAAGCCGCCTGAGCCGCTTGCAATGTTTTGGCTATAGGCTTCCGAGTCAAAATAAAATGAGTAACTTCCAGGGTCGCTGCGATTCGAAGCCAAGGATTTAGCCCACTGCGTCAACTGGGAAATGAGCTCCGTTGCCAAAATGGGCTCGCGTTCCTGCAGAACGCGCATAGCGGCCGCCGTGTCTGGGACAGAAAGTGACATCATGTAGCCATTACCGCTGAGCAGCGCGGACGCAGGACCGTTGACGTAGCAATGGACGTGAGGCACATGACCCGACGCCGCGTAAGATTGAAGATCCTGCTCCAATCCTCCCATGCTACTATGAGGTACAAGCAGCAGCGCGGGTTGCTGCCCTCCAAACCTTTGAAACTGCGCATCAGACAACAAAATCGTTGGTCGTCCGCTCCGCGCCGTCCCAAACGCTGCCCCAACAGTGGCATTGCAAACTTTCAATGATCTTGAGTTGTCTTCTTGCGGCTCATGCTTTTCAACATAAACGCAGCCACCAAAGCAAGTTAAAAGGCTTCCCAGGCAAGTAGGCATGACAGCTTATAGCACTATAAGGAAACAACATACGTAGCTCGCTGATAGGCCACGAGCGGTGACCTAGCGGATGTAGGAGATATTTGCGAGTACAACCTCTATTACGAATACCGGTTATCAAGCACGACGCCCCTATTGGGTCTATGGTGCAGTTACCTTCCCTCAACTTATTCCAGCTTGCAGGCCATAAGAGCCCGAAGAGCGGATGCGGCTCAACGGCACAGTACTACGGTTACAGGTAAGGGTACGGCATATAGTATCCTCGCAAAGCCTTACCTGGCAGAACTGTGAGCGGTTGGATTGTGTGCATAGTCTACATACAGTGTCGGTTGAAGGATTTAAACAAATTATAGCATGGAAGCAAACGTATAGGCAGGTATAGATATGATTAATGGGCAACGCGTATTGTTCAACAACGGATATTGTTCAACACTCGCAGGTATGCCGCGCAGATGGGTCATATGCACCACGTCCATTGAAGGCCTGATTAGTCGGCTCTTAACGGCTATCAGGCGTACGAGCTCACATGGACCACACATTCCTGGCGGGAATACCGATTCCGCTCACTAGGAGCCTAGCTCAAGTGAGCAGGAACGGAAAGTACGCCACCATTGTTGTACGCTCAAAGCTCCTCACGCGCCCCCATGCCTCTGTCAGCCGCACCCTTCGCATCAGCACCCATCACATCCGCAATGCCTTCATCACCAGCAACCCCATCAACTGCATCTGTACTGCTGCCATTGTCGTACAACCGTTGCTGCCGTGCCAGTTCGTACAAGATCATGGCCCATGCGCGGCGACCCTTGTCGTACATCTCAGCCCTCAGGCGCTCGTTAGGCGCGTGAATGCGCTCGCTCAGCCCCCAGCCGAACTTTGTGGTGTGCAGTCCCAACTGCTGTTGGAATGCAGCTAGGGCGGGGATGGTGGCGCCGTCCCTGCAGGAATGGTGGGGCATACATACCGGTATGGCCGGAAGCCTAGGAACCAGCGACAGCAGCAGCAAAGGCAGTGGATAGATGTATGAAGCCAGTACCTGTACCGCTCTTGCCTAACAAGTTACTCCCGCAGCAGACATCCTCCACGGCCCATCCCATGCTTCGTCCTGCCGCCTCCTCTTCTCACTTTTCGGTCCAGCAAGTACAATTCCATACACCATACAGTTATAATGCCTGTCGCGGCTAACCCAGCGCTGGCAACCGATTGCTGGCCGATCCCTCTCACCGGTCGGCGTGACACACGGCCCTATCTACCGCAACAATTCCCATCCCAACAGCTCGGCGCAAAGTCCCACTTTGCCGCCATAGCTGTGGTGTTCCCCAGCGCCGCTGCCCGTCACCGGGCAGCCCGCTAGGATGGGTTCCAAGCGCATGCGCCCTTCCTAGTCCCCTCTTCCATGGTCCCCGACAAACCACACTTTTCCCCGCAGTTGGCTCCCAGTCAGAGGCATCACAAATGTACCGGTACTTGTTGGACCGAAAAGTGAGAAAAGAAGGCGTCAGGACGAAACATCCGCCGAGTAACCTATTAACGTAGCCGGCCCACCTGCTTAGGAACGCTGCATGTGCATGCATGCGGATTCCGGTAACATCACTGGTGCAAGCCGGTTCATGGGCGCGACACTAACCATGATTTGGCACCGTAACCTTGATGCTGCCCATGGTAGAGCTTTGCCACACGGTTCGTTCCCACGGTTCGTTAGTAGTTGATGTTTCCTCGTTACCCTCCTCTCGACCCACTCACCTAAGGAACAGCGGATCTCGGCCGCTGAGGGCCCTGTGAACGGCAGCTGCTGCGGCGTTGCCCGGAGAGTTGCGTGGGTTAGTCCAGGGGAAGGCGCCGCCGCCTAGCACCGTCAGGTTGCATCGCGCATACGGCGGGCAGTGACGAGCCACGTGACGCTTCAACTGTTGCGACGGTTGGGGTTATTAGGCAGTTGCAAAGCCGTTAAGATATGATTATTTATTTAATTTTAGTCTCGTTTCTGGCCGAATGCCTTTTCACATTACCGTATACATAGTGTGCATCACAGTCGCTGTAAAACCAAAACCCTATCTATCTAACCCGCCTCTGCCGTCTTCCTAGCTAGTGACCGAGGTCCCCGGGTAGCCCGTCCCTTTGCTGTTACCGGTACCCCTAGACGTGTCCCTTGTCCCAAGCTGTTCCCCTAATAATGCATCTATCGCAGCTCATGTAGATCACGTTACCTTGTGTAATATGCCCTCGGGCGACTGCTGCGGCACCAGGCGACAGCTGATCTTGGCGGAGGCACTGCGGGGTATGACGGTCTTGATGCCCTCGCCCCTGAAGCCGCCTTGCAGCCCTACCACCTCCAATGTGGGCCGGTGCCACCTGGGAACAGCAGGGAGGACCAAACCGCAAGCCTTGAGGGCAAGACAGTGGGGATTAGGTAAACTAGACAATGGGGATGGGATGAAGGCGGCCGGGAGATACCTTTCGGGAGGGCGATTGAGAAGAAGGTGGATGGGTAATGGGAAGGAAATGGACTGGGAGGATGGAAGGGCGAAAAGGTTCAAGGAGCCATGCGGTGATGATGTACGGCATATATTGTACGGCAGTCATTTCGTACTTGCCTCTGTTCAAGAATGCCGTACCCGGCTTCACCCACATAGCCGTACAACCCCAGCTCGGCCGCCTCCTAATGGATGGGGAATGCCAGAAGGTCCGGCAAGCAAGGCTCTGGAGAATGTGCGATTAGGAAGGAGCAGCACTCTACCGTACGAAGCACACAGGAGATGGCAGGAGCGCACTCAAATTGCAACAGCAGCTTGCTTGGGCAGCATTATTGTGATCATCATCAACATTATCATCATCCCAGCATTACCGCAGCACAGCAGGCTGCCGTACCTGCTCGGGGTCAAAGCCGTACTGCCGTACATCCTGCCGGTCCTCCTCCGTCATGGGCACGACATCCTGCGTACACACAAACAAACAAGATTTTTAACACACCGGTACATACACGTAATAATTATCTACTGTATGCGCACCTCATAGAATCCCTCCACCGCCACCCTCCGGCTGCCCGCCTCCCGCATGCCCGCCAGCAGCTCCGCCAGCACCATGTTGGCGTTGGCGACCGAGCCGCCCTTCATGCCGCTGTGCAGGTCGGTGCCCGCGGTGGTCACCTGGAGGGGGGGAACACACAGCACAGCACAGCAACGCATAGTACGGCATAGTACGGCACAACACAGCACAGCATAGAACAGCACTGCTAATGCTCTAGTAGCAGCGGTCGCAGCCTCCGTGTTCCATGCCTCTGTGCAGATCGGCCACCTCCCCACAAACACACCTTGGTGTCGCCCACCCACCTGCAGCTCCGCGCTCACGATGCCCCGCAGCCCCAGCGAGATGCCGCCCCGCTGCGGCCCCGGCTGCCCGCCATCCGCTGACAGCGCGAGGTGCGCGGACAGGCGGGCGGTGTGGGCGCGCAGGAAGGAGCTGAGGTGCGGTGACATCACCTCCTCCTGGCCCTGAGGAGGAGGGGGACGGGAGGGAGTTGTGTTGATTTGTCACAAGGCGATTGCTCCCGTTGCGAGCGACTTGACAGTTGACGCACTTGCCCCAACTACCCCAACCAACCAACCAACCACCAACCTCCAACAGGAATTTGACGTTGACCGGTACGGCACCCGTTTCCTGCAGCCAGGCCTCTACCGCCTGAGCAAGGGAGGCAGGCAGACAGGGAGGCAGCGAGGAGCATGGGTGGAGTCTATGTCGCCTATGCGGTTGGCTGGGCGGAAAGGAAGTCCGGCTAGGACGGCCATTACACTAGCATGCCAACCCCCCGCACCCAAGTTCCTAATAGTACGGATGTTCGGCACCTGCAAAGCGCCTCCAGCAATCCGCCCCCCGGCCTGCCGCTTTGTCTGGTTCCCCTCGTTTGGTTACCCCACGCCCCCACTACCCTGGCTTCCCTGGTATCCAGTGGTTTTCTTTCTCCGCTGTTCTTTTTTGTTGTCTTCCTGTCCTTCCTCTGTAACAGTCCTCATCGAAAACAAAACCGCCACCGCCACCTCCACCTCCACCTCCAACCCACCCAAACCCCCCCGAACCAAGATCCATGTTGTCGTACCTGCAGCGCCTCCAGCAGCCCGCCCTTGTCATCGTCCACCCCGCGACCGTAGTAGTAGCCGTCGCGCTTGACAACCTGGGTGCGGAGGAGGGATGGGACATGGAGGGCAGAGGGAGGTGAAGAAGGCAGAGGGAGGTGAAGAGGGAGAGACTGATGAGCTGATGAGGAGGAGGGAGGGAAATGGAGTGAGTGGGGGAACCGGGTGAGAAAGGACGCATTGGACTGTTTTGACATGAGCTGGTTCGAGAATTCTCTGCGACCACTGGATTTGGTGGGTTTCAAGTTACCGGTATCACCTGGAAGGGCGGTGTCTCCCAGGCGTCAATGGGATCCACGGGTTGCACGTCGTAATGGCCGTACACCAGGACGGTTGGGACCCGTGGGTCAGTGGCGCCCAACCACTCGCCGTACACTACGGGTTGCGGTCCGTCGGTTGGCAGGATCTCAACCGCCTGCAGATGGCATGGCACATGTACGGCATAAACGTATGGTAGTACCGAATGAGCAGTAGCCCAGAGATGCACAAAACGCTATCGTTGCGCTTTTCTCACACACCACTCCCTCGCGCGGCCTTCCCACTCGCCCTCCAGTCAGCTTACATGCAGCCCTGCGGTCTTCAGTCGTGCGGCCAACCACTCAGCAGCCGCTTGAAGGTCCCCCGCGTGCTCTGGCAGCGCCGACACGGAGGGGAAGCTCACAAGCTCCGAGAGGTCTGTGTCGTACCTGCGAGTTACCGGTGTGCCGTACACTGCATTAACGATTTGGAGTACCGTAAGGTATAACGATGTCGGTGTGAATGGGTGCTAGTTGTGAGGAAGTGGACTGGATGGGGGCTGGGTGCTTGCGTGATGTAAGCGGAGGAGGCCGCACCTGTCGGCCTGCGCCTCGAGGCGTCGCAACACCCGTTGAAGGACATCGTCGTTGAAAGTCGTCGCGTCCGCTCCATATACTGCTGTTGCTAGGGAGATGCAAATGTACACGGCGATAATGGCAAGGCGCAGACGGACGCTTGCCATGGCCCTGCGAAGTCGCATCTCAAGCTACAAGAAACCGATCAAGCTAAAGTCACAACCAACGTATACAAAGATTTCGATAGTATACCGTAATATTAATTTACTGGCACCTGCGTGTTTCCTGCGGCCCTGCCCTTACGCGTACGACAATATCCGTGCTCCACCACCGGATTGACTTTACTAAGCAAGCACACTGACCCAACTCCGTTTGTGCATACTGGTTGTCTTAACTGTTAAGAGGCCTAAACGACATACCGCATTCTGTAAGCTTTTATCGAAAGGGACAACGTTGAGGGGCAAGCCTTCCTAACTAACACTGTCAAATGCACCGGACGTCACATAGAAGGCCCCCCTAATTTCGCTAGGACCCATTTACATATCCAAAGCAAGGTCACTGGGAAATGCCCAGCAGAGAATGCCCTGTCCTGTACCCGACGCTGGAAGACCTTAAAAAGCCGTTTGAGGCCTACATAGAGAAGCATGAGAAGAAGATTGCGGAAGCGGGCATAGCGAAGATTGTGGCGCCGGAGGGCTGGACGCCGCGACGACAGGTGGGTCCATCCTGACCCGCACCGCCTTCCGGTTATTCTGGTAGCCGCACTGCGTGCATTAAGCTTTGGTGAAAACTTTAATGATTTACTGGCTTCGCGGCGTGCATGCCTTTAGCTGTTGACGCCGTTCGTATGGAGCCATCGCAGCAGCAGCTACAACCCTGTCGCCATATCTTGTTGAAGCCACATGACCGTTGTTGCTTTTGAGTTAGTACAATATTAACCACGCTCCCGCTTTTACTCGTGCTGCACTTTAGGCCACCGCGTGCCTTCCTGTGCCTCCTTCATGCCATGTTGCTTTCCCTTCCAACCCACCCATTCACCGTAACTCCCTCCCTCCTTCCCTTCCCCACTTGCCCTCTCTCACCTTCCTCGTCTCCTCTTCCCCGCTTCCCCAGGGCTACCCTGATGACCTGGACTTCACCATCGAGCGGCCCATCCGGCAGCATGTCACCGGCAGCCGGGGGCTCTTCCGCGGACTGTACATCGAGCAAAAGCCCATGAGCCTGCGACACGACTTCAGGCCGATGGTGGGTGCAAGCGTGCAACCCCGGGGTGGGCATCTGAGCGGCAGAGGAGGCCGGTTGGGCATGCATGGAAGGGTACTGCGATCGGATCTTGCCACGGTTGGATCTCCACGCCTGACCCGCGCGCCGAATGCCGGATCTGTACCTGTATCAGCACATGTCGCCATGCGCCGCCCCCCCCCCCACTCTGGGTGTTCCTTCAACGGAACAAAGCGCTCCTGTCTCCACCTAACCACCACTCAACACCCCTCCCCCACCCACACCCATCCGCTCACCACTCAGGCCCTAGCCCCCGACAACCAGCCGCCGCCCGCCGACACCCCAGCCGACCTGGAGCGCCGCTACTGGCGCAATGTGACGCTGCGGCCGCCGCTGTACGGCGCTGACGTGGCCGGCTCGCTGTTTGACGAGGATTGCAAGGTGGGTTGTGAGAGATTGCCGGCGGAGGTGAAAGCAGTGGGCGGGGAAGTGCACAGGAAAGGAATGCCACATGTTAAACAAACTGGCAGGGGCATGGAACCGGACGAAGCAGCAGTCGTCAGTGCAGGTTAAGATCCTTTGGCCGTGCGTGCATGAATGCATGTGTTATCAAGGAAACTGGCTGGCCTGCATGCAAGCATATGTGTCTGCCTGCCCGCCCCCCCCGCCCGCTCCCCCCCCACCCCGCCCAGGGCTGGACGCTGCGCCAGCTGGACACGGTGTTGTCGCGGGTGCTGCGGGAGGCGGGGCACACGCTGCCCGGGGTGAGCGAGCCCTACCTGTACTTCGGCATGTGGAGGAGCCTGTTCGCGTGGTGGGTGGGTGGGTGGGTGGGAGAGGGAGGGGGGTGCCTGGGTGGGGTTTGAGACGGCAGGAACGAAGCACTCGTAGGCCGGGTGGGTGGGTCGTGGGTGGGGGGCGCCAGCAGCCTGTGTGCCGTGTTGGTCGAGCCGCATGGGTGCAGGGGGGCAGGCTGGCTTGCCTTCTTCCGACGGTTAGAAGGATGAGTGGATGACTGGTACCGCATCCAACCCCGCGTATCGCACAGCGTTTCCGCGCCCATCCCAACTCCATCCCCCCCATCCCCCCCTGTCAGGCACACCGAGGATGTGGACCTCTACTCCGTCAACTACCTGCACTTCGGGGCGCCCAAGCAGTGGTACTGCATCCCGCCAGACAGCCGCCGCCGCTTCGAGGGGCTGATCAAGGGAATGCTGCCCGACCTGTTCAAGACCTGCCCAGAGTTCTTCAGACACAAGGTGGGGAGTGTACGACACAGGGGGGTACGGCAGTGTACGGCAAGGGGTATACGACAGTTCAGTGTGTGACGCCCCTCACGCGCGTCGTTACTTCCGTGAAGTGGAAAACGTCACGCCAAGTTCGTAACGTGGCGGGTTAGGTTACCGGTACAGACCCCTGTGGCGCTGATCTGCACCGAGCTGCATCGGTAGTTAGGTATACCGGTACGCCCAAGATGCCGGCATGACACCTAATGATGTCCTCCTCCACCTCCCCCTCCTCCTCCTCCTTCCCCTCCACCTCCACCTCCACCTCCCCCCCTCCTTCAGTTTGTCAGTGTTTCTTTATTTTTACCCTCCTCCTCCTCCTCCTTCCCCTATGGTTCGGGATAATCTTTGACCCCCCTCCTCCTCAGGAGCTGATCATCAGCCCGCAGCTGCTGGACACCTTCGCCATCCCCTACATCCGCAGTGTGCAGCGGCCGCGCGAGTTTGTCATCAACTACCCGGGTAGGCGCTGCGGGTGGGAGGTGGGCGCAAGGGGGCAGTGCACGGCGGCATGGAGCCGGGAAAATAAATGAAGCAAGTGAAGCAATCGGAGTCTCTATCCCATATCCGAGGCAAGGAGGCCGGCAGTTATGGAGCAGTTGTGTGCATGTGTGTGTGTGTGTGTGTGTGTGTGTGTTTGCGTCGCCTTCTGAGTGCGCCGGGTAGCGTGGCACATGGTTCCCCACAGGTGGTGCCGTACACCGGGTAACACTTGCCCTTGCCTGCCCCAACCGCAATCCAACCATGCCGTACCGCGGTGGCTGCGTAACGGCATGCCTGCACACACGCGGACAGTTTTCTTAGCACACGCACGCATGCACGTGCCGCGCGCATGCGTGCTGAGCACACGCATGTGATGCCGTACCGGTACCAAGTGCCGAACCGGTACCTCATCTGCTGTGCCGCATCTCTCCTCCGCACGCAGGCGCCTACCACGCTGGATACAACATGGGATACAACTGCGCGGAGTCGGTTAACTTTGGCACTCGGCGCTGGATACCGCTGGGCGCGGTGGCGGCGGTGTGCCAATGCAACCCTGACAGCGTCAGCATAGACATGCGGCTGTTCAGGTGGGGGAAGGGGAGGGTAAAGGGTTTAATTAGGGGATTAATTTGGAAACAGAATCCGCATTACGCTGGAGGAAGGGGAGGGTAAAGGGTTTAAAGGGAAGAAAACGAAGAAAAAAACAACCAGGCAAGGGGGGGACGGTAAATAAGAAGAACAAAATACCCCATGCTGTTCAGGAGGGGGAAAGGGAGGCTCGAAGAGTGGGTTGGGGTGATGGTGCTGGTGATGGGACCTGGGCTGCACTGAGCTGGGTGTGTGTTGCAGGGCCTGCTCGCCGGGTGTGCTCGCCTGATCCTTCCTGTTACAGGTACTACCCAGTACGGCCCTTCCTCATGCCTGTAAGGGGCTGTAACGCCGCTGTCCCCACCCCCTACCTGCGCCCCTGCCCCCCAGGCACCTGGTTCCTGCCCGGCTGCTGCCTCCCTCCATCTTTGAGGACACGAGCAGCGAGGAAGAGGAGGAGGAGGAGGAGGAGGCCTCGTCGTCCTCCGCCTCCGATTCTGAGCTTCAAGAAGTGGAAGACTCAGAGGACGCGGAGAAGGAGGTGGGCCGCAAGGGCGCGGGACGCGGGCGCGGGAGGGGTAAGCTGGCCAGGGAAAGCAGCAGCAGCGGCGGCGGCAGAGGAAGTGAAAGAGCGGCGGCCGCAAAGCGAGGAGGCAGCAGTCGAGGCCGCGGCGGTAGCAGAGGTCGCGGCAGGGGCGACGGCGGTGGCGACACTGCAGGGGAGGAAGGGCGCAGGAGCACCCGTGGCGGTAGGGGCAGGGGCCGCGGGACCGCGGTGAGTCGAGGGGGCGGCGCCGGCAGAGGCCGCGGCGGGGCCACAACCGCTACCCGCGGGAGGGGAGCCGCAGCAGGGAGGGCAGGCAGCCGACGAGTGGCCCCGGCTGCAGCAGAGGGCACGACGGGTACGACAGCGATGCCGCCAGAGGCTGCTGCCGTCGCTGTCGCTACCGCCGCTGCAGGGGCGCCGAAGCGACGAGGACGGCCGCCCAAGGCCGCCACCGCCACCGCCGCTGCTGCCACCGCATGCAAGTGCTGTGCTGCGGCGACTGCGCCCGACGCGGCGGCTGTTGAGGCCTCAGCGCTGCCGCTGACGCCTGCGAAACGCCCCCGAGGGCGGCCGCGTAAGCACCCGCTGCTGCCGGCGGCGGCGCCGTCAGCAGCGGAGGCGGGCGCAGTGCTTGAGGTACCGCCGGCGAAGCGGGCCCGAGGGCGGCCGCGGAAGGTGGTTGCCTCTTGAACAGCAGCGTGATGCGGGCTGCGGCAACCGCACCAAGGGGAGGGGAATACCGGTATGAAGCAAATAGCGATGACTAGGATGCTCTAGCCAGCGGGGTTTTGGTTTGGATTTCTTTTCCGATGATGTATGTGCCGTACTTGGAAGAGGTTGACGGTTGTGGTTTGTTGCAGGATACGGAAGGTGGTTAGCTACGGTTGTGTCGTGCTGCCATGTACAGAAGATGACATGACACCAGCACACCACTGCATGATGTGGTCAATACACACGTGGGCAAGCGGCGCTGCGGCTTGCCAGGATTGCATTGAGTATGACGCTGACTTGCTGAATGAATGACCGTTACAAGTCTTACAGTGGCTCCCGTACAAGGGAACACGGATGGTTCCCGTACAAGGGAACACGGATGGCGAGCCCGTGTTGCCGTACATCCGGACGTGACTTGTGACTTGTGAAGAAGTACCCGGCGGCTGTCCTGCCTGCTGGGAATGTAGCTCTAGGCAGCCCGTCAGTGTGGGAGCATGCAATGGTCATTGTTGATGCTCGGAAGATTGATGAATGTCGTGGGGGTAATGAAAACAGCAGCAGTGCATGTACGTACGGTATGTAGGTAGACGGGTACCGAATGGCGAGATCCGTAAACGTCAAAGGTGTTAGGGGCGACGGCGGATTGTGTTGTTGTCTTTTGCTTAGTTTTGTTCTTGCTTGTTTCGGTTTTGTACTGGTATTGCGGGGTCACCATGCTTCCGTTTCCGGGCCCATCCTAACAACCGCAAGTCGTCAGCGAGCTTGCCAACAGCTGAGCCGGCACAGCTGGGGTGCCCCCAAGAACGATTAAAGTCATCCGCATGGGGCTTACTTGATTGCATTTGCATGAGGATCATGTGATTTACGGAGACAAAGCTGTCAGCGTGTGAACAGCCCCAAGGAGGCCATGTAGCTGACCGGCTCCTTTGTAGCGTGTACCGGTACCGGCAGATTTCGAGCTGTTTGCAATTGCTGATGAGAGTGATAGAGGGCGGCTGCTGCGGAAGTACGGCATGTAACGATGAGGGGCACACACGCCAGGCCAGATCCTCATCTTCCGGCAATCTCAGTACGTTCCGACTCGCGGCCAGCTTTTTCAACACATCAGGCCATTTTGTTCGACCTCATTTGGTGGCAAAAGAAGGGTGGGCGCGCCCGGAAGACGAGGGGGCGGGGGCTGAGTATCTCTGTGCTTACATTTTCCACAATTTTTATGGACACCATGGCTGTCCGTGCTTGCACTCCTTTGTTCAGGAGAACTCTTCGCAACACGATATTATACCGGTAGGGCGCATGCATAAGAACACTGTACCCTGGACACAGGCGAAGAGTACGACAGACGGCATCATTAGTAAGCCGATAAATGACCCCCGGGTCGTGACCAATTCGCACAGGACTTCCGCCGAACATTATGATTTGCATATATAACGGGAACGATAAGGACAGAAAGAAATGGTGTCAAGTCCAATATTTTCAAGTCCTGAAGGTCAGCACGGGAGGTCGAAAGCCGACGAAAGCCGTAAAGTCACAACCAACACGTCCATCGTATACACGTCCGTCGCAAACATCATTGCAGAAGAAGTAGACCTCTGCTGATAAGTATTCTTGAGGTGTTGTTGTTAAGTCGCTAAGAGGGAAAGAGAGATGTCTCAGTCAGCCGTGAAGTTGTCACGAGCTAGCGATGTGATTATGTATAAACAATACTCATCAAGAATGCAAACAAACTACAGCATAAAAAGCTTTGGCTTTCGCTGGCTGGGCAGGGTGCTGCACATAGCTTGGTCTTCCCCATGCCATGACGACAAGAGCTTGTGCTTAGTTGGCAATGGTAGCCGGGCAGCACTTGTTATCAGTTGAGAAGACATTAACCTGGAGGGTGAAAGACAGCGCCGTAATGGGAGGAAGAACGTTATGGGCCTGGACTCGTGGACAGCACCTCATCAAGCTCTCTTGCAGTGTAGGGTTGGGTTCATCACCCGTGTTCCCTTTTAGAGAACCATTGTAACGGTCATTCATTCAAGGAAGGCAGATACCTGAGCAGTAAAGCAACTAAGTGCGATTTACAATTAAGTGCGATTTACACAGATAAGCAACTGTAGTCTTGCAATGGGCGAGGAGGAGTGCAGCAGCAGCCGCAGTTAATAATTAATGCCTAATTGCACGAAACAAAAGGCGCTGGAAGCCTTACCTGGCAAAGTCCGTTATGGCAGAACTGCTCGGGAGTGGAGCAAACTCCGGGGCGGACCAACCAGCACAGAACTGCCTGATCAGGATTCGGCAGGTACCTGCGTGCGCATGACAAGGCATGTTTCCTCTTTTGGCCTGTCGCAACTGATTACCGTATCGCATGCTGCTGTTGCTGCTGCTGCACGTTTAATGGTGGGCCTTACTTACTTCCCAGGCTGCAAGGTAAACCAAGCGAGGTGGAAAGACATGCCTAGCCGAGAGATACACGTGCCTGGTCAAGCCTTGTAACATGGCGTGCATACGAGGCCCCCTGGTACGTCGACCATAGATGTCCCAGTCCAGTTTCGTTCCCAAGAAAAGTGCGTGCAAGGTGCAACGCTTTCCTCGCTCTGCCTAGACTTACGTGGTGAGCTTGGTGAATTTAATGGTCGTAACGTTGAGGGAGTCGTACAAGCCTGCAGCAGCGGATTGCAAACAAGGATTCGTTGGAAATGTTCGTGCAACAACCCAACGGAGTAGTCATGCTGTTTCCTGCAGCTTGCTGTGACCATAACATTGTGTCCAGTACTCCTCTTCTGAAAACATGCCAATCATAACCAGCAACTAACGGTCAGCCAGGTACTCGAAACGAGCTGTCAGAAGGGATTCTCAGCAAGATGACCCATGGGTCACACGGCCCAAGACTCACCCCAGCTGTACGAAACCGGCGAGCTGTTAATGGTGATGCCTCGTAGGTCGCCTTTGCAGCTCTCGGAGATTGGAACCTCCACCTGCACCAATCAGGGCATTGGGGATAGATGTGAATAACACAGTCACTAGGAACGTACGTTACATTGTGTGACAGTGACGACGAAGCACATACACATTGGTATCCATGCGCAAGTGCGACAAGCTCCCCCAACAGCCCCGTGCGTAACCCTAGATGACCGTACAGGGCAATAGACAACGGCCAATTCGCAGTTTTACCGGATGTTTTCGCTTGCTTAAGCTTGGCTTCCTTCACCTTCACCTTCACCCTCACCTCCACCTCCACCGACCCACCCACCTTTGCAAAGTCCATAGAGCAGCAGTACGACGAAGCCCTGCAGCTCTGCTTGCCGACCACAAAGCACATGGCCGTCGCAGCTGCGTTGCTCTGGTCCCTCGTGTTCACGGTAAACAAGGTGCTAATGTTGTACGGCACATTGCTCGTACTCTGCACGCAATTATGGGTCTTGACCAGGCCAGGGGGCGTCGGCGGCGCGGAGGGTGTCGACGGTGGCGGCAGCGCAGGCGGCAGCGGCGACGGCGGCGGTTTGGACCGTTGACCCATCGGCGAGGGCGAGGGCGCCATCGGCGAGGGCGGGTCGAAGAGGGTGCAGCTCTGGCTAACATTTCCAGACATGCAGGAGCCGCTTGACGGCCCTATGATGTCATAATACATGCCAGACACGAAGCTGGATATGGTATAACCAGCCAGCTCAGCGTTACAGCCCGGTCCTCCGCCTGTAATGTAATCCCTCCATCCGTACACTCCAACCGTCGACACCCAGGGCTGCACCAGCATTGCATCATCCAGAGTGAGGAAGGCGCCGCACACCTTGATGTACGGATAAACCGTTAATGTCATACCGCCGGCCGTTGGTGATATACCGTTGATGTACTGCGCGGAGCAGGTGTAGAGCGAGAAGGGGCTGGAGATGCGTGCGCCGCGCAGCGCTGCGTTGCTGGTGAAGCCGGAGACGATGAGGTTGGTCATGTTTCGGCAGGAGACTCCGGCGTCGAAGGTAAAAAGCGGCTTGCCGGCCAGGTCGCTAGGCGGATAGATGTAGACATAGGCGCAGACCGGACAGTTGGGTGGTGGGGAGGGAGGGGGTGGCGGCGGGCGTGGGGGTGGCGAGGGAGGAGATGGACGTGGAGGTGGGGGAGGACTGGGGCTGGGAGGAGGTGAGGGAGGGGGTGGGGAAGGGGGCGGTGGTGAGGGAGGGTGTGGGGAAGGGGGCGGTGGTGAGGGAGGGGGTGGGGGAGGGCTGGGTGAAGGAGGCTTGGGTACCGGCGGCGGTGGGGGAGGAGGAGGGGGAGGAGGAGGGGGAGGGGGAGGCGGTGGGGGTGACGAGGGAGGGAGGGGTGACGGAGGGAGAGGTGGGGGAGGCTTGGGTACCGGCGGCGGCGGCGGCGGCGGAGGTGGAGGAGGAGGGGGCGGAGGGGGCGGTGGGGGTGTTAAGGGAGGAGGCGAAGGAGGCGAAGGAGGGGGAGGCTTGGGGACAGGCGGCGGCGGGGGAGGTGGTGGAGGCGGGGGCGGAGGTGGTGGGGGCGGTGGGGGCGTTGAGGGAGGGAGCGGTGAAGGAGGCGAAGGAGCGGGGGGCTTGGGTGCAGGAGGCGGCGGGGGAGGTGGTGGAGGCGGGGGCGGAGGTGGTGGGGGAGGTGGGGGCGAAGAGGGAGGGACAGGTGAAGGAGGCGAAGGAGCGGGGGGCTTGGGTGCAGGAGGCGGCGGGGGAGGTGGTGGAGGCGGCGGTGGTGGCGGTGGCGGTGGCGGTGGGGGAGGTGGGGGCGAAGAGGGAGGGACAGGTGAAGGAGGCGGTGCAGGCGGCGGCGGGGGAGGTGGTGGAGGCGGCGGTGGTGGCGGTGGCGGTGGCGGTGGGGGAGGTGGGGGCGAAGAGGGAGGGACAGGTGAAGGAGGCGAAGGAGCAGGAGGCTTGGGTGCAGGTGGCGGCGGGGGAGGTGGTGGAGGCGGCGGTGGTGGCGGTGGCGGTGGCGGTGGGGGCGGAGGGGGCGAAGAGGGAGGGACAGGTGAAGGAGGCGAAGGGGGCGATGGTGGCGAAGGTGAGGGGGGTGACGGAGGGGGAGGACGGGGAGGAGGGGGAGAGGGACGCGGTGAAGGTGGCTTGGGTGGTGGGGGCCGCGGCTTGGGCGGAGGGGGTCGAGGTGAAGGTGGCTTGGGCGAGGGTGGCATCGGCGGAGGTGGGGGTGGGGGAGGAGGTGAGGGCGGCGGGGGCGAGGGAGGTGGCAGGGAGGGCGGCGGGGGCGAGGGTGGAGGCGGGAACGGAGGCGGCGGCGAGGGAGGAGGTGGCGAAGGCGGCGGTGGTGATGGGGGTGGGGGGTTTGGAGGCGGTGGTGACGGCGGCGGCGGGGAAGGCGGCGGCGGCGCTATCGGCGGGTTCAACGGAGGTGATGGTGGCAAGGGCTTCGGTGGCTTAGGCGATGGCGGCGGCTTGGGTGGAGGAGACGGAGGACGGGGGCTTGGCGGAGGTGGGGGGCTGGGCGGCGGCGGCGGGCTGGGTGGCGGCGGCGGAGGCGGCGGGTTGGGCGGCAGCGGGGCATCAGGTGGCGGAGGGGCATCGGGCGGCGGCGGAGGGCTTGGCGGCGGCGGCACCGGTGGCGGCGGCGAGGGCGGCGGCGGAGCCGGCGGCGGTGGCGACGGCGGCGGAGGCGCGGGCGGTGGTGGGGAGGGCGGCGGCGGCGGGGGCTTGAACATGGCCGGTTTAAGCGGTGCCATTGGTGGCGGGAGTTCAGGCGCGTCCGGTGGTGCATCAGGTGGCGTCGCAGGCTGCGGGTACTGCGACGCCGGCTTGTAGATGCAGATGGGACAGTAGGTGGTGGACGTTGTGTCAGCGAAGGAGTACCTGGGGGGGAAGGGGCAAGGAGAGGAGGGGGCCATGCAGGGAGGGAGGGAGTGGAGTGAATGGGGGGAGTGTATGGCCACTGGCTGGGTTACGGGTAATATATGTGCGTAGGAGCTAGCAGGGCGTAGAATAGCATGCATGCACCAGGAATTTGGGAGCTGTGTTTCGGGACAGAGTATGGGGACAATGTGTAATCAGTTGGTTTCAGTATGCGCTCAAGGCGACCCACCCACCTGCAGCCTCTGTTCGTGTAGTACTTGCACACGTCCGACATGGTGGAGCAGGGGGCCAGGGAGGTGACGCAGATGCTGGTGCCTGGGAAGGTTGCGTTGCTCATGCCCAGATTGTAAACCTTGATTTCGTAACCTGCATGCATGCATGCATGCGGGAGGCGCGCAATGCAAGTACCGGTAGGGGAGGGGATGCAGTTTATTACCCGGTTACGGCCCATCCGACTGGCGGGGATTGGATCTCTGCGCGTGACACGGCGTGCGGATGACGCACTGCAAGCAGTCTCGACCTGATGATCCTATAGGTTACTTTTACCATACTTTAGTTACCCGTAGCGGCCGTACAGCCTGGTCAGAACCTTTCTTCAGTGTCGCGAGGATGCACTAGCCTGAGCCGCTGCACAGCTCTTGCAACGGCCTCAGATGACGACGCACGACCCATGGGTCACCCACCTGTGGTATGGACGTAGGTTGCCCAAGAGGGATAGATATTCCCGTTGACCGCCACCTGAATGATGTTTGACTTGGAGCAATGCGAGGTGGTGTCAAGCGCAACTTTGTCCACATTCCTCAGCATGCCGCGGCAGCAAGGCAGGCTTCGATCGCAGCCGCTGTAGCCAACTTTGAAGCAGGTTTGGACTTGCGTGCCATTCTGGTGGTGGGGGGGAGGGAGGGTAATCGTTGTAATTGAAGCGTAGTGAACAGCCAAGCGTTGCACCCATGCATGGCAGGGACAGACGGGGAAGGAGCAAGGGTTAAGGGGAATGTCCAGCAAAGCACACAACGACACAAGCCAATGACATGCTAATATGCAATGTTGCATTGGCGCAGCAGGGGGCATGTATGACTGGTGGGGGAGCCCGGGCACATCCGGCCTGGGGTACAATGAAAGGTCTCGATCCGGTTGCGCTTACCGAAATGGGCTCCGATGATACAAGCTCAAGCGTGTACGGGCTGCACTTGCAACTGTACGCCATGCACTTGCACCATGGGAAGGTGGTTGGCGCTAACAGGCTGCGACCGTCCCTGCTTGAGAATCCTTCTTGGGATGCCGCCGCTATCCCTGCTTACATGGCGAAGGGCCATTGGGACTTTGACACACCCGTGTAGAAAGTCGAAATGCCAAAGTTTTATGCAAAGACCAAAGAGTTAAAGTTTGTGCACAAAAGGACAATGAGGAGATGCGTGACGACGAGCGAAAGTGCTTTATTGTACTTGTCGCTCGCCATGGCATGGCGACCGAATGGGTCCGAGCTAGGAGTCCCATTAATGACACAGTGTACAAGGAAATGTCGCTGCTGACACTCCTATACATGTATGGCTAACGGGCTGTAACGTACCGGCCACCATGGCGACCAAGGCAGCCCCGAAAAGGATGTTAACTCCTCGCGCCATTGAGCTAGCCTTCAAAGCCTTTAATATTGATGCGCAAGAACACTCCTCCCAGCCGCCGCGTGTGTCACGCTGCCAACGGTGCTATCAGTAAGCTGGATACGGCTGCCAGCGAGAGAAGAAAATTGCTGCTAACGATGTGTAAGGTCTCCAAAGTTAACTCTTGCACTTTGGAGTACCTAAAGCTACCTTCCTGTGCAAGATGTCTGCCCCCTTTCTTGCATCATGTCTTTGGTAACTTCATGGTGACGGAGCCCTAATACGCAAGTAAGACGTGCATTACAGTGAGTGGCGCCCTGCCTATCTGTCTATCAAACAAGCGACCTGGTGCGGCTCTGCGTCGCCTGTCAGTTCAGTGACGCTCCGTACGCCCACCACCGAGATAATGGGGCCATTAAAGCGCTTGGGAGTGTATTATGCATAGCGTGGCTGTCCGTATTGTTTTCATGTCATCTCATAAGCTGCATTAAAAGGATGCGTACAGCTATTATTCATGCAGGCGTAGGCTGCGCTGACTGCGAGCCTTGTTGCTTCTAGCGTAATGTTCATCCAGCTTCAACATAAAATGACAGTGGCGTTTAATCAGACTTACTCGCATGGCTTACTCCACTTGAGCAGCGTTCTGTACATGCGTGCATGTATTGGCGATGCGCGGAGGTGCAGCTTACCTGCCTGGTGACGACGACAGCGATAACAATTCACATGAACCCTCTCAATAACTCAACTCGTGGGACGTCAACGCGGCCGATGCTTTCTGATACCTGCCCCATCACATTTGCGCTGTACACTAGGCGACGTGGCACGCCAGATTTGGTGAAGGCCATGGTTATGCCAGACGGTGTCTTGGATAGTTTGCAACTGTGAGAGGGGCCGACCATCAAAAGCTTGCACCGGGGAGCCTGCTCAAGTAATGATGATGAACGACTTTTGCATATACTGTGTCCCCGGCTTGGAAACAGAGTCAAAGGCAGGTTGGTGGTTAGGTTAAAGGCCGGAACAGGTGCTTTTTGTGCCAATGGCATCCAATTGGTGGCACCAGGTTGCTCCTCGCTCCCTCCTCCCCTTGGGCATGGGCACAGTCGGTCTTCGCTTGGAACGCTCAGGCGCTCCGGATTTTGCTAGGCAACCCCCTTCGGCTCTGTACGGTTGCATGCTGTTGACGATGGCCCCTACGAAGTTCCCAGCTGATTTTAACTGTAACCAGTTACCGGTCACAGGCCGTCGTGAATGACTGGCCGTTCAAGGACGAAACATGAACGCTGCTGCTGTTCATACTTTCAACGCACTTGGATATACGGTCGCACTCAGCAGCTTTTGAGTGCCCTGCCTGGACTAAGACATCTTATTAGCCGTTCACGGTCGACTTCCTGTTTTACCAAATACCACATTGAAAACAATGCAACAAAGTAGGACATCCACGAAACAAAGTGGTCTTTGGCGGCGACAGCAGTTAGGCTATAAATGCACCACATGTTGTCGCAAGTTGCGGTTTGCAGCTCAGCGCCAGGTACACTAACAGAGACACCCAAATTGAAACTACTGAAGCTCCAAGCCATCAACGACGGCCCTTGGTGTTGCTGTAGGCCCATCCAGTCGCGCTGGCAGGAGCATCGAATTCCTCGCCCCAGTCGTTCAGTTTCCGTGTAACTGCAAAGCAGGTACTTTTCGATGATCAACTCCTCCTGCCCTCTTTCTGACGTCGTCCTATTTAGCCATGGGCACAGCAATGCCGGCCGCATGTTTCGATGAGCCCTCACCGCAGCATGCCAAGCCAACATGCTTTCTTATCACACCTACGGATGGGGGTTCTGCGGCACCGGATTCAACTAGAGGAATGGGAATGGGCATGAGGGGCGTGTGCTGTCTCTTGCATTGGCACGTCGTAACCCCACTCCGACCATCCTCCCAACCTTCAACCCCCCTCTTCCCCACACCTCACAGTAAAGCGACCGCCGTACCTCCCACGCCTCCCAACGCATTCCCGCCGCTTCCTCTCTCTCTCTCTGCCCTTCTGCCCTCTATGCGTCCCTCCACGTCCCTCTCCTCCCTTCCCCTCATGCAACCATACGCCCAAGCCGCCACGCACCTCACCCCCCTCCCCTTCCCTCCGCTTCTCCCTCCTGCCCTCCCTCACTTCTGTTCTTCTCCTTCGTGCCCATCCCCCCGCCCCTTCCCGCCTTTCCCCCACCTCCCCCGCCGCTACCGCCAGGCGGCCTCCAAGCTGAGACTGGACTCCTTCCTCGTCGCCCAGATCTCTGCACAGCTCTCCACTGCCGCCATCGCCGCTCGGCCTGCAGCTCTCCAGCCTGCAGCAGCAGCAGCACCAACAGCAGCAGCAGCACCAACAGCAGCAGCAGCCGCGCAGCAGGTAGGGCCCATGTTGGCGTTACGGGACGTGGCATGTGCGCCGGCGGTTCCGTACCATGAACCCTACCAGTCATGCAACCCGCACGCAGCAGGAGTACAACGCGCCGTATTGGATTTATTTACTTCTTCATCCTGCTAGGAATATAAAACCAACCTAACCTTAGCTCCAAAACCCAACCTTAGTTCCAATCGTGCTAAGCTGCTAACCGTGCTACCGCGCCTAACTGCCATTCCCAAAGACCGCGCTCCCGGAGGTCTCCCGACCCCAAAGGTGCAAGCCCCCTGATGAGCCTTGCCACCGCTGCTACCGCTGTCTGCCCTGCTGTCCCGTACTCGTTCCTGTACCGCAACCCTGCCGTACACCGTACTCGTACCGCAACCCTGTCGTACACCTGCTGTCAGGCGGCGCTCCCGGAGGTGTCCCGCGCCAAGGTGCAAGCCAGCATCGCGGCGGGGCTGGTGGCCGTGAACGGACGGCCCGCTTGCAAGGCCTCGCAGCAGCTGCGCGCGGGGGATGCGGTGGTGGCCTCGTTGCTGCCGCCGCCGCCGCTGCAGGTGGGGCTGAGGCCTGAGAGGAGGGGACGTAATTAATGAGGATACCTGTTCCGCAATACGCTGGATTGGTGGGCTGGAATTTTGTCTGGGGGGAGGGGCTTAGGGTTATCTGGTGAACTGAGCCGGTGTGAGGGTGAGGACCCGGAGGAGAGGCGGCTAGACGGAACTATCGTGTAAAGGATTTAATCACCTCTTAGGCTAACATTGGGCGTTTGTGAGTTAGCTACACGGTTGTGATTTGTGACTCGTTGTTGGGTGTTGTTGTGCCGTACACAGGCGGTTCCGGAGGCGATACCGTTGGACATTCGTTACGAGGACGAGCATCTGTTGGTAGTTAACAAGGTAACTGTGTACCGCGCGAATGAATGAACCTTTGCTAACAAGCCTCAAAAACATTGCAGCGCTCATCGCGCCTTACACCACATGACCTCCTTACACCCCTCATTTCCCTATCCTTAACACCCTCCAAGCATCCAACTATCCTGCTTCCCGCCCCTCGCCCCTACTTTCCGCCCCTCGCCCCTACTTTCCATCCGTCGCCCCTACTTTCCACCCCTCGCCTTCTCCCCTTCCTCTCCTCGCCTTCCAGCCCGCCGGTATGGTCGTCCACATCGCTCCCGGACACCACTCGGGCACCCTGGTGAATGCGCTGCTACACCACTGCGCCCTGCCGGCCCTGGATCTAGATCTGGGGGAGCTGGATCTGAATAACAACGGACTGGATCCAGAAGCGGATTTCATGGATGCAGCAACCGTGGATCCGGATTTGGATCCGGATTTGGCTCGGACTGGTTTAGGTGATGATGATGATGATGATGATGATGGTGATGGTGGTGGTGGTGGTCATCCAGATGTGGGGGGTGAAGAGGAGTCCGGGGAGGATCCGGAGGAGGAGCGAGAGCAAGGGGGGGCTGTTCAGCGTGACAAAACACAGCACGAAAGCAGCGCACTCGGTGCTGCTGGGGCCCACAGCAATAACCGCAGCCGCAGCAGCAGCAGTTGTAGTGGACATAGCAGTGGTGCTCCTCCTCCTGCTGCTCCTTCCGCTGCCGCTGCTTCCCCTGGCTGCCTGCGCCCCGGTATCGTGCACCGGCTGGACCGGGGCACTAGCGGGCTGCTGCTGGTGGCCAAGACGGAGGGGGCGCTGCGGAGGCTGCAGGTGGGGAGGAGGGAGGGGCGAGGGGCACCTGCCCCATCCGTCGTCACCTCTTGCTCCCCACGACCCTTCCGCCATTCGTTCCCATCACGTTCTGATCGCTGCCGCCTGCCCGGCTGCCCCCGCTTCCCCACTCCCGCGGATGACCACCCCCCATCGCTTCCCTGCCTTCCTCACAACCCCTGCAGGCTCAATTCAAGGACCGCACGGTGAGGTTGGGGAGGCACAGCAGCAGCAGCTAGTGGGTGTTGGTTGGTTGCGTTGTTTGGTTTGGCGTGTGCGGCTGGGGGTGGTGGGGGTGGGGTGGCGGTGTCACCGAAGTGACCGTGCTGCTGCTGCTGCTGCTGCTGCTGCTGCTGCTGTTGCGGGCGGACTTGGGCGGCGTACCATGCCTATCGGGGTCTAATGGACGGTATTTAACTGGGGCACAAAGGCAGGGGCTCGGCTTTTGTTGGCATGGTGTTGGAATGGGCGGATGAGCTGCTGCCTGGCCCTGACACCGCATGTGAGCCTCCTGCTCCGTTCCTCATCCTCTGCCCCTCCTTTCCCCTTCCGCAACCCTCCGGCCCCAGGTTTCCTATTTTTGCACTTTCCCACCTCCGCCCCCGCTGCCCCCGCTCCCCCCCCCCCCAACCACGCCACAGGTGGATCGCACCTACGTGTCCGTCACCACCGGCTGCCCCGCCCCGCCGCAAGGCCGCGTGGAAACCAACATTGTGCGAGACCCACGGGACCGCAAACGCATGACAGGCGAGTGTGGGGTTATGTGGGTGTGGGTGTTAAGCAAACTGGCCGCGAGGAGGAACGTGGGTGTTGACGTCATGGGCATGTGCGGCGGTGGAAGCCGCTGTCAGAGCATGTAAGCAAGCGAGTGTGCTTGCATAGCCGTACGTTAAGTAACAACGTCCCTCCTGTCGTGCATACAGCTGCGCCGTACGGTTGCGGACGGGGTCGTACGGCAGCCAGCGGCTACAGCGTGGTGTCGTCGCTAGCTGGCGGGGGGGCGGCGCTTGTGCGGTGGAAGCTAGACACGGGCCGTACACACCAGATCAGGTACGACGCGTGGTTAGGGCGTACGGCAGTGTATGGCACGATTGTACGGCATAAGTCACCTTCTCGCCACGCAACTGCTGCTGTCCAGAATGCACAAGCGCAGGGCTGTGCTTTCCATCTCGGTCATCACGTAGTAACACGACAACAGCGCATCGCCTGACGCAACACCCTTGTTGATTCGCCGTTAATAGTAAACTCTGTAATAAGCTCTAAACTCTATAACAGTTGCAAACTCTATGACTGTTTGTGCCACAGGGTGCACGCCAGACACATGGGGCATCCGCTGTTCGGGGACGAAACGTACGGCGGCGCAGGATCCGGAGCGGTTGCGGCGGTTGCGGCGCGAGGAGCCGTCCCTGCGGATAAGGTAAGAAGACTGGTGAGGGTGGGACGGCCAAGAAGGAAGCAACAGGCGCAGCAGGGCGAATGGGGGCTTGGGTGGGTGATTGGGGGACCAGCTAAGGGGATGCCATGCGGGTAGCATCCCGCATGGTGTCGGGGTGTAGTGCAGGACGTGTAACGAAAAAAGCCATGCAGACGAATCAATACCGGTATCCAGGAAATAGCCTTCCTTTGCTGTTCGGCTCTGTGCTGCTTCACCTGCATATACCTGTATTCACCGCGTGTGTGTATAAGAGAACTGGCGTGTGTGTGTTTGTACTGCGCCGTGTGTGTTTAGGTACGGCAGTGTCTGGAGCAGCTGGGTCGTCCGGCGCTGCACGCCCTTACGCTGGGTTTCACACATCCGGCCAGCGGGGAGCGTATGATGTTCGAGCAGCCGCCGCCGGAGGACTTTGAGATGGCTGTACGACAGCTCAGCACTTGAAACGACAGCGGCACGACAGCTGGAGACATTGAGAGGGCCCTCGGGAGGGCTGTACGGCAGCTGAGTGAGCTGAGGGGCACGTGACCGGTGATGTTTGGAAGGTGTTGGTGGTGGTGGTGGTCGGTTAGAGACCCCTTTCACGTGTGCTGAGCGAGGTACTAGCTGAGACTTGCGGGAAGGGGGCTGTTGCAACTTGTGTGCTGTGCCCAGCAAACTGATGTCTGCATGTCCGTACGAATGCGATTCTAGGTTGGTGCGTGTGCAGTGTTGCGAGCGAGTGGGTCCTTGAAGAGGGACGTGCATTGGGTGCGGGTTGCAGTGATTTTGCTTTGGTGCGACCCTTGGAGCTAAAGTAACTTGAGCACTGGTCGTTGTTTGGTTTGGGGGCTATTCAAAGACTTTGTTCGCTAAAGCGTTGTTTGGTTTGTGGCGTCTGCTTGCATATCGCTGAAGATGGTTTCGCACGTGCATCCGGCCACGCTCAGTCGCTGACTGATGCCGTTTTGGGGGCTAACGAGGTGTAGAGTTAAATGGTGCATGCAAGTATGCGTTGTAGGCTGTTTTGGGTTTCACAGACGTTGCTGCTGACGTCGCGACATGTACCTTGTAAAACTTGGGGGAGATTGCCGTGTAAATTTGGCTTCAGCTATTACTACGTTGAGGAGCCGCTGAGAATGGCGACAGCTAGCGTCAGTCGCATGATAAATGCAAGCATGGGATGTACAGGAGCACCTGTCTGCTTACTGTACGTGCGCGAAGTATACCACATAGAAGTTCATACCGTGAACTTCTAACCGGATCTCTCTCTGACAGGATGTCTGTCAGGCTGCCGTGCGGCTTCAACCGCTCGTTGTTTGAACTAGAATTCTTCAACGGCTGGTAGTTAACTGGCCGTACACGGGGGGTGACATGGATGGCTATTAATTTTGCGGCAAGCACTAGAACCTTAGACAGGACAAGGGTGACATTGCCCTTGGCTCCGAGCAGGTGGTGCCCGGGGCGTACTGACTTGACCAGACTTTACTGATCAGACATTAAACGTTTTAGAACAAGTCCACTAAGCCACCCCGGGCGATAGCTGCAAAGCATTGTGTCTCCGGAGTAATTACACTAACCTTTATTGAAAGAAAGCGGGGACTAGGAGGTTTATTCAGCGAGTTTGAATCCCCATTACTCGACGTAGACCACATACTGGCGGCGACTCGACATATAGGGAAACTATTGTTGACTTCTTTCTGCAACCCTTCCAATGGGTCGCTGCGTTGCGTTGCTGCTCTGGGCTGCTGCTGCCCTGAGCATTGCTACTGGTAGGCAATGCTGCCCACTCGCCTATGCTGCGCAATTTGCTGTTCCCGGCACAATACCATAACAATAATTAGGTAGTGCATTCTAGCTTGATACTTGCTCTTCTATGTTCTGGAAACTGCGCTGCCTTGCCCAAGCTGTCGGCAGCTGTCGCCGCCTTTCAATACCAAAAATGTTCATCTTGCAAAAAGCGTTTGCTTAGAGTTCAATTAATAGCTACATATTATACTTCCGTAATAAGGTTACTTACTTTTTTCTATCGCCCCTACCCACGTTCTTCGTACAGCTTCGGCTTCCCGACTGGACGCTTCCAACACCCGCGCCCACCCTCTCCGCGGCCTGCTCGCCGCCAACGGCTTCCCCTGGTGCCAGTGCCAGACGTACGACTGCAAGTGCAGCCCCTACAAGCTGGTCCTCCAGGAAAGCACCAAGGTAAGCTGGGGCAGGTGGCATGATCGCGCACCCATTTCACCCATCACTTCCCGCATGGATACCTGGCCGCCCGCCAGCCGGACTCTCCGACTGAACCTGCGGCTATAGCTTACCTCTGAGCTATGCCCTCCCAAGAGCACGCACGCCGTTTAATCAATCCCCTAGCACATGTGCCATCCAACAGCACGTAATACATCGCTACCATTGGTCATGTCCTCACGTTGCCTGCTTGCAAGGTAGCCTTCCTCCTGGCTTGCCTTCCCCACCCCCACCCTTCCTGCTCCCTCCCTCAATACTTCCGCAGCTTAACGCCACCACCACCCGCACCTGCTTCAGCATCTCCTACATCGGCTGCGACACCTCTCGGGACTGCTGCCGAGGCCTACTGGGCTCCGTTGACAAGCTCTCGCTGGACACCACCGTCCCCTGCGGCAACAAGGCCAACATCCTGAAGGTCACGGTCAACGGCGCAACGCACCTCTCATGGAGGCCCTACGACCGGGACACGGGTGCGTGGTGGTGGCGCGGTGGTGGTAGTGGGTGGTGGGTGGTGGTTTTGCACAGCGGTTTGTTACCGCCTGTTTGGCCTCTTGGGCCGCCTTCGGCGTCCTTGCAGCGTACATTCCTAGTTGTTGTTGTCATGTCCGATTGGCAAAAAGATCCGGCATGGATGAACGTCTGGCCTTGTTCAAGGCCACATTATGGTGTGCTTACGTGTTTCAATCATCTGTTTGCCATACCCACCGTGCCGTACACAGGATATGAGTTCAAGATCTATGATCTGGGTATGAACAACGCGACCTTTTCCGGATCTAAGATTTGCATCACCACCAAGACCCCTTGCGCCTCGTCCGGCGACCTGTGCACTAACTCGGCAGCACCGAGCAAGGGATGCAGGTACGTTGCTTTACGGCGGTCGGGTAACCTACCTTTCCTACCTCCCAGACTGGGATTAGCAGGATTATCCGTGGCTCAGTAATGAGGTTGACTGTTAGAAACCTTCCAAACCACCTTTTCAGCATTGCTCCCAACCGCTCCTGAACTGCCTTGCAGGTACTCATTCGCAGACACCTCGGCAACTAACTACTGCCCCATCTGCTCCACGGTTACGAGTCTTCCTCCTCCTCCGCCCCCACCTTCTCCTCCGCCGCCTCCACCACCCCCTCCGCCTTCCCCACCCCCACCTTCTCCTCCTCCGCCGCCGCCTCCACCACCCCCTCCGCCGTCCCCGCCACCTCCACCTCCACCCCCTCCGCCTTCTCCACCCCCTCCACCACCACCCTCACCGCCGCCACCTCCACCGCCTCCCCCTCCACCCCCCTCGCCACCCCCACCGTCTCCGCCTCCTCCCCCTCCCCCGCCTCCTCCCTTGGTACCCCCACCATCTCCACCTCCACCTCCTCCCTCGCCACCACCACCAGCCTACCCTTCCTCCTACCCCTCCTACCCCTCCTTCCCCATGCCATTCTACCCATCCATCCCAGCAGTCCCGCCACCCCCGCCGCCCCCCGCCGATCCCTCCTGCAACACCTGCATCAAGATCACCATCATGCCCCCGGCTGTCTTGAGCGGGAACGACCTGTTCACCTTTGGCAACGGCGTGGAGTGTGAGGATCTGGCCGCACGAATCGCGGCTGACATTGAGGAGGTCGCCGCCTATCTGGGTGCTTCCATTCAGCGTCCCTTTGCCCTCGCGACCTGCTCCCCAACGTACGACAATAACGTGCTTCCACGCACGTATCCCCACATGACAATTTGCGGCGCCTTTGCAACCAAGGAAGATGGCGCCAAACTGCAGGGAATCATCTCCGGAGACCTAACGGGTCTCAACTCCTGGGTTAACGGCGTCAATTCTTGGGTCTGCTGGGATCCCAGGGCGTCAGGCTACACCATTTTTGCCGAGATTGAGAACCCCAACGAGTGCCTTTCGGGTGCCGCGGCTTCCTCCTCTTGCGCGCCTCTGAGACCGGATGTGCCTGCTACTCCGCCACATGAGTACGGGTGGCCTCCCTACCAACCCGTTTCCAAACCTCCGGGGCTTCCCCCGACGCCTCCTCCACCACCGCCGCCACCTCCCCCTCCGCCCCCGCAACCGCCTCCGCCGCCCCCTCCACCGCCTCCACCCCCGCCTCCGCCGCCCCCCAGCCCATCACCCCTCCCTCCTCCCCCTCCGCCACCGCCCCCTCCCCGGCCGCCACCGCCCCATGTGCCCCAGCCACCACCACCTCCGCCTCCCCCGCCTCCGCCTCCGCCGCCCCCTCCGTCACCCTCATACCCCCGCTCGTCACCGCCTCCGCCTGTGCCTCCCCCACCCCCACCACCGTATCTACCTTCATCTCCACCCCCGCCTCCCCCACCCCCGCCGCCGCCTCCTCCTTCACCGCCACCGCCGCCCCCACCGCCGCCGCCCCCTCCCCCTTCACCGCCGCCGCCTCCTCCCCCGCCACCACCCCCTCCTCCTCCTTCACCGCCGCCGCCTCCTCCCCCTTCACCGTCGCCGCCTCCTCCCCCGCCACCACCCCCTCCTCCTCCTTCACCGTCGCCGCCCTCACCCCCTCCTCCACCGCCTCCCCCTACCCCTCCTCCGCCGCCGCCTCCCCCGCCTCCACCACCACCACCTTCCCCTACCCCCCCGCCTCCTCCCTCACCGCCGCCTCCGCCCCCACCATCTCCTCCACCTCCCCCGCCTCCCTCACCCCCACCCCCGCCTGCCAAGCCTCCACCACCACCCACCCTGGTGCAGACCCACATTTGCCCCCAAGGGAACGTTGACGTGCCGTACTCTGTTGGAAATCTGTACAGCACTCCAACAACAGACATGTACGGAAACGCCGCTGTGGCCATGTGCGTTAAAGTGGCCAAGAAGACGTGCAAGACGTCCTCCAAGTGCTGCGCTATTGACTTTGCCAAGGTAGGATAACCGGCGCTACATGCACTGCGGAAAAGTGTTTTTGTTGTGTCCTTATCAGACAATGGGTGTTGCAGAAAACATGAAGTATCATTCTCCCTGTCGTTGATCGTTACATGTGTCGTACATGCGTACGCGCTGAGCCGTGACCGCGGCGCTTGAGTCTTGGCATCAGTATCCGGTTGACAACACTGTTGCGTTTCCATGATACGACTACAGGTCGAGCTTCCAATCAACAGCACCTGCAAGCCTGACGTCCGGGAGATCCGGATCAACAACGCCCCAGTTGCGTACAGCTGGGGTGAGTCGACCCGCCCTACTTTTCAACAAACCCTCTCCTTCGTTGTAGTCGAACAGTCAAGAAGTCGTCCCCCGGTTTGCCAACTGTGTTCCCTCCCCGTTGTCATTGCGTTTACTGACGCCGTACGTCCCTTGGTTTGCTTTCCGCAAAACAGGTTTCTACGATACCTTCACCACGCTCAAGTTCGTCAGCTTGACCAAGTAAGGAGTTTTCACGGTTCCTCATCATGTGTCCCCCTATCATGTGTCTCATGTTCCCTGGCCGTCATGTACGGTGTCGTGCAACCCCAACTTTCCCAACTCCTTTCCTCGTCTGTTGACTCTACCTTGTTCCCTCTTGCGTCCAACAACAGGTACATGCCGAGTCCCGATAGCGGCAGTCTCTGCTGGGTGGTGCGTCAGGGCACGTGCGCGCGTCCGGAGACCTTCTGCTACAATGGCCACTGTCAGGTGCGTCGTGAACACTTGCTGTTGCAAAGGTATTGCTGGTGTTAAAATAACTGGCCGCAAATAACTGGTAGTGCTGGTGTTAATACGCATGTGTTTTATGGTGTGGCTGTTACTGGCTATCTATGGTGGGCCTGATGCCACATGTGATCTTCAGTTCATAGCATGTAAACCCTTTGTACATGTGCCTCGTCTCATTGGTGCCTCCCCCATCATGCCCCCGCAGGTGAACTACTATTCCTCTGACAACAAGTGCTGTCCTGCGACTCTGGTATCCTAGGAGGGGGAGGGTTGCGCAGCAGCAGTGCATGGATGACAGACATGGCGTGCACAACATTTACATTATAACGCTTGTGACAAGTGATTGCGAATGAATGAACCTAGATTGCGCACCATTGTGCGGGTCCGAGTCACTTACAACTGAGCCTATACGGCATAGCATGACGCGTCATATTTTTCTGGTCCTACGTGACATGAAGACTTGTACATAGTAACTTGGTTTCCAGACTTATTTCTTCTGCTGCTCCTCTTCTACCTAATGTTGAATTCATCATGCTGGTCTACATGGCTTTTGTTGGTACGGCGGGTTTGAGTTGATGTCTTCATGTCATGCTTCCTCTCAGGATTCTCTCTCATTGTGCACTGCGGGGGGTCAGCAATGGTTGGCCGGGTACTGATTTCGTTAACTCTTGAGGCGAGCTCTGTCCCACTGGACTCAGGCCCAAGATTGAACCTCATTGTAAAGTCTTCTTGATCATGCTACGGAGTTGACCCGTGGGTCAGTAACACAACCCACCGACCACTGTCCACTGTCCACTCTTATTTAGCGAGGTCTGTTTTCGCAATGGAGCAGTAACCTCAGCATGCTAATGCGCCGCTATCTAAGGGAATCCTCCAGCGTCCTATTTAGTCGTCTCCTGTATCGTGGGAAGGTGGATGGAGATGTCCTTTTGTACTTGCCCGCTGCCCTACTTGCCCGCTGCCACACACGTGTGTAGTTCACTTTGGTTCACTTTCCTGGGAACCACTGCGTCCTGGAGGGTTTGGAAGGCAGTGATCAGCGAGGCAGTCTTATCAGCCTGGGGGACGACTGGGGGACAGTAGCAGGGACCATCGTCAGACGTACATCCTAACAGGGCGTCGACCCCAGGGGGCAAGCCGTGTACAAGGCAGGGAAGGCAGGGAGCTGTGTCCTTCAGAGACAGGGACAGGCGACTAGGTCCCAGAGAGACAAATCAGACGTGCCGCCAAACCAGCTCCCTAAAATCCGACATACAGCCACTGCCAACCCAGCACCTGCAACGGGGGCCGGCAACCAGGGTGGGCAGGGTCCCGCGACGCACAGATGCTGCCAAACCAGCACCAGAAAAATCAGCCATAGTCTGAATTGGACAGGACGAAAGTACTTTCAGTCCGCTGACGTGCTAATTAAACCACCAATCACTCTTCCTCGTCCGTTTGGGCCACCGTGTTTGCTTCCTAAACGTCCAAGTCATGCCTAATAGCCGTTGCTGCAGTGTAGGACCCACGTGCACAAGTTCTATGCACGCGTTATACGAAATGCCCCGCCCACATAATATGCCCCACCAAGTATGTGCTATCTACTCGCATCCTGATTTCAATCATATTTGGCGCCTTGCGCACCAAAGGACGCCTGACCAGACCTAGCCGCGCCCTACTGAGGCCCGGGGTATCCCCATTGCGCGTACGGCATCTGTGCAGGCCACTGGTTGTACGGCAGCATCGCAGCCGCCGCCGGATCGTGCGGCGGCAGTAGCAACGGCGGTGCTAGCTGCTGGAACGGCGGCACGGTGTCGTACGACACCTGCATGGCGTCAGCGGCGGCCACAAATGAGGAATCGCCGTGCGCTGCCGCCGTTATGGAGGCTAGCATGTCGCCAGCAGCTGTGAATGGTGGACCCTCATGCCCATGCGGCGGTGGGTAAGGCGCAGGGAAGGCTGCATGTGAATGCCATCCTTGGGTGAGTGGCGGCGCCGGCGCTAGCGCTAGCGCCGGCGCCTCGGCATGGTAGGCTGCGGTTGCGGATGTAGCTGCAGCTGCTGATGGAAGCACAGCTTGTTGCAGTGGGTCACTCCAGTTAAACGCATGCTGCTGCAGAGCGAATGGTCCAGCGGAGGCGACGTCGGGTATGTTGTCGTACGCATGTCCGCCGCCAACACCGTGCGTAAGGGGCAGCCTACGTGACGGCGCCGCCGCCGGCGGCGGCGTGTCTTCGTCTTGGTCGTCGTCGTCAGACCCGGCCGCCGCCGCCGCAGCGGCGGCAAAGACTTTCTCAGCTGCGACTGCCGCCGCTCGTCGGCTACGGCCGCCGCCTGGAGGCGACGGCGCCGCTGCCGCCGCCGCCGCTGCAGCGCGCGTCTGCGTGCGGGAGGCCGGCAATTCTGCTTGTTGCCCGTACGGCAGTTGATGATAAAGTCCTTGTACGGCATCAGCTGGTGCGTATACGGCACTTGCGCTGTGCATGACGGCAGAAGGACGTGCTTGCAGCGGCGGAGGTCCTGGCGGGTCCTTCTGGTTCCGCAGCCGGATGCGAATGCGGCCGGTGTTGCCGCCCACCCCGGCTCCTCCGGCGTCGGCTCCTCCGCCGGACACCGGAACACCGGCGTGAGGCGCCGCAGGAAGAGCGGATGCCGACGGGAACGAAGCGAGCATCTGCATCGGATGCTGTGTGGCTGCTGTACCTTGACCAGCGGCAAAAGGCGGCATCGACAGCAGCGCTGGCGGCGGCGGCATGAAAGTTGGCGGTAGCCTCTCGCTGCCATGACGGGCAGCCTCAACCGTCTCCGTTGCTCCCGTCGCACCAGTGGCGGCAGCAGACCTCTGAAGGCAACGGGCGCTGCGTCGGCGACTACCCCCACCGCCGCCGCCACCGTTGCCACCGTCGTCGCTCTCTGAGTCCCCCTCCTGGGCTTCCTCATCATCCTCCCAGTCGCTTCCAAAACGCGTGCGTTGTCGGGCCCTCGAAGACCTTCGTACCGGCTGCTGCTGCTGCCGCTGCCGGCGGCGTTGTGCTGCCGGTGACTGCAGCGAGCGTTGACTGTTCGGCCGCCGCCGCTGCCCCCGCCGCCGCCCCCGCTCGTCCTCACTGTCCGTGTAGCTTTCATCATCGTCGTCGTCACCTAGCCCCAGCTTTCCGAAATCGTCCGAGCTATCGTCCCCTAGAGCCGCTGCCACGTCATGGCCGCCGTCGTCGTCGTCATCGTCACTGCCGTACAAGGCAGCGACGCCGCGTCTTCGGCCGCCGCTGCGGTTGCGCCTCGGCCGCCGGCCCTCTCCCTCTTCCAGGTTCTCCACTTTTACCTCCTCGCCGCCTTGGAGCGAATGGAAATGCGTCTGTTGCTGTTGCAATCGGCGCAGCTCCCGAGTTTGCTGTGATGGCCGGTGTTGCAACCGCCGATCCTGCTCCTGGCCAAGCAAATAAGCTGCCGCTGCCGCTGCTGCCGCCGCCGCCGCCCCCTCACCACCGCTTTCACCGCCGTACAAACCAGCTGACAAAGGCAACCCCCTTGGCGAGCCCAGCCACTGTCCGGCCGGCGCCTCCAACACCGCAGGGCCCCGCTGCAGCCCTCCCGACAGCCCCTCAGCTGCCGTCGTCGCCGCCGCCGCCATCCCAGCACCATAGTCGCCTTCTCCTCCCTCCTCTGACGGGTGAACCGAGTACAAACCGCCTCTTCTCCGCGGGCCCGTGAAGCCGCCGGCGGCATCCACCCCGCCACGTACAGCTCCAGCTCGTACGGCGGCGGCGGCGGATCTGCCGCCGTGATCTTGCATGTCGTACAGAACTTCCTCCGCTGCCGCCGGGTTCACAGTCTCGGGATCGACATCCAAGGCCACATGCGCCCACAATCGGGAGAGGTCCACCCGCGCTCGCCGTACGAGCACCGCCGCCGCCACTGCCTGTCCTGCCGTACCCCCCAGCTGATGCCGCCGCCGCCGTCGGTGTACGACAACGTCGGATCCGAAGAGGACCATGTCGTCGACGGAACGTCCCGTGAGGGCGGCGGTGAAGTGTAACCGCATCTCCCGAGCGCGCTGAGCGACGAGGGAGTCAGCGCCGTTGAAGCGCTCTGCGTTGCTGACGATGGTGTCCACGTCGTGCCTGCAGCAGTGAGTACGGTAAGGCTTTGTACGGCAAGGCTTTATGGTGCATGTACGGTGGATGCAGGCGGGACGCATGGAAGATGCATGTTGGGAGTGGAACCCACGATTGAATTCCTGCGCCTTGAGGGTCAGCTGGCCCTCGCCGCATATCCAGCTTACCCC
Organism: Astrephomene gubernaculifera; assembly: GCA_021605115.1. Lineage (NCBI taxonomy): Eukaryota > Viridiplantae > Chlorophyta > Chlorophyceae > Chlamydomonadales > Astrephomenaceae > Astrephomene > Astrephomene gubernaculifera. The sequence goes on along the minus strand of BMAR01000027.1, from coordinate 436,022 downwards.
TATCGAAAGCCCTGCCGAGAACCCTGTCGAGCCCCTGTCGATAGCGCGGTTCCATCCATGGCGCCCTTCCACCCGCCTGCTCACCTGACTGCTGCCAAGGAGCGGTAGAATGAGTCCTGCAGCCGCTTCTGAACCACGTCCAGTCCAAGAGGCAGCGGAACCATCACGTTGTACGGCACCGGCCGGCGGTCTCCGTCGGAGCAGGGGAAGGTCGCCTGCGCGTTTTCATATACATTGGTGCCACGTGGTTTGAGCAAAGGGTGCGTATACGTATATACGAATCTTGCTGTTGCAACAAAACGTGGGGTTTTTAGCACATTCGGTACGTGATATACCAGAATGACGACCCGGCAGCGGTCAACCAGACCTAACTAGAACGCACCGTAGGAGGCGGGCACTGGAAGAACAGCCCGAACAACCGTTCATTCGCAAGCAGCCGCTCCAGCGCACGTCGAGCCGCCGTCGCCTGCTCCTCCGCCCATCCGCCACCCAACTCCAAACCCAGTTCCGCCGCCGTGGGTGTGGCCGTCACAGCTGAGGAGGACGCCGAGGGCCCAGCGGTGACGTCAGCAGCGCTGTCAGCAGCAGCGGCGGAGGCGACGATCTCGTCCGCCTTGGCGGCAGCGGTGGCGCGGGAGTAGCGTACGACGTCCTCCCATGAGGAGGTAGCCGGCAGCATGTCCCAGGGACTGACGCTACAGGTCTCATCTGCAAGCGCGTGTGGTAACCAGGAAACGTTCTACCGGGCTGACAAGTCACATGTGGTAAAGCTTCACCACCAGGACGAAGAGTGGTTTGGACGGGTCTACTAGATCAAGCAACGGGGTTTGGATCAGCAGCCCTGCAGCCGCCCACACACGCTGTTCAAAGCAACGCACGAGGCCCCATCCGTCTTCACACACTGCACCTACCTCCGTCATCCCACTGCACCGTGTACCGCTCCCAGAGCTCCTCGCACTGGTAGGGCTGTTTCACCGGCGGAGGCACCCCTTGCCACTGCGCCGCCGTCAGGGTGGGGTATAGCCGGTCTCCAACCACCACTCCGCCGCACCAACGACCCTCTCCTACGCCTCCGCTACCACTGCCGCTGCCACCGCCAGCATCAGCAGCAGCTACAGCAGTATCTGTCGTACCTCCGTTTCCAGACAACCAATAGACCTAGGAGAATAGGATAGGAAAAAGAGGGATACGCTAGGCAAGTCAGCGTAGACGCGGAGTAGGCGTAGTAGAGCTGAAAGGTGACCCATGGGTCAGGACAGGGTGAGACTCCATTTCCGACACCTAACCAGCACCTAATGCCACGTGGCCGTGGCGCCATCGCCCGCCACGCCACGCCAGCAACCCCCACCCCCCGGACGCCCGCCCTCACCTGGCATCTCTCCCCAATGCGCCAGCCCTTGCCCACCGCCCGAAGGAACCTCGGCAGGGGAACCAGGAACTCGGGTTGGTCGGGGGCGGGCGGCGGCAACTGTACGGAGAAGGAGACACCGGCGAGGGAGCCGCCGCTTGCTGGACCCAGTTGAAGCTTCAGACTGCAAGAAGGATTAATAAATTGGTCAAAATGGGGATTCAGAGCACATCTGAAAGAGTTAATACCAGAGGTAGTGGTGCCGGTATGTGGAAAACAACTACCGGTATTGTTGAGTCGCGGCAAAACGTCCATGCTAGCAATTGTTATCGGCGGCTCCAGAGACGCTCACTTTGCCGCGGTCCGCAGGGTGCCATCTCGCAGCACCTCAAACCCAAGCTCCGTCACCATGCACGGCTCGAAGGGCCGCATGCCTGGCAGCAGCAGCCAGGGCCGAGCAGTGCGGGTGTCGCAGGAGGACTCCAGGAGCCTGCGGGGGGGGGTCAGAGATAGACCAGAACCACAGGTTAGGGCAAAGCAATGGGGATGGAGGGAAGTAGTTTGCCATGAAACAGATAAGAGAGGACACACTAGGGCGTGCAGGGCGCGGCACGGCGTGAGGGTATGTGAGGAGGGAGGTGGCATTGTGAGGAGGGAGGTGGCGGGAGCAAATGGCGCGGGAGACCCTAGGGAAGAGCACACCTACCCCTCATGCGCCGCCCTCACATACACCAGCTCGTCCCCGAGCTGAGGGCAGTAGAAGTCCGGCTGGTAGGAGGTGCACTGCGGGGGGCGCCGCCATGGGGGGAGAGCGAGGGGAAAGAAGGGGAAGAGGGTGACGAACATCGCGCGTTGGGGTTAACGAGCACGGGTTAACGAGCACGGGTGAACCCCACCCCCGCGGCTCAGTTTATCTAACCCCTGCGACATCACCTAAATCAACATCGCCATGTGTCATCATCGTCATGTGGTGGTTTAGCTTACTAAACCCGTCACCTGCAGCCATCTCCGCCACCCACCTGCAGCCACATATAGCACTGCAGCGGCCTAGGTCGGGAGCCCCCGGCCTCGTGCGACCTCTTCCGAGCCACCTGACGCAACTGTCCCAGGTCCTCCTCATCCTCCTGCTCCTCCTGCTGCTCAACCTCCTGCGCTACGGCAGCAGCAGCAGCAGCAGCACCACCACCACCACCATACGCATGCTGCATGCCACGATGAGCTGCTGTTACTGCTGCTCTCGCCGCCGCCGCCGCAGCAGCAGCCCCCGCAGCTGCATCACCGGGGACCTCACCTGCCGCCGCTGCTGCCGCCAACCGCTGTTGCTGCTGCATTTGTTGCCGCCGTAGCTGCGCTTCCCGCCGCTGCTGACGTCGCTGTTCATTCCTTAGCTCCCGCTGCGCCCGGAGCGCCGCCCGTCGCTCGCGCTCGCGTTCCCGCTGTCGCTGCCGCTGCAGTCGCTGACGCGCGGCGGCCTCAGCGTCACTGTCGTACTCGTCGTCGTCCTGGGCCTCCTCCTCCAGATCTGAAGAGCCGCTGTACTCCTCGTCGCCTTTACGATGTCGCGCCTCCTCAGCTAATACGTCGTCGTCGTCGCTGCTGCCGTACGAGTCGTCGCCGCCGTCGCCGGCGCCGTACCGGCGCTTGCGTCCACACAGCCGAGCGGAGCGGCGGATCCTGTACGACATACACACACGACGGATACGAGATATTACCGTAACGGCAGAAAGGCAGGCACTGGCCTTATTGAGACCAAAAGCCCCACGCGCCTCACTGTGTCCGTATCAGGCACGCCCTCTCACCTTTCCTGCTCTTGCTCGCCCTCAACCCCCTCGCTTTGACTCCTCTCACGTCGGCTGCTGCGTCTCAAAGGCCTACCCCCGCCGCTACCACCGGCTGCCTCTCCGCCTCCGCCACTGCCGCCGGCATCGCCACCGCCGTCGCCACCACGACGGAGCCGACGGCGACGTCTGCGGTCGCTGCGGGGTCGTCGCCGACCACCAACACGGCCACGTCCATCGGCATCGCTATCTAACAACAGCAGCTCTTCTTCATCTTCGTCGTCTCGGCCACCCGCGCCGTCCTCATCACTGGATGACGAGCTGCTGCTGCTGCTGACGCTACCACCTCCGCCGCCGCCGTCACTGATGTAAATGACGTCATCATCGTCGTCATCGTCGCCGCCGCCGCCGTCGTCGCTGCTGCTACTAGGGTCGTCACGATAGCGGCGACGGCGGCCGCCGAGGCTATCGTCGGAGTCGGCATCGTACAACGCCAGCGGCAGCGGCGCCGCCGTCGGGTCGTCAACTATCAAGTACACACCTCGGGGGACGGTGACAGGGGCGCCGACGGCGGCTGCGTTGGTAGCGCCGGCGGCGCCGACTGAAGCAGGCCGGCCAGTGCCGACGACGCCACTACCGCCATGACGACCATTTGACCGCCTTGCTCCTGTTGTATACCAGTAAGTCATGGGAACAAGCCCCGCCCATGTTAACCCACGGTTAGTCATCAAAGGAAACTCGCCAAAACAACCCTCAACCCTGTACCTCCTCCTCCTCCACCCACGCACGCCGCCCCAAATCATGCATGCACGACCCTACATGCACGCCCCCCGATCATAAATGCACGACGCCCTCACACATACATGCTCTGCATGCCATTCCCCCCCGTTCCGACTCACGGCAAGTCATTGGACACCCCCCACCCACCACACCCCGCACACACCCCACACATGCATGCTCTACATGGACCCCTATGGTCTCCTATGGTTTGGTATGGTCTTTGACCCCCACCACCACCACACCCACACCCACACCCACACACCACACCCCGCACGCACCCCTGGGCTGCGGCAGGTCGGGCCTCGTCAGCGCCTCCAGCGCCGCCATGTGTCGCGCGTACGCCCGGTTGACGGCCTGGTGCACCGCCGCCTCGCCGCCGCCCTGCTCCACCGCCAGCCAGGAGGCAGCGGCCAGGGTGGGCGGGTGGGTCAGCAGGGCCTGCAGGGGAGGAGGGAGGGAGGGAGGAGAGGCAGGGGAAGGAGGGGGAAGGCAGGGGGAAGGCAGGGGAGAGGGAAGGAAGAAGGTAAGGGGAGAGCAGAATGGGCAGTGGGATAATTTACCGGTCTTTGCCTTGCACCGGCAGCGACCTGTAATCCCCTCCGCTGGTTACCCATGCCTGCCTGCCCCCCCTCTCACCGGAGGCAGCGGGTGGTCCCTATCCACGGGGTGCGGTCGCGGCAGCCCGCCCAGCCTGCTGGCCGCGTATGCCGCCTGCAGCTCAATCGGGTGCGGGTGATTGGCGTAGTCGCACAGCAGCTGGCGGGTCATCAGGTGGGGCGGCTGCTGGGTGAGCTCGTCGAGCACCCAGCTGAGGGGAGAGGAGGTGTGGAGGGGGGGGGCGGAGGGGAGCGGTGGGGCGGGTGAGGTCTGAACGGAGCTGAGAGCGAGGAAACACGAGATGAATGAGCGTCGTGGGCAGCAGCAGCCAGCCAGTGGTGCCACTTGCGAAGCCGCCACGTTCCCCAACAAGACCTCTCCCTCCATTTGTCGCAAATACACACCCCTACCCCACACACGCCCTCGTCTTCCCACATACCCGTTGGCGTCCCGCAACAGTCCGTTGTAGTCGGACGCCAGGAACTGATCGTACGGCGAACGTGCCATGACGTCAGCCGCCGCCGCCACGGGGATGCCGTACACATGCAGCTGGCCTGCCGTATCCGTGACGGCCAGCTGGGCGCCGTCGGGGGAGAAGTGCCCATCCACCAGTTGCATGGGGTCAGTCCAGCGGCCTCGGCCCGGGAAGGTGTCTTGCGTGCTGAATCTGCATATGCATGGGGCGGCGGGGTCGAACACGGTACCGGTAGCTGACGCTTCAGTCCATGTTTGCTTCATGTTTGTCACAGACCATGGCTTGCCGAACAGACAAAAACAACAACAGGTCCGCATAATCACCAGCAGCAACAGAAGCAACGAATACGCACTTCAGGCCGCACTCTACTGACCACACCACGACGCGTGTGCCGTATCCTCGTACCCACATTTTGAGGGCTGTCCCTGCCAAGACGTCCCACAGAATGGTCCGCCCGTCGTAGCCTCCCGACATGACCAGTCGCGGGTCGTGCGGATGCCCCTCCACCACATGCGCCTGCGTGCCGTACAATGTTGTACGGCATAACAATTAGTCGGTTATTGACGTTTGAAGAAACACGGGGGGTCTGACGGTTGCACGATTCCATCTGTAAACGTGACATTGCAGGGCAGGATCTGTCTGCATTGTCGTACACCGAATCTCTGTTGTCGTGTACCACCTACCTGTGCCGTATGCTCCAGCAGCGTGTGTGTTGGCTCCCCGGACCGCGCGTCCCACACCCGCACGCTGTTGTCCGTCACCGCAGCCACCACTCGGGAGTCGTCCAGGTTCCAGGCCACCTGAGGGCAGGGGTCACAAAGGGGGGTGGGTCGCAAAGGTCACAAGGAAGCTGTCACGTGCGATTCACGAGTCCTGTGGTGACCCCTGCGGTTACCGGTACCAGCAGGGGCTACTCGGGATTGCTGCTCATACATCGTGCATAACGCAAACAACACAAAATAACACAAATTCGTTAATCAAAAGGGGAGATGACAACCGGTACCGGTACGCTCACTCCTGCCTGGCTGACAGCCTGCCTTGGTAATCCTCATCATCCAAACCACACACACGTGACATGGGTACTCGCGGTACTCGCGGTTCACATGCGAACCTATCCCAACTGCTTGCTCTTGTTCTACTCAACTACACACGTGACATGGGGGCACATGGGGGCACGTGGGGGCGCATGGGGGCACCTGCCTGGTTGATGGCGGGGCGCGGCGGCGGCCTCCGCTTGAGTCGCGCCTTGCGGATTTCCTCTTCGGTTGGCGGACATGTCAGGTTGAGCGCCTCCCGCCACAGCCACTGCAGCGACCCGGGCTGGCTGCCACTGCCGCTATCACCTCCACCTCCACCACCTCCTCCTCCTCCCAGACTGCCTCCCTCATGCGGGCCCTGGTTGAGAGCAGCAGCAGCCGGGGCAGCAGGGCCCTCGCGCCGAGCTGGCTGCCGCTGTTCAAGCCGCCAGACCTGCACGCCAACACAAGGGGGGGGGCGAGCGGTGCATGTTCAATAGCCCAGCCGACGTGTATGGGACTCCAGCCGACATGCATGTGGGTGCAAAACACCTCCACAGACTACCTACTCCAGCCTACCTAGTAGCTTTCCTTTCCCCGCTGCCCCCGCCCCCTACCTACACCCCCTACCTTGACGCATCCGTCCTTGGAGGCGGTCGCCACGCAGCGCCCCTCGTGGCTGAACTCAATGAACACGATGTCGTTGTGGTGGCCCGGCAGCAGAGTCAGCTCCTGTTGGGTGGGTGGGTAAAAATTATACATAATGAGACTCTGACGAAGCAACTGACGGGGGGTGGGGGGGTGGGAGGAAACTGGTTGCCCGAGTAGAAACGTGCGTAGGCGTATGCGTGTCAGAAAGCACGGCAGGGATTCGAAGCAGCCCATCCCTTGCAGCTTGTCCGTTTCCTCTTCACCCCTTGCAGCTTGTCCCACCGTGGGCTGCGGCCACTCGCGGCCCTCCCAGGCGGCCGCCAGCGACTGCGGCTCCGCACGCGGCCCTGCAGGCGCTGCTTCTCCGCCTCCGCTAGTATGACTGCTACCAATATCACCACTGGCACTCGCACCAGCACCAGCAGAAGCAATAGCAGCAGCGCCTGCACAGCTGTTGCCGGCACCGCACACACCGCCGCAATCCATGTCGCCAACCTTCATCTGGAAAGAGGAGGTGTCGTTGTTGTTGTTGTTGTTATCATGCTGCTGTTGTGGCGGTGGCGGCAGCAGCAGTGGCTGCTGCTGTGACCCCTGCAGCTGCTGCTGCTGCTGCTGTGGCGGTGGCGGCAGCAGCAGTGGCTGCTGCTGTGACCCCTGCAGCAGCTGCTGCTGCTGTGGCGGTGGCGGCAGCAGCAGTGGTTGCTGCTGTGACCCCTGCAGCAGCTGCTGCTGCTGTGGCGGCGGCGGCAGCAGTAATGGCTGCTGCTGTGACCCCTGCAGCAGCTGCTGCTGCTGTGGCGGCGGCGGCAGCAGCAGTGGCTGCTGCTGTGACACCTGCAGCTGCTGCTGCTGCTGTGGCGGCGGCGGCAGCAGCAGTGGCTGCTGCTGTGACACCTGCAGCTGCTGCTGCTGTGACCCCTGCTGCAGCTGCTGCTGCTGTGGCGGTGGCGGCAGCAGTAGTGGCTGCGATGGCGGAGGGGGCGGAGTGAGGTCCCAGTGCCATACACACACGGTGGAGTCGGAGCCCCCCGCCAGGATGAAGGAGCCGTCCGGCGACCAGCAGCAGCACAGGAAGCTCAGGTGCGCCAGGGGCTGTGGCTGTGGCTGTGGCTGGGGTGCAGCTGCTGCTGCTCCTGGCGCAGGCTGTTGAAGAGGGGAAGGGAGGTGGAAAGGACGGAAAGCAGAGGGAAAGGCTTGTTGGTGGGTGGAGATGAGTGAAGGGGGTGTTGTGTTCCCGCCCGGCCCGTAGTGTGATGGTGATAAGGATGTTACGTGGTGGGGGCGCGGCTACGAGGCTTGTCACAGACCAAGTAAGTCCCAAACGAGTTGGGGACCCAGTGTGGACACCTACACATACCCCCTCCCTCGCACGCACGCATGCATGCGCCTAGCCTCCGCCTTTAGAAAACACATTCCCCCCACATACCTGCCCCTGTCCTGCCGCTTGGTTAGCTGCAGCACTGCCTCCGCCCGCTCTTCCTCTTCCACCTCCTGCCCCTTCTGCTGCCACTGTCCCGCGGGTCGCCCGTGCTCCGCCTGCACCCGTCGCTGCGGGTCCTGCCACTGGCGCCGCTGCGGTTCCCGCCGCCTGGCTCCCAGACGGACCCGCACCTCCGCCATTTTCTCTCCAGCCATTGCCGCCAGCATTGTTACCACCAGCAGTATCCCCGCTGCCGCTACCGTTGCCACTGCCCCCAGCGGCGGCATCCAGAGTGCTGCCGGCATGCACCCCGGCCGCCCCGCCAACCGTGTCAGTGGCTGCAGTGGTGGCTGTTGTAGGAGGGGCGTCGGTTGTGGCGGTTGCGGTTGTGGCAGCGGCGCCCGTGTGGGGGCCACCAGTGCCGGTGGGGGGGCTGGTAAGGGCGCTGAGTGGGTCGGGTGTGGGGCTGAAGAAGCCGCCGGCCGTGGGGCTGAGCATATCGGCGGGACCTGGGGTGTGTGTTGGGGAAAAGAGGTTTGGGGTGCGTGCGTGCACACGCGAGGGAAGGAGAGGACTTCTTGGCTGCAATGAACCTCAACAGCACTTCCGAAAACAAAACACGCGCTCTAACACGGTTTCATTGTGCGAAGCAACTACACGACGGTACGAAACGAGCGCGCTCAACCGCCTCCGCAACGCTCCCAGCACCTCCCAAATAGCCATGCACAAAGGAGCGGGCTTTCCCAGACACTAAATAGCAAGATGCCTTACCTCCATTCTGCTGTTCCGGCACTCGCCCCTCCTCACCCTGCCCCTGCTGCTGCCCCCGCGGCTGCCCCGTCACGCCAAACGACGCGCCGGGTCGCAACACCAGCGCAGCGACTCCTGGGTCACGTGCGTTCCAGATGCGGCATGTGCTGTCAATGGAGCAGGACAGCAGCGCCTCGGGCAGGTGCGGGTGGAAGTCGAGGAAGGAGACGGCGGCGGTGTGGCCAGACAGCACCGACACCGGCCAACCCAGGGTGTCCTCCTGTTGGGTGGGCGGGAGGAGTCGGGCAGGGGGCCGATGCAATTGGGAGTACAGGGTTAAAAGAGATGACTATCGTGTTATGACTGCCGTGTTGTGACAATGCATGGCGGTCGTAACGAAGGCCGTCCAGCCTGCCGCGGCAACCAACGGCTGCTTCCTCCCTCCTTTCCTCCTCCCCTCTTGTAGCACCCTGCCGCCTCATTGCCCCTTGATCTGCCATAAGTCGTTATTTCTATGGTTTGATCTACTTTGACCCCCCCATCGGGCCCACCTGCAGGCTCCACACCCGGATGCTGCTCGCCGTGTCCCCAGAGGCCAGCAGCCGGTTGTCGGCGCTGACGGCAAAGTCGGTGATCTCCGCGTCATGGCCGCGACACGACTTGAGCAGCACCCCGGTCAGTGCAGACCAGATCTGGATGGGTGGGATCCGGTTGGGTGGGTGTTGTACGGCGATGTACGGCATGGCGTGTTGTGCGGCATGTGCGTATGAGATCGGAACTACTGTCGTACAATAACTCCCGTTTTCCCCAGGGCTGTGCATGTATGGTTCATACCTTGACGATGCAGTCGTCGCTGCCCGTGATGATACGCTTGCCCGTGTTGTCGTACGTGCAGCAGTACACGGCAAGTCGGTGCCCCCGAACCGTCTTCAGGTGCCGCATCTGTCGACACACCGGCCCCGTGAGGAGCCCCCCGGCGGCTGTAGCAGCCACAGCACCGCTAGCACCGTTCGCAGCGGCTGTTGCTGCAGCAGCAGCGACACCTGCCGTACCGCCAACAGCAGCAGCCACAGCACCGCTACCAGCAGCGCCGCTGGCAGCATTCCCCCCCACACCCGTACCCGCAGCAGTACCGCATCCCGCCGAGGTGTGCAGTGCGCTGCTGGCCAGGCGACCCCGGGCCATGCCGGTTTGCCGTACCAGGATCTGGTGGGGCAAGCTGGCCTGTTTAAAGGAAAGGAAAAGAAGGGAAGGAGATGGGGACGGGGGACGGAGGTCGGGGGTCCATGGGGAGGTGGTGTTGAGGAGGGTGGCCTGGAAGTGGGAGGGGAGGAACGACTCGGGAGAAGGCTGGGGGGTTGATGGGGAAGATGCAACGCTCCCAAGAGCTCATGTCAAGAGCTTGGCAGGAAGGCCGAGGGTCAGGCTGGGGACTACCGGTAGGGTCCCACCTACCTGTGTGGGAGGCCGTCGCCACCAGATGGGCAGGGGAGGCTCCGGGCAGCCCAGAAGGCCATGTTTGCCAGGAGCCGTCAAGCTGACAACCTGGGAGCGAGGGAGAGGAAAAGAGGAGATCATGGCGGGGTGTGTAACGGGCGATGTGGGTGCAGTACGGCAGAAAGTGAGGCTTTTGACTGTTGGAAGGGAGCGACTGCCAGGACTGCTGTGGGTCAGGAAAATATGGCGGTGAACGTGGCCTGTCCCCCAACTGTAGATAGCTAGATAGGTAAGTAGATAGATAAGGGAATCGGATACACGAGCCTCACCTGGATGCTTCCATTTCCGTTAGGCTTATCCTGGGCCATAAGCTTGCCCAGTAACTGTTGGAGGGCGTCTGCCGGGACGTGCGAATGCACGCTGCCATGCTGGGCAAATGGAACCGGCTGCACGTTCCCTGCGGAAGCGAGACAAGCATTCTTTTTCTCTGCATGACTCTGATATCTCGATGCTTGTAGGATGAATGATGGCTGCCAAGGAAATAGACGGGTATGCTGCAGCTTGTCCTTCCGCTTACCAGCAATGTCGACGCGCGTTGGCAGCAACCCATGCTTCGATGCCTCTTCTTCTAGTAACCGTACAGTCCCAGTCAATGGACCGGATGACAGGGCACGCCATATCAAGAAGAGCAATTCGGACTCATCCTGCAATGACAGCAGTAACAGTTGGCCACCGCCCTAACCGCATGACCGCTAGGCTAGGCTATATAAATAGTAGATGGACATTGCTGCGCCGGTCTAGTTGGGGTTGGCGACCAGACCGAAATGCAATGCCATCTCTACTCGCGTTTCTGATAAATTGCAGTCCAACCGATCCGCAAGAACAAGCGCTTATGCAAGACAATACTAGCTCGGTGCACCGTGTAACAAGGACAGACGACCCACTCACCATATCCGCCTGTTTCCTGCCTCCGCAACTGCTTTTCAACTTTCAACTGAGGATATGTAAGCCATCTGCCCCGCCCAACCGCCCAACAGAAGGTCACAGGGGCTTCCTCGAGGGCGATGAACCACGGGTGACTAGCATACGGTGGGTGCCCTTGGGCAGCAGTAGCAGAACAGTGTATGAGGGGGTTTGGAAGTGGCTAACAGGATACGGGTGTAACGGTGGAATCGAAGGGTGGTGAGACAATACTCTCAAAGTCGTTTTTAAGACGCCATAGCGCGAAAGGAAACGCCCCCCAAAGCCATGTCTTAAGCCCCTGTCCAGAACTTAGTATAGGTACGTAAGCAGGTTTGTTTCGGGTAAAAGGAACGCTTTTCCTCGCCTTGCGCATGAGTTGGCTTGCGCTCCGAGACCATTAAGCTGCACCATATGCTGCCCCTTACCTCCGAAAGATTTCCTTTTTGGCTTAAAGCCAATTGGTGTTATTAGGACACCTTTTGTCTAAACCTGGAACCGATCTTTGTTACTGGTGTAAGTTGGAAAATATAGGTTAGTGCTCAACCCCCTTAGCTTACTAGTCCCAAGAATGGGGAAGAAGAAAGCAGTTCTGCTTGACTTGCCCGATGCGGATGATGAAGAGAGCACCGGCCCGGCGGCGGCAATTGAGGAGGCAAAGCCCCAACCTGCGAAGGGCAAGGCTAAGAAGCAGCAAAAGGGTAAAAAGGGCAAGAACGCCTTTGGTGATGACGATGACGATGATATTGATCCACTAAAGAAAGCGCCAGTTGAGGACGATGAGGAGGAATCGTCAGTCCGGGCCAAGCCAAAGACCAAGGGAAAGGCAGCATCGAAGCCTGCAACGTCTGCCTTCGCTCTTTTGGGCGGGGAGGATGATGACGACGATGAGGAAGTGGAGAAAGTAGCCCCGAAGAAAGCAGCTGGCAACAAGAAGGCGACGAAGAAGGCTGGGTTTGCTGCCCTTGACGACGATGAGGAAGAGGAGGAAGTGGCGTCTAAGCCGGCTAGCAGCAAGAAGGTGAGCCTTTAGTCCCTGCATGGCCAGCATCTCGGTGTTGCTGGTTGCGGCTCGGTCGTTTATTCAGACGATTGGCTATCAGTTCGCGATCTTTTGAAGTACAAGCATGGAAGAGGATTTTGCATAAGCTACTAGAGCTGTGTAGCCCGCTGGGTGTTGCGTGCCGTGCTTACGTTGCTAGTGGAATTTGGAAGGCTAGCGCTTACTCAAACCCTGTTGGAAGCCCTGCAAAGTCCACACCTCCCCCACACCCTCACCCTGCATCCGCCACTGACCAAGCCGCCCTACACTACATGATCCCCTCCTCTACACACCGCCCCTTGCCATCGTTTCCTTGCCTCTTCCTCCTTGCCCCCTTGCCTCCACAGGGAGCAGCAGCAGCCTCGGGCCCCGGCCTGGTGGTTGCAGAGGTGCTCAACGTGCAGCCGCACCCCAAGGCCGACCGGCTGCGGGTGGTGGACGTGGACTGGGGCCGGGACATGTCGGTGGTGGTCACCAACGCAACCAACGTGGAGGAGGGCATGAAGGTGGTGTACGCGGTGAGTGGTCGAGGGAAGGGCCTGGAAGGGAGGAGGGGGACAGGCTTAGAGAATGCGGTGGGTTGGAGTAGGGTTGAAGGGGGGTTGCGGAGGGGCTAACGAAGGCACGGCTTCAGGGGCGTGTAGGGCTGGGTGTTCGTGGGTTAAGAATGGCTTACGCCCCGACCCAGATCGCCTACGCCCTGGCCCAGATGGCATACGCCCTGACCCAAATCCGTCAGGCACCAAGATGTTACATGGCAATTTTGGGCGACCATACATGATCTGTCCGTTCCTCTTTACACCGTTACTAAGACCGGCAACCTTCAGCTGCTGCATTGCATTCCCCTCCATGCCATTACCGTCACCAGACCTCATCCATGTACTGCAACCCACGATTTCAACATCACCTCGTCCCTGTTTATCACCTGTTGCCCCTTCGCAGCCCCTCGGCACCACCACGCCCGGCAGCGGCCTCAAGATGGAGCGCAAGCAGCTCAAGGGTGTGGACAGCTTTGGCATGCTGTGCTCCGCGTACGATATTGGCTGGATCCAGGATCCAGACAACGTGCTGGTGGTGCTGCCGGACGATGCGGAGGTGGGCGAGCCCTGCCCCAAGCAGCCGCCAAAGGTGCGAGATGAGCGGGAGGGGGTTGGGTTGCGGGGGTTTAGTAATGGAGAGCGGGGTGGGGGATCGGACGTGTGGTGAGGTGGGCAGGAAGTAGGTGTGAAGGGTCACATGGTGGGCTGGCTCCTTCACGTAGCGCCCATGTTTCCACGACAGCAGCACGGATGCCACGAAGGGCATTGCAGTCTTAGTTGAGGTCATGGCAGTGATAGATGCATGGGCCTGGGTAGCTGTCAACTCCGGCCCACATAGCCTGACGAAGTGGGTCGTGCTTTTTCTGACTCGCAGGGCCTGAAGTCTAAGCTGCCTGGTGCCGCTGCTGAGGAGGAGGAGGAGGAGGAGGAGGAGGTGGCGCCGGTGGCAGCCAAGAAGGAGGCTGCTAAGGGCGGCAAGAAGAAGGGCAAGAAGGGCGGCAAGGACATGAGCATCCTCTTTGCGGCCCTAGAGGAGGATGCGGAAGGTGGGTTTCATAGCATGACGAGGCGCACCGGTGCTAAAGAGCATCGGACGGACGAATGGGAGCGAGTAGTGAAGATAACATCGGGGTGTTTACGAAGAGTGTTGTCCATACGCCTACATGGTTTCCACGGGTGTTATGACGTCCTGGAGGTGTGTCTAAGCTTGGGCGCTTGCTTCCCTCTCTTCAGGCGTCCCAGCGGCTGAGGCAGAGGAGGAGGACGAGGAGGAGCAGGAGGAGGCGCCAAAGCCGAAGCCTAAGGCGGGCAAGGATAAGAAGGGCAAGAAGGGTGGAAAGGACATGGACAGCCTGTTCGCGGCATTGGAGGAGGACGCGGAGGGTAAGGTGGCTTGGGTTGTGACGGCGAGGTTTAGTAGCTACAGCTTGGTGTTGGTACATGCCCCAAAATGTGGCCTTCCCTTGTCTACATGTGACTGGAGACCGCGGTTTGGCGCAGCTTTGCTCCCTTACTAACCCCTGCTTGCCCTCCACACCTCCTGTTGCTGCTGCTGTGCCGACGCCAGGCTCCGCTGTGGCAGAGGCGCCGGAGGACGATGCGTCGGAGGAGGTTCCCGCGCCGAAGCCCAAGGCTGGCAAGGACAAGAAGGGCAAGAAGGGCGGCAAGGACATGGACAGCCTGTTCGCAGCCCTGGAGGAGGACGCTGGAGGTAAGCCTTTGCCTCCAGAACTCGAGAAGAGGGTTGCTACTTGAGTCCCCTATGTACCCGTCGTCACATGTAACGGCGCGATCCGGCGTATGGCTGCAGCTTTGCCTTGCCTTGCCTTGCCCTGCATGTACGACTTAGCAGCGTCTTTTAGACGCCAACATGGCAAAGTGGGATGCACTTACATGCCATGCTGCCACCCTCCTGTCATACCCTCCCGACCTAAACAGCCTCCGCTGCAGCTGCTGCTCCTGAGGAGGAGGCCGAGCCGGAAGTCAAGAAGAAGGAGGGCAAGAAGAAGAAGGGTGGCAAGGACATGGACAGCCTCTTTGCAGCCCTGGAGGAGGACGCTGGAGGTAGGAAAGGGTTGGGTGGCGAGGAAGACTGGGAGGGGCCGCACACACGCAAGAAGGGCGGCAAGAAGGCGGGCGCCTCGGCGGCTGTGCACGCATCAGGGACGTAGGACGTACTAGGGCATGGCTACCAAGCCGCAATAAAAAAACACGGAGCACCTAAACCGCTGCCTCCATATTCCTGATGTGCCGTACAGTGCCCGCGGCCGCTGCTGCTCCTGAGGATGAGGAGGCGGCTCCCAAAAAGAAGAAGGAGAAGAAGAAGAAGGACATGGACAGCCTGTTCGCAGCGCTAGAGGCGGACGCTGAGAGTAAGCTGCCCCCGTGGTAGTCTCTTTGTGTGGGGTCCACATGAGCTAGGGGATCCTGCCGTTGCATGAGCTGCATGGGGCGCTCAATAGATCCCATGTCGTCTGTGGGGTGGTTACCACTTGAGGCTCAGAACGCATTAGCCCTGAGACTCCCTTTTGGACCTTGGATAGAGGGACGTTGCCTGGGAGCGTATCAGCGTTCAATACACCTGACATCCTAATTCTTGGGACCCCTCCCTAACTCCCTCACACCACCCACAGCCGCGGCTGCGCCTGAGAAGCCCGCAGCCGCTGCTGCTGAGAAGCCGGCTGCCGCTGCTAAGGGCGGCAAGGCAGCTGCCAAGAGCAAGGAGGAGGAGGAGGTGGATGCGCTGCTCGCGGAGCTGGACAAGCCCAAGGAGCAGGCGCCTGCTGCAGGTGGGACTCTGGGCCCAGCTAAGCTGCTTCTGGATCTGAATCCGGGCGGAGGACGACGGACGACGTTTTCTTAGTCGCATGGCATTTAGCATGTCAATTGGCCTAAGACGCTGGGCTTGAAACGCATACAGTTGGTCCGTCTTGGCAGGGTTGCCACGTTATCGACATTGACTTTGTCCCTTGGCCCTGCGCCCATGCCGCCCTAGCAGGCAAGGGCAAGAAGAAGAAGGGAGGCAAGGGCGGCAAGGCTGAGAAGGAGGATGAGGACATTGACGCGCTGCTGGCCATGATTGACGGCCCCAAGCAGCAACAGCAGCAGCAGCCCAAGACGGAGGCTGCTGCGGCACCTGCAGCAGCAGCAGCCCCCGCCGCTGCTGCTGCTCCAGCGGAGGAACAGGCGCCCGCGGAGGCGGCTGATGAGGCAGGGGAGGAGGGCGAGGAAGGAGGCGAGGGCGGTGAGGGCGGCAAGGAGCTCACTGCGGCTCAGAAGAAGAAGCTGAAGAAGAAGCAGAAGGAGAAGGAGAAGAAGGCCGCTGCTGCAGACGGTAAGGTGCTGCCGCTCGTGTGGCCTGTGTTGTGGGAACTCTCGGATGGTCTTTGCGTGTTGGACGATGGTATGCATGGACGCTGCAGTGGATCAGGCTTTGCGGGTACGACAGCTTCAAATTATTTGGGTGCATGTGCATGACCGCCTTCTCTGCTACAACTCAACAACTGAAACCCCTCACCACCACCACTACCGCCGTTGTCTTCCGCGCCGCCTCTCTCGCCCCTCTAGGCGCCGCTGCTCCCGCTGAAGGCGCCGAGGCCGAGGAGGGAGAGGCTGCGGGCGGCAAGGGCAAGAAGGGCAAGCCTGTTAAGGAGAGCGCCATTGCCAAGAAGCTGCGTGAGCAGCTGGAGGCACGCAAGAAGGCGGAGGAGGAGGCTGCCAGGTAGGAAGGCTGGGGAGGTTGGGTAAGGAGCATGGGGCCATGTGCGTTGGTGTATTGGGGATTGGGAGGCTATGCTGGCTTTAGCGCACAAGCAGTGTGTCTAAGGAGAGGACCTGGGCGGTAGTGGGGCACGTTTGCTTCTGCTTGACGTGAAGGCGTATGATTGCGTGATGCCGTCTTGAACAGGCTGGAGGCTGAGCGGAAGGCTCGTGAGGAGGAGGAGCTGCGGCGGATTGAGGAGGAGGAGCGGCGGAAGGAGGAGGAGAAGCGGCTGAAGAAGGAGAAGGAGAAGGTACGTGCATGATCTCCAAAGGCCTACACTCCGCTACGCGTCTCCTTGCTTCTCTACGGTTGACCCGTGTTGGACCCTGTGGATGTCTTCACCCATCCGGCCTGCCACTCTTCCCACCCACCTGTCGTACGCAGGCCAAGCGCGAGCAGCTGAAGCGCGAGGGCAAGCTGCTCACCGGCAAGGCCAAGGAGGAGGCGGAGCGCCGCGCAGCCATCGCAGCACAGCTGCTGGCCAAGGCAGCTGAGAAGGGTGCGTAACCGTGCATGGGGAGGAGGCATGCCCCCCTTGCACAGCTTCGTGGTGTGAATGCAGCAGCAACCGCGTTTCCTAACCCTCTACCTGGTCTCTACCTGAGTCGGGTGCGCATGTCATGGGTGTTTAGCACCTGACCTCCTGCTGCATGGCTGAACCTGCCAACGGTAGACCTGGCTTCCTGTTATGGTACCCTCCTCCCACCGCATGCAGGCATTGACCTCAGCCAGCCAGCTGCCGCCGAGGAGAAGAAGAAGAAGGTGGTGTACGGCAGCAGGAAGAAGCCAGCTGGCAAGAAGCAGGAGCAGGCGGAGGCGGAGCGGGAGGGCTCTCCGGAGGCTGCTCCCGCCGCGGCGGCAGCGGAGGCGCCGGCACCGGCCGCCGAGGCGGCTGCTGTGCCTGAGGCGGCAGCGGCAGCAGCGCCTGCGGAGGCAGCAGCTGCCGCGCCCGCGGCCGCGGCTGCGCCTGCAGCAGAGCCGGAGGAGCCTGTTGCTCTTGTAGATGACTGGGACGCGGTAGGTGGTCAAGGGCCTTGTGTTACAGACTTAACAGTTGGGAGTACTGTCCCTGTAACCGTGTACGGGGTGTCCGTACGGGCCAGGGGGGACCATTCCTTCTTTACATGGTGTGTATTGCTGCGGAGGAGATGCAGTGCAGCGGCCGTTTGCACCAGGCAGGCCGTTGACCCGCGGCTCGTATAAACCATGGGCCATTTCTCAACCTTGCGACCTCTGGGTTCCTCCTTGCAGGTGGACGATTGGGACAAGATTGACCCCGATGCCATCCTGGCTCCCAAGAAGACCAAGGAGCAGGAGGAAGCTGAGGCGCGGGCTGCTGCGGAGGCTGAGGCCAAGGCGAAAGCCGAGGCAAAGGCGAAGGAAGAGGCGGAGAAGGCTGCGAAGGCTGCGGCCGCGAATGGCAAGGCGGCTGCCAAGGCGGCACCGCCCGCTAAGGCGGCGGCTAAGCCCAAGAGCGAGGAGGAGGAAGAGTCGGAGGAGGAGAGGTGCGTCGGATTGGGCGTTTTTACTCTGGATTTATAGGCAGTTGCTGTCCCTTGACCGTACAACATGGGTAGAGACCTTGGCAGTGGCAAGATGTGGCAACACGGCACCACTGTTCTGCGTTTCTGTATCCTGCATTCGTACTGCCTATACTGCTGTATATACTTCCATGCAAAGGCCTGAACCCTGACGGCTTTCCCTGCTTACCGCTGTCCCCCTGCAGCGGCTCGGAGTCTGAGTCAGAGGACGAGTCTGGGTCTGAGGAGGAGTCTGGGAGCGAGGAGGAGAGCAGTGAGGAGGAGTCCGAGTCTGAGGAGGAGAGCAGCAGCGAGGAGGAGAGCAGCGACGAGGACGACGACAGCGATGAGGATGACAGCAGCGAAGACAGCGAGGAGGCACGGCAGCAGCGGATTGACGAAGCCAGGGTGGGTGCAGTACAGTTAGTCGTGTCGTGACATAAGTCCTTGGGGACAAACTGCGATAACCGCTGCTAGCCGCAAAAAGGAAGTCTCTCAGCGCCGAGGAGCTCCTCCCTGTTTGCTGCTTTCTGCGTTATTACACAGTGCTGGACTTGTTCTCCCAGGACCAAGGTGGTTCAGGTCCGGCGTCCATGACACACGAAGACGCCATTTCCCCAAACCGAAAAGACGTTCCCCGCTCTTACCCGGCCTGGCCTACCGTGCTCTTACCCGGCCTACCCTGCCCTCACCCTCCAACTACACCCACACCCACACCCACACCCACACCCACACCCAGGACCGGCGCCTGGCTCGTGCCGCCGAGGCCCGCAAGCTCGCCAACAAGGAGGACCTGCGCTCGCCCATCTGCTGCATCCTGGGCCACGTGGATGTGGGCAAGACCAAGATCCTGGACAACATCCGGCGCACCAACGTGCAGGTGCGGGAGGGAGGGAGGGAGGGAGGGAGGGAGGAGGGAGGGCGAGAGAGAGATAGGGACCCCGCCGTTGTGCTTGGTGTGTGGCTTGGTGTGTTAAAATAACTGGCTTGGTGTGTGGGTGCGCGTCATGAGACGTTGGCGTGCCCTTCTATGCACATTTGCCACAGTTGCCATCGATCACCGCCGCCCTGTCACCGTTGCTTGCTGGTTGCTCCTGCTTACCTGGGGTTCGACCGCTGCTACCTATCCTACTTCCTACTGCTGCCAAACAACCTGCCCCACTCGCTCCTCCCCTCCTCCCCACCTCCCCTCACCCACACGCAATCCTATAATCCAGCCAAATGCGGAACATGTGTTTTCCCAGTTACCCAATCCCTCACCCCACCCGCCCTCCACCTCCCCACAGGACGGCGAGGCTGGCGGCATCACGCAGCAAATCGGCGCCACCTTTGTTCCCGCGGAGGCGGTGGAGCGGCGCACCGAGTCCCTGCGCGGGGGTCGCGCCTTCGACATGAAGCTGCCGGGTCTGCTGGTCATCGACACGCCGGGGCACGAGTCCTTCACAAACCTGAGGCAGCGCGGCAGGTGTGTGCGGGAGCAGGAGTGGGATGAAGGGAGTAGGATGAGGGGATTGGAAGTGGGATGAAGAAGTGGGGCAGGCAGGCCGGCGGGCCTCCGCACTGCTTGCCGCATCAGGGGCGTAAGGCTTTGCGCGGGGCTGCGGCTGTTACCGCCGTCTGGGACCTGACTTGGGAGACAAGGGATTCCCAACAGCTTTGTTGCGGTTGAAAGTGCTCCGAAAAAGAAAAGGGTCTTATCCTTTCCCCCCCTTCCGTCCCTCTCCCTCCCCGCCTCCCCCCCCTGCCCAGCGGCCTGTGCGACATGGCGGTCCTCATCGTGGACCTGATGCACGGATTGGAGCAGCAGACCATCGAGTCCATCAACCTGCTCAAGATGCGCAAGACGCCCTTCGTCATCGCGCTGAACAAGGTGGGTTGGGGGTGGTGGGTAGGTGAGGAGGTGAGGAACGGGGCGGGGCGGGAGGGGACGGGGTGGGGGACATACGCGGAGCGGATGCGCGGAGCGATGTCCAGATCCTGCTTCTGGCCGCCGCGGCCTTCTCCTCACACCTGTTTACCACCCCATGCACGCAGTTGGTGCACACAGACCACCACCTCCTCCTCCCCCCACCCCCTCCAACAAGTATAATGCGGAATAATGTTTTTTTTATATAATGCGGAATATGCGTATCCCTATTTTGCCCTCCCCCCCCCCAGGTTGACCGCCTGTACGGGTGGAAGAGCGCCCCCGACACGCCCATCCGCGACTCCTTCAAGCGCCAAAAGGAGTTTGTGCACACCGAGTTCGAGCAGCGCAGCAGCCAGGTCTTCCTGCAGGTGGGTTGAGACGGGGGGGGGGCGGGGGGGCGTAATGATCTAATGAATGTTGTGTTGAAGCACGGCTACGTGCTCCAAGCTCAGCACTCCTATTCTCCGTGCTAACCCTTCCTCTCCCTCCCTCCTTTCCCCCCGCCCCCCACCCCCCTCCCCCCATCACAGCTCAACGAGCAGGGTCTGAACGTGTCTCTCTACTGGAAGAACCCCGACCCGCGCAAGTTCGTCAACGTGGTGCCCACCTCCGCCATCACCGGTGAGGGCATCCCCGACCTGCTGCAGCTGATCGTGAAGCTCACGCAGAGCATGATGGCGGAGAGGCTCATGTTCGTGGCGGAGACGCAGTGCACAGGTGAGGGGGGAAGGGAGGGGGAAATTAAATAAAGGGGGTGAAGGGCAAGAGGAATACCCAAGGTGTTAAGTGAGGTCAGCAAACAAGCCGACGAGGGGGGTGAGGGTAAAGAGGAGTGGCAGAATTGGTAACTGAGGTTCACGGGTGGGAGTAGGAGTGGTGTAGAGGGTCCACGCGCATTGCCATTCCAGGCTGCGGCAGTTCGTGACTTGGTCTTTCATCCTTTCTTCCTCACCCCCCCCTCCCCACCCCCACCTCCCCACTTTGGAATTCCTTTTTTACCCCTCCCCCAGTGCTGGAGGTGAAGACCATGGAGGGTCTTGGCACCACTGTGGACGTGGTGCTGGTCAACGGAGTGCTGCGGGAGGGCGACAAGATCGTGGTGTGCGGGCTGAGCGGACCCATCGTCACGAGAGTCAAGGCGCTCAAGACACCGCAGGTGGGGATGTGGGTGGGTGCAGAAAGAGGAAGCTGACGAGCTGTATGATGAGGCTACCTCTTGTCCCTTGTCTTGTCCTTGCAACACCTTACAACACCCTGTTTTTCTGTTTAGGAGCCCGCCATCGTCTCCATGCTTCCATTCCCCATCTCGCTCCCTCCTTCCTGCCTCCTCGCCCCTTCTGTCCTCTCTCATGCCTCCCTCCCTGCCGCCTCCGCCCCCTCCGCCCTCCCCCCCCTGCTCCCCCCCAGGTGCTCCGTGAGCTGCGTGTGAAGGGCGCGCTGATGGACCACAAGGAGATCCGCGCAGCCATGGGAGTCAAGATCGTGGCGCCGGGGCTGGAGTCGGCGGTGGCGGGAACCAGCTTGTATGTGGTGGGGCCCGAGGTGAGAGGGATGGGGGGCACGGGGGGAGGAGGGGAGGGGAATACCCAGTGTAATGTATGGGGGAGGAGGAGGGGAAACTGACGAGCTGTTTGAGGGCGGGGACGAAGGAGGGGAGGGGAGGGTGGGAAGCGGGCTAGGATGAGGGCTGGGAGGGAAGGAGCGAATGAGAGGCGTGCCGCATGGCTACTGCCTGCGGTGCACCGTTGGGTGTTTGGTGTGATTCGTACCGGTATTGGTGTGTTTCGTATCACACCTCTCACCCGCACCCCTCCCCCCTACTATCACACACCACACATTGGCTTTTCTTCTCTCCCCCTTCCTCCCAACCAGGACGACGAGGAGGAGCTGAAGGACGCGGTGATGGAGGACATGGCGGACATCTTCTCCAAGGTCGACAAGGGCGGGGAGGGCGTGTGCGTGCAGGTGAGGCAGGGAGGGGGGGGATGCAGGGGGGAGGGAAGGAGGGGCACCAGTAGCAGCAGCAGCAGCAGCTGGGGTTGCAGATATGAGGTTTGGTGGGGGTCCTGCGGAAGATGACTGCGAGAGGCTCGCAGCAGCATGGGTGATCCATCGAGGGAGCAGGATGGCGGGGGTTGCTCGCATGTTTGTCTTATCTGCATCCCCTTTCCTGCTACCGGTAATGACTGCTGAGGGAGCTTGGGCACAA
Organism: Astrephomene gubernaculifera; assembly: GCA_021605115.1. Classification (NCBI taxonomy): domain Eukaryota; kingdom Viridiplantae; phylum Chlorophyta; class Chlorophyceae; order Chlamydomonadales; family Astrephomenaceae; genus Astrephomene; species Astrephomene gubernaculifera. The sequence continues at coordinate 413,828 of BMAR01000027.1, read as the reverse complement.
GGTGACATCCAGTCCGTTCCGACTCGCGGCCAGATTTCTTAACGCATCCCTCCCCTGCTCCGCCCCTCCCCCCCCCACAGGCCTCCACGCTGGGTTCCCTGGAGGCGCTGCTGGCCTTCCTGTCCTCCCCCGAGGTGAACATCCCCGTCAGCGGCATCAACATCGGCCCCGTGCACAAGCGCGACGTGCTGCGGGCCAACGTGATGAACGAGAAGAAGTGCCCTAAGTACGCGGTCATCCTGGCCTTCGATGTGACGGTGTCCAAGGAGGTGGGTGGGGTGTGGGGTGTGGGGTGAAAATGGTGAAGGAAACGGACGAGAGGGGCAGGAGAGGGGGATGTTATTATCAGTCAACGCACCGGGTCGTGTTCCTTTCCCTCCCCCTATGTGCTCACTGTATGTGTCGGGATTGGGGATTGGGACTCCGTTGCTTCACTTTTCGCTACGCATTTCCCTCCCTGTCCCACCCAGCCTCATTCAACACATTGGTTTTCCTCCCCCCCCCCGCCTCTTACCTACCCAGGCTCGCGAGCTGTCTGAGGAGTACGGTGTCAAGATCTTCACCGCCGACATCATCTACCACCTCTTCGACCAGTTCACAGCCTACATGAAGCAAATCAGGAGCGCGGAGCAGGAGGCGGCGCGATTCAAGGTAGGTCGTATGTTCACATTACAAGGGCAAGGTCGAGATGGGAAATGCGACAACTCCCACCTTCCCATCCGCCGTCGTATTCTTTTCATTCTCACACAACACATTGGGTATTGTTCTTCCCCACCCCCGCCAGGCCGTGTTCCCCGTCACCCTTCGCATCCTGCCCACCTGCGTGTTCAACAAGAAGGACCCCATCGTGCTGGGAGTTGACATCGTGGAGGGCATTGCCAAGATAGGCACCCCGCTGGCGGCGCAGACGGAGAGCGGGCTCATAGAGCTGGGGCGCATCGCTGGCATGGAGATCAACCACAAGGTGGGGGCGGGTGCTGCGGGGGCGGGGGCGGGGGCGGGGCCGGCTGGTAGTGGGGTCCGGGTGCTGTGTGATCCATGGTGAATTGGTTCTGCACGATGGTAATGCCGCACGGTAGTTGCTGGGGGACTTGTTGGGGACTTATTGGGGGGAGCAATGGCGGTTGCTCTCTGTCCTGCTATACTACATAGCTTCATGCGGTTCCCAACCTGCCGAGCTGTTCTGCTCTTCGGTTCCGCTCCTCGGTTCTGCTAGCTGACGGAGTATGTACGTACCTGTTGCGTGCCTCCTTCCCGTGGTCCCCTCCTGCGCACACCACACACACAGGCTGTGGAGAAGGCCCGTGCGGGCGACAGCGTCGCCATGAAGATCGAGGGCGAGACGACGGAGGAGAAGGCCCGCCTGTACGGCCGCCACTTTGACCACAACCACCAGCTGGTGTCCGTCATCAGCCGCGAGTCCATCGACGCGCTGAAGCAGTTCTTCGCGGATGAGATGACCAAGGACGACTGGCGTCTGGTCATCAAGCTGAAGAAGGTCTTCCAGGTCACCTAAACGGGGGCTTGCAGGTTGCCGGGGTAACGGGGGGTTACCGGGGGGGGGGGAGGCTGTTGGGTTGACAGCAGGGGGAGGGGTGCTGTGCTGGGGGGTTAGCGGGGCGTGGGTGTGTGTTGGCGAGGCGACGGAGGAGGGCGTCTGCTTGTAGCAACAAGGGGGGGGGGGTGCCGCCGGAGAGCTGGGAAGCACGTGTGGGGCGGAAGAGGAAGCATGGAGTTGCGACTGGAGTAGTCGAGGGGAGGAAAGCTTATATCAAACAGGAGCTGATTACTCTTTGGGGGTTGTCCGGATGTCGTGGGGGAAAAGGCCTCAGGGTAGGGAGGGATGTAATGTCCTGTTGTCCCCCGGATCGTACAGGTTTGGGAGGGCAAACGGTTCTCCGCCAAGGATCGTCGTTTAGGGTATAGCTAGGACTGTCACCATACATAGCACTGACACACAGTTTTGGTTGGGGGACATGCGCCAAAGAACAATTCATGAGGGCAACATGTGACCTGGTTGTTTGTTTGTCGTTGGGGGCTGTGGCGTCGGTGGGGTTGCTTTCCTTCGCAATCCTGGCTGAACTGCTGTGGAGGAGGATGAGGAGGAGCCGATTTTTAGAAGGTCATGCACTATATGTAGCTACTGCCATTACACCATGACCATGGTAGTAGTAGCAGGCAGGCGGTTATGCCCTCTCATTTTATGCTGTAAGCGACGCAGGAGGTGTAAAGTGGACGCAAGTACGGTGCAGCAAGTGAAATCAAATGCGCCTTTTTAGTAAGGCTTTAGTCGCGCCCGTGGATGCAACCGTGGCAGAAGTTGCTATGCCATTAAACCCATAAGGTGCAACTCAGTACGCAAAGGAACTCACGACGCGTACGACATGTCAGCGGCTTCGGAGGCTGTGTTCCACTGCCACTGCTATGTATAGCTATTCCTACTCCGTCTTCCTGTTGTTTACCTCCTAAACAACTGAACAGCAAAGTCCGCATTTTGTCTTTCCGTTCCACCCATTTCGGCAGTCGTTGCTAGCAAACAACGCGCTAAAAGACATTTTCATGGAAACCCAAATCGTTCAGAAGTTAGCAGTGGACAGGCGATCCAAAAATGGCCAGAAACAATTTGGGTTAGTCGATTTGCTTCAAGTGCTGGCGACTTTCCGAGATTGCCTAATTGATGAGCTTAGTGCAGATGACTGCCTGCCGACCCTTCGGTTGGTGTCCCGCGGGATGCGTGACGTTGTCGACCTGAGCGTTCGCCATGTAGGGCTGCATGTGCAACTCGCGGACATGCGCCGGAGCAGGTACGGCGAAGTGCCGTCCCTAAATCGCTGGCCGCATTGCAGCTCAGTCACGATCAGCCATGAAGTCGGCCAGTTGGAAACATTTAGAGCATCGGAGGGAGTCATCCGTCGGTACACGCCCTCAGATGCCGCTGTCCTATTGCTGCTGCCTTTCGCGGACCTTTCTCTTCAGTCCAGACAGCGCATAACTGAGCTGGCTGTTGTGGATTCTACTGGCAATATGCCGGAAGCCGAAACCGCCGTATCCCTCCTGCTGCGGCGACTACCAGCCTTGCGCCGCGTGGACCTACACCTCCTCGAGGGAAGGTCGTACGACCGGCTGCCCCAGCAGATCCTGTACGACGGCCTTGCAACGTTGCCGTACCTGGAAGAGCTCTGTTTAAGCAGTCACCTTGCACTCGCGGGCGTGGAAACCCTTGCTTCTGGCAACAATAACGTTACGGGTAGCAACCACAGCAACAGCGTAAGCGCATGCAGCAGCAGCGGCAGCGCAAGCGTTAGTTGCAGCAGCGACGGCAGTGCTGCTGCTAGGTGTGGGAGCCGTCTCCTCATAGCGTATCCTCATCCGTACCGACGAGGCGGTTTACCGAGAGAATCTTACCGAAGAAACTTTGTGTGGTCTCGCAAAGTTGGAACTTCTTCAGGAGCTGCATTTCTACCAGAGCAGCTTCACGGTCCGTCACGACGAACGTTTCTTGCAACTTGAGGAGCAAGAGGACCCCAAGGAAACCCTGCGGCTGCTGCTCCGCTTCCTGCCGGCCTCTTTACAGCGGCTGTACATGCAGCAGTGCCGCTTCCCGCGGATTGCCAACACGGAATTCGAGCTAGACGTTCGATTTGAGGCGGGTAGCGTGTCATCAATAGAGATGCCGTCCGTGCCGATTTGGACGTTGGCGAGAATGGCGAGAGAGGGCTTCCTGTCGTGCCTAGCGGAATGCAATCCAGGGCGTCAACAGCTGCACCAGCTGCACCACCACCAACAACATCACCAAAAAAGGGCACCGCAGCGTCTGATCCTTAAACAGGTGTGCCTGTCTTACCGCTTCAGTGACGTGGACGAGCCCCCAACGGAGGCGCAATTCGCCCAACAAACGCAACCAATCCGCCTCCTGTTCCAGCAGTTTCACGAGGTTGAAGTCGGGGCCCTGCAACTCCACAGAGCAGTCCCATGGGTCACTCTGCGGGCGTCAGTTGACGTGCTGCGCGGGGTAAAAGGCCTGACGCTTCACCTTCACTGCTTCTGTTACCTGCGCCTGCTATTACGAGGTGGTGAGGAAACACAGGTCAGGCCGTTGGGCGCGGGTGCCCAGGCGGCGCATCCCGTTGCACGTGTCCATCACCAGGAGCCGCCCTCCCAGCAGATGGCTGCGAAGGCGCCTGCGGGGTCGGCGCCTGGGGTTGCGCTGCCGCTGCTGCCGCCCAACGAGGAGCTCATGCATGCTGCGATGGGGCGCATGGCGGCTGCTGCCGGTGCCCGGTACTCGTCTTTTATTAGTAGAAGCAGCAGCAGCCTCCTGCTGCTGCGCGGTCCCTTCCTGACGCTGATGACCCATGGGTCGCTCCTGCTCAAGGGCTGGATGGAGTTGCTGACGGAACGGTCAGCAGCAGCCATGGCTGCCACAACTGCCGCCGGTGGGGCAAGTGCCGCTGCGGGAAGTAGCAACAGCAGAAGCAGAAGCAGCGGGGACAAGTGCATTGCGGCGTACCTGGTGCTGCCGGGCCCGTCAGCTACTGCTGTTGGTGGTGCTGCGGGTGGTGTTGCTGGCGCTGCATCTGGTGCTGGTGCTGCTGGTGGTGGTGCCGTGCTGGGCATCATTGTGTCGTGCACGAGTGCCAGGGCTGCGGCGGTGGTGGCGGAAACCGTCGCCAAGCTCCTTGAGACTTCACAGACCGTTGGGTCGTTGCACGTTTCAACGGTGTGCCCGGCTCGCGAGAAACATGAGGACGCGGGTCATCCGGCGTTCCAGAAGGATCATAACCGCCTGGCTCCGCTGCTGGCGTTTCTTGAGGCTTTCCAACAGGTTCGTGTGTGCAAAGATAAGGCTGGCCGCGTGTAGGAGCGTACTGTGCCTGCATGGTTATGTTTTTATGCGTGCTACACCCCTGTAGTACAATTGCGGGATTGGTAAAGTACCGTACTCAGCTCAAGTATTGCTATCGTACCTGCAAACCTGCCTTTTAGTTGCCTCTCTCGGTTAAGTACCTGCCGTACGGTACGGCAGCTTACTTTAGCAACATGACTTGGCGCTTGTTTTGATTGCGCAACTTATCGCATTTTTAGGTTACACGAGCTAGCGCGACTATTGCTGCAAAGGGTTTTGCACGGGATCAGCATGTGCTTGCATGCAATACCCCTTATCTCGACCTTCGTTACCTGACCCCTGCCGTACTTGTCCCTCACAGGTCGTACAGTCTACGTGTGATCTACACGCGCAGGCGCACCCCAGCCGCTTCGAGGAACGGTTGGAATGGCTGTGGGGCATCACTAGTCAGCTGTTCCAGCTGCCGAAGGCTGAGTGTTTCCCTGGGAGGCGATGATGAGTGTTGGGGATTGGCAAGAGGCGAGTGTGAACGATGGTGGCATGCATGCACCTTAGGTTGAATGAATGACCGTTACAGTTGGGTTGCTGGGCGGCGGGTGTGAACGGCGATGGCATGTGTCTGCTGGCATTGGTGCTGGGACCCGGCAGGCGCTGGGTAGCGAGTGATTTTGATGTTCGACAATAATCATAGTCCGTCAATACCCCAGTATTCACATACCGGCACCATTAGTAGCTTAGACTGTTTTTTCTGTTGGGGCCTATTGGTATGTTAGCACGTTAGCCCTTTAACCTTGAGCGTAATGTTTCTGCTGCATTCCATGCCTACTGCGACCCTCCGCCTTCTACATCAAATTGTGTCGATTAACCATATATGCTTCCATATTGCCCAGTTTAAAAACCAGCAACATGACAATCATGTTGAGGCTTTGAGAGCAGGCTCGCTCGGACCAGGACTCCTAAAAGCAGCAGCAGTACTGTATACCTACATTGCGTTTGGACTGCCTTAACTCTTTTACTATGATAGGAGCTTGTAAACAATATCTTCTGGGAGTATACTGCTGCGAAAGGTTAGATTTGGGACTTTGACGACTTTCGCACGCAGCTACCGTATATGCGCATGCTAGGAATGTGCTTTAGTTATTAAATTTGAGAAGCTTTACAGAATGCATACCCTGGTATACCCGTGTTAATCGCTACGGCACCGGCCGGTACCTACATACTGGCAGCCCGGGCCACACGGGTCACGTCACGGGTCGTTCGGCCTATATAAGCTTTCCCTCGCTGGTTAACATTATCATACAAGTAAGTTATTTTAACTTGAAGATTTTTAAATTGCAGAGGCTAAGTGTCGTCTGCCCTCGACGACAACGACTTCTTTGAGCATCATCCGCTTACTAGCGTCAAGGAGCCTCCCGAGCAAACATGGCTCGTAAGACCCTTGCCATCCTACTCCTTGCTTGCCTCGTCGCCACTGCATTCACCTCCGTGGAGGGTGGTCCCCTCGCCTACGGCATATGCCAGTCCGGCTGCAATGCGATGGCTGTCGCATGTTACACGGCCGCTGGCGCAACGTTCGGGACGGTTACCGCAGGTAGGCCAAAATATATAACGCCTCTTGAGTTAATGCTCTGCAGTCACGTTCTAGTCATCTAGTATCCGGCCCCTTGCCGGCACGACCACTCAACACGTCGATCCATGTTGGCAGTAGTCCTCCTCGCCCAAGCGAGAGCCTGTAAAATAATGTGCATCATGCATTATATTTCCTTTCGTGTAAATTACTAAACTTATGGATCCCAACATCCTGATTCCTTTCTCCTTTCCGTGTAGGTGCTGGAGTGCCTGCCGTCATTATTGGATGCAATACGGCGCTGGGAGCTTGCATGGCAGCCTGTATAGCGGCTGGATTCGCACCCACGCCTTGAGCACGTGCGTGTCACACCACCGTCGAATGCTCATCAGGTAATGTCTTGGGCGACTAGCAGTCCCCGCCAGTCCTCTATACCGGTAGTCTAGGAAGCGCACAACAAGAAACAGCGAACTGACGGGGGTTGCTGTCCAGGGCAGGGTTGGCCCAGTATAGCTGTAGACACACCTTGTTTTAGTATACAATCGAGGACTCGCTGAAATTGCGTGCGCTCTTAAGTCGCTTCCTTGAGCAGCACACCTCGTGCAACTGTACGATATTGCTGCTCCAGGACATTCCTCATAGCACCTGCTTGCGGCCCTGCCCCCCCTGTAGGGCACTGCTGTCCTTGCACCCCGGCGATCCGAGAACCACCGAGTTCTGGCGGCATGCTCACATAAATCTGAGCGAGATGGCCGCGGCTTCTAGTATGGAAGCTGCTGGATGTATTATTCCTAGCAGCGGCGCTGCGGAAAGCTCAGAGTCGGCTGTACGATAAGATGGGATTGTAAGGCACCTGCTGGCACATGTGTGTTGTTGGTTGACACGGTGTTTATTTGTTTGTGGCGTCAAACGGAGAATAGTGCAACATTGCAGGTAGTCATATTTCTCATGCAGCGTCTTCATAGGTAGTTAACATGCCACTTAAATCGCATGTGGAGTGCATGTGCGGGAGGTGGTTTTTGGTACGACATGTACCTACGTGAACCTACGACAGGAGAATTTTAGTGCATTTTATTGCCTTGCAGCTATATGCATTATGACGTGTATGCATGGTGCATAGGGCGCTGACGTGAACTTATGGGATATCATCTTTGGTCGACTACTGAGAGAAGAAGGATGCATACATATGGCGTGTGGTGCAGACTGTACGTTGCACGTCCTTGGCACGTCTAGCTAGACGTCTTGCCTCCTTGACATTGTTTGCCTGTAACATAACAAGCTAAACGTTTAGTTGCCATTCACAGACTCAACATATACATGCACTTGGCCGTCTTCGTGTGACTGGACGTGCGGTTGGAAGGATGGCATGGCATGCGGTAACGAGGAAACTCCCCCTCAACATATGACCCATGGGTCGGACATACAGCTTACGGGCGCTGTATACACACGCGCGCGGTTTGCTAGACCCATGCATGCATGCTACCTATTCGCCCAACTCCCAGCATCACTCTTGCTTCTGCGCATTGCTGGTCAGCCCAAGTTGCGGCGTGGAGCTAGCAGCTGTAGGACGAACTCCAATACCGGTACCTAGTACGTGCCATCAGAAGCTAAAGTGAATGCACAGATACCCGTGACTGGCGCATCGGGCTGTGACAACCTGTAGGCACCGAGGTAACTCATCACACGGCGCAAAGCACGGGCTGCACAGCACGGGCTACCAGAATGCACGGGCCCCACGGTTAGCGTCACGGGTTGCACGGCGGCCTATACAGGCGCCTCTTCCGCTCAGCTTCACCTTGCAAACTATCTAAACTCCTAGCTCCCAGTATCCTTCTATACGTTGGCAACGATAGCCACCATCTGCTCTCGAACAACAGCGACCTGTACATAATCCCACATCCCTCACGCCCATCGCAGCCCACATGGCCCGTAGGCCCCAGCTGCTGGCCGCCCTGATCCTTGCTGTCGTCATCGCCTTTGCGATCACCGCCGTAAAGGGCGGGCCCCTAGCGTATGGAATTTGCCAGTCGGGCTGTAATGCGGTAGCTGTAGCGTGTTACGCAGCTGCTGGTGTGCCCTTCGGGACGGTGACCGCAGGTAAGTCAGACACCGGTACTGCGTTACCGTTACGCTCCTGCAGCAAATATGTTCCAGTTCTCAAGCATCTAGCGCTTCACAACCAGCAACCATGTCAAGCCCTACCTGTCCGCTTGCTTGTGCGGGTCATGTCAGCAGAAACACCATCGCCCAAGCTAGAGTTTGTGTAACGTATCGATCGGTAACACACAATGTGTCTGTTAAGATACATGTTTGCATCATATCTCTTCAGGAGCCCAAGCAACAGCATTCCTGGTTCCTTCCTCCTTTCTCCGCCTGCAGGTGCCGGGGCGCCTGCCGCCATCCTCGCATGCAATGCGGCGCTGGGAACCTGCATGGCTGCCTGCATAGCGGCCGGACTCGCACCCACGCCTTGAGCACGTGCGTGGAACATCAGTCTCGTACACTGGCCAGGTAACTTCTACCTTGGGCGCATGCTTTGCTAATATTGCCATCCTAGTTAGGTCCTAGTCCTGTGGTAAACAGGACTGGCGGGGATCGGGCTGCCGTTCAGGCGTACAGGGTTCACTCAATAGGGAAACACCTTGCACATCTTGCTTAGCGTGTGACGACGCTTGAACTCTGCAGTTCAATGAACTTTGCGTGTCCAACTTAGGCAACATACCGTACAACCCCCCCTTGTAGTATGTACGGCATACGTTTCTTCTGATCAATTCCTTACCCCTAATCTTCTTGTGACTCATTCGGAACTGTCCCTCTGTAGGGTGCCAATCTAATAATGAGAAGATAAGTCACAGAGTTCGGGCAGCATGTGGACAAGATCGGACGTTTCCGCTGTTGCCGTTGTCGTGCCCCAACGCTGGTTTGGCCATCTAGTACCACCGGGGTCCGAACATGGGGTCCGTTGATGGTTGCGTCCACGACAGATGATCAGAATGCAATCCTGACGCGGGTGTTGGGGACAGCTCTGAATTGGGGTTGTAAGGTGAGGTTGCATGTACGACATGCGTCATGTTCAGTTTCTTACAGAGTGATGCAGCTAATAAACAGTCTTCGACTCGTCGTGCATGCGGGCTGGTTTACTTCTGCAATCGTACTTGTTACTCGGCTGTGCGTCTCAACATTTGTGTACGTCGCTGGTGTGCGCGGTGCAGTGGTGTTTACAGCCCAGTGGACGTCAAAACGGGTCGGCCGAGACAAGAAAAAATGATAAGCACACAACTGGACGCATCTAGCGGTATGGTACTTTTTACCAGCGCCTAGCTAGTCGAGTTGCGTGACCACACCGGCGGCCTACCTACAGGGAAGGCGGCAGTAACCGAAACGCGTCGTTGCCAACTGTATGGATTTTACAATTTCATACCCTTACTTGGGAGTGGGTTAGAAGCGGAATTGGAAAGATGTATGCCATGTAACGACGGAGCTCTCGAGTGTATGACCCATGGGTCAGACAGCTCACATGCGCGCAGCCTAGTACCGGTAATGAACTCAACGCACACGCAAGCACGTGTCACGCACTGGCAGCATCCTGAACCGCGCCTTAACGTGGACTGCTAGTCCTATGGCTGACGAGCTAGCTAGAGAACCCCAGCAAGGCACCGGCTGTAACTCCCTAGTTGCTATGCCGCACCCACTGCCGCGTCAGGCATCGCCCATGTCGCAGAACAGGCCCTGGAAAGATCCGTGAACCGCCCCCCATCAATATACGAGGCAGCCTAAACGGGGGGGGGCATGAAAGGGATGAAAGCGGGGCGTCACTTGTAACGTGCTATTGGTACCGGTATACAACTTGATCAAAGCCAGGCTGATGGTCACCACAAGGGCTTATTCAGGCCACAATGAGGTGGGTGAAGGCAGTGCTGCATCGATGAAGTAAGGCAGCGTCGCGGCACTGAAAAGCTGAGTGTGAGTGTCGGATGTGTCAGCTGCAATTTCTATCTGCTGCTCGCTTATGTCACCCGCTCGTTTATCCTCGTCTAATAACCTTTTCAGCGCTTCCGGGCGCCAGTACTCACAAACCGGAAAATAGTGTGGCCTGTCCTCCCATGCCGCCGCTCCCCGCCCGCCTCACCCGCGCCCCCGTAGAAGTGTCCCCTCTCTCTCTCTCTCTCTGACTGTCTCGCTGCCCTCAGCTGTCACACGCGCTCCGGACAGCACCACTCTCCACAGTCCATGCGCTGCTCTAGCTCCGGTGCACTGCCTGCTCCCTGACCTCCCGCCTCAGCCCCTGCGCTCCCGCCTCTGCTGCTACGCCTCTTGGGCGGCATGTAGCCCAATGGGCCTGGGGAATGGAAGGCAGCCGGCCTGAGGTAAGGCAGGACAGGCACAAGGCAAGCAGCACAGTGGCGGGGGCACATGGAGGCCCCCACTGGACAGTGGCGGGCAGTGAGGGGATGCATGGTGGCACATCACCAGCTGCCCCACTTGCCACACGCCACACGCACCCAAAGTGTCAACCCGCCCACCAGCGCTCCGCCTAACCACCTGTCCTACCTCGTGTGCCGCACCTCGCCAACCTCACCCGCGTCCCCATGTCCCTCCCTCTGTGTCTCGCGGCCTTCAGCCGCACACGCTCTGCACAGCCCGGGTGCTGGTCTAGCTTCGGCGCACTGCCTGTTCGTGTGCATGCTCCTGCGCCCTGACCTCCTGCACCCTGGCCTCCTGCACCCTTTCCTCCTGCGCCTGTGCCCTCACCTCCCTGGCGGCCTGTGGGATGTGAGGATGCGGGAGATGTGAGGGAACGCGACGGGCACGATGGCATGCAGCCAGCAACAGACTTGGGATCAGCAAGGCAAGGCCGGGGGCAGGGGTGGAAGCCCCCTCCCCCCACTACGGAAAGCCGGCTGAAGGGCAACGACCCACATGGGAAAATGCAGAACATGGACCCGTGGTACCGATAGATTGTACCCATGTTTCCCACCCATGCTTCCCTGCGTCCTCTTGCCACCGCCCCGAAACCCGCATGCTCTCCTCCCTCTATACTCACCCTCATGGCCTCCCCCAGCAGCTCCAACAGCACCGCCTGGTGCTGCAGGTGCGGGTACGACAAACGCAGCTCCGAAACCGATGAAACCGGCCGTACTTCAACCGCCCGCTCGTACGCAAGTCGCTGTCTGGTGTTGACAGATGGGCGCGCAGGGGTGCATTGCTCCTTGCCGCTGCTAACGCTCAAGCCTCCGGAGATGAGACAAGCTGTAGCTGGAGAACCCATGCCAGCAGCAGTGGCTGCTGTGTCGGGAATAGCAGCAGCCGATGCTGCTGCGGCGGTGGCTTGTTGGGTGAGTAGTGCTGCTCGCATATCCGTACTTATACGGAAGAGGACTAACTGGCCCCGGGCTAGAGGGGGCTGTGGGGCCTGTGAGAAAATCGCGTCCAGTGGATCTGCATGCAGCTGCGACGCTAATGCTGGCTGCGACGGTGTAGCATCAGGAGGTTGCTGGGATGAAGTTGGGCGCGCGGCAAGCACGTCGCTGGCATCGTACAGTATGCGTTCGGGTGCTTCTCTGGAGTTCAGAAATAGGATGACCCCTTTTGACGTGCTGGTTGCAAGATCCGCCACCTGACCGATGTAGGTATCCTGGCTGGTCTGCACCAAGCGGACGCGGGAGCCAACAGGAGCAAGCCTAACGTGCGTTGCAATTTGCCTCCCGCTGCTGTCACGTTCAGCAGTGAAGGTGACAGTGGTTCCCACTTCCAGCTGTTCAGGGACGCAGTCCTCGAGTGCCGCCAAGTGAAAGAACACGTCCCGCACACGATTTGGGCAAGCTATAAATCCAAAGTTACGCTTAAGCAGTGCCACGATCCCGTGCTCAATAGTCTGGCAAGCTTCTGGCAACATTCTAACCGTATACGGTCGGTTCGACAGCTAGGCGTATGCTACTACACAACAGCGAGCGTAGGCGCGTTATATTGATCTAGCAATCTTCTGGCCTTTCCACAGGGCGCCTTGGCTCCCAGGCACCCAGTACGGGATGCTCGTCCCATTGAGCTGGGTAAGTCCCAGACCCCCTATTCCACTCCTTGGTTTGTGTAACTCAGCAGTATCCTACCAAGGGACGCTACTTTACATGTTGGTCTAATGGATTCTGTGATCCCTCGCAACACCAATGAGTCGTTCACCTCAATATACTATGCGTCGTAGATAGACGCCTGCATGTTACATTTATAGGAAGCCACCTTACATGCCCGGCCCCACAACAACGTTATAGAAGGATAACCATAGTCCCTACGGAGCCAAGAACTAAAAGGGCGACGTCTACGGTTTAGGACCCTGCTTTTCTCAGGGCAGGATGGATACCCAAAAATCTGTTTTGGATGATTTGGGCGAGGAGGTCACAGGCATTGTTGCGCCTGTGTCGCTTTGCATGGCAGTCACAGTGCTGCTCGTTCGCCTCCTCAACCCAGAAGGCGTTTCCTCTGCTAATACAGTTCTTATAGCAAGTATCGCGTACCAGGAGCAGGTGGGGCCGAAGGGCATTGTTTTGGAGTTGAACAGCGCTTAGCTAGCTGCCGCGCATGTTCCGAGCAATAGTATATGGGCATCGAGTGCAACCAACAACAACGATCTTTTTATGGATCACACTCCTCTATCCCCAACAGTCGACGGACTCTCCTGGGAAAAAGCTTGGTGGAGCGCTGCTGAACGCACTCATTTTTGTGGGTGTCGTCGCCGGCATGACGGTTGTCTTGTTCCTGTTATTCAAATACAAGGCAAGTGATTATTGGACTTCAGACGCTATCTTGCCGCATTCTAGCGTAGCAGCATCTTCGCTGTAGCCATGTCTTCAGCATCCAACTCTGCTCGTTCCTTTCTTACACACGCTGGAACCCCGCCTTTTCCCAACCATCCCTCGTCTCCCTCTAACCCTCCCTTGCACAGTCCCCCGCCTTACCCTTCTTGACACGCCTTTGTTTCTGTGGGTGTTGCAACTTTTTTGTCCGCAGTGCTACAAGTTCATTTTCGCCTACATGGGGTTTGCCGTTTTCAACATCTTCTTCTTCATCACAGGAGCACTGTTCATCCAGGTTATGCAGGTGAGTGGATCGTAGTTACGGGGTGCCAAGCTGGATAGCTGGACGATTACCAAGCGCACACGAAACCCTAGTGTTCTTGACCCGTGTGCTTGCATCAAGCTCGTAGCATCTAACCTATATGTCACATCTCTTCACAACCAACACCACCACCCCCTCCGCTGTCATCACTGGCAGCCCTTGCTTAACTCCATTTCTGCTGCCGCTGCTGCTTCCGTTGCTGCCTCGGTTCTTTCCACCGGCAGGTCATCGGCCTGCACATCGACGCCTTCTCATTAGCGTACGGCCTCTTTAATTTCTCGGTACGTTGGGGCCGCGCACGTTGCGCACCTTGCGCCGTCGGACAGTCTGGCCTTGCGGACAGGTTACCGCGTTGGCTCCCTGCTGGCTGTGGCATTCCCGATGGTGGTTCTTTAGCAGTCCTCTGTACGACATGCCCTGCTTTGTAATCACTGACACTGCGTGACATGCACCGACCACTGCCCCTATCCTGCGTTGCAACTCCCAGATGCACGCTCACCCGCTTTCCATGCTGCTGCTCTTGCCGTGCTCCGATCCGCAGGTTATAGGGACGTTAGGGTTACTATTCGTGCCCATACCGTTGTTAGCAAAGCAGGTGAGGGGAGTCAGGGGTGTCGATGTTCCTCCACAACACAATGCATGTCACAAAAATCATGATTTGGGTCGGCATCTGGGTCGGCATTTGCATTCCGTCCTCCTCCTACAAATCCCGTACAAACCCTATTTAGACGTTAGCCTCATCTGGGTCAGCACCCTTTTCCTTCCCTTACCCGCCCAAACTCCTCCCCCACCAACCGCAGGTGTACCTGATCTGGGTCGGCATCATCGTGGCCTACATCTTCACCTTCATCCCCGAGTGGACCGCATGGGTGCTGCTCGTGCTCATGGCGGTGTACGACATCATTGCTGTACTCATGCCAGGTGGCCCACTCAAGGTAAGTGGAGAGTGGTGTGATAAACGTGGCATTCCAAACACCGGGCGGCAACGCTGCCACTGCCATCGTCCCTCCTGTCCCATGAATGGGCCTTGTCACAGGGTCAGTCCTTACTACCCTCCTGCCCCTCTTGCCCCCACTTCCTCCTTCCGTCCTTACACGCTACCCTTCTCCCTCCCCTTCCTTCCTTCCTCCTCCTGCCGTACAGGCTCTCGTTGAGCTCGCAGTGGAGCGGCAGCAGGAGCTCCCCGCGCTCATCTACGAGGCTCGGCCCGCGGGCGGCAGGCCCTACGTGCGCGGCTGGGGCAGGCGCAACGCAGCGGACGCAGCAGCAGCAGCTGGGGGGGAGCAGCAGCAGCCTCCGGCGGCGGGGGCGTCCGGAGCCCCCGGCAGCGTGTCTAGGCCGGTTGCGGAGGCCGCCAGTGCGCCGGTGTCACATGAGATGCGGAGGAATGGCGGAGGTGCAGGAGGAGCTGGAGGAGGAGGGGAGATGGGGTCATCTCGACAGGTGTCTGTGTCGGCGGCTGCTGCGGCGGCGGGAGGGGGGTCAGGAGGCGGAGCTGGAGGATCAGGAGGGGGTGCGGGTGGGGCAGCCCAGCAGCAGCAGCAGCAGCGGGCTGGCGGTGCGGCGGGTGCGGGCGGGTGGAGCCCGGCGGCGCCGATGGCGGTGCCGTTGGAGGAGACGCCGGTGGAGGTGCTAGGGTGAGAGGGGAGCGGCGCGGATTGTGGATGGCACTGCCGCACAAGCGCATGCGCGTGCGCATGCACACACAAATGGGGTCGGATCAGGGGTTGCAGTTCTCCTTGTTGCTTTGTCGCGTGGCCTCATCTGAACCAGAGCCGTCACAGCAGCACATCCTGCTGCCGTGACCAGGGGCGGTACCGCAACCAACGCATAACCCCACCTTCCCTGGGCCCCCCGCCCCCCTCCCCTTCCCTCCTGCTCCCCTCCCTGCTCCCCTCCCTGCTCCCTTTAGGTCCTTCAGCGACTCGGCCTACATCCCCCAGCAGCTGCGTCTGCTGCACCAGCAGCCGCACAACCGCCGCTTCAGCATGATGTCCATGGCCTCCGCCGTCACGGTGGGCTCCGCCATTCCGGGCGGAGTGAGTCGGGGCCCGCAGCCGATAGGGGAGGGCCTGGAGGCGGGAAGCGGCGGCAGCAGCAGCGGAGGAGGCGCAGGAGAGTGGCTGCCGCTGCCCGCTGGGGTGCAGAATGGTGGCGGCGGAGGAGGAGGGCTGTTGCAACGGGGTCGGCAGCAGCAGCAGTCGCTGCTGGGAGGGCTGTTGTCGTATGGTGGGGGTGGGGCAGCGGCGGTTAGTGGGCGCTCCTCGCCGCAGAGCCACAGCTCCCAGGAGCCCCTGCTTGGGGGAGCGGGGGCACGGGGGCCGGCGGCGGGGGCGATGCTGGAGCAGGAGATGGTGGCGCCGCGGGTAAGTGGGGGGGCCGTGAGCGTGTTGTGGATACCGACATGAGGGGAAGCAGGAGTAGAGGGTCGGTGGGTCGATGGGGGCTCGGATGGCAGGGGTCTGCTTGCTTCTCCCACCTGTCCACACCACCACCAGCATCCGAGTTTCCTTAAAGGCGCTTACCTTCTCCCGTCTTCCGCCTACCTCCCCACCCCACCAGGAGCATGCGGCAGCAGCCAAGGGCGGCCGCGCCTCCGCCTCCACTGGTGCGGGTGCGGGTGCTGTTGCAGAGGGGGCGGTGGAGCAGCGCTACCCTGAGCCCCGACTAGCAGCGCCCGGTCCCGGGCCGGGGCAGGCACAAGGGCAGGGGCAGGGTCGGCCGCCTGTGTCGCCCACCATGGGAGTGAGGGCGGTGGCGCCCGCCTTTGATGCTGAGAGGCTGGCGGAGGCAGTTGGGTGGGTTACATGGGGAGGTGGGGGAGGAGGAGGGGGAGGGGGAAGGTTGGGCTGGGTGGACGGATGGGGTGTGTACGGATGGGGTGTGGAGAGTGGGGTGTTTGGATGGGGGATACCAGATGTGCAGTGCGGTGCTCCTCTTGGTGCACCTCTTTACCGCGTTTACGGTTGCTGGTGTTGCTGTGATTGCTGCTGCGGGCTCCCTGCGCTGGGCTCCTCCACCCTGGGTATCGAGGCACGTGCTCCCAGCTGCGACAGCCGGTATCCACAACCTCCCATTCCTCGCACCGCACTACCTAACCGTCATGCCTCCCCCCTGCCCAACCTGTTCCCGGTAGTTTCTCCCTCCTTATTCTTCCTCTCCCCTGCCCGGTGCCCTCCCGTCTCATGTCCATCCACATCACAGCAGGCGTCGCACGCAGGACAGCGAGGGGGAGCTCAACTCCGCACCCTCACACTCGCACCCGCAGCAACAGCCACAACCCCAGCAGCACCCCCAGCAGCCCCAGCAGTTCGTGGGGTCAGCAGCGCTGGTGCCTACCGCCCTCCCCGCACATCCACCTGCACAGCCGCACCCCGTGGTTGTGGGGGCCAGCAGCGGCGGCGGCGGCGGCAATGCGGGCGGCAGGGATGGCGGCGAGGGCGGCGGCGGTGAGGGGCAGCAGGAGGTGGACCTGCCTGATGCGATCAAGCTGGGGTTGGGGGACTTCATCTTCTACTCCATGCTGGTGGGCAGGGCGGCCATGTACGACTTCATGACGGGTGAGTGGGTGTCGTACGGGGTTGGGTGCCGTACGCACGGCATATGGGTGGCTGTCGTACGCATGAGGGGGTGTGCCGAGTGGGTGGCTGTCGTAGGTGCGGCATGTTGGCCTGGATGGGCAGCGGTGCGTTGTGTGGTTGATCAACTCTTGAGCCACTTATCAACTGCACACTACTCATGTGCCTTCTTACTCTCCTCCTCCTTCCCTTCCCATCTCCCCACCCTCCTCCTCTTCCTCTCCCCTTCACAGTCTTCTCCGCCTACGTTGCCATTATCGCGGGTCTGGGCCTCACGCTGCTGTGTCTTGCGGTGTTTCAGAAGGCGCTGCCCGCACTGCCCTTCTCCATCGCACTGGGGGTGGCCTTCTACTTCCTTACGCGGCTCACACTGGAACCCTTCCTGGTGCCGCTGTCTGCTAACCTGGCATTCTTCTGAAAGGAGGGATTAGGTAACTGGGCCGCAGGGAAACACTGACCCTGCCTCTGAGAGGAGGGAGGAGGGAGATGGGGATTACGGTAGCAGGAGGTGGATACTCCGAAGAGGAGGGAAGGGGAGAAGAGGAGGGAAAGGAAGAAAAGGCGGCGTGGGAGCAGAGGCTCAGGGCTGTGGGTCGGGTAACCTTGGCATCTACGTCCTTCTGAAAAGAAGGAGCGGGGGGGCCTAGGAGCGGCTAGAGATTGCGAAGCAGTTCGCGAGGGGGCGAAGAATAATTGGATAATAGTGATGACAAAAGCCCTCGGTTCGCGATTGACGGTGACCAGGGAACTGTTTTTTGCCATTGTCGTGCCGCACTTTGTCGTAAAAGGACGCGAGTTGGCAGCACAAGATGGTGATGATGACAATAGTCCAGCGCTCAGCTGCGCATCTCTCCCGTGGCATGAGCTGCTATCCCCTGGCATGAGCTGCTGTAATAGAGCTCCTTTCATCTAGCATGTAAGTCAAGACGTAACCGCTATGCTGACGTATGTTGCCTTGTAGGATATATCTATTGTGCCATCCCCCATCCCTCGCCTGACACATATGATGAGGATTAGAGGTTGTACGGTATTTTGGTCAGAGCTGCGCAGCCATATCGATGGATGGTAGTATATACGGCAAATCTGCAATAATAGTTTATGTGGGATATTACTAAAGCTTCCAGCAGGTACTTTCACGGGTTGATGTCGTATCTGCATTGCACGTAGAGCTCACGTGGCGTGCTGCAGAGTTATAACGTCGCATTAGAAGCCTAACCTGGCCTAATTAGGTAATTAGATGCCGTACTAATGTCGTAGTACTGCTAGTGTGATGCATGCTGGTGGTGGAGCTGCTGCTGCTGGTTCATGTGTTTATGCTTGGATGTTAGGTGGTGGGGTTTGTTATCGTTCGTTTAGTTTCTTGAAAGGTGCGGTTGAGGCGCTGGCAGAAAGCAGTCGTGACTGTGTTTCGGTTCGTTACGAAAAGAGGGACTTTACTGTCCCTGACTCACTTGTCCTTTCATAGTCTGGTTTTTGGACGGCTATTGGGGACTAAGGATGTACGGTGTTGACCCATGGGTCATGCAATCCCGGCTGTCTGTTGCTCGCCCTATAGCATGGAAACGAACGAAGATTGTGCCGGTAACATTTAAACAGGTAATGGCTCGCTCACGCAGGAATATGTATAGCTGCTTACGTATCTCCAGCGCCATACCCCCTCCCTCGAGCGAGTTTTGCTTGCCTGCAGCACGCCTCAAGACACACGTCTTCATTTCCTTCTTTCACGCTTCACCCAACTGCTCAAGAAAACCACATCCCTGGCAGATGCAGCAAACCTGCCTTCCAACAATACAGCTTACTCCTAAGAAACCGAAGGCTTGGCACCTTTTCAGCAGCAACCACCTAGCTGCATTACCCGGGCACATCCCACTCCCTCACTCCGAAACCCACCACAACATCAACCCCTCCCTCGCTCGCACAGTCCAATTTTTATCCAATGCCGCCGTGACGTGATTGTTGTACGACGGCTCTTACCCACTAGCAATGCTACCGGTATTGGCGCTATTGCCGTACATCCCCTCACCAGTCACGACACGTACGGCAGCCAACACGTCTCTCTTCTGCTCGATCTCTCGACTGCCATTACTGCTGCCGTACATCCCCCGTCGCCGCACGTACGGCAGCCAGCAAGTGCTCGTCCAACCGGCCCAGCACGGCCTCCACCGCCGCGGCCCCGTGCAGGGCGGCGCATGCGGCCAGTCCCTCTCGCAGCGCTGACCCCACCCGCATCACACCGGCTGGGTCGGCCTCGCGTAACTGAGGGGCGGCGCAAACCACAACAACAACAACAACAAGGACACCATGAGGAAAACTGCGTGTTAAACACCACGAGGAAATCGGTGTGTTTAATTAAGATGTGTTATGATGTACAGAACTGAGGGGCGGCTGAGAAGGGGATGAGGAGGGGTGTTGAACGGGTGGCATGCAAGGACCGCATCTTGATTTCCTTACCTACCCGTAAGCCCTGCCGCCCCGGCCCCGGCTGTCCTGATAAGCTTGCTTTCCGGTAATCGGCAACGTTTCCTTACCCCAACCAATCCTGAATTCTAGTCTAATGCGGAATCTTCCCCACACCCCAAACATGATGCTATTATCTATACTGGTATTTTTACACCACAAACACACCCACCTGCGCCCTCCTGCCGCTGTCCCCCTCCGCCTCCTCAGAGTCCAGCGCCGGCCCCGCCACCTCCTCAAGCCCCTCATCACAGCCCCCGCCGCCGCCGCCGCCAGCACTGTAGTAGTCGTAGCTGGGGGGCAGGCCGGAGGACACGAACCCGCCGCCGCCACCGCCCTCCGTCTCGTACCTAGCGGGTTGAAGAGGCGGAGAGGTGGAGCGGGGTGCCGACGAGATGAGAGAAGAGGAGAGGAGAGAAGGATGATGGGAAAAGGCAGGAATGCACGACAGGGTAATGAGGCAGGACGCAGCAGTGCAAACACGAACCACGCCAGGGAGCGCTACAAAGGTCTCTGTGCCTGCGCATACGAAAGGGAAAGGGCTCAATCCATCCCCCACGCACCACCCACCACCCTACAAGCCCCTCACCCAACCCCAGCCCGTCTGTTCTTTGACCCCACACCACCCCATGCACCCACCA
This sequence comes from Astrephomene gubernaculifera, assembly GCA_021605115.1. Taxonomy (NCBI): domain Eukaryota; kingdom Viridiplantae; phylum Chlorophyta; class Chlorophyceae; order Chlamydomonadales; family Astrephomenaceae; genus Astrephomene; species Astrephomene gubernaculifera. The sequence goes on along the minus strand of BMAR01000027.1, from coordinate 393,629 downwards.
CACGGCTGTCACCGGCGCCACCACCGTCTCCAACAGCCCCAGCACCCCCCGCGCCGGCAGTCGCAGTGCGCCGCACAGCCCGAGCGCCACCAGCCGGCGAGCTGCGGGCTGGGCCAGGCAGTCGAACTCGGAGCAGAGCAGCGAGAGCAGCCGCCACAGGAGCAGCTCGTGGGCGGCTGCATGCATGGGGGCAGGAGGGGGGGGGCAGGAGGGGAGGAGGAAGGGGATCAGGGGAATGAGGAGGGGTGAGGGGTGAAGTAGGAAAGTTACCATACACACACACACCGGCACGCAAGCACACCCTGTAATACGGCCCGGCATTTCGTTGCACACGCACATGCACATGCACAGCAAATGTTGACAGGTCACAGCGCGTTCCTACCCGCGGCCAGTTTCCCCACCACGCACACATCCACTCACGCAAGTCAGCTGGGGGCGCATCCGCTGCTCCTCCCGCCCCCGCCGCCGCCAGCCCCTCCCCCGCCCCCGCCCCCAGCAGCACCCCCAGCTGCTCGGGCGCCGCCAGCAGCAGTCGAGCGAACACGGGCAGCGAGCTGGCTACCACCAGGCCGGACTCCTGGGCAGGAGAGGGAGGGAGGCAGGAGAGGGAGGGGGGAAAGGAGGAGGCGTGAGAGGGGCGCAAGCGGCAGCCAAAAGGCGGAACGCAGGACTGCACGTCCTCCCTTTCCAGTTTTAAGCCGCCACCCTAGCGAGGCCAGACCAGTACCTCTCCACACACACACACCCCAGCTCTCACCTTCCCCCCTAGCAGCAGCCCCAGCAGCCGCAGCAGCACCGGCTGCAACGCCGCCCCCGCCTCCCGGGGTGCGGCCTGCAGCAGCCGCTCCAGGCAGGGCAGTGTGATCAGCAGGCCGCGCTCGCTCACATTGCCTGGGAAGGAGAAGGCGCGAGGAGAAACGTGTTGTGGGACAGTGGTAGAATAGGAGGGGGAGGTGAGGGGATGAGAGAGAAACCAAGCCGTCCTTTAGGGGAGCACAAGGGAGGGCAAGGCTATAGGGGGAGATGCCGTCCTAGAACGTTAGGAAGAGAGATAGGGAGGCAAAGGGCGGAGGAGCGCGGTAGGCTTTGTTCAACATCCATCCAAACACCCACCATGTGCGTGTTTCAAGTTCTCCCGATCCTTAAGCCTCACTCACCCACGATCTGCAGCAGTACATCCACCACGTGCTGCCGTACAGCAGGGTTGCCGTACAATGCAGGTCCCGCTAGCATTGCCGTACTCGCCAGGATCGCAACCACCAACGGCAGGTGCTCCGAAGACGCCTCTACGATGCTCCTTAGAGCCGCAAACGGCGCTAACAACGTCTCGAGTACGGCAACCCGTTCCGGTATTACTAATACCGGCAGAGATGCGGCAGCGACTGCTGCTGCGGCGGATGCGGATAATGAAGACCCGTGTTCGCTCGTCCCGGAGGTGACAGCGGTAGCAGCAGCAGGATTAGCACCGGGGTTATTGTCGTTGTTGTTGTTGCCGCCAGGGTTGGAGGATGTAGCAGCGGCAGCAGCAGCAGCAGCAGCGGCAGCGGCCATGGCAGTTGGGTCGGGAGTGAGGCAGTTGGGGGCGTTACGTACGGCAACCAACCAGAGGGCGAGACCGTCTTCAAGCAGGCCCTCGGATACCTGGGTGGGGGGGAGTGGAAGCGTTCGGGGTAAAAAACAGGAAACTGACGAGGCAACTAACGAGCTGTACGACATGTAGGGTTCACTGCGGGGGGGAAGTGGGGTTCGGGGGGGGGGGGGGCAGCTGGGGTACGGTGGAGAGGTCGAGTAGATTGAATGCATCGTACCATTGGGCCTGCAATACACCGGCATATACGGGTATTGTGACGGCGTCATGCGCCCGACATGCATGGTCAGTACCGGTGGGAGTTATGCGACTCCGCGGGGGGCTAGCAGGGGTTCCCCTCGTTCAGCTGGTTTCCTGTCTTCCCGTCCTATCAACAACCCGGCAACACACCCAAACACACCCCTAACACACCCGAACACACCCGCACCTCGGGCTGCCTGAGGTCCAGGCAGTAGCTCAGCAGCGGCATCACCAGCGGGTGCAGCGCGGGGGACTCGGGGCCCAGCAGGTTGAGCAGCCGCTGTACGGCCTCCAGAATCTGGGGGGGAGGAGGGAGGGGGAGTTGTACGGCAGTGGGGTGTTTTTGTACGGGGGCGGGGATTGTTGTACGACAGTGGGAAAGGTTTCGGTTGGGTTAAGGTTACGGTTAGGCTCTGTAGCTGGCACAAAAACAACCCAGCTAGCCACAAGCAGCGTATACCGGTAAGCAAGCGAGCTAGATGCAAGAGCATGTTGGCTCTAAATGTCTAAAACAACGAAAGGTGCTGCAGAAGGTACGCTGCTGCTGCAACCGCTTGCTCCCTTGACTCCCCTGCACCCACCTGTATCCGGAGCAGGCTCTGCCCCACCGCCCCCTCCCACAGCCCCGGAAGCGCCCCCGCCAGTGGCAGCACGTGCGGCCGCAGCGCCTCCCCACACCGCTCGATCACCAGGTTCAGCAGCCCGAAAGCCTGAGGAGGAGGATGGTGGAGAAAGGAAAGGAGAGTGAGTCACCTGAAAGAAAAGAGGCCAATTCGGCGGTTTTACACCTCTTTTCCCCACCCTGCCATCCGCACACAACCCTCCCCTCTCCGCCCCTACCTATTTCCTCCCTCCCCTGCTCCCCTTCTCTTTCATGGTCAGTTTCCTCGCTTTCACCCCCCTCACCCCCCCCCTCACCTGCCTCATCATACAGCTCCTCACTTTCCTCATTTACACCCCCCTAAACCCGCCCTCCCCCCCACCTGACTCCGTTGATGCACTTATCTATGTTTCCCCCACCTCCTCACCTGCTTCTGCGAGTCCAGGTCGCAGCTCCCGGCCGCCAACCGCACTAGCAGCTGCAGGCAGCCGGGCAGCAGCGGCGCGAAGGACTCCTCGCGGAAGGAGAAATCGCCCAGCAGCGCCGTAAGCGCGCCCAGACCCGACAGAGCCACGGCGGGGTCGGACTCGGACATGAGGCCCAGCATGGCGGAATACAGGGTGGGCCTGCAGGAGGGGGGGTGGGAGGGGGGTTGCATGGTGGGGGGGTTGCATGGTGGGGGGGGGGGTGCATGGTGGGGGGTGCATGGTGGGGGGGGTGCATGGTTGGGGGGTGCATGGTTGGGGGGTGCATGGTGGGGGGGGTGCATGGTTGGGGGGTGCATGGTGGGGGGGGTGCATGGTTGGGGGGTGCATGGTTGGGGGGGTGCATGGTTGGGGGGTGCATGGTGGGGGGGGTGCATGGTTGGGGGGTGCATGGTGGGGGGGGTGCATGGTTGGGGGGTGCATGGTTGGGGGGGTGCATGGTTGGGGGGTGCATGGTGGGGGGGGTGCATGGTTGGGGGGTGCATGGTTGGGGGGGTGCATGGTTGGGGGGTGCATGGTGGGGGGGGTGCATGGTTGGGGGGTGCATGGTGGGGGGGGTGCATGGTTGGGGGGTGCATGGTTGGGGGGGTGCATGGTTGGGGGGTGCATGGTGGGGGGGGTGCATGGTTGGGGGGTGCATGGTTGGGGGGGTGCATGGTTGGGGGGTGCATGGTGGGGGGGGTGCATGGTTGGGGGGTGCATGGTGGGGGGGGTGCATGGTTGGGGGGTGCATGGTGGGGGCTGCATGGTGGGGGGGGTGCATGGTGGGGGGATTAGATAAACTGAGCCGCGGAAACACTGATCCTGACCGTAGGTTACCGGGGGGGGGGGTGCATGGGGGTGCATGGGGGGGGTGCATGGGGGGGGTGCATGGGGGGGGGGTGCATGGGGAGGGGAGGGGTGCATGGTGAGAGGTGCATAGGGGCTGGGAACAGGGATGGCTCCCGCGTGTGTTCTCCCTCCCGCTGAGCCCCCTTCCTTCCCCCTCCCCTTCTCTCCCCCTCCCCTCGCTTCCCCCCTCCCTCCCTCCCCCCCACCTGATGGGGTCCTCCTCCCGGATTCGGTCCACGTGTGCCGCCACCAGCAGCCCGATGCGCCGCCGGATGGGGCGGTTGGCGGGGCTGGCGTCGGAGAGCTCCTGGGGGGGTGGGGGTGGGGGGAGAAGAATACCCAATGTACGGGGGCGGGGGCAGGAGGGGAGCATGGGGGGAGTGGGTGTATGGGGGAATTGTAGGAGGGAAGGGAGGGAATGGACGGTGAGACAGGGGTAGCGCATGGGGCTACTGCCAGCCCCTGCGGAATACGTATCCCACATACCCCCCCCCCCCCTGCCCCCATGCAAAACACACTCGCCCCCACCCCCCCACCTGCAGCAGCGGACCCGCCAGCCAGGTACGGAAGTCCAGGTAGTCGTGCAGTTCGTACGACCCGGCGGCTAGGGCGCCGTACACCGCATCCTTGTAAAGGATCTGGTGTGGTAGGCGTGTGTCGTACGATTGTCGTACGTGTGTGTATGTGTGTCGTACGTGTGGTGTAGGATGAAGGCGGAAGGGGATAAAGAGGAAACATCTAACTGACCGTGTGATAAGGCATCATCATGGTTTGCAACAGGTGTGTCCGCGGCTCCATTTATTTAAACCCCCCACCCCGGTTCCCCCCCCCCCGCCCCCACCTGCCTCGGCACCCCCACCAGCCGCTCCCCAGGCAGGCTGTCCGCGGGTACCCCGGGGGGTGCGGCCGCCTGCACCCCGGGAAGCAGCGACACGACCGCGGGGCCCAGCACCTCTCGGTAAGCCTGCGGGGGGGGGGGTTTCAAGGACCACATGCCAAGCCATGGAGGAAGGTGTGTTTCAGGTGTTTTTTCGGGCACTAAGAGCTTCTTATAGGCTCCTTCTCCATCCCTACCTCCCTTGCCACACGGTTGGTTGGTTGGTTTGTTAGTTTGTCTTTTTTCTCTCCTTTTTTCCTCCCTCTCAACTTCCCCCGCCAGCCCACCTGCAGCAGCCCCAGATAGAGCACCTCCGCCGACCCCGCCAGCCCCTCCGACGCCCCGCCTCCGCCCGCTGCCCCCCCGCCGTGCGAGTGCGCAAACTCCTCCGGCGCCTCCTTCCACTGCTCCAGATCGGCACGCGTGAGCAGCATGTGGCGACTGATCTGCGATCGGGGGGGAGGTGGGTGGGGGGGCAGGGGCAGGAGGGGGCACGCGTGCATGCACGTAGGCAAGGGAGGCAAGGGAGGGGAGGCAAGGGAGGTAGGGAGGGGGGAGGCAAGGGAGGGAGGCATGTGCAGCCATGCGATGAAAAGTCCAGGAGCATCCAGAAAGACGCGCAGGCATACGCGCAGGCACTCGCTTGCACTCACCAGCGCCCCCACCAACGCCACCAGTCGGCTGCTGCTGCCGTCGCCAGCGCTGCCGCTGATGCCCCCACCCGCTGCTCCACCCGCTGCTGCTGCTGCTGCTGCCTGCAAGTGTTGCGCCCAGAAGGCCTGCAGGGCGGTGCGCACCTCCCCGGACATGGCCTTGGCGCGACTGGTGTCCTGGGTGGGGAGGGGAGGCGGGAGGGGACAAGAAGAAGACCCATGCGATGTGGGTACGGGAGGAGGAGGAGAGTAGGATCTCCAAGACCTCTGGGTTAGGTTATCACCTCCGTTCTTGGGGACGGTACCAAATACCACAACCCCGTAGGAAGCACTCCTCCACCCACCTGAACCAACCTGGACCGAACCTGCAGGCACGCACGTACATAGAGGCATGTACACAGACAGACAGGCAGGCAGGCACGTACGCTACATGTGTATGTGCCGTACAACCCACCCGCGGTTGCCCCGACGACGCATCCAGTCCGCCCGTGATCCCCTTGTACGGCTTGCACGACATGACGTGCACCAGAAACATGCAGCACTGGGTCAGCCACCGCTCCTGATTGCTGCCGCTGCTGCCGCTGCCGCTGCTGCTGCTGCCGGCTGCTGCTGCTGCCTCTAGGAGTTGGTTGGTACAGAGTTCCATGACCGGGAACAACACACCCGCCCCGTGGAAGGACCTGGAAGGGGGCGGAAGAGGAGGAGGTAGAGGAGGAGGAGGAGAAGGAGGCGAGTTGGGATGGCGGATGGGAGGGTTGGGTGCTGCAGTTGGGATGACGGGTGGGTGAGGTTGGCTGTCCCTTGGGTTGTGGTACGTATTGCCGTATACTGCCTGTGCGGTTCGTAGTCACATGCGGGCGCAGCAAGGGTCCTCCGTATCCCGCATTCTCAACTCCCCTCCCTCCCCCCCCACTACCACAGTGCATCGTCACTTCGTCAGAGTGTCATTATGTTTCAACCCCCATTGCTACCCCCATTGCTTTGCCCTTTGACCCTTTGGTATGGTCTTCGACCCCCCCTATCTTCGACCCCCCCTACCACGGGTGCACCTCCAGTATCTGCCCCAGCGTCTTCAGCAGCTTCAGCACCGCGCGCTCGCTCATGGCGCCCAGGTGGGAGCGGGGGGGCGGCGGACGGCCGGCGGGGCCGCAGGAGGAGGAGGAGGGGCGAGCCGCGGCTAGCAGGCCCTGAGAGCAGGAGGAGGAGGGGAGCGGGCAGAAGCACGCAGGGAGAGGTATAGCAGTTGGTTTCCAGCGATTCTTCTTCTTCTTCTTCTTCTTTGCCCACCAACACTGTTGTTAATACCACCAACGCTCATTGTTGCAGCTCTGAGGCACGGTCTGTTCGTCTCTTCCTCTTAAACCCCCCACCCACCCACCTACCCTACCGCTCCTATCCCCATTGTCTTGCCCCAACCTGTGGTTTCCTATGGTTCGGTATGGTCTTTGACCCCCTCACCCCTGCATCTTTTTCCTCAGCCCCCCCGGGTCGACCGCACCTGCAGAGCCGCCCCCATGTGCGGGCAGCAGCTGTGTACGGCAGCCACCGGGGCCAGCGAGCGGGCGTCACTGGGGAAGCCATGCAGCAGCAGGCGCCGCAGGATCTTGAGCAGCAGCATCCATCGTTCGCACGTCTGCAGCAGCTGCTGCGGGCTGGCGGGCGGCTGAGGAGGTGGGGCTGCCGTACCGCCAGCACCTGCTGCTGCCGTACCTGCCGTACCTCCCCGCAGTGCCTCCGCCAGCCCCCCCGGCCCCAGTAACGCCTGTGTGTCGGAGCACCACTGACCCCACACGTGGCTGAAGAGCAGCTCGGTGACCTGGGGGGGGAGGATGGGGGGGAGGATGCGTTTAGGAGGGGGTGCATGGGTCGGCTACATGCGTGTATACGTGGTCTGTGACCCCACGTGGGAGTTGTCTGGAGGCGGGGAATGCGATACATGTGCGTGCAGGGGCATCACAACCTGCCGTACACCCAACCCCCAAACACACACAAACACACATACACACATACAGTCTTCCCCCACCTGTGCGAAGTTGGCCTGGTCGGCCGCCAGCCGCTTGGAGGAGAGCTCCTTGAGCACATGGTGCAAGATCAGGTACACCCTGGGGGGGAAGGGGGGGAAAGAAGAATACACAAAACACAACGTGTTGTGTGACAATAAGCTAGGTGACAAGCCCTGGAGGAAACTGGTTGTATTGTTTCAGTTGGTGGTTTCATCCGGGGGGCGATAGTAAAGAGGAAACAAATCACAACCTCACTGACCTCATCAAGCGACCCATGGGTCACTCTCTCTGCCCAGCCCTCCCAGCCCAACTCCTCGCCCACGTCACAGCAACATTAGCCCAGCCGGATCTGCCTCCTCCTCCACACCCATCTACAACCATCTCTCGCCCTTCTGCTGCTGCTGTTGCTCTTACCTCCTGACCACCAGTGGGTTTCCAGATCCCAGGTTCGCCATGAGGTCATTGAACAGGGAGGGCCACTCGCCCGGGTAGTCGAAGCGAGCGATCTTGGCGTAAACAAGGGCCACTTGTACGGCAATCTGAGGATCAGGCGGGGGCGAGCAGTGCACGTGCCGTACGGTTTTGCGCGGGGGTGAGGAGTATATGTGTCGTAGAAGTGGAAGAAGAGGAGGATGTTTAGAAGGGAGACGTGGAGAAAAAGCCAAAAAGACGTGATGGAGGAAAAGCTTTTACTTTGAAGAGAGGAAGTGGAGATGGAGGAAAGGGTTTTGATACCCAGTTCAGCGTTACGCAACTTATGAGCTATCGGCACACGGGTAACGATGTTCGTTGCCCATGACCTGTGTCGTACATTTACCTGGTTATCATCCTGCGGAATTAGCTGCGAAAGCTTGGCTCGCAGATGTGCCTTCTCCTCTGGTGTGATCCCGCTGCAAATGGCGTAGAAGGTACTTTGTAAGAAGGGATGGGAGGGTTTGATAAAGGGCCTCGCACGTCGAGACGGCGCCACACATAGCCTGCAACTCACGCATGTGTCACGCGCTTCTTCCAGTTGCGGTGAATGCTGTTTTTGAGATGGACTGACGCCAAATAGCGGGCGCTATGGTCGGCTTCCCGGTTGCTGACTATTTCCTGCAGGTGGCATGGCACATCAGAGGTAGATCCATTGACATGGCAGTCGCCGCTGTGGAGAAACTTAAGGATATGTCTCTTACTGCAAGTGCAGAGCTGAAACCCGGTCTACTGTCCAGCGATTGGATGTACGCCTCTGCTTGCTTCTGGACTTCGGGGTTCTGGTTCAATGCATTGAGCAAGCAAGAAAGCAGGTTGTTGTAATCCTGCTGTGTAAGTGGTTGCGCCATATTGCGAAGTAGCAAATGATAATGCAGATAGGCTTCTAGCCGACTTGGGTGACTTGCATTTGGAGGCGGTTAACCAAGAGGAATAGCGAAAAAGCCGTCAATGCGGCGGTATACAGTACTTAGCGTGTATGAGGGCTACGGTGGCACTAAGCTTCAAAGCGAACAAGCCCTGGCTTGTTGGCTCCACTCGCTCCGAAACGTCGTTTGGCGAGAGTAAGCTAAGGAATGGCAAAGCCACTTGTGCCTATGCGAATTTTGTCGCTTCCTGAACTCTACCCAGCAATTGAAAACCACTTAATCCCTTGCAGTGGCGCAGTGGCAGCTCACATGGCAGAACTAATTACTGAGGATCAGCCACGCATCAAGTTCTCGACGTCGTTTGTGGGGCATAACATATGTAACATGTCTTTGAGTGCGGAGGTTGGCGAGCTCTCCCGTCTTATGGCGCAGATGGAACGCATGGGTGCAGCTCCAATCCTCAACGACGGACAAGTCGCTGGCAATTGTGCCATCAGCCCTCGAATCTTACAGCTTCCTTCAATCGACACCACAGATGGCAGCAAACACACTGCTTCCGGACCTGAGAGCCTTGCAGTTGTTAGCATGTCCGGCAAGCCGCCTGGCCACCTCCTAGACCCATCTACAGATTTCGTGCTAGTAACAAACTTCGATCGGGCTTTATGGGCAGCAGAATACCGATCTCGCGATGCATCGGTTCGTCCATCCAGCGATTCACCTTTGCTCGTAGCCGCCCTAGCTCATGGCTTTGATTATGGCTGGTCAGAGCAGCCCGCTGTGGTTCTCCATGGTCACGCGCTGGCGGAAGGAGAAGGCCTGTCGTACGCTACCCAACTGGGTCTGCCCATCAGTCCTCGTGCTACGCTGTTCTCAACGCCTGAGGACTTGGCAGAGCTGGAGGCGCTCTTCCGCTCCCACCCCTACCCGCAGCACCGCTGCTACATTCGAAGAGGCCATGGTACGGCACCGTGTGCGATTTGGGTGATGCGGGTGATGCTAAACGCGGGGTTTGGGGTACGGGGGCAATGTCATCACAAGATGTGGCGTCGTGGAATGGTGCGGCCTTATTACTACCCCAATCCTCCTGCATTGCGTGCCTAACTGCATGCCCCCTTACCAGCTTCTCGTGTTGTCCTTGTGGACTTGATAGCAAGTGTGCCGACCCCACACCCCTGTTCCTGTCGCCTCCCAGGGTTCTTCTTGCTGGCTGGCAGTGTGGCCGAGGCTGAGGCGCTGTTTGCGCAGCTGGTGCTGCCCTGGCTGCTGGAGCAGCAGCAGCGGCAGCAGGTGCACTAGCAGCAGGGGCACTAGCAGCAGCAGCGGCAGCAGGGGCATTAGCAGCAGGGGCACTAGCAGCAGCAGCGGCAGCAGGGGCATTAGCAGCAGGGGCTGCAGGATCCGGGGCGGCAGCAATAAGGGGAGACGCTGAAGAAGTAGTCCAAGTAAGGCAAGCACAACAGCAGGAGCACAACAAGCACAACAGCAGGAGCAGCAGCATGGTGTGAATGATACACTACGGTACTGCAGGTGGGTAAAGGAGGAAACGACTGGGGGTTGGGCTTCAGGTCGGTCTGCGTATGTTTGCTAGTGTTTTGGGACGACACGTAGGCTAGTGCTGTACGCTAGGCCAGGGATGTGCAAGAAGGCTCCGGCCTTTCATCTTCCCACGTACGGTACATGCACCTACCGCACGGTCGCAAAGTCCACACGCGCTGCTCCTGAGCAGTCTGGTTGTGCGACACTGCGGTGCTTTGATCCCAACGATCTCCCGTAAAGCCCAGTCCATGCCACCCCCTGGCCCTGCCTCCAACTTGTCTCCTGTAGTCCTATTACAAACACAACCCCTGTCCTGGCTTCCCCCTGCAACCCTTGCAGCTTCCCAGCTCCAGGCCTCGTTACCGGTACTGGCGAGTAGGGCAAGGTGCTCCCCCCATGGATGTGAGGTGATCAGGCGCTGAGGAATGGCAGCCGCTGGAACAATAGTGGTGTCCAATGGGTCCAGAGTCTCCTAGGTTGAAGGGCTGCCGGTGTAATGAAGATCACGTGTTCCATGGTTCCGAGGCGGCACAAGGTGGATGACGTAGGGTTGCAGTGGTACTAAATGGGAATTGCCGGGTATGTATCTGTAACAATGCTACGTGCTGCTTCTCCTACAACACGCACGAACTGTAGCATAGTTGTATAGGCCGTGCTGTTGTTTTGGGGGCCTACTTAGTGCATTGCAGGAAGACGTGCATGGAGGATGCTGGAGCGACTCGCAGGCTCCGGCACCTTTCATGCGCATCCTCCGGCAATGCGCCAAGAAGTCCCGCCACTTTAGCCACGATAGCACCAGCTGCTGCATGCGGCCATAATATACATAACCCAGCCAGACGACTGCGCAGGACCTCAACCAGCATAACCCACAAAAATGCAACGTGTAATGTAACCTAAAGTCGCTCCCTCGGGCTGCCCCACAGCCATGCTCATAGTATCGAGCATCGGCAAGGCCTGACGTCAGTAGCCGAGGCCTTCCCGATGGTTGATACTCTTTGATACTCTGAGGATGGCTGTCCGACAGCCCGAGGGAGCGACTTGCATTGGCACAGGCTGCTCTGGAAGGTGGACGGCACGGCACGGCAACAGCACATGACACGTCATGACACCTTGACCCACATGCGTCTCTATTGCTTACATGACATGGAGGAGTCATGTCAGAACCAGACAGGGGCATGGTATGGCAAAACATGCCATGCTTCAATGTGCCATGCATAAGGGGCTAGGCCAGCCATGGTCCCATGGATGGAAGTACAACGTCTGCGGATGTATGGCTTCAATCGAGGTGGTGGCGCTCGTCCAAGGACCCTAGCCACACCCTGAGCCGGCCACAGGTATGCGCAGAAACTTCCTCTAGCACCGAAGGTCGGGCGCACGGGCGTGATTGAAGCTCCCGAGCGCCTTTATGAGGTGCCGCATGAATGCCGCGTGAGTTCTAAAGCCGTTGTACAGCTGCAATGCAAATGCATTTGAAGAAAAGAGAGGGTCGACATGGCATGGACACAACGGTTGGCGGCGTGGAATGCTGTGCGACCAGGTTTAAGGCAGCAGCTCAGGGGCCCTGGGGGCCTACATGCCGCCCTGATGATGGTAGCTGGAGTTTAATGTGGCACTGAATAAACAGGCGAGGGCTCTGGTAAGGACAGCCAACACCCCTATTGCAGTGCGTTTGCCATGAACGGGTGCCAGTCTGCCGGATATGCAGCATATGGGCATACATACGTGCTCAAGCAGAACTGTGTTTTAGATCCTCAACTGTCAGGAGACCCAAATCATTGAAAGCCAACGTGGAAGACTGCAAGCAAGCTCGAACACCTGACTTTGCCTCACCGACTGCGTTAACGCCGCTACACCAAGAGGGCAGCGACACAGCTTGATCAGCGTTAAACCGAATGATGAATGCAGGGATTGCGATTCCATCTCACGCATCTTGAAGCAAGCGGGGCCGCTGCTTGAGGCGGCTTCGGCGGCGGCTTGCAGATCAACAAGCAAGCTTGGCAGATTGATAAATTTAGCCAACAGTAGTAACCCACAGCAATGCCAGAGGGCCAACGGTGAGATCGTGTTCGCGCGCTGTCAGCGCTGCTCAATGTCGGTGCACATCTGGTTGTGGCCCCGAGCTCGTTGCCTTGAGGTCAATGCACCCAACGGCCCTACAACCATGGACCAAGGAACACGGCATCTTGGTTGTGCCTGATCCCCGGAGCGGCATGACGACGTGGTGAGGCCGCCCAACAGGGAAGGCTACGTGATCTAAGGGCTGCTGTCCCAGACATGATCCTTCCAACACCTTCAAGTATATACTACTTCAGTAGTTAGACTGCCTTTTATGGGCGCTGGGAAGCGTGGGATGACACTTTTCCTGTCCGTACAAGGCAGCAAAGTTACGATGGACGCCAATGAAATTGTTCCATGTGTGGTTACGCATGCTTCGCAACAGACTGCATCGTTCTTTTGTTGACATCAAATACTCGGTTGGGCTTGACCGGAGGTTAGGTACCTAATGTCTTGAAGCCAAGGGCAATTTATGCTATCCAAACAGTAACAGGCACTATGGCCGCCATAGCTACCCAAACGATTGATGCCCCAACAGCCGGGCTTGAACAGGTAGGCGAAATTCCAACTTGAAGCCGATCGCAGCTGCGTCCATGTCCGTTGAGCTTCCCTTGGCGTTGTTCCTAGGCATATGCACCGGCTTCGTTTCCCTTGCTTACAGTTCATATGTTACATCGGATCGGTTTGGCTTGCCTATAGTCAGGCTTATTCGTGATTACTCCATACCGGGCTGCTTTCCTACAATCCATGATTGATATCTGGGCCTTGTAGGTACTATATAGGCTACAAGAGAAGCGTATCGCCCTCGAGAAGGTCGTGCTGCAGTATGGCGAAGCTCCAGCGGGCATAAAGGAGGTGTTCGAGCTCTGCAGGGGCTTTGAACGTGCGTATATGTCCTTCATCAATGTGAGCTGCGATGTGAAGGAGAGGGTATGGGAAGGGGTGAAGCTGCTGTGACCAACCGTTGGGTAAGGCGCATAGTGGGTATGTGGGCACAGCTAGGGAACGGTTTGGCAAGCCACGTATTGTTCTATGGGACAGCGGGGTTGAGGTAGTAAAGGTAGCCCTCAGAACACTACCTTGCATCACAACTATGAGTTTCACGGGCCACCTAAACCGCACGTACGACAGGAATCACCGGTTGCCAGTAAGATCAAGGAGGCTTTCATGGGCGAGAAGGGGCTCGCGGGGAAGGTCAAGAAGCTGCCCATGGACAAGGTGTTTGAGCTGAAGAACGTCAAGTCGGTAAGTGTGTGCTTGTGCGCACGCCTTATCACCCTGGTCGTCGTGCAGCTCTCCAGCCGTTGTTACCGGCATTATCCCTTGTGGCTGGATGTGCGCAATGCTCCACCGGATGCCGCATGCAATTCCATCTGGGTCAGCTCTCCCTCAAAAGCCCAACCTTTTTTCTTTCCCTCTTTTTACTCTTTCACCCTTCGCTTCCTCGCCATGAACACCCCCCCCCCCCATGCAACCATGTTTACCTAATCCTCATCCATGGGGTTAAACCCCGCATGCTACCCCCCGCAGGTATGCCGCCAGTCGGACGGCTACCAGCCCAGCATGGTGGCTCCGGAGAAGGGCCTGCGCCAGCTCTCCAGCGAGGCGCTAGACCACGTCACGGACCCCGTCAACACGTGCGTGCAGGAGGTCTACAACCTGCTGGTCAATGCGGCCAGGTGAGCGGATGAGAGGGCCCCCCCTAGTCGCGTGGGCGGGGGAGAGGTCCTTGCATGGGCCATGCATGGGCCTCACATGATCAGGAAAGCACGCCCAGAATGATTGCGAGGGTTTAGCTAGGGGCTTCTCGGAGGCTTGCTTGTGATATGTTGCCAAGTGCCCACATGCTACGGTATGCCTCCTCCTCCGTTTCCGTCTCCGTTCCCACTCCTCCGTCTCCATCTCCCCAACTCTCCTCTCCCTCCACACAGGGAGGCCGCGGAGAAGGCCGGGCAGTTCACCGAGGCGGCGCTCATGGGCGCCATGCCCATGTACGTGCCTGACTTCAAGAACGTGGTGATGCCGGCCATCATTGCGGCGCTGGACGAGTGGAAGAAGGAGAGCGAGAAGAGTGAGTTGGTTTGGGGTGAAACCTGCGATGTGGGTCGGGTCGGGGCGTTCGCGGAAGGATGTATCGGTAACGGCGCTGGGGACGACGAGGCGATGTGGGTCTGGAGGCCTCCGTCAACAACTTCAATATGCTGCTACGGTACCCCCTTTTGCAACCGGCCCCCTACCTTTCTGCACTCCTACTGTTACCTACTGCTTGCTGGCAATCCCAGCCACCATGGTATCACAACCGCCGCGGGGGTTGGCCACCATGTGTTCCTAATCCGCTCCAAACCCCCTAGCGGCTGCCTCCCTCCCCTCCTGGTTTACCACCGTCACACAACACATTGAATATTCTTCTTTTCCCTTCTCCTCCTCCTCCTCCTTCTCCCTCCTCCTCCTCCTCCTCGCACAGTGGCTCACATGTTGGTGGACATGGAGCGCTCCTACATCACCGCCGGCTTCTTCCGCCACACCACGCACCACCGCTACCAGAAGATCAAGCAGCAGGAGCAGATGCGCGCGGCCATGTCGGCCCGGCATGTGCCGCCCGGAGGCGAGCCGCGGGGAGCCGTGGCCGCAGTCAAGCAGACCGCCGCCAAGTTCTTCCCCTCGTTCGGGCCGACAGCAGGCGCGCCGCCGCCGGGGCAGGCCGGCACGCCTCCCGGCACGCCGCCCAACGGCTTGGCGAACGATGATGACTCGGATGACGGCAAGCCGTCACCCAAGCCGGCAAACGGTGGGGTGCTCGGGATGACTTCGGGGCGATGCGTGGGGCCTGGGGCGCAATGATTACTACACTGCTTACTATACACTTGGGAGCAGCACTTGTCCACATGGGCTAGTGCACGCCCATGACATACCTCCGGTCATATCCGGCTGTGCCGCCTCCTGGAGGAGGTACTTTACAGCCCCTGCATCATCATCATCCTCAACCTCTGCGGCGCCCCTTTCCTTACCACCCAGCCCTTGTCCCCATTGCCACCCGCGCGCAGGCTCTGTTCCCAGCGTAGCCAACGCGGACGACTTCATCGCCGGCTACTTCGACAAGTATGTGTCCGACGACTCGGCTCGCTTCCTGGAGTCCATGAAGTGGCAGCGCCGCTTCTTCGTGTTCTCGGAGAGCCAGCGCGTGCTATACTACTTCAAGAGCCCGGAGGACGTGTCCAAGCCCACGGGCCTGCGGGGACAGGTCAACATTGCCGGTGGGTGCTGGGGGGAGGTGTGGTGGATGGTTTTATTTGTTCCGTTTGTCGTTATTTGTTCCTGGCGCGACGACCCGTCCGCTTTCATGCCCCATTTGGGTTTTGCCGGCTTCCTTTGCTCCCTTTGGTGGATATACTGTCAACCGACAATGCTCGGTGGTCATGTGCGCATGTATTTTGGATTTCTTGGTTTATCACCTGCACCTGCACAGAGTGCATCGTGGAGGACCTGGACGACAAGGGCAACGCCCGGCCGCCCACCGCTGTGTCCGGAGCTGCTGCGCTTGACAAGGGGCAGCTGATGATCCGCATCCGCCACAAGGACCCGCGGGGCGTGGCGGTGAAGGACCACAACGCGATCATCATGCGCGCAGGTGGGGCAGCCGGGGAGCTTGGGTGCACACGCGGGTGGACGTTTAGTCAACCCGCCAGGCAGCCAGCAACAGGGTCTGTGCGGGTAACCCTCTGTCATGGAGTAGCGCCTTTTAGCCTTCCACCCGTTTAACTGCCACCTTCTTTCCCGCGCCATGTCATGCTGCGCTACCACTGCAGAGAACATTGACACCAAGATCACCTGGCTGACCAAGCTGAGGAAGGCTGCGGAGCCCCGCCGCCCCACCAACCAGGCAGCAGCGGCTGCCGGGCACCCGCCGCAGCAGCAGGGCGCGGCGGCGGGCCCGGGAGGTGCACCGCCAGCGCCGGGGGGCAGGTGAGGAGGAGGAGGAGGGAGGAGGCCTAGGGACAATCAATGCCGCAAGGCTCGCAACCTCATGCGGGTCGGGATAACACGATATCTCGATAAGCAGGAAGCAAAAGAAGTCCGCACTGCAAATGCTCTCTCGTGTATCACAGCGACACGTTGTCTTCTCCCTCCTCCCTTTTTTCACGTCCTCCGTCGGTCCTCCCCGCTCGCGCCCGCAGTCCCGCCGCGCCAGGCGCCGCGGGCCCCGGTCCCAGCAGCGCTGCGGTCGCGGGCGTGAGCATGGGCGGCGGCTCCATGGGGTTTGGCGGTGCCATGGGCGCCCTGTTCGACGACGGCGACCTGAGCTGGGCCAAGGACGCGGAGCCTGTGTTGGACACGCATCTGGGAGAGGGCTCCTCCGCTTTCAGGTGGGCTGCGGGCATGGGCACACGCCACGTGTCATCCTTATTGCTCCCGGCACTACTGACACTACTACCGGTATAATAGCCTTTGCGCCCACACTGGCGCGCCGCGGTCATTGTAACAGCTTTTGCGTGTAGTAATACCAGTAGTCACACCTCACACCCGTCACCCGACCCTCCCGCCATCCATGCGGATACTTTTAACATCTGCCATCCATCCCGCTGCCATTCGTACCCCTCCCTCCCGCCCGCCCGGGCCTCAGGGCCGACTCGGTTCGCGACTCCGAGGGCCGGCTGCTGCCCGCTCCGCAGCAGCTGCTCAACCCGCTGCGTCTGAAGGACCGCCTGGCTCGCGCCGGCGGCTCCAGCTCGCCGTGGGACGTGCGGTACGACGCGCTGCTGGACCAGTTCTCCGCTGACATGGCGCTGTACATGAGCTGCATCTGCGACACGGTGGTCATCACGGTGCCCAAGGCCGTCGTGCATTGCATGGTGGGGAGGGGGCGTTGGGTTGGGCGGGGTTGGATTCTTGGGTTGGAGCGGGGTTGGGGGCTGAGGTGAGAGTGATGTGGGTTGGGACAGGGGACAGGCTATCACCGCTGCGGCGCTTTCTGCAGGTTTTTCCCGTCGTGCCCCATCTTGCTCTGGTACCCTCGGTGCCTTCCCTCTATCCCTTGTATAAGCACCCCCTCCCCCTCGCCCGTTCTGTGCCCCTCTTCCCTTCCACCCTCCCTCGTGTTGCAGATCCGCAAGTCCGAGAAGAACCTGCTGGAGCGGCTCTTCACCGTCATCCACCACCTGACGCCCACGCAGCTGGAGAACCTGCTGCGGGAGGATGAGCCCATCGTGGAGAAGCGCAAGGCGGCGCGCGCGTCGCTGGAGGACGTCAAGACAGCCATCTTCCAGGTGTGATGGGGCGACGGAGGATGGACGAGAAGGCTGCGAATCAACCTATATACGGGGCATGTGTGGGGGCCGAGAAGTATGTGGATCTATTGATCCGGTTTGCGTTTACCATGTGGGTTTCAATGTCACCTGAATAAGCAAGGTGTCTTACTTCCCAAGTTTCTCTCTGGACAACGCTTGGGCCCTCGCCTTGAACCCATGATGCTGTCCTGCCGGACCCCCCAACCTCCCCGCCCACAGGTGCAGCAGGTGCTCGAAAGGCAGAACATGTCGGCGCCCGCGGACCGGAAGGACCGTGTGCCGCTGCAGGTGCGTGGGCTGGCTGGGTGGGATAAATTTGGAAACCGACTGGCTGTGTGGGAGGGGACTTAGTTACTGGTCGGATGGTCAGCTTGCCCTTTAGGGCATTCGCGACGTCGGGGCGAGATACGGCTGTAATTGTGAGGGGCATGCGCACCCTCCGTGCATCTCATGCCTCGCACACCACCCGCTTCCTGCATCTTGCAGCCCCACCCTCTTTTCCTTGCCTCCACGCCTCCCTACACGCGCGGTTCGGTTTCGCTCTGACCTTTCACACGCACTCCCACACTCCCACACACAGGCGCTGGTCTTCGCCTACGCGGGCATCAAGGAGAAGCTCAACCCTGAGCAGTACAACTACTTTGACAGGAAGTTCAACGACAAGTACGCGCCCGAGTGCGTGCGCTTCAACTGGTTCATCCGGCCGCAAGGACCGCCTCCCCCGGGCGCTCCGGGCGGCCCGCATCCACACGGCGGCGGCGCTCCGCACCCTCGCGGCCCGCCGCTGCACCCCGCAGCGGGAGGTCCGCCCGGAGGTGGCCCTGGCGGCCCGCCGCCAGGGCCGCCCCAGCACAGCCCCCACGGCCCGCCGCCGCCAGGTGCCGGTCCCTCGCCGCCCATGCAGCGGCCGCCGCCTATGGGACCCGGCGGGGCGCCTGTGGGCCCTAGCGGCCCCAGCATGACGGGCGGGCTGGCGAGGCCGCCGGGCATGGCTGGCCCGCCGCAGCCTCAGCGGCCGCCGCCGAGTGCACCCATGGGGGCGCCCATGGGGCAACCCATGTCGGCGCAGCGGCGGCCGCCGCCGCCGCCTCCGGGCGCGCGTTGAGGGGGTGGCGAGCAGGCAGGCGGGTGCTTTGTGGCAGGGCGAGGCAAGTGCATGGAGGCAGGTGGCTGGGGAAGGATGGGGTAGATTGGATTGTAGATGTACCTAGGAGTGGCGATGGCTATGGACGTCTGGAGGCAGCTGGTGTGGATTGGGGATAGGGAGGGCGGTCGTGTGGGAAGCATAGGAGCATGGGTTAGGCGGCACTTTTACCGGCTTTGGGGTTTAGGGGGCAGGGACTGTAATGTCTGTAGTGTCTTGGGTCTGAAGTGTCGCATGTACGGTTATGGGCAGTGATCCACGTGGCAGTGCAAGGAGAAGAGGAGTTTAGGCTCATAGCACGATGCAGCACACATACTAGGCGCTTCGTTCTGGTAGGCAGCCTTGGAGGCGTAGGCTCTTAGGGGTTGTGAGCAACGGCATAAGGACGGCAACCCGATTGCTGATTAGATGGCGGTCGGCAGCGTACAGCACATGCCAGTCCGCGAATACTTTAGCAGATGCTTTATTGAATCCGATGATAGATGTGTCCATTGCAATGGTGGGTGTGATATGTCCACAGGGTTGGCGCTTGAACAGGAAGCACCCAGGCTGTCGACGGTAGCTCGCTACATGGGGCTAGGTACCGGTATGGTCAATGCATAAAGAGCACTTGGCCTGAGCAAACGGTAGCGCTTGTTCATACATAGCCGGTAAAATGTAGCGGCGGTAATGTAATTGCAGGCTTGCACTACAAAGAAGTGCAACACCTAATGTAACCTTACGTAACAAAATCAGGTGATCTTGGCGATGCTAGACAGGGGGCCTTGCGTGTAATATCCACCTCATTATTCACAAGTCCGCTTGGTCAGTTACAGGAAAAGCCAAGTCGGTACGGCACCGAACAAGAACTACTGGACGACAATGCTGACATGAGATTGACCAAGCCATCCGTTTTTAGTTTGGACAGCTGTTTCCTGCTACTATTACGTTTAGACAGAATGGCGCTTCGCAAGCTAAATGCCCCGGCAACGGCTGGGCGTTTGGCCAATGACACGCGACAAGTCCACACAGTTCGGCCAATCCTTGTTAGCGCGTTTCATGGGCGTGTTTGTCCCCTTGCCTTTAAACCAGCCTCAAAGCTCGGGCGTACACACGCAGTGGCACCTGCTTGCGTCGCCGCGCCAGTAGAACTGAAGACTGGCAAGCCAAGGCGTGAGGATGTGATCACAGGTTCACCTGACAACAATGTTACGGACTATATTTATGAGAAAATGGGGATGGACCTCCATCGCCAAGCGGACCATCCCATCGGCATAATAAAGCAGGCCATCTACGACTACTTCGAGTCACGTAACCCAGGGTTGTTCCAGAAGTTCGACGACCGGTACCCCATCGTCAGCACACGGGCTAACTTCGACGAAGTACTCGTCCCTGCGGACCATGTCAGCCGCAGCCCCAATGACACCTACTACGTCAACGCCAATACCGTGCTGCGCTGCCACACCTCAGCCCACCAGGCTGAGACCCTGCGCGCCGGCCACCCCGCTTTCCTCGTCACCGGCGACGTCTACCGCCGTGACTCCATCGATGCCACGCACTACCCAGTCTTCCATCAAATGGAGGGCGTACGCGTGTTCAGCGAGCACGAGTGGACCGCTGCGGGCCTCACAGCAACCCAGCTAGCTGAAAAAGACCTGAAAGGCGCCCTCGAAGGCCTGGCCAAGCACCTCTTTGGCGACGTCGAGTGCCGATGGATTGATGCCTACTTTCCCTTCACGGAGCCCTCTTTTGAGCTGGAAATCTTCTTCAAGGGCAAGTGGCTAGAAGTCCTCGGCTGCGGCGTCATGCAGCAAATCATCCTCGACGATAACTACAAGCCCGGCCACAAAGCCTGGGCTTTCGGCCTCGGCCTGGAGCGCCTAGCCATGGTCCTCTTCGACGTTCCCGACATCCGACTTTTCTGGTCCAACGACGACCGTTTCCTCAAACAATTCCGCGCCGGCGACCTCAGCGCGCGCTTCAAGCCCTACTCCAAGTTCCCGGCTTGCTACAAGGACATGGCTTTCTGGGTGTCTCCCGAGTTCAGCGAGAACAACCTGTGCGAGCTGGTTCGCAACATCGGCGGAGACCTGGTGGAGGAGGTGACCTGCATCGATACCTTCACCAACAAGAAGACCGGCCGTACCTCCAACTGCTTCCGCATCACCTACCGCTCCATGGAACGGTCGCTGACGGACGAGGAGATCAACGCGTTGCAGGAGCGGGTACGGCAGCAGGTGGCTTCGGAGCTCAAGGTGGAGCTGCGGTGAGGCGCGGTGTAAGATGAGGAGGTGGCAGGCGGTTGTGGAATGCGCCGATGGCGTGGTAGGGGGGTTGTAACACGGGGTGATGTGATTAAGGAGGGCAACGGCAAGTGGTGTAAGCAACGAAGGAGTGGAGAGGGGCAACAGCTGAACGTGCGGGGTAAAACGAGGGAGGTCCCGACGCGCTGATGCTTTGTGTGAAGCGGGTGAGTTGAGGGCTGAGGGAAGGTGAGAGGGCGAGTCGGGTAAGGAGACGAGGAGTGGCGGTTGTGGGAGTGGATGAGAGACGCGGGCGGATAGCAGTGCAGGTTGAACTGGCTGGGATGATTAGGCAAAGCCAATTTTTTGCGTCTGCGTCTAACACATCCGTTGCCTTTATGGTACGGCAGCGTTGTGGAGTATTTTGCGTGTACGGCAGAGGTTGGATGTACGACTAGTAACTAGTTATGGTGTTGCAGCATCAGGAGGCACATGGAGGCAGCTAGGAGGTAGATAGGCACGTTGGGCACTGTGCGATGCAGCGTGAGAATGGACGCTAACACCGGCGTATACAGGTGTATTACTGTCGTGTGCACACGGCTCTCGAGTGGTTCGCAGCGCACAGCGCAAAGGGAGAGATAGGCAAATGTGCAGGTGTTAACAGTTCGATATACGCGACAGTTGCTTCTTGCAGAGGTGATGGCATCAGCGTGTTTGGACATTACAGCAGGGGCATGATAGCAAATGTTTTACTGGTGTTAAGTACGGTTAGGTTTTCAATTGCATGTGGTGTGCTGGAGGATTTTGAACTTGGAACACCAGTATTATATTATAAAAGTTCCGCCAGGTTCCGCCCCCATTCTCCACACACTCTCCTAATCGTCAAGCTATCTAGGATTGGTCAACACACCGCAGGGCTGGGCTAAGTGCATCTCTGCCGGTCCCGGTCGCCGTAATGTACGGCACAGCGTCGCACGACATACGACATCACCCACGTCAATCTGTTGAGAACCTTCCGGCGCAGTGTGCTTCATTCACACGTCCAGGAAGGCCGAAAACTAGCAGGCACAGCAGCAACACAAAGCCGCTGCACCCCCTGCTAAACCGTCAACCAGCGTATCCCGACCTGTCCCAACAGCAATACTTCCTATTCTTCCCCAACCAATGCATTCTTCCTTCCGTTACTAGAGCTCAGCAGCACGCCAGGAAACGCGACACAGCTGTGCGCATGTGCGCTCACCGCTATACAAGGGCGGAGGACTGACTGACTGGCTGCGCCCTAGCTTAAACTTCCCCTACCTTTCCAGCCGTCCCCTGCAGGGGTGTATGCACTCTTTCTTGGATCTTGCTACAAAGGTAGCCGAATACTCGGTCAAAAACGTCCTACTGCACAAAATCTACTGCACTCTTGCAAGTAAACCTTCCCCTCACACATCTCCACGTCTAAAAGCTTGCGGTTGCTGGCCGCCGCTGCGACGCAGGGTGCATGGGCCCGGGCGCCTGCGAGTGCCCGACAGGACAGGACATGTTGACGATGTCAGGTACAACGGTAAGGTTGACTGTAAAAGTCAATGTGGAAACGCGCCCGCAACGGAACTTAGCACGGCCACAAAGCCATGCCAAAAGAAGATCCCCTCCTACTCATTTCGCCGCTTTCCTCCTTTAGCTTCCTCACAACCAACTTTCAAACCCGGACCAAACTCCCAACGAGAACCATCCAACAAAAAACAGCGCATTGCCGCAACAACTACCACTGGCACCAGCTTACATCTATTACAGTACCACTCTAATCAATGTGCCCTTGCTTTACCCAACTACTACAGTGCCCGTGCGGTTCCCTCTCTTCCTCAATTTCCTCAAATTCCATCATCGCAGCTCCGCAATCCGCAGGGGACGCAGCTGCATACGTCGCTGTGCTGCACATTCTGCGAGTCCACCGGCTTCCTGTCGTCATGCATGTCCATGCTTCAGACACCGCTTTACTACTGCCGTCGCTGCTGCTGTCCTTCCGTCTGCTGTGCCCCATGAACTCAACACAGCCCAACACAACAGGGATGGGTCAACCCAGAAGAGGACGGTACTCCTACCGTCACTGCTGCTGCCGCCCGTCCGTACAGGGGATGCGATGACGCCTCACAGGTTCCTCCGCGGCTGCTGCCCTGCCCCTTCACAGCTTCCTGCCCTGCGCTGCCCAGCCCCTTCGAAGGCTGCTGCCCTGCCCCACCCTGCCCCCCCCCCAGGCTGCTGATCTGCCCCACCCCGCCCCCTCATAGCCGGATGTCGCTGCGCCCGTCCGCCAGGCAGAGCTTCAGCAGCGCCATGCGCACGTAGAGGCCGTTGCGCGCCTGGCGGAAGTAGGCGGCGCGAGGGTCGCTGTCCACATCGGTGGTGATCTGGGGAGGGGGTGGTTAGGGGAAGGGAGGGGGCAGCAAGGGAGAAACCACAGGTAAGGGTTAGGGTTAGGGGGGGAAAAGGAAGAATTCCCAATGCGTTGATTGAGAACAAAAACCAGACGACCCGCCCCTCTTCCCCCCCCCCCCTCTCCGCCCCCTCCCTGCTCACCTCGTCCACTCGGGGCAGCGGGTGCATGACCACCGCATGCGGCTGCAGCGCCCGCATCACCTCCCGGTCGATGATGTACTTGCCCTTGGCGGCCGCGTAGGAGGTCATGTCTTGGAAGCGCTCCTTCTGGATGCGGGTCTGCGGGGGCGGAGGGGGGGAAGAGGGAGAAGTGGGAGGGGGGAATGTGTGGGAGGAGCGGTGGAGGGAGGGAATGGGGGAGTGGGACCCTGCAGTGGCGGCAGGGTCTGTAACGGGTTCCTCCGGCAATTTCCTCCGGCTCCCCCTTCCGCTGTGCTATGCCCTCGGTGCTTACCCCCCCCCCCCCCCCCAGTTCGTCAGTTTTCCTTATTTTTTACCCCACCTCTCCGCCCCCCCCCACCTGGTACAGCACCCTGCCGCCTCCTATCCCTATTCCTTTGCCCCAACCCGTGGCTTCCTATGTTTCGGTCTTTACCCCACCTGGTACAGCACATCCACGTCCGCCGCCACCTCCCGCAGGTCCGACACCTCCGTCCACTTGACACCCCGGGCAGTAAGGTAGGACTTCGGGGGGGGAGAGGACGATAGGGGGTGAATTGATAGTAGGAGGCAAGCGTTCGGTCATACACCACGACTTTCATGACCATCCAACCTAGAGGCCCCAGGCCCATGTAATGCTTGACCTCGGGGCCCCACAGAGATGAGCTTCCCGACTCTCCCGTTCCTCTGACACCGGTAACCCCACAACCCCTCCACCCTCCCTCCCTCGCCCCACCCTCCCTCCCCTACCCCTCCCCTACAGAACCCAGCGTACTGCGGATTCTGTTTCCAAATTAACCCCTCCCCTACCCCTCCCCATCCCCGACCCCCCCTCCCACCTTGATGTCGTCCCGCATGCGCACCACCTCCGGCGCCACAAAGTACAGCTGCACGTTGTCGTACATGGAGAGGCACATGGCCAGCGAGCGCACGGTGCGGCCGTTGGCCAGGTCGCCGATCATGCCCACCTTGATGTCGCTCAGCCGCCCGATCTCGCGCTGGATGGTGTACAGGTCCAGCAGGGCCTGGGGGGGGAGGGCGGGGAGGGGAGGAGGGTAGGTGGGGGGGAAAAATGATATAAAAGTGAAACAACAAATCCCAATCCCATATCCCGACTCATGCAGTGAGCGCATTCGGAGGCACTAATAACACGCATCTCAAATTACTTGGGGGGGGGGGTTGAACGGAATTGGGAGATGCTACTACTTCCACCTGCTGCTTTCTCCCTCCCTTCCACATGCCGCTGCCCTCCCTAATAGCCCAGTCCATTGTGGTACACCCTGCGGCACATTACCGTCCCCCGTGCCTCACTGCCGCCTCCTGCCGCCTCCCACCTGCGTGGGGTGCTGCCCGGGTCCGTCTCCCGCGTTGAGGATGGGCACGGAGGCCACCGCGGCCGCCCGCTTGGCCGCTCCCTCCTGGAAGTGGCGGATGACAATGCAGTCCGCGTAGCCCTCGACCGTGCGAACAGTGTCTGGGTGGGAAGGAAGGAAGTGTGGGCAAGAAGGAAGGCAAGGTAGCTTAGCTGAGCTGTCCTTCAAATAATGGTAGGGTGGTGGTGGACATTGCCATGAGCCCGGGCATGACCCATGCGGAGCATCTAAAAGGTGTGCCTGTGGTGTTATGAAACCGTTTTAAAAGGAAAGCAGTAAAGAGAGAAAGGTCAGCGCTAGAGTGGAGCTTGGGGGTTGTCGCACCTTCAAGCGTCTCGCCCTTGGCAGCGGATGAGTACTCGCCAGCAGACTCGGTGGACAGCACGGTGCCACCGAGACGGCTCATAGCGGACTCAAAAGACAGCCGTGTGCGCGTTGAAGGCTCATAGAAAAGCGTCGACATGATGAAACCGTCGAGCACCTTGGATTCGGGTGTGCCAGGGCGGACCTTCTCCATTTTCAAAGCCTCATTGAAGACCACGTCAACCGCCGCGCGGTTAAACTGGCCAGAATCCACTACGTGCTTTAGCGTTTGAAGGTGCCAATCCACGGCTGCGCCATTGTTTGCCAAGGGGGAGCCCGACGCTGACGGTGCTGGCGCGGTGGCGGAGGCGGCAGCGCGAACTGCACCACGCAAGCGGCGAATTGACAACTGGGGCGCTGCAGTTGTTGTTTGCGGAACAGTGCACCTAGCGCCGTGCGCGCTTCCGTGTAGGGTACGCATGCTTACAAAGTTCCGAAGGGTGTGGTTCCTAGACAGAGGTTCGGCTCTTACTGGCTCACGCCTGAAATAACAGGTTTCCACACTCTTGCCGTTGTAGGAATTCTACAACGACAGACCATACGGAGTACGGAGTCAAACTGGTTTCGACTTGGATCAGCGCCGCCACATTTTGGGTCCCGCTCCAGACGATATCTCGGAAACCAAGTCATAGCCCTGTCGTAAAGGATTTATGCAACATGTCTGTAGGTCCTGATGAGGTGGAACGACACATTTAAACTGTCCCCTGGCACTTCCACAAAGCGCTCCTGCACAAGTATGCTTTACGTGTGCAGTGCTAAAGCTCAATGGTTTGTTGCAACCGGCCTAAATTGGCATTGAAGATATGTCTTAGCAGATGACCATGTCCCATTCGGTGAACGTTTACCCAGCTCAGGGATACTTTGGTTGAATCTCTGCTAAATGGGCATTACGTATGGTTAGACTCTCAAATGCATAATGTAAGCTCCAAAGAGTTTGCCCAAGTGCTGATGTGCCTGAGAATGGGGCTGCGTTCTGAAGGGGGCCGAATAAGATAGTAACAATTAGTCACCGCAAGAGCTATAGCGTATGTGAACCCAGCTTTATACGCGATTTTTGCTTGAGAGAGATATTATAGTTCCATGAGCTGGTCGCACCCGTACGGTCGCGTACGGATTGTGAGCCTGTGGCTCTGGGCCTCGGTCGCAGCGACGCATGGCAAGTCCATTGCGCACATGTTTGAAACGTTTGGGTAGGCGCTTACAATCCTTGTCACTAAGACGGTTCAGGGCCTCCAGTGGATAAGCTCCATTCGCTATATGTGCGCAGTTAAGGATTTATCCGCAGGGAAGTACAGCTACAATTAGATCCATTAGGCTTCATAGTT
The DNA here is from genome assembly GCA_021605115.1 of Astrephomene gubernaculifera. NCBI lineage: Eukaryota > Viridiplantae > Chlorophyta > Chlorophyceae > Chlamydomonadales > Astrephomenaceae > Astrephomene > Astrephomene gubernaculifera. The sequence goes on along the minus strand of BMAR01000027.1, from coordinate 367,128 downwards.
AGCAAATCATTTCCAATTGTAAGCACGCACCTTGAAGCGACCTACTCTTGCATAGCTGGTGGTGCCTCCCCCGGCTCGCGGGGGCTGGCAGCACCGCGTTCAATTCGCTCTGGATAACTTTAGACGCTGCTGGTGTCAGTAAGGCCGGCGCCGGTCTTTTGCCGGGTCGGCCACGTGTATGGCCTCTCTCTACTTGCGCGAGGGGCGCGCTACTAGCGGCGGTTCGCGACTTAACTATGACACTCCATCAAGCCCGTATATTAGCGGCATCTCTGAGCAGGTATGCGACGCGAACTTATCTACCTCGTCACTGCGAATAGGCGACAATCGACGCGTTGCCGTGCACGCTTGCAAAGTAACCTTGCATACCTAGGCGCAGGTTATGTAAGTAGCCAATCCACGCTTCTATAACAGCTCTTCGGCCTGTGTGAGGATTGCCAAATCCTTATCCAAACTCAACTGGGAAGACTTGCTAGAGGGCCTTCGCCTCCCTCACAGCTCTGCCGTCTTGGTGCCTCGACGCACCTTACTCCGAAACCATCCCCTACCCTTATACCCACACCGCATCCCCAAAACCCCTGCTCGTCCTCACATGTCACACCCTACCATGTGTTACTCCCTTAGGCCCTTCCCAACCGCCAAACCGCCTTCTGAGGCCCCAATTGCCCGATGAGCCCGTGTGCTTGCCGCCTCACCACACACCTCCTTCCCGACCCCCGCCCCACCCCCTACCAAGGCACAGACCATCCGCTCCCTCCAAGAACGGGTGGCGGAGCTGGAGGAGGCGCTCAAGCGCGAGCGCCACCGAGCGGACCTGTGCCAGCAGCAGCTGGAGCAGTGCATTGCAGCAGCGGCGGCGGCGGCACAGCAGCAGCAACAACAACAGCTGCAGCAGCAACAGCTGCAGTTTCAGCAGCAGTTGCAGATAAAGCATGAACAGGAGCAGGAGCAGGGAGCATGGGAGGTGCCGGCGTCGGCGGGGTCGTGTTGGGCGCAGCCGCAGTGGGATGTAAGAGAGGAGGGAGCAGGAGGAGCAGGAGAACAAGGCGATGTGCGGTGGGGGGGCGCTGATGCGACGGCGCGCCATGGTGCATGGGGCGTGGGGAGTGGTACGGCTGCAGCAGCAGTAGGCGTGGAGGCTGCGGGGGAGGAGGAGGGTTGTACGGCTGTGCAGGCAGCAGCCAGCTGCAGGGGCGGCGACGGCGACCGCGATGGCTGGGGAGGAGGAGGCGGGAGAGAGGGAGTGGTGGTTGGCGGTGTTGCTAGTGCGGCGCTGGGGGCTGGGTGTCATGTTAGCGGTGGTACCGGTAACGCAGGCGGGAACGTGGACGTCGCAGAAGCAGCAGGTACGGCAGTGGATAGGGGTACGGCGGCGGAGGCGACGTCGCCGTCGCCCTGGACGGCTGCTGTGGCGGCAGCGGCGGCTTCCGCCTCCGCTACTGCCGCCGCGGCGTCGTCATGCAGTTCGAGGACAACTGCTGCTCATGCCGATAGAGCTGACAGCGAGCGCTGCAGTGGCGAATGCACTGGTCAGGAGGGCGATCGAGCCGCCTCCGCCGTCGCCTCCGCCGTCGAGCTCACCTGCTCAACCTTCTTCTCCACCTCCGCCGCCTCCGCCTCCACTCGCTTGGGACCCGGTACCGGCGCTTCCTCCGCTTGCTGGCTTGAGACGCCGTCCCCTCCCGCCGCCGCCGCCGCCGTCGTCGGGGGCACGGCGGCACCTGGATTGATGCACTCGATGGCGGCAGCGGCGGCGGCGGCGGGGCCGGGCTGGCGCCGCTGCCCCTCCTACGCCGAGGGGTTGGCGACGGCGGCGGGCTCTATTGGGGGGATGCCGCTGGACCTCACGGCGACGGCAGCGGAGGTGTCCTGTCCTGCCGTACAGGCGCATGGGCCCGCCGCCGGTGGCGGTGTTGCCACGTCGCCTCCGTCAGGAGGCGGCTGGACGGCCGCCGGGACGGCGGCGGCGGTGCCGCCGCCGGAGGCTGTGACGGCGGTGACGACGACATGCCCGCCGACGTCAACGTTGACTACTACCGACTCCCCTGCCGACTGGGGGCATGCTGGCGGCGGCAGCGGCGGCGCTGTGCGGCACTTCACGTCTTGCGGCAGTCGCAGCGGCGGCAGTCGGAGTAGCGGTAGCGGCAGTGGCGGGGGGGACTACGTGACCATCAGCAAGCGGGAGTACGAGCTGCTGCTGCTCAAGGTGAAGGCCATGGATGTACTGCAGGTGGGTGGCTGCCGTACATGCGCGTGGTGGCTGCCGTACATGCGCGTGGTGGTGGTTGTGGCGGTTTGGGAGGACGGGACTGGACTGGGTAGCGGGTAGCGGGTGGGTGGACAGGGCGAGTGGTGTAATAGTACCTCTAGGGGGCGTTCATTCTTTCGATTAGTAGGCGGAGGGTTACATGAGGTGGCAGCAAGCTTTGGGGTTCCAACATGGGTTGGGTGCTCTTAACCTTGTTACTCGCTGCCGTACATGAAAGACACCCTCTGCAGCCCTTCCTCCTAACCCCACCTCCTCTGCAATCCTCGCTTCCCCTCCCCTCACACGCAACCCCCGCTGCTCTGCCATGCCCTCCTCCCCCCCCCCGCCCACCTCAGGAGGGCATCACCATAGCCGACTGCTCTCACCCCGACATGCCGCTCATCTACGCCAACGCGGGGTTCGTACGCACCACCGGATACTCCACCTCCTTCGTGCTGGGCAAGAACTGCAGGTGGGGCGTGTGTATGGGTTGGGTTTCGTAGTCCAGCCTAACAAGTCCAGCCCGCTGGGAATGCATTAGCCAAATAACCACCGCATGCACGGCACAACCCACCCTCCTCCCTCAGGTTCCTGCAGGGGGAGGGCACGGACGCCCAGCCGGTGCGGGAGCTGAGGGAGGCGATCGCGGCGGGCAGGGCGTGTGTCGTACAGGTGGGGAGGGTGTGTGTCGTACAGGTGGGGACGCTTCAATGAGCCGCTGTGTTGATGATGAAATATGGATGATGATGGAACACAGGCCGTGAGGAAGATCGCACATATAGGTACCTTTCGCTCCCCTGCTCCCCACTGCCCTCTCCTTCCCCCCTCACCCCCTCCCTCCTCACCCCTTCCCTCCTCACCCCTTCCCCCCTCACCCCTTCCCTCCTCACCCCTTCCCTCCTCACCCCTTCCCTCCTCTCCCTCCTCACCCCTTCCCTCCTCTCCCTCCTCACCCCTTCCCTCCTCACCCCTTCCCTCCTCACCCCTTCCCTCCTCACCCCTTCCCCCCTCACACCTTCCCCCCTCACCCCTTCCCTCCTCACCCCTTCCCTCCTCTCCCCCCTCACCCCTTCCCTCCTCTCCCTCCTCACCCCTTCCCTCCTCTCCCCTTCCCCCCTCACCCCTTCCCTCCTCACCCCTTCCCTCCTCTCCCTCACTCCCCCTTCGCGCAGCTCCTCAACTACAAGAAGAACGGCGAGCCCTTCGTCAACTACCTCAGCCTCACGCCCATCCACGACACCGCCTCCGGCCGGCTGACACACTACGTGGGCGTGCAGTCCGACATCACGGAGCTGGTCAACCACAAGAAGGCGGAGCTGGCGGCAAAGCATGCGGCACTGCAGGTGGGGGGTCAAAGACCATACCGAACCGTAGGAAACGACAGGTTTGGGCACAGGGACAATGGGGACTGCAGGTGGGGCGGAGGAAGGTGGGGGGGGTGTTAAGGGACATGGAGGTGGGGTAAGGAGAAAACGAGCTGACGAGCTGTACGCGAGGCTTCACCAGCGGTTGCTACATTGGGCCCTGTGGGGTGGAGACTTAAGAGAGATATGCTGCAGGTACCTGTTTCTGTGCCCTATGCCCCCGCATGCTTCCCCGTGCTTTGACACGCGTTCATGATTTTTTGTTACTATCTCTTCCACTGTCCTACCCCGTTCCCGCCCCCGTCCTCACGTGTGGTTTGGGTTTTCCTTTGCCCCCCCTCCCCAACACATTGGCTATTCATCTTTCAACCCCCCCTTTCCCTCCCCGCCAGGCCGCCGTTGCCACGGAGGCCAAGTCGCAGTTCCTAGCGCGCATGAGTCACGAGATCCGCACGCCGCTAAACGGCATGATAGCGGTGGGCCAGCTGCTGGCTGACACAGCCCTCACGCCCGCGCAGTGGGACCTGGTGAACACGATTCGGTGCTCGGGGGAAACCCTGCTCACGCTAATAACGGGTGAGGCAGGGAAAGGAGGGTGTTGGAGGGAGGGAGTGAGGGGGTAATTGGGTTAAGCGACACTCCTTTTGCCCTGCCTTGACGTCCTCAGCCATCTTATGTCACTCGTAAGCCACCGTCCCGCCCACAATCGGCTACGCCCGCCCATCCTTACCCTCAACAACAAGGTCGACAAGACATGGCGTTCTGCATCCCTCCTTCCCACGAAAACACACACGTTTCCCCCCGCTTTACCCCTCACTTCCCCCTCTTCTCCCCGCTTTACCCCCCGCTTCACCCTTCTCCCCCAGACATCCTGGATTTCTCCCGTATTGAGGCCAACAAGATGGTTCTGCACCCCTCCTCCTTCCAGCTGGACACCGTCATCGAAGCGGCCATGGAGATCGCGGGACTCAAAGCGGCTCAGCGGCGGCTGCAGGTGGCCTACCACCTAGCGTACGACATGCCAAGGACGCTGTACGGAGATGCGCAACGGCTGCAGCAGATCTTGTTGAACATCTTGAACAATGGGATCAAGTTTACAGAGGAGGGTAAGTTGGGAGTTCGGGAGTTTTGGTGGTGGTGGTGGTGGTTAATCTGGTTACGGTGGTGGTGGTGGTGGGCTGGGGCGGGTTGCGGGGAAGGGGCGATGGCGGTGTCCATCAAAAGGCTGGGAGAGGCAGAAGCACACACAGTGAAAAGGGTTCATGCGTGTCATATTCGCTCTATCTCTCACTTTACCCCTCACTTCACGGTAATTGTCCAGCCCCATCTACTGCCAGCCCACTTCCTGTGTCATACTCGCTCCACCCCACCCCTACTGCCAACCCACTTTCTCCCCCTGCTGGCGCCCCGCAGGGGAGCTGCTCCTAGAGGTGTGGCCGCTGGGCATCTTCCCGCCTAATGCGGTAGCGGCGGCAGCCGTGGCGGCGGCGCCGCCAGCCGCCGCTACCTCCACCTCCGCCACTGCTGCTCCTTCCTTGGAGGCGTCGGCGGTGCCGCCGCCGCCACCAGCGGCGGTCGCGCCGGCGGCGACGGAGCCAGCGGCGACGTCAACCGCTACCGCGACGGCGGGGGCTGCTGCCGCCTCCACTGCCGCCGCCACCGCCTCGGCAGGTCCCGAGTCTGAGTGGCCGCTGCTGGTGCTTCGCTTCTCGGTTCGTGACACGGGGATTGGCATCGCGCCCGCTGACCTTGGTCGCCTGTTCAACTCCTTCACACAGGTATGTGTGTACGTACCGTATGTGCGGCGGAAGAAAGGAAGGATGGTCGCAAGGCTGGCGTTCAAGGCCGTGCTTCCCAGCCTCGCCGGTACTGCAATGCCCTCAACTCCCACCCCCTAATCCCGCTGCCCTTATTTCCTTGTCAGTGTTGGCATGGTAAGGTCATCCTCATTACCGGTTTCCTTCCGCCCCCCCCTTCCCCCCCTCAGGTCGACGCCTCCCCCACCCGGCGATACGGTGGCAGCGGCCTTGGGCTGGCCATCAGCCGTAAGCTGTGCGAGGCCATGGGCGGCCACATGTGGGTCGAATCGGAGGGACTCAACCGCGGCAGCACCTTCAGTTGGACCATCACATGCAGGTTGCCGCAGTACGGCGCCGCCGCCAAGCGCCGTACACGCCGCTCGTCGCTCGTATGCGTGTCGCGAGCGCCCGTTGCTGGCGGCGGCGGCGGCAGTGGTAGTACGATAACGACGGCGCCGGTTGTACGGCAGCAGTACGGCCGGAACGCTCGCGGCGGAACCACGGCGACGACGGCGGCGGTGATGTTGACGTCAGGTGTGGGTGCATTGCCGCCGGCGGCGGCGGACAGGCTGCAGGGAGATGAAGAGTACGATACGACGTCCGTTCAGGGTTCGGAGGTATCTCAGGACCTGTCGGGGGTGGTGTCAACGTCGGCGCTTAGTGCTGACGGCGGCGGCGGCGTCAACAACAACAACGGCGGCGGCGGCGGCGCTTTGCAACGCAGCGTCAGCGCGATCTCCTCCACCGGTGCGACGGCGCCGGCCCCGCCGCCGCCGCTGCCCTGGTCTTCTTGCTCAGCCACAGGGTCCTCTGTCGGCTCAGCGTCGGGCTCCGCATGTCGCGAGGGTCACCGCCACAGCGCAAGCGGCGGCGCATCTTCCATTAGCCAGTACGACATCCTAGCGTCACCCATCTTCCACAGCACTGGCGGCACTGGCGGCGGCGACGGCGGCTCCGCCAGCACTAGCACCGCCGCCGCCGCCGCCGCCATCGCCTCGGGGCTCGCCGGCGGCGGCGATCCGTCGGCGGCGCTGCCGCTGCTTCGCGGTAAGCGAGTGCTGCTCGTCGAACGATGTGAGATGGTACGGCAAGTGCTGATCCTGGCGTTACGCGCCTGGGGATGCCGCGTATGCGCCGTGGCGTCGGAGCAAGATGCCGTACGACAACTCATCGCCTGCGGTACACTGGCGGAGGCGCTTGCGCCGCCGCCGCGGCGGGAGCCGGCGCCGTCGCGGCGGCAGCGTAGCATGTCGTTACGGCATACCGTTAGCGCGGCGTTGGATCCAGTGTTGTACGACACGCCGGGGCCGTACGACATTGTAATTTTGGACATGAAGGATACGTCGTTGCTTCGTGCACTGACGCGAGCTGACGATCGCGAGGCTCAGCGGTTGGTGTTCCTTGGGTGGCCTGGACAGAACGAACCTGAAGACGAGGAGGAGGAGGAGGAGGAGGAGGACGATGGGAGCGAGGAGAAGGGGGAGGAGGAGGAAGGGCAGCAGCAGGCTAAGCACTGGCAGCAGCAAGGCGGCGAGGAGGGCTGCTGTGTAGGATCGGCGATTGAACCGCCGATTTGCGGCTCTAATGAAGCTGCCCTTGATGACACTCGTTCGTTGGGCAACGTCGTTGGCGGCGGCGGTGCTGACGACGGTACAGGCGGCGGCGGTTGTGACAACACCCTGGACGACTGTGGTCCTTCCTCGGCGGCGGCGGTGTCGGTGCTGCCACCGCAGCAATGTCCATCCACTGACGGCGGCAAGACGTCAGCGGCGGCGGCACCGACGCAGGCGCTGTCGTACGATTTTACGGAGATGCTGCCGGCAGATGTGACGGCGCGGCCGCCGCGCGCGGTGACGGAGGAGATGAGTAAGCCCCAGAACCGGCAGTTGGGATATGTAACGGTCACGCGGCCTGTACGACAGGGGCGGTTGAAGCTGGCCTTGGAGGAGGTGCTGATGATGCAACTGGATGTGGGGGTGCCCGGCAGCCACCACCACCAGGTGAGGACTGCCGTACCTGTCTTGCCGTACATGGATGCCGTACGATATGTAATGAACTGAACGACACGACGCGTCATTCGTACGACATTGCCAGGCGTACATTTTTGTTGGGTCTAACGGCGCAGGTTGTACTGGGCCTACTGATTACTTAAGGTATTCTGCTTTCAATAAGACAATTTCTTGGATCTTTCATTCCTTACGCATGACCGTTGCCTGCTGCCTATTAGGGCTATTGGAGCGACGACGGAGAGGAGGAGGCGCTAGTGGCACTGCCATCACATCCGCCGCCGGTGTTGCCGCTGCGATCGTTGGTGACTGCCACCAGAGGCGGCGGCGGCCCCGGCACCGGCGGTGTCAATCACTGCAGCAACGAACTGCCGTACACGTCGGATGAGCTTACGCAGCTTCCGGCGGCGTCGGAGGTGCCGCACCCCCCGGCAGGAGCACCGCTGCAGTTGGCGGCGGCGGCGTCCCATCAGGGCTGCAGCGCGTCGTCACATTCGCCGCCGCCGCCGCCGTCACCGCACCGGAGCCAGTCGCCGTACAACCACCAACAACCGCAACCCCCTCCCTCACACTCGCAAGCATGTGACCACTGTTCTAACCAGCATTACGGGGGCAATAGCCAGCAGCAACACATCTGCTCGCAACACGCTTCAGGCGTTCACCTCCCTAGCGGCTCGGAACTGGCGGCGACGACGGTGACATCCACCGCCGCCGCTGCCGCCGCCGCCGATTCGTTGCTGCAGGACGGTGGCGGCAACGGCAGCGGCGTTAGATGCGCTGCGGCAGCAGGGCCAACTGCTACAAGAGTTAGCTGCGAAGGCGGCCGCTGCCATCTCCACCACCACTACCACCACCACCACCAGCATGCGACGCAAATGCACCGGCATCCCCACCCGTCGCCCTCCACCTCCTCTTCCTCCCTGTGTTCCTCCCTAAAACCCGCGCCCGTCAAAAAGTCAGGCAGTACGGCGGAGCTCGACAGCCTGAGCAACGTAGCTGCGGCGGCGGCCGCCGCAGGCGGCCGCGGCGCCGGCGGGTGTAGTAGCAGCTGCGCCCCGTGTGACCCATGGGTCATCGCTGCCGGCGGGAGTAGCAGTGGCAGCAGTAGCAGCTGCGGTGCTTCTATAGCCATCGCCGCCGGCGACGGCGGCGGCGGCAGTGCTGCTACTGCTGCTACCGCTACTGCTGCTGCTTCTGTTGCTGGCACCGCCCTCACATGCGGACCTTCGGCATCAGCAGCAGCGGCAGGACCCCCAGCAACAGGGGGAGCAGTCGGAGCAGGGGTTCGCATCTTGCTAGCCGAGGACAACCCGATCAACATGAAGGTGGCTCTGGGCATTTTGAAGCGCACGCTACCCTCCGCGCACGTGACCACCGCGGAGAACGGGTTGCAGGCGTTACAAGCGGTTTCGGCGCGGGGCGGTGTGGACTGGTTCGACCTTGTGTTGATGGACCTGCACATGCCGCTGATGGGGGGCATGGAGGCGGTGGCGGAGATGGGGGTACGGTACCCCAACAGGTGAGGGGAGGAAGAGGGGCGGAAACGACTAACGAACCATGAGGGGAGGGAGGGGGATTAGTGGGGATACGTGTCATGCATTAGGCTGGAGGGAGGGGAGGTGGAGGAGGCGGAGGAGCGGTATGGCAAGGCGGAAGGGGAAGGGGAAGGGGAAGGAGGAGGTAGGGTGAATGCGCAACAACTAGAAGAAGGAAGGGGGAAGGGGTAGGATGGGGCTCTGCGGGCGAGGTACCCCAACAGGTGAGGGGGTTGGCTTGGATTTGGTTTGAACAGTTGGACACCGCTGGTTCTGCTGCCATTCGTACCTTGACTCGTTCATGTGATCACGTCCTGCCGTATTTCCCACAGCCGTGCCTCCCTCAGCTCTCCGCTACCCCCACCCCACCATTCCAACCTTGCGAGTAACCCCCCACCGGTATGCACATTACCCCACTCACCCATCCACCCACCCACCCGCCCACCAGGGCTTGTCACCCAGTTTACCACGCCAACACACAACACATTGGATAACCTTCTTCTTCACCCTCCACCCCCTCCTCTCAGGCGCTGTCGTGTGGTTGCGGTGACGGCTGATGCGTTCGAGGACACACGTGACAGCTGCCTGGCTGCCGGCTTCGACGGCTGGCTGACCAAGCCCTTCCGCGTGGAGGATCTGGTGCGGGTGGTGGGTCAGCACTTGGGGGCACACAGGCAGCAGGGACAGGGAGGAGGAGGGGGGCAGGGACAGGGACAGGGGCAGGGAGGGGGGCAGCAGGGGCAAGGAGGAGGACAGCAGGGGCAGAAAGGAGGAGGGCAGCAGCAGCAGGGGCAGGGGCAAGGAGGAGGGGGGCAGCAGCAGGGGCAGGGTTTGCCTTGAATTGTAGACATCTTGAGCTGAGCTCGCAAGCATGATAGTATAGGGGTGACGGTGATGGTGATGGTGACAGCGACTGCCGGAGAATGGAGTTCCCGAGGGATGGAGCCGAGGGTGCGTGAGCGGGTTGATTGGTATTGGAGGCGAACATGGATGTAGTGTTGAGCCAACAGAGCGAATTTCCTCTGCTTGCTGTGAGCTGATGAATGAATGAACACTTGTACGATGTTGGCGAAACACTAATAACTGTGACCGTGGGAGGATTGTGCGTGGAAAGAATTGGCCGCGAGTAGGAGCGCACTGGACTGTCGGAAGAATGATGAAGTGCGTGTGAGCGGGTGTGTGTTTGTGGTCGGAGTTGGAAGGACTGGTAGTGGATTGCATAGGGGGATTGGTGTGGGGGTGTATCCAGGACTGGGATGTCAGAGAGGGGTTGCCGACACGGCTGTTCCTTGCCGTGCAAGGTTGCAGCCCTTGCCACTGCTGCTACTGCCGTTCGCCACTACCGTTTGCGAGTGAGGGGCTGCACTGCTCCTTTCTATCTTTAAAGTGGAGCGGACGAGAGAGTGGAGCAGGCGCGAGAGAGCAGAAGCGGCGGTTGTACCAGGAGTTCAGGGCGGGGTAGTGAGAGGGAAGAGCCTGAGATGAGAGGGAGAGAGGTCTATTAAACGATATGGAGCGGAATAGCCCTGCGGGCTTAGCTTGAGGGATGAACATCACCCAAAGCAAACACCACTGCAGGCACGTTTCTCATGCCCATGTATGGCGCATGAACACGTATTTGAATTCCGTGGGAAACGTGGGTAGTGGTGTTTCCGGCGCATTTGTGCGATGGGTCGCTGTCCTGTTGGGGCAATACGTCATCGTGTCTTGTTCGTACGGTCCGTACGAATGTACGACAAGAGGTATCTTGTCCTGAGGCTTGCAGAGTGGGCTGTACGGCTATTGTGGCGCCGTACACAATCACACATCTTGCCGTTAATGCACGCCGGCTGTGGTTACGAGGGTGCACGTTGTGTTACGATCTAGGTTACGTAAGGGGTTGTTGCGGAGTCGCAGCAGCAGTTGCCTTGGTTACTTGGCGTGCCAGGTTCGCTGCGTTTGGTTGCCCAGTCATTGCAGGACCAGCAGGAGCCGTTGACTTCCTGACTTGCTTTCCTGCTGCCTTTCCTCCTCAGCTGCATCTGCCGGCGAACCTATCCTCCCTCGTGCTTACCGTCGCGTGTGCCCGTGCGTATTGTTGGTGACAAAAGGAGGAGCGGCGGCGGGCCCCTTCGTAGCAGGGTATCGCTTGCGGCGACTGCCCCGCTACACCCTTATGCTTGGCAACGTAGCTGAGTAGGCTCGCGACGCGTGTATGCCTTTCTATCGCGGGTCAAGTGGTTTTTGGCTTCAAAGGGAGTCGGTGATTGGGGCCCCTGCCTAAGCTATACAAGAGATATTAGCATCATGCTGCCAAGAAATGTTTGTCGTATTTCGTTACCTAATTGTCGTACGCTGTGTGGGTCTCCTAGCCCAGCTTCCTTCCTGGGTGGCCCATTTTGGATATTTGATTCGTATGTCATTGCTTGTCCTGTCGGCTGTTCCTATCCAAGTCTAATTTCCTGGCGTGTCATGCAGGACACGAAGCCGGTTTGTCGTGCCGTACCGTCGAGGGGCAGGAGAGGGGCTTTGGGGCCTACCAAAGGCTTTCAAGTGCCGCCGTACCTAAAACCTAATTTGCTTCCTTTTGAGTTTCCCCACTAATGAAACCCGTTCGCCTACATGACCTGTGGGCAGTGCCGGGGATGGAACATGCCTTGCTAGGCGGCTGTGTTGCTGGCAGTACAAAATATCCCCACATGTGCCCCAAATGAATGAACGAATGAGGACGAACGAGCTAGTACACCCTATGATCACCCCGAGGTGCGCAAGTCTTCTACCGTGCATGATAACACGCGGGCAGGAGCACCAAAGCCATGAACATGAAGCCAAAGACATGAACATAGGCGCGTTACATGATCGATTTCCCGCCAGGTCCATTCAACACGCATGGCTGCTGCTCTGAAGTATGAGCCGCAGCTAATGCACCTGGCTTGTCCGGAAAATACGAACACCCCCGCCGCATTAAGCATGCGAACTTGCCAGACGCATGCTGTCCGGACCCAAATATCGCAGCTTGCGTTCCGCTACGCGCCTAGGCAACACCAATGGTTCCCGAAACCCGCCATCACACCCCATTGAAGTGCCCCCTTGTGCGTACCTACCACATAGGTTGACACGTCACCCATTGAAGTGCACGCTGTTGACCAACCCCAGCCCACTCGGACAGCCTTCGACCCGGCGCCCTAAATTAGCACAACCGCGATGCAGGCACACCGCCCAAGTTGTCCGTCCCCTTCATCCACGACATAAACCATTTTACCCTTTGTCCACGCTATTTTCCTAAGCGGCTTAGCCACAATGTGGCCTCATGCCAGCAAAAGGTCGGAAGCGCTAATCGCGCTTATGGCTTCAGGGTAATGGCCGTGCGCAGGCCAGTAATTGGGGCAGAAGTGTGGGGCGCCATGCTGCGGAAGGCCACAAAGACGGAGCGGAAGGGGATGAGGCTGAGGAAGGAGACATACCATGCCGCCTGGAGAACGTCCAGCGAAAGGTCCACAATCCACTCGTGCGCGCGGGCCTGGGTATCCAGACGGTACAGAGTCCAGGAAATAACACCCAGAATAGCCAGACGCGCCTGCAGCGACCAGGTAGCAGACGCTGCGGGCTCCGGGTAGTAAGGCTGCAGCTTAGCCTTGGCCTCCTTCAGGCTGGTCAGAAGGCTAGAGCCGCTGCTCTCGTTCACGGCCTTGACCATGGCGGCCACCGAGCTCCCTGTGGGGACCAGGACGTTTTGCGATGGTCACGGAGGCGGCCCGACACCCAAACGAGTCAAGAACGCGCCAGTCTTTCCAGCACCTACGCTTACAAAACTCAATAACTACTGATCTACATTGCAAGCTATAAATGCTGGTACCGGACAGCAGCGTGTGAGCGTAACGTGGCAAGCATCAGGAATTCGGCTCACGTCAAAAATGGCTACCGCAGCTGCATTTCATAAACCTACCCTCAGCGGAGGCGTTGGCTGCCGACGTGCGCATGTAGCGAGCGCCCGGGGCCAGCAGCCCACGGCTCCTCGAGAGTGCCAGACGCATGGCCATGACTGCTATGTCTAGCAAGCAACTACGAGGAAGGAACAGGGAGCTAACGTGGCAACAGGCTTCGGAAGCGAAGGGGGCTCTGAGTTCCCCTGACAAAATGCCGTACTTACCCGGCCAACATCAACAGCGTTGGTTTATAGCTTGCATTGCTGGACAAGATAGACACTCCATATCACTTTTAGATATGCTAATTTTTATGCAACTATGAACCCCTAAAACAATATGCTCTGGTGCGAGCTTGGCGAGCTTATCGCTGAACTTTACAGGGAGTCTTGCGGTGGCATAATCCTTATAGGGGTTCCGTTTTCTCCAGGGCCTGTTCATTCTTTCAACTGAGTCAGGAAAGCAAAGGCGACCCTCGGACCCATCTGCTGAGCAGCAACGTGGATGGAGCCCAGTCCTGTGCCCCAAGTTAACCATGACACCGGCCCAAAGGACAAATTCCCACCCCTAGCATTGGACCCAGCCCTGCCACCGGCAGCCGGTGGACCCGCTCCAGATAACCCGGCGCCATGGCAGGATTACCAAACCGTCTTCACAAACGCCAAGGCGGGCATGGAGGGAGTCGACAAGGAATATGTGCAAAAAGTCGTTTACGAAATGAGCAAGGTGCGACCAAAGCTAAATCTACGCATTCGATGCTAGGCCGCAAAGTACTGCAGCTGTCTTTGACAGCCTGACGTACCGCATTCAAAAACCACACTACCCGGCAGTTGCACCCAAGCCATCGCCACCTCCCCCTTCCTCCCTCCCTCCTCTTCTTTCCCTCCCCTTCCCATTCAATCGCTCCCATTCACCGGGAGCTCGTCGTCTTGTTTGCCATTCCCAAACAACACATTGGGTACCGTATTCTCCCCTCCTCCCTCCTCTCCTCAGGACTCTGCGCACTTCCGCAACGAGCAGCGCAAGCAAGCCCAGCTTGCCGCTCGCATTGAGCGGCTGCGGGCTCGCTCCGAGGCGCTCACCCCCGCGGAACTGGCTGCAGCCACACGGTAGGGTAAGGCAGCTAGGAGGTCAGGCGCTAGGAGGTCAGGAAGGAAACCGCAAAGCTAAGCAAAGCAGCCTTATGCCGGCCCAGCTACCGTACACTACACCTCTTCCCCCCTCCCTTCGGTATGGTCTTTGACCTCCCCTCCTCCTCTTCCTCCTCCTCCCCACTTCCCTCCACCTCCTCCCCCTCCCTCCCCAGCTCCGTGGACTCCCGCATCGCGCACCTGGAGTCCCTCCGCGACCTGTCTCGCACCTGGCTGCACGCCGACATGGACTGCTTCTACGCGGCGGTGCATGAGGCGGAGCGGCCGGAGCTGGTGAGGGGAGGGCAGGGGGTGGGGGAGGGCAGGGGGTGGGGGAGGGCAGGGGGTGGGGTAGATTTTAACTAAGCCGCGAAGGAGGGAGCACTGACCATGACCGTAGGAACACCCGTTGATGATGGCGTCCGGCAGAAGATGAGGGCAGGGGGATCAGAGGGGAGGCGGAGCGACGGAAGCTGGTGAGGGAGGGCAAGCCAGGGAGGGGTCGGAGTTGTACAACTACGCCGTACGGATGCGCCCGAGCTGCACACACCGACCCCACAGCACCAACCCAACCCCCCGCAGAAGCGGTTACCCATGGCGGTTGGCGACATGGGCATGATCTCAACCGCCAACTACCTCGCCAGGAAGTACGGCGTACGGAGCGCTATGCCGGGATTCATCGCCAAGCGGCTCTGTCCGCAGGTGGGTTCCGGCTGCCATGCTGTGCCGCCGCTGCCATGCTGTGCCGCCGCTGCCATGCTGCCGCTGATGCTGCTCCGCTGCGTGTTTTCTGCCGCCGGGTTCAGCTCCGTTCCTACCTGGGGGTTTCCACCTCTTCGGGGCTCATGTTCTCCCTTCCCCACCACCTTTCCTCCTGCGCCCCCCTCCCGTCCCCCCTCGCTCCCCCTCCCTGCTTTCTCCTTCCTTCCCTTCCACCCCCACAGCTTGTGTTTGTGCCGCTCGACTTCCCCCGCTACACCGCAGTTGCGGAGCGGGTTCGTGCCGTGTTTCGGGAGCTGGATCCGGATTTCGAATCCGGCGGTCTGGACGAGGCCTACCTGGACGTGACGGACTACTGCCGCCAGGAGGGGTGCAGCGGGGAGGAGGTGAGGGGGGGGATTAGATAAACTGAGGGGGGGCAGGTGAGGGGGGGGGAGGGGGAGGAGGTGCGGGGGGCTGGGGGCTGGGAAGGCTGGCTGGGGAGGAGGGGAGCAGCAGGGAAGACGAGGAAGGCTTGATGCAGGGGTCCTTGATGCAGGGGTCCTTGACGCAGGAGTCTTTGGTGCATTGCGGGTATCTTGCCGCCATGGACATAACATAACCGCTTGCAGTAACTGAGCCCCCCTTCCTGCCCACCCGCCCCTGCCCCCCCCTGCCCACCCACCCCCCTGCTCCCCTCAGGCCGCCTGTGAGCTGCGGGTGCGGGTGCGGGGTGCGGTGGGGCTGACCTGCAGTGTGGGGGTGGCGCCCAACAAGATGCTGGCCAAGGTAGGAGGGGAGGGGGGGATCAGCGACCATACCGATTCCATAGGAGGAAAGAAAAGAGGCGGGGAGAGTCCTTGACGCCCCCCTGCCTGCCTGCCCCCCTGCCTGCCTCCACGTCACAGATCTGCTCTGACACCAACAAGCACCCGGCACACCCCTGCTTGCCTGGCCCCCTGCTTGCCTGGCCCCCTGCTTGCCTGGCCCCCTGCTTGCCTGGCCCCCTGCTTGCCTGGCCCCCTGCTTGCCTGCCCCCCCGCCCCCCCGCCCCCCTGCCCCCCTGCCCGCCTGTCCGCCTGCCCCCCCCCGCCCCCCAGATTTGCTCCGACATCAACAAGCCGGACGGTCAGTACGTGCTGCCGCCCTCACGTCAGGCGGTGATGGCCTTCATGGAGACACTGCCGGTGGGGGGGAGGGAGGGGGGAAGGAGGGAGGAGGTGGGGGGGAGGGGAGGGAAGATGGGGTAAAGAGGAAACAACTAAGGGGGGGAAGGGAAGGGAGGGAGGGAGGTTGGCCTGGTTGCTTGCTCGGATGGCAGGACGAGACGCTGCCGGTGGGTCAAAGACACCATAGGAGACCACAGGTTAGGGCACAGCAATGGGGGTAGGAGGCGGCAAAGGGTGCCAGTAGAGCGCAGACTTTACCACACGACCTCCTCCCCGCCCCCCGCTCCATGGCGGGATGGGCCGGCTAGCATCTAGCATGCCTGGAAACCTCCCACCCCCCTGGTGAAGTTTTCTCACTCCCCCGTTCAGACACCTTGATGCCTCTTCTCCTCCCTCCCTCCCTCCTCCTCCCTCCCTCCCCCGCTCAGACCCGCAAGATCCCCTTCATCGGCCGGGTCACCGAGGCCCTGTTGCGGGGGGTGCTGGGGGTCTCCACATGCGGCCAGCTGCTCCTAGGGGGGCAGGGGGGCCCGCAGCAGGGGGGGCAGCAGCAGCAGCAGCAGCAGGGGGGGCCGCAGCAAGGGGGGCAGCAGCAGGGGCAACAGCAGGGGGGGCAGCAGCAGCAGCTGCTGCGGGGGCGGCTGCCGCTGCTGTTCAGCGAGGCGGCTGCGGGGTTCTTCATGGAGGCGGCGCTGGGGCTGGGGCCCACTCGGCACCCGCCCAAACACAAGGTAGGGGGCTGGGAGGGGGGAGGGTCGGGTGGGGGGGGGGGGGAACACACAGCACACCTCCGCCGGCTGCACCGCACTCCAGCAGCCTGTCGTAACCCTCCACCCGGCTTCTCCTGCTCCTCCCGCAGCCCACCCACACACCTCCGTTCCGTGGTACAACACATTGGGTATGCTTCTTTTCCCGTGCTGCAACCCTCCTCCCCCCCCTCCGCCCCCCTTCCCCTGCCAGTCCTCCGCTGCCGCCGCTGCTGACCCCGGTCGCAAGGGCATCAGCTGCGAGCGCACCTTCCGCAACATGCGGCAGCCGGGGCTGCAGGAGCGCATGGCGGAGCAGGTGGGGGGAGGGGTCAAAATAACTAGGTGAGGGGCAGGTGCGGAGCAGGTGAGGGGGAGTGAAAATAGGTGAGGGGCAGGTGAGGGGAGGGGGAGGGGAGGGAACTAGCCCGTCCCCAAGGAACCCAGAAGTGAGGGCAAGGCAAGGTGGCAATAGGGAGGCCAAAGACCATACCCAACCAAAGCAATAGGGGGGTGGTATCCATTCATTCAACCCCTGCCCCTCCCCTGGGGCAGTCTTCCTTCCCCCCGGCCATACCACCATTTCGGCTCGACTCACGGTTTGTTGATTCCACCAGGGATTGTCAGCAACTTGTATCAATATCACACGACACATTGGAATTTCTTCCTTCCCCCCGCTCCCCTCCTTCCCCTCCTTTCCCCCCGGTCCCAGCTGGTGGAGTCCCTGGCTGCTGACATGGCGGGTGAGGGGCTGGAGGGCCGCAGCATCACCCTCAAACTCAAGCTATCGACATTCGAGGTGGGGCCGGGCGGGGGCTGTCGGGGCAGGGCGGAGGTCCAGACAGGGCCGGGCAGCGCTGTGTGTGTATTACCCCCCCCCCCCCAGCATGTGCCAACCCGCCTCGCACCTCGCCCTACCCCAACCTGATTCCACCTCGCCCTCGTCACACCACACCCCTCCCCTTCCCCTGGCCCAATCCCTCTTCGCGAAGGTTCGCACCCGCGCCGTGACGCTGCCCCGCCACGTGCGTACGGCATCTGACATGCTGCCTGCCGTACTGCGGCTGCTGCGGGCGGAGATGCCGGTGGAGATCCGGCTGATGGGGGTGCGCATGGCGGGGCTGAGGAAGGTAGGAGTACGGCAGGGGGAGAGGAGGAGGGGGCGGCAGGGGGAGAGGAGGAGGGGGCAGGAGGAGAGGAGGAGGGGGCGGCAGGGGGAGAGGAGGAGGGGGCAGGAGGAGAGGAGGAGGGGGCGGCAGGGGGAGAGGAGGAGGGGGCAGGAGGAGAGGAGGAGGAGGCAGGGGGAGAGGAAGGTACGGCAGGGGGAGAGGAGGATGGTGATCAAAGACCCTACCGAACCATAGGAAACCACAGGTTAGGGCAAAGCAATGGGGATAGCAGGCGGAAGAGGAGGAGGCTGGGGGAGGGGAGGAATCGACAGACGGATGCAAACGGATAGGCGGGAGACGGGTTGTTATAGCAACCCGAATGTATGGGAGGTTAGTTGACTGGCTGGGTTGAGTTGAGTTGGTTTGAGTATATCCCTCTTACCAATTTCACTATGTGGCCTGAACGGCCTGTGGTTGGTGCGGCCTGTGCTGTGCATGCGGTCCTTGTGTGTCCCCCGCAGGTTCAGTCGGGTGTGGCCAGTCCGCTGGCGCGCTTGCTGGGGTTGCAGCAGCAGCAGCAGGGGCAGCAGCAGCAGCAGGGGCAGCAGCAGGGGCCGGAGCAAGCAGGAAAGCAGGAGCAGCAACAGCGACAGGCGGTGGAGGTAGTGGAGATACTTGACGACGATGAGGAGGAGGAGGAGCAGGAGGAAGAGGGCGGAGCGGTGATGCGGGGCGAAGGGCAGCAGCAGCGGGAACAGCAGCTGCAGCAAGGACACGTGCCAAAGGGCGAGGTCGAATGTGGGGACGAAGCGGCTTGGAGGGAGCAGCTGGACTGTTTAAGGGGAGCAGAAGGAGGAGGAGGAGGCTTCGAGGCAGGCACGGACGTTCTGGATTTGGAATCCTTCCTTGACGAGGGATTGCACGAGCAGCAGCAGCTAGAGAAGGACGGAGACGGCGACAGCGACGGCAACTGTGCGGGTGCTGGCGAGGACTGCTTAATGTACGGCACGGGGGGACGAGAGGAGGAGCAGGAGCAGGAGGAGGAAGACGTAGAGGTGGAAGAGGTGGTGCAAAGGGCAGATGGCGAGGTGGTCAGGAGGATTGGGGAGCAGGAGGAGGAACGCGCTGTTGTTGCCCCTCCTCTAGAGCCGCATCACCCAGTGAGAATAACAATGGAGGCTACCCACGACCACCAGCACCACCCCCACCAGCAGCAGCAGCAGCAGCAGCAGCCACTGCCGCCCTGCAAGCGGCAGCGCTCGGAGGCAGCAGCCACAACAGCAACAGCTGCAACAGCAGCAACAGCTGCAACAACAGCGACAGCGGCACCGGCGTCCTTACCTGGCGCAGCAGCAGTGCATGCTGCCGCTGCACAGCCGACTGCTGCTGCAGCGGCGGCGGCGACAGTGGCCTCCGCACATTTCCCTACCACCACCACCACCACCACCAGCACCCGCTGTGGAGGCGGACCCGCGGCGGGCGGCAATGCCCGGGACTGTAACACGAACAACAAAAACAGCAGCAGCAGCAGCAGTGGTGGTGGTGGTGCTGGTGGGGCTGGCGGCGGTCCCTCCGCCCCCTCAAGCCTATCACACGGTCAGTCAGCTGTTCCCCCCGCCCCCGCCCCCGCCCCATCCGGCTCCTGCTGGACTTGTCGTGTGTGCACCTTCGCAAGCAACCGGCGGCAGCTGCTGCGGTGCGAGGTGTGTGACTGCCTGCGGGGAAGCACACAACCCCCACCAGCTGTAGCAGCAGCAGCAGCAGCGCCACTACAGCGGCCGCCATCGGCACTGCCGCTGCCCGCCAAGACGACGATGACAACCCAACAGCACCACCAGCAGCAGCAGCACAGGAAGCAACAGCAGCAGCAGCACCACCACCACCACCACCACCAGCCACAACACCGTGTTTCTAAACCGCTGGATCGGTTGTGGGCCGCTGCCGCCGCCGCTGCCGCTGCTGCCTCATCTGCCGCAGGGGCAGTTGGCGGGTCCTCAACCAGCACCGGGGCTGAGGCCGCCGCGGCGCCACCACGACACCAGCCGCAGCGGCAACAGCCTCCCAGGCCACCCCAACCAAAGCCCCCTCATGCGCAGCCTCAGCAGCCCCCTCCTCCTCCTCCTCCTCCTTCTTTTCTTCATCATCATCATCATCCTCTTCACCAGCAGCAGCAGCAGCAGCAGCAGCAGCAGCAGTGCCCACCCCTGTGCCCGCAGTGCGGCTGCGCGGTGGCGGCTGGCGGGTGGCGGGAGCACCAGGACTGGCACCTGGCCATGAGGCTGGCGCGGCAGGGGGAGGGGTAGCGGGGTGTTGAAGGGGAGGGAGGGGGAAGGAGCTGCTGATTTGCGTTTGCTATGGGTATGCTGTATAGCATGGAGTGGGTGAGTGCCTCGAGGGTCATGTGTATGGGTGGTGGCATGGTTGGCGAGAGGGAGTAGGTGTGATGATATGGGGTAAGGCTGTGCGTGCACGCATGCGCAGCCACGGGTGACATGGGTGGCCATCCAATAGCGCTCCAGAGCGAAATAAGAAGCGCTGTCCAAACTGCAACAACGAAGCGCTTGACGGTGGGGCTTAGGTGCTGACCAGCGCTATTGCCCTTGGCCCATGGATGGACCAACTGCCATGCTTGCACATGCGCAGGTAACCACAGGTCCGCTAACTTTTCGCACACGTAACAATATGTAAGCAGTTGTGCTATTATGCTGCGTATAGGTAGTGTAACGGCGAGGACACAAGGAAAGGAAATGCATCATATTAGTAACGCAACCTGATACTGCTGATAGGCAAGAAGCCGTTACAAACATTACTGCTGAGCTGCAGATTATACTATGGAACGTAATCGTAGCTATTAACCTCATGTAAAATCACAAGCACTTGTACGTCCGAGCATCTAGGCATCCAAGCGTCCTAGCAATCAATGGGTGAAGGGTTAAACAAGTATTCCAAAGCATGCTTACAACACATTGATCGCAAAGGTCGCGATGTCGATTGAGGTGCTTCCGCTTGGTGAGCTAACCGGCACCGCTGCGGCGAATACCATTACATGCGCCTAGTTCATCTTCCAACATGCTTGTCACGGCATGTCGCTAATGCTCTGGCTGCATCTAATCGCTGCAGGCGCGGGTCAGGATGTTGGGCGGTCCTGCTGTGTGGTACGCATGGCGGGCAGGACGGTCATGTTTGACTGCGGAGCGCATTTTGGATTCAGGTGGGCTTGGGCTTCTTCTTCCCCTTCTATCTCCCCTCCTTACCAGCCCATCCCTTCCCCTTGTGAAGGGACGCAGCCGCTCCAACCGCCCGTGTCCCAGCAGGTCACACCAACCACCAGTTAGCAACGCTCACATGGAGAGGGCTGACCTTCCCTCACCTTACCCTTACTAACACATGAAAAGGGCTATCCATCAGCTGTCCGATAACTGTCCTTCCACCACCCTTACCCTTACACTAACCAAGCTCCAATGCACACGCATTCACAATTACATTTCATCCTCCACGCTCCACTCAGGGATGCACGGCGCTTCCCAGAGTTCGGACTGCTGTCGCGCGCGGGCCGCTTCAGTGACATCATCGATGCGCTGGTCATCACCCACTTCCACACCGACCACATCGGGGCGCTGCCGTACTTCACAGAGGTATGGCAACTGCCGTACAGTACGAAGCGTCGTTGTACAACGGTAGCTGCATGCATCGATGCATGCATGGTAGTAGGGGTGCTTCTATTGGCACCGATCCCGCACCAATGCCACACCGATCCCGCACCAATGCCACACCGATCCCGCACCAATGCCACACCGATCCCGCACCAATGCCACACCGATCCCGCACCAATGCCACACCGATCCCGCACCAATGCCGCACCGATCCCGCACCAATGCCGCACCGATCCCGCACCAATGCCGCACCGATCCCGCACCAATGCCGCACCGATCCCGCACCAATGCCACACCGATCCCGCACCACTGTAGTCATCATTTCTCTTCCCGTCTCCCCCGCCTCCGCCCCGCCAGATCTGCGGCTACCGCGGCCCTATCCTCATGACCTATCCCACCTTCGCCATTGCGCCCATCATGCTGGAAGACTACGTCAAGGTAGCGCGTGCCTTAGGAAAACGTGCGTGCGTTGCATCGTTGGTTCGGACTCGGGACCGGGTGCTTCTGAATCCTGTAGGTCTGCATCACTAACATGCCCTAAAACAATTGCAGCTTATGCGGGCTCATGAGAAAAGCTGTAATTACACGGACTCTTAATCAACGTATCGGCCGTACTTCTTGTACGGCCATGTCGTAGGTCAACGCGGACCGGCCCGGCGAGCGGCCGCCGTACAACGAGCAGCACATTCGCGACTGCTTGCGCCGGGTGACAGCAGTGGACCTACACCAGGTGGGAGGGTGGGTGGGACGGACCCATGGGTCGGCGTGTGAGTCTCATTTGGGGGAAGGACTTTTGTCTTATGTGCCCATTGCCACCTGTCTATCAGTCATAGCCATCTCCACTCCGGGTCCTGGAACCCCCGATTGACTTACACGCCGTCCCGTCCCTCTTTGCCCCTCTCCCTCCCTCCCCCCCTCCTCCCCCCCTCTCCCTCTATATTTTTCCCTGCCTCCCTTCCGGTATATACACTCCACCACCTACGGTACCTCCCCCCGCACAGGCGGTTGTGGTGGCCCCCGGTCTGAGCTTCACCTTCCACTACGCGGGCCACGTGTTGGGAGCCGCCATGGTGCACATGAGCGCCGGGCACCTTACCGCCGTGTACACGGGTGGGTAGGGGGCAGCGAGGGTGGGTAGCGGGTGGGGGTACCGAGGGTGGGGGTACCGAGGAGGAATCAGCCGGCTTGCAACGAGGAGGAATCAACCCGCCACGCCTCCCCAAACTCCTCCACCTCCCCCTCCCTCCCCCGTTCCCACCCCCAGGTGACTTCAACTCCTCCCCCGACCGCCACCTAGGTCCCGCCCAGCTGCTGCTGCCGCCCCCCGGCGCCGCCTCCTCCACCTCCGCCTCCCGCTTCCCCGACCTGCTCATTACCGAGGCCACCTACGCCGCCTCGCTTCGCGACCCCAAACGAGCGCGCGAGCGGGAGCTGCTGGCGGCGGTGGTGGAGACGGTGGCGGCGGGGGGCAAGGTGCTCATCCCCACCTTCGCCATGGGGCGGGCGCAGGAGCTGCTGATGCTCATTACGGATTGCTGGGAACGACATGGGCTGAAGGTGACGGGGGGGTGGGAGGTGGTGGTGCGTGTGTGGTGTTGGCGGGCTGAAGGTGAGGGGGAGGTGTGTTGTTGTTGTTGGTGCGTGTGTGTGTGGGCTGAAGGCAGGTGAGGGGCAGGTGGTCAGGGGTGTGTGCTGAGGAAATTGGCCGCGAGCAGGACCCCCCTCCCTCCCTCCGTCCCTCGAACCCCTTCCCCCCTCCATGATGACGCCTTATCACACGGCCAGTTACGATAGTTGTTTCCTCTTTACCTCCCTCCCTCCACATGCACGCAGGTGCCCATCTACTTCAGCAGCTCCATGGCCTCTCGCGCGCTCGTCTACTACCAGCTGCTACTCAACTGGACCAACGCCAACGTGAGGAGAACGCTGTTTGGGGGGGCCGGCAGCGCTGCTGCTGGCAGTGGCAGCGGAGGGGGAGGAGGAGGAGGAGGAGGCATCTGGGAGGGCAGGGGTTCACGGCGGCGTGATGATGATGACGAGGAGGAGAGGGAGAGACTGAAGGAGCGGTGCGGCTACTACTGCTGGTACGAGGAGGAGGCTGGGCAGGCGGGTGGGCAGGAGGAGGGGGGCAAGGGTGGCCTGGAGGAGGCTAGGAGGCAGGCAGGCGGGCGGCTGGCTGAGGAGAAGGGAGGGGAGGGAGGGAAGGGGAGGGAGGAGGAGGAGGGCGGTGGTGGAGCGGAGTGGGAGTCGGGGGATGAGGAGGAGGCGAGCAGCGGAGAGGGCGACGGGTGGGGAGACATGGGCGGTTGGGATGATGATGATGAGGAGGAGGAGGAGATGGAAGAGGAGGGAGGGAGCGGCTGTGAGATGGCGGTGGATGCTCCAGGGGAGGGCTCGGCAGCCGCTCACCGCATGCGGCATCATCACCAGCAGCAGCGAGTCCATCATCACCACCACCACCAGCACCAACAGCAACAACGGGGGCGGCGGAGAGAGGGAAGACGACATCGTCGGATAGTGCCGCTCCCACCGGACATACGGCCCCCTGACAGCTCCTCCGCTGCCGCTGCCGCTCGCCCCAGCGGAGGTGGAGGTCTGGGTAGCGGCGGCAGCAGAGGAATTGGAGGTGGAGGCGTCAGCGCAGCAGCACCCGCACCTGCCGCAGCACATGCGCCCCCTCGTGGCGACGGCGGGGGCAACGGCGCACAGGGTGTGGGTGTGTTTTCCGAGGCGGACGTGTACGGCATGTTCCGTACTCTTCAGTGGGACCGCTCGCTGTTACATGTGAGGAGAGGTTTGGGTTGTGGGGCTGACGTTTGAATGCCGAAGTGGAAGAAACAGGGCGGGGCGGCGGAAGGGTTTTCTTTGCAGCAACGTTTTGCATTACCCGTCCTTAGCCTTTTCCATCTCTTCTCTCATCTCTATCGCCTTGGCCTTAAACTTGCCGTTTAATTATCAGGAAGGGCCGTTTTGTTCCCCTCTGTCCCTTCGCCCCCTTTCCATTGCTTCACCTCTAAACTATCCCACCCACCTGCAGGCCCCCGGCCCCGCCCTACTGTTCGCCTCCCCCGGCACCCTCGCCAGCGGGGTGGCGCTGGAGGCCTTCCGCGCCTGGGCGGGCAGTCCGCGCAACCTGTTGGTGCTGGCGGGATACCAAGTGAGGGGTGAGCATGCTGCGGGGATGCGGGGTGCACAGCGACAGCAACCCTGGCACTACCATGGCATGAACATTACCGGTACAGGACCAACCTTTGGTGACTCATTCCCGGCAGGCACGCTGGGAGCCAAGCTCGAAGCCATCCAAAACCGAAACCCAAACCAAGGCAGCAGCGGCGGCGCAGCCGCCGCTACCGTGGAGGTTCCTGCCGCCGCCGGTGCCGGCGGCGGCGCCGCCTCCGCCGCTGGCCCTCCCTCCTCCTCCGCCGCCGCAGCCCCCGCTGGCAGTGCGCGAGTGGAGGTGCGCTGCCGCATCAAGATGCTCGCGTTCAGCGCACATGCGGACCTGCGCGGTCTGATGGGGCTGGTGCGGGGCTGCCGGCCGAGGGCGGTGGTGCTGGTGCATGGGCAGCCGGAGCCCATGGAGTTCCTGAGGTAGGGTGGGTGGGGGTGCGGCGGCGGGGCCAAAATAGACCGAACCATAGGAAGCCGCGAAGTAGGGCAGAAGAATGGGGGAATGAGGCGATGGGTATGGGGAGATGGGGGCGGCTTGGGGGACGGATGGCGCTGGGTGGCAAGGAGCGCTCCTTGCTCGCTCGCTCGCTCCACAGCCGCTGCCGCCAGACCACGCCGGCAACGTGCATGACGTACGCATGAGACATGACACTTCACGCTGCACACCTTTTTATACTTTCTCCCATTGCCCGTATCATTGGAAAGTACTGGAGAGGTACCGTATGTTTGACCCTTGTGATTGGTGATACGGTAAATGACTGATCGACTTCTACATCCTTTCGTACGGCGCCGTCCCATGCTCTCCTCGTCCTTCCCCTCCTCCTTCCCTCCACACACCGCAGAGGCCGCATCCAGTCATCCCTGGGTATCGAGTGTCACGCACCCCCCACGGGAACAACCGTCACCATCAGCGCCCGCCGCGATGTTCCCATCGGGGTACGACCGCAAGTGATGACGTCAGCCGCATGCGCGGTTAGCATGGTGGCGGCGGAGGCGGCGGCGGCAGCGGCAGCAGCGGCGGCGGAGGAGGCGGCGGCGGGATTAGGACCGGCGGCGGCGGCGGGTGGTGGTGGTAGTGCGCTGCTGCGGCCGCAGCCGTTGACGGCCCTGCCGCTGAGCGGGATTGTGGTGGCTCGAGTGGCGCATCGATCGGGCCCGGAGCCGTTGCTGCAACAGCAGCAGCAGCAAGGGCAGCAACGACAGCAGGAGGGGACGCAGCAGGGGCCAACCGGGGGTCGGGGTGTTACCGCTGCAGCGACGCAGCTAACTCTCACAGACGCTGCCACAGCAGCCAAAGTGTTGGCCAAGGCCGCTGCAGCAGGTGGCTCCAGGACTGCTCCAGGGTATCCAGCTGGTATCCAGGAGCAGCAAGGCCAAGGGCAGGAACCGCAGCAACTGCATGTAGCGCCGTACAGGATCACGTACGGCTGTACGATACCTGTACAGCTGCCGTACAGTTGCCACGGTGCTTCCCCGACTGGTGCAGTTGCTGTTGCTTGCGATCTTGGCCAGGCCCTGCAAAGTACCTCGGTTGCAGCCGGTAGAAGTACTTCTACCGGTAGCAAAGATGACGAGGCATTGGCTACTGCGCCCCTGGGAGGATCCCAGGGTACAACCGCTGCATTGGTTGCCCTTCGGGCCGCTCACGCAGCCATGTGTACGGCGCTGGGCGGATACGCAGCAAGCAAGCGGTTGCGGTTGGATGAGAGCGCAATGCGCGTGACCCACGGGTCATTCGCCGCATGCTTACACGTCCAGGCGGCTCCGCAGGGAGATGATGGCGGACTTGGCGCTGGGAGGTCGGCACGGTTCGAGTGTGAGTGGGCGGCAGGCGAGGATGCAGTAGCGTGTCGGCTGATTCAAGCGATACGGGGAGTCTTTGGTGTTCCCGTGTATGCCTCGACGTCCCAAGACGCCGGTGCATGATGCACGATACGCTTGGTTAACGGGATTTACGCAGTGGACTCCGGTGCAGTTATCCTGATGTAACATGTTGTCATAAATTTGTCATGAGCCGTGGTTCATACCAGGCATTTTGGCAGATGGCCCAAGGGTCAAAACCTTGTGTTGGCCAGGCTGCGATGGCCAAGTCTGTGCCTGGCAGGCCCACGCCAACTTGCAAATTGCCAATCGTCAATTTACCAGTACCAATATCAACCTGATAGGAAAGAGCTCCGTATGGCCCAACTAGCACGCACAAGGCGTCCTTTCAGACACGAGCCAACACTGAAATGGGCCTCAGCAGTCAACCCCTAGTCAACAGCAAAACAACCTCCACCTGCGACGGGACTACGCCGAACCCTTCAAATGCCGCTGGTCAGACAAACACAACAACACACCTATGGGTGGTCCGCGCAATGCGCCTCTTGCCAACAAAGACGGCTACATGCGAAAGGCAACAACGTCCGCGACAACGGTAATATACGTCAAACTCGTTGGCTTTGCGTACACGCCAACGAAGCCCCACATCGCCACAACACAACTCCGCCGCCAGGCTCCTATGCTTCAACCTCCCTGGACCAACCCAGCTCTGCTTTGCCGAACCGTTGCGCCAAGCCTGCCTAAAGGTGTAGCCACTGCTGCTGTCAGGTCTAAAGTCTAAGGAGCAAGCCAACTCTCAACCACAAACGCACACGTGAAACGGCACAACCAACCTGCCGGTCGCACGCCAGAGTCCTTACGTCCCCACATGTAGCCCAAGCAGAGACTCACAGAGACTCAATCATGGACTTGATCGTCTTCTCGCCCGCACCCGACAGGGGTCACCTTGTAGAGCCGATTGCATGAAAGCAACACTCCACGCATCCTTTTCGCACAACCATCATCAGTCAAGCTTGGTCCCGCGAGAAGTCGCCCCACCCCGCCTACTACAAGTTCTTCGCCCCGTGACCTACATGTCGTCAAAGTTGAGGCGCCTGCTGACTCCCCGGTAAGTGCGACTCAAGAACTCCTCATCCGCCACGACAGCTGGCTGCTGCGGCTGTTGTTGTACGGCAGGAGGAGCTACTGCAGCCGGCGCCGGCGCCAGCACAGCAGCAGCTGGCTGCTGCAGCTGCTTCGCCTGCTGTCCACGTGTCGCCACCGCTGTAGCAGCAGCCGTCGCCGTCCGCGGCCGACCCGGCTTCTTCTTGGCACCGCCCGGCGGCGCCGTCTGCGGCGCCGCCGCCGCCGCCACCGTCGCGGGAGGTGCTTCCTCCGCGGGGGGCGCTGCGGATGCTCCCGCACCAGCAGCGGCGGCGGCAGCGACCGCCATGGTGGCGGCGGCGGCTGCCGCCGCCGCAGCGGCCTGGTCGGCAGCGCGCGCCGCCGCCAAGTCATGCCGCCGCGCCGCCAGCGACGACTCCAGGGACACACAGGCCCAACGCACGGCAGCTGCTAGACGAGCCTCCGCCGCCGTCAGCTGCAGATCGACCGGCACGACGGCTTCAGAGCCGCTGGCGGGACGCGCCATGCAAGGTCCAGCCGGGGCCACCGGGGCCGTGCTCGAGTCGCATGCGTCCTTTCCGGCCTGCCTGGCCAGGCCAACAGGTCCGGGGGCTGTCCCAGACGTCTCGGCCCCTGCGCTCCCGCGCAGCTCCTCAACAGGTGCAGAGGCATCACGCCGGCTGCCAGCGGCGTCTGCCTTGCCCGAGGCCCAAGGCTGCGCGTCCTCCTCGCTACCTGCCTCGCTTTCGCTGACACGCCGGCGCTTGGGGAGCGGCGAGGGAGAAACCATGAGGCCAGCCGGCAACGCCTGGCCACCCACGCCTGGCTCCGAGCCTCCTGAAGCAGCACCAGTAGCGACAGGGGCATCATGTCCTTGCTCCTCGCCGTCCTCATCTTGATCGGGCTCTGCAGCGTCCGAGACAACGCGGCGCGCTGCGGTCCCCTTCCGGGAGCGGCTACGATTGGAGGCGCCTCCAGCCGCCGCGGCCGCACCCCCTCGTGTGGTAGCCTTGCGGCCACGTGACGAGGACGCCGCGGTTCCCCGCCTACGCCCCCCTCGCCGGGCTGGCTCCTGAGGTAGCGGCAGCCCCTCGGCATCCTCCTCCTTGACCTCCTTCCCTTGCTCCTCCCCATGTCCCTCCGCAGCCGGTTGCTGCAAAGCATCCTCTGAGCGATCCGTGGCATCCGAGCCGCTCTTCCCCGCGGCCCCCTCTTTCCTCAGCTCCGCGCTATCGCCGGCTTCTGCTGCCGCGGTTGCTGGGGCATCCGAGGTGGGAAGCGGCTGCGTTGGCCGCCCGGCCTGCGATGGCGGGCGAGGCGGCCAAGCGGCGGCTCCCACGGGCGCCTGACCCGGACCCACACGCCGGCGACCGCAGAAAACAACTCCTCCACATGCAGGAGGCAGCCCCAGCCCCAGCCCGGAGCCGATGCTACTGCTGCCGCCAGCACCTTCTGCCGTGGCGGAGGGCGGGTAAGGGCGCAGCAGCAGAGGCACTTCCACTTTCCGCCGTTGGAGCTGCGCGGCTAGGGATGGATCCAGCAGGCAGACCTGGTTCCGGAGCTCAATGTCGACCTCGAGTTCCGCCAGCAGCGGCGGCGGCAAGGGCCGACCAGCCGCGGCAACGGCGCATGCTGCATGGGCGAGGGTGCGTTGGCAGGACTCACGGGCGGCGGAGTCCGCGCTTTGGGCGCCGTGGCAGAGGGCCACGAGCCATCCTGGAAGCAGGAAAGGAGGAAGGAAACAGAGGGTTTGTACGACAAGTTCGGAAAGGACGGTGGATGACTAGAAGAGCATGGTAAGAAGGCAGCGGTATAAAAAGCCTTAATATACCTGTGGTGTTTGCCTTTCCTCACCTGACAAGTGCATGTGGCGAACCACCTCGGCATCGCCAACCCGCTCCAACGCCACCTCAAACAGCTCGCAGAGCGACCCAAGGGTCACCCCGCTTGACGCCGCCTGTGCTTCCGACCCCACTTGAGCAGCGGCAGACGACCCAGCTGCTGTCCCCGCACCCGCACCCGCCACCGCAGTGCACGGCTCTCCGTCGTTCGCACCGCCGCCGCTGGTTCGAGGTAGCGGCGGCAGCGGTGGCGGCGGTGAAACCAGTCCCGCCAGCCGACTGCCTCTGCGGCTGCGCAGAGGGTTCAACCCCGACGGCAGCGCGGCCATGCGCACACCGCTGCCAGAGACGTTGTGGTTCGTGGGTGACAGGACCAGCGAGGCAGCGCCGACGGCGGCTGCCGTCACAGTCGAACCACCCCCGGTGCCGCTGCTGGCGCCTGCGGCGGCGGCAGCCGCACACGTTCCCCAAGGCGGCGTGCGCTGACCAGCATGGGACGTTGCGGCGGAGCTGCCGCTGACGTGCGGGCCCTGGATCCCAGTCGTGGGAGTGCCGTACCGACCGCCGCGGCTAGAGTTGTACGGCATGGTGGACTGAGACTGCGTCTTGGAGGCGGGTGCGGCCTTAACGGGTACGGCGGCGACGGATGATGGTAGTGGTCCGTCGGTGGCGCATGCAGCGGCGAGTTGTGCTTCTGGGATGGCCATGGAGGGGGTGGCCATGCGGGGGAGGCGCAGCAGCAGGGGCTGCAGGTGCGGAGCCCAGAGCGCTGCCGCCTGGAGAAACAGCCTCCGTCTCTGTGGAAGAGGGAAAGAGAGATAGGGGCAGGTAAGACGTACAACGGTAAAGCCAGAAACGATCTAGACAAGACCATGTCATCGTCCAATGTCAGGATACTTGCGCGGCGTGTACGCGTGCAACGTAATCACATGTCTGGAGTCCTCTTGTTCGTACCTGCAACTTGCTGTGGTTCCACCGGAGGACCTGCAGCAGCACCGGCGCCATGGACGCGCGCGCTTTAGCGCAGCGTGTGGACGACCCATGGGTCAGAGCCACCAGTGGCACAAGTAGCTGCAGCACGGCGTCGTGGTAGGCGCAAGGGCGCTGGCCGGAAGAAAGCAGGAGCAGCAAGTCTGCAGAGGGAAGGCAACGGACGGGTTGACGGTCAGGGAGGACTCAATGGCTCGCTGTAAACGGTCTCGCATTATATCTATGTGACGCCTGTAAAGACTTGTAGATTATAGAACTTGGGACGGTTCCGTAGACTCACCCCAGCAGCGTGCCACGGGATCTTCCGCGTCAGTCTCCGCCCCGGTCTCGGTGCCCAGCGGCGACGGCTG
This sequence comes from Astrephomene gubernaculifera, assembly GCA_021605115.1. Lineage (NCBI taxonomy): Eukaryota > Viridiplantae > Chlorophyta > Chlorophyceae > Chlamydomonadales > Astrephomenaceae > Astrephomene > Astrephomene gubernaculifera. The sequence goes on along the minus strand of BMAR01000027.1, from coordinate 336,491 downwards.
GGGCTGCTGAGGCGCGAGCGCAGGCGGTAGCTCAGGCACACCTGCGCCGTTGTCACCCTGCATCCGCAGCAGCAGCGCCCCGCCAAGCGCCGCCAGCGCTTCCGTCTTCAGCACGCCGCTTCCGCCATACGACACTCCATCAGACAACCGCATCAGCTGGACGAGCAGTCCCAGCGACTGAGTCGCGGTGACACCATGCGCAGGCTCATTACTCCAAGGCCCCAGTACTTCATCATCAGATTGCTCAGGAGCAGTGGACCGCTGTTGCGTAGCGGCTGCGCTGGACTTGGCAGCCGCAGAAGCTCCAACGGGCGTCTGCTGCTGCTGCTGCTGTTGTTGTTGCGGTTGAGAGGTGGAGGTTGAGGAGGCGCGGATGAGCTGAGCGCAGCAGTGCGCTGCACCAGCGTCCAGTAGCCGCCGTGCATGCGAGGCATCCATGCCGGGCAGGATCAAGGCCACGGCCTGCAGCAGCACGGCCTGCGTCTCGAGGACAAGGCGTGTCTTCTCGGCAGGCGACACCACCACAGCAGCCACAGCCGCAGAGAGCCAGGAACCAGCAGCACCACGCGCCGAGGGCGTAAGGGCACCGCTGCCGCTTGCACCGGCTTCAGCACCCGGCTGACGCAGAAGGTCCTCCAAGGAAGCCTGGACTTGTCGTACCTCCGAGAAGCGAGCCGCCAGGAGGTCGACAAGGTTGAGCAACAAGGCGTCACGACGCGCACGGGCATCCGGGGGACTGTTGGGAGGATCCGCAGCAGGCTGAGTGTCAGTCGACGCACCCGCAGGAGTGCTCCCTGCCGACGGCTGTTGCGCCCGTGCCGGTGCCTCGGCGGCAGCTCCGGCTGATGGCGCACGTGCAGAACCACCAGCAGAGGCGGCCGCAGCGGCAGCTGCAGCCGCCGCGGCCGCCGCGCCGTCACGACGCCGCTTGATGCGTGCACTGCGACGAAGGCCGCCTTGCTCCGCCGACTCGGTAGCCTGCTCGGCACCTCCCTCCGCCGCAGCTTCGGCTGGGACCACTGCAGGGGCATCCTTGTCCCCGCTGCGAGCGCTCCGCAGCGGTGACTTGTTCCCTTGCAGCTCTTGCGGCTTCCCTTGCAGTTCCTGTTGTTGCGTCTGCTCGCGCAGCCGACGCTGCTGTCGCTCTACTCGTCGCCGCCGGCACAGCGCAGCCGTGTGCACGCAGGCCCAGACGTTCGCGAGGCCTAGTGCCATGCGCGCCTGCACCACCCCCGCCGGTACATTGCCGGTATGTTGCGACAGGTTGCCGGTGAGTCGCTCCAGGCAGTCACTGGAAGCAGCGATGCGGCTGGCGAGCTGAGCCCGGGTGATGGAGGCTAGCATGCCACCTACCGACCTTAGCAAGCCAACGCACGCCTGGTGAGCTGCAAGTGCTCCCGCGGAAGCAGCGGGCATGGAAGCCGAAGCAGTGGCCGCCGCGGCAGCAGCAGCGGCGGTGGCGCATGCGTTGGCGGACAGAGAAGCAGCGGTCTGGGTGGTCCTCTCCAAGACAGCTCGAATGACAATGCCGCACTGCTGCATGAGGGCTTCCGAGACGGGCTTGTCGCCGTACGGCGCTCCAGGCAAAGCGGGACCCGGGCAATCAAGCACGTCGTTGCCAGCGGGACCGAGCATGGCAGAGCGAGGGTGCTCCATGCCCCAAAAGCGGTCAAGTGCAGCGGCGATGGCGCCAGAGGTGACGTACGTTTGCCCGACGGCGCCGCCAGGAGCGCTTGCAGGGATGCCAATGGAGGCGGCGGCCAGCGACGGAACGAGCATGCCGCCAGCGTTACCCGCAGCAGAGCTCCGGGACAACGAGGCGTTGCAGGCATCGCCGGTGTCGCTGCCACCGCCAAGGCTTTGGAGCAACGCAAGGGCGTACGGCATAAGGTCTTGGGCTCGCCACAGGCCGTCATTTGTTGCGGTTGTCAGCGCAACCGACAACGGTGGTCCCGTAAGCACAGCAAATGCCCGGGCATAGCTGTACGACATAGCGTCAAAGAGGCAGTTGGGTAGCGGTGCAGCGGCAAGCAATGCTGCAACGCAGCAATCCAGCTGCCCTGCTTCCTTGCGCCTCCGCCGGTGTTCTTCCACCTTGTGCACGAGCAACGCCTTCTCGTACTCACGCCGCTCGGCTTCGTCGTACGGAGCCTTGGCGGCGACCGGAGGTGGCAGCGGTGCAGGCGACAGAACGGCATTGTAGGCCAGACGCAGGTAGTAAGCCACCACGCGCATCAGCAACCCCTCAAGGGGCACATCAATGTCCGGGGCAAGACCCAGATAGGGCGCTTCCAACAGGTCAACAGTAGCCGTGGCCGCCGCAGCAGCAGGGGCCGGCGCAGGAGCGGGCTCAGGGGCAACCGCTGCGGGGCGTCCTGCCGCCACGGCGCCCTTCTTGCTTTCCGCCGCCGCCGCCGCACCAGCAGCGCCTCGGCGAGGTCGGCCGGCGGCAACGCTCGGAGCAGCAGCGCCTCCAGCAGCGGAGCGGCCAGCGGCAGCGGAAGCAGCAGCTTGCGTGGCAGCCTTGGCACGCGTCCTGACCTTGTCTTGTTCGGCCACTGCCGCCTGTCGCCTTGTCTCGGGACGGCCTTGGCTCTGCGTCGCCGCTTGCTTCTCATCCTGCTCCTGCTGTTGGCGTGCTTGCAGTTGGGCTTGTTGCTGTTGGAGTTGCTGTTGTTGCAGCGCTGCGGCGGCGGCCTGCTCCTGTGGTTGGCCGTGCTTGGCAATGAGCTTGTGGAGGACTCCGGCGACTTGGTGGGAGGCGATGGGCAGCAGGTCTGACAGCGACAGCAGCAAGCGTGCCGCGATCTCGGGACTGTCTTCAAGTACGACATCCAAAGCGCTGATGATACCGGGAAGGGGACGCCAGCGAACCAAGGCAGTACGCACGGCGGCGTTGCGGCGGCGGGCGAGGTTGTGGATCACCTGAAAGCACACGACGCCAGCAAGGTGGTTAGCAAGAAAGCACACGACGTCAGCCACAGAGAGCATCAGTTGAAAGGTTCCATGAAGCCCAGATGCATGCTTATTAGTGCCGGGATGGAATACGAGCCATAAGATTTGAGTGCAGCAGAAAGCGAACCATCCTAAAGGTCAAGCCAACATCCCAAGACCATGGCGCACCTGCGACGCCAACTGCCGTACTGGCACAAAATTGATGCCTGTGCGCTGCGTAAGCATCTCTAGCAGCCGAGGCACAGCGCCTGCCCCAATGATCCGGAGCGCCAGCCAGTCGCCAAGCCCCAACCCGCCCAGCGCTTGCACCGTCTCTACTAGAGCTGCGGGTTCTAGCACCCCATCCTGTTGTGACTGCTGCGGCTGTGCGTCGCCTCCAGCGCTGGCACCGCCGCCTGCAGCAGCAGCGGCGGCCATAGCAGCAATGGCTGCCGCCGCCGCAGTCGCACCATGCGATGACTGGCTGGATCCACCACATGCCAACGACCCGAAGCCAGCAGCGTCCATGCGACGGTCAGGGCCGAGGCCTACAGCTGAGAGGGAAAGCAAGCCGTCTAGGGCGACTGCTTTGGCCCGGTAGTGGAAGTGCTCCAGATGGTCGACAAGAAGGGCGATGCCAGATGTCACCATGCCGGCTAGGCCCTGAGTGGGTTCGCTGGCAGCAGGAGAAAGGCCCACGAGGGCCGAGGACGGGTTGGACTGGGATGGCGCCGGCGGGGGCGCTTGGACCTTGCTTGGGCCCGCTTGTTGGCGGCGTGCGGAGGAGTTGTTGGTGCGAAGGTTGTGCTGGTGAGCGAGGGCAGTAGCTGAAGGGCTGTAGCTCGTGGAGGTGACAGCGTTCGGCAAGGCTTGGGAGGAGGCCGGCGCTTCGATGTCAGAATGGGAACGAACATTATAAGAAGGAGCGCAGCCGGAGCTGAGAGGCTGAGGACTGGGGACGCACTGCTCCGGGGCACCAATGGACAAGTCCAATGCCACATTGTCGGCAGCGGCCTGCGCTGTGGCGACGCGGGCGCTGTCCGCGGAGGTAGATATCGCCAAGGTTGTGTCCGAAGCAGCATTGACGAGCTGCTTACATAGCGCCTGCATAATGTCATTTAAGCGTCGGGGGGTTAAAAACGGGGGAAGATTACTCAGGGTTTCAATTTCTGTCAGCCATCATGGTGTTTATAAGGTTTTGTCCTTGCCAACCTGAAGCAGGCAAGTCAGCTCCGGCCCTTGGCAACGATGGCTGGGGTCCGAAAGCCGATGAAGCACAGCTGGCAGACCCAACAGGCCAGTTGCGTGCCCATCCGCCTCGTAGTGGTTAATATCTTTCAAATGAAGGGCTGCCATGGTCGTCAGGGAATGCTGCCCGTGTCCTTTCTAAGGGGCTCAGGAGCAACGATGCGCGTACATACTGCAAAGGATTTGCTGTCCACAAGCTGCTTACGGACGTGTGTATTGAATAGATTGGCAGCAAAGAATGCAGGAAGGGACAGTGCCAAAGTCTGTGCTGTCTGGTGTCAGGGGTACGCCTACTCCCAATTTGAAGCTGTAAAGAGCATACCTGGGAAAGGTCAGTATATTAAGTCACACAATTAATGGAACTTTGGTTTTCTTCGTCTGTCCATATGCCTTGGTTGCAGCAGGTTTCCCGCCGGAAGTTGTATAGCTATACGACATCAACCGTATTCAAGATTGCTACCGTCTCATTTGTCGATTTCATTCTTGTTGTCATATTTCATGTCTTAGGAAGTAATATATAGCTGCATTTGCACCGCCTGACGGCTGGGGCTTCGTCATGTAGTGCCTGGCTCGCACGTGGTAACAAAGAAGCTAATATTTACCTCAAATGAAGTAAATTAGTTGCAATGATTCTTCATCCACTTACGGGGTTGTTATTCCTCGTTCTGGTAGGGCAGCCTCTCATTGCATGCGCCACCAACGGCAACCTCTCAGATGTAGTAAGGCTTCAGCGACAATTGGACCCATCCTATAGACCTCCACCCATATGGGGCTGCGAGGAAGGCCTGCCGGCGGGCGCATTTCATGTCGTTGTGGCAACATACGCCCCGGAGGTGGGGTGCAGGCCCCTTCCCATGCCCCTTCAAAGGAGTTGCATTCCAACCAGTTTCTCCTTTGTTCAATCCATTCAAAGCTGCGATCGTGCTGTCTTTCGCCCCTGCTTCCTGGCTAGCCCACATGGCTGCGTCTGAATGCTCATGCACCTCATGCACCCGCATCTTCCACTATACCCCGCTCCATGCACCCCACCTTCATCCACATACTACCCAGACCACCCCAACCAAATACCACGCCGCGTAAATCTCAACCCCCCCTCATCCATTGCTGCAGCCCATGGCGCTGGTTCCATGGATCTGGAATCTGGGCCTGGCAGGCGCCCAGATCTGGATTTACCACCGCTTGGATTCCGCCGACCCCCGTCTCGCCTCCGCCTCCGCCGCCCTAGCCGCCTTGGAGCCCTACCCCTGCAACTCCACAATCCATCTGCAGCAGCTAATACCCAATAAAGGCCGCGAGGCGGCTGTGTACCTATCGCACATCGTACGGCATTACAACAACTTGCCCGAGGGCCTTGCGTTGATTCACGACCACGGGCCCGCAGCTAGACACTCCCTGTGCGGTCCGTTCTTCCGCCGCCTGCGGGGGTACTACGCGGGGATACGAGAGCAGCTGCTGCGGGTGCAGTCACGGACACATCGAAAGCTGCAAACGGAGCAGCGCACGCAGGAAGCAGGAGGGACTGCTGCGGTAGCAACAAGGGCGGAGAAAGGCGGCAGGGGCAGTTCGGGTGGTGGTGGCAGTAGGGGGACAGAGGGAAGGCCGCGGCCCGCCAACAGCACCACCAGCAGCAGCAAGGGCCGTAGCGGCGGCGGTAGTGGTAGTGCAGCACAGCAGTTGTTCGCCAAGTTCGCGGAGAGGGTGGTCAGCCTCAGCAGTGGTTGTCAGGTAGGTGACAGTAGTGGCGGTTGTGACGGTAAGGGGATGAAATGGGTGCGTGGGGCAGAGGGCGGCGATCGGCCGAGCGATGGGTGCGTACTGCAACCGGCAGCTCGGCACCTGCTCCCACACACTCCGGCTATCGATCACAGCACCCTAGCCAGGAAGCTAGTAGGGAACTCATGCTTGGGCCGCATCCTCAGCCCTCGACTGCTGCTTGCTGCGGACGGATGTGACTCCAGGTCCATGCATACATGCAATGCATAAGGTCGGCTTATCCCTCCTTACCCCCCACTACTACTGCGCGCACGCACGCAGGAGAATTGGCTCAAGGGATGCTGCGCGCTGCTCGTCTGTTCCGAGGACTCGGAGCAGGCGGGGGGGGCAGCCGAGGCGCCTTGGGACTCAGCAGGCGGTGCGGTGAGGGCAGCAGGCGGCGCAGCAGGTGGGGGGTCAGCTACAGCGCAGGATGAGACAACACAGCAGGCGGGCGCAGACCGTGCCTTGTTAATGCGGTTGGATCCGGAAGAGCAGGAGGAGGTCGAGCAGGAGCTGGTGCATGGGATGCGGTTAGGGGCGGAGGGTGTGGGGAAGGCGGGGGGCGACGAGGAGGGGGTGTCATCGCGCTCGCTGCAGTGGCAGGCACCCAAGCACTCCCGGGGCCGGTGTCCCTTCAAGACGTCCCGGTGCGTGCGTGTGTGTTAAGAAAACTGGCCGCGAGTAGGATGTGTGTGCTGGAAGGCAGGGGCGCGGGTTGGGACGGTGTATTAAGAAAACTGGACGGTGTGTGTGTGGGGGGGGTCAAGGACCATACCAAACCATAGGGGGTGGGGTGCAGGTGGGGCCGTTTACTCCACCTCACGTCCGTCCGTCCGGGATCGTCCGTCTTCGCAAGGGTGCCTGCCTATACCCATACAACCCGTCCTCGTTTCCTCACGAGAGGAGTACCGAATGTGTTGTGGTGTGCGGCACAAGTCCGAGCAACGCAGTTGCAGCTGAACATGCGATGTAGCACTGCACCTAGCGCTGTTACCTCCGTACCTTGCCGATCACCTAGAGGAGTAGTGCCCTTGGTCTCGTTCCTCAACCGGCCTTTGACCCCGGGCTTTTGGCGCAGGTGTCTTGCCGATCCCGCCGCTCTGGCCTTCACCCGCGGTTTTGGAAACACCAACAACAACGGACGAGGCAGTAGCAGCAGCGGGAGCGGCACCGGAGCCAAGCGTTGGTTGTACATGCACGGCGGAGGCGGGCTGTACGACACTCGGTTTGAAAACCTTGTCGTACTGCACGGGGAAACACCTGAGGCGGCGGCGGCGGCCGCCACCGCTGGTCTGACGAATGCCGGCTTCGGTCCGTTGTCGCTTGTACGCTACGCGGGTCAAGGTGGGTGGCAGGGACGTATGTGGATGTGGGCTGACCCGTGGGTAGATCCTGCCATAGTCATATGCTTTGTCTCAAAGCTTGAGCCATGCATATTTAAATATAAATCTTGTACTGTTAATGGCTGCGAATGGCTCATTAGTTCAGTTACGGTACAAGTAGGCAGATCCTTCCAACGTTCCCCTATGCTGCAACCCGTGCACTGTCCGATATCCCCCATATGCGTCCGGCACTGAAATCCCCCATGTATGTCCGATATCCCCCCATGTTGCGACTTGCGTCCTCTGTCCAGACGCCTTTGAGAAGGTCCGAGCCACCACCTCATCCAGCCGCAGTCTGGACTACCCGGAGGGGGCCGCCACGCGCTCCCCCGAGGAGACCTACGCGCAGCTGGGGGCAATCCTGAAGGCATACGACTTTGCACAACGGAAGGTGAGGAGCTTGGGTTAGGGTTTGGAGGAGGAGTTTGGGTGGGCCAGGTCGCTCGGCTGGGTGGGTGACGTTTCGCAGGGTGCTGAGTGGGTGTTGTACATGTGTTGGAGCTCGGTGCTTCTTTTCTACATACCGCGATTCACATCACATTGAATGATTATTTTATGCTTTACTTTCTACATATCCCACCCTCCACAGGCGCCCGGCAACTTCAAATCCTGCTGCGCCAGCTTCATGCTGCGGCCCCACCATGTACGGCAGTGGCCGCTGAACATGTACGACAAGATCCTGTCGTACGCCCTTGATGACAAGAACTCCTACCATGCATCCCTGGCCCTGTCGCATCACGGCTGGGCCATGTGGTGAGTCGTCGTCAGCGATCTGGGTCCGGCGATCTGGGTCGGGTAATGTGGGTCGGACGGCATTGCGTCTTCTAGGTGAATGGGGTTTGGGCCGACCCAAATCGGTACTTTCCTCGCGGTTGCGTTTCCTGCATGTGCTCCCCCTTCTCCAGCCTGAACCTCCCAGCTGGCCGTCCCCATGCGGGTCCTGCTATATCACCCTCGTCTCCGCCGCTCGCTCCCTCGCGTCTCAGGGCTGGCTCCGAAACCGCTCCATCCGACTTGCTGCTCTATTTTGAGGTGGACTTGGCGCTTGTGCACATCCGCGGATGCCCCGGCTGGAGGATGAAACTGGTTTCGGAGCAACAGCTGTAGCAGCAGCAACAGCAGCAGCCGTAGCAGCACATGTGAGGCGGGTCCTGCAGGTTACGGTGACCGGGCTAATAGTGATGACGGTGCAGGATGCAGCCCCCCTGATGTGTGTATGGTACAACCATACAAGGCGGGTAGTATAAGGAGTGCGACGAGAAACGCGTGATCCCAACAGTCCTGGCAGCCCGCTTCTAGCGCTTTAGCTGCTGCAGGGTGCACATCCAGCAGCATGCAAGCTGTATGGATAGCTTGCTGGTTCTGTGTTGTTGTTACCGTTCTGTCTGGTAGCTGGTGTCTCTCCATAGCATGTACCCTGGGTAAGTCAGCCCAGGAGAGTTAAGGAAGAGACAGGCTACATTGTTACCGACTGCTAACCTCCCGATGTAAGGCCAACAGCCGTTGCATTGGGGTAAAGCTGAGCATACCTGATGAATGTGATGCTGTGACATTGTGTTGATTGACATTGGCATTGGAAGGGGGCCCCAGTGCTGTTGTTATAACCCTCCTAGTCATGTCATGTGCAGCAGCTCGGGGGATCGGGTTCACCCGGGGCCTTCCCACCCGTACCGGTAAGAAGCATGGAAGCCGTGAAAGCACAGCAGGGGGGCAGTTGGGGCCGCTACCTGTAATCATGCTACCGGTACTGCTACCGCATGCTGTAAACGCCACCGGTTGCAAGGAGTACTGCAGTAGTTAGTTGCCTTCTCAACCTCAGCTGGAAACAAAACCAGGTCCGCACGTTCACTGCTCCCCGCACAGCTCCGGTCCCAGCTGCCAAGACGCCCGGTGGACGCCGGTCCCAGCTGCCCTAACCTTCTACACCTAGCTACGCACCTCCAAGCTGCTTCCCGTTTCGCGCCAATCTACGCGCCATTCGTTGCCCGGAACCTTCTGGAGGGTTGGTTGGCCGCACCAGGGGCCCGCCCATCATCATCACCGGCCCAGATACTCCAACATCAGCCCCAGCGTCGCATCATCCTCCACCTCAAACGCCACCAGACCCAATCGTGGCTGGTACGCAGACATGCGGAGCAGCTCGGGCCGAATAACCGCTGCAGCGCCACCACCACCTCCGCCTTCAGCCGTTTCCGCGGTAGCAGCAAACTCCGCGTCCGTGTCATTGACAGCTGCGTCCGCAGCGTCCATACCCGCGCCACCGCCGGCACCGACACCGCCGCCGCCGGCCCCCACAACGGCTGACGACGCCTCGTCCGCCACGGACGCAACGGGAGACGCAGGCGCCCGCCCCGGCGGTTGCGGTTGCAGTTGCGTCGACACCGGCAGGTGCGGTCTTGCAATGGGGTGCTCGGGCACGTCCTCATCGAAACCGCCCTCAATGACGACGTCGTCCGCGTCGTGCATGAAGAGTCGTAGCGCCGCCTCCTCGTTCGTCTCTCCGGTGACCCGTGGGTCTCTCATCAGCCCATGCACCCACTCGCCCGCCATGCCCATTTCCACGGCGTTGTCGTACGACCCCACATGGCCCAGCAGATTGCCGGCGGCGCCGCCAGGGGCGGAGGCTGCGGCAGCGGAGGCCTTCTCGATGTCGGCGCGTTGCTTTGCGGCGGCGGCTTGGGCTTGAAGCACCATCTGTGACAACACGGGGAACGACCCATGGGTCAGTCGGCAGCACGCTGCTAGTATCTGTGACCATATTATGCTGTGTACCTTCTCCCTGCTTTGCGGCACCCGGGTCACCTGTCCCTAACCCCCAGCCAAATCCTTCAACACACACCCCAGCTTCGTTACACATTCGTGCCCTTTCCTGCATTTCCTCTGTGACCCCCTCTATTACCACATAGCCAACGGACTATACTACCGCCCCCAAACACACCCCCACTCTCACCTTCATGTGAGCCTGCTGCCTCATCTCAAGCAGCGCCTCCGGCAGCGGGTCGTACGGCACCATGGGCCGCATCAGGGCGGGGCTGGAGGGCAGGTGCAGGAAGCCGCGGGGCTCCTGGAAGGCCTGTGGGGGTGGTGGGAGGTGGGAGGTGTGCGGTGGGAGGTGGGAGGGGCGAGGTGGGAGGGGCGGCATGACGCAATGAGGGGTTGGCACATGGCAGTTAGAGCAAGGGTTGCGCACCCAAAGCACACCGGATGAGATAAATGTACGCTGCCTATCCCGCCCCTCCATGGTAGTACCCCCACCCCTTTTTATTCAGATTTACTTCGGTCTCTCTCCGGCACCTCACCCGCCTCACCCGCCCCCCCGCCCGCCCGCGGATTGGGACTGCGTTCTAGCACTTAGCTATAATTTGCCCCCCCCCCCGCCCGTCCCCGCACCTTCTGCACGAAGGGGTGCAGCTCCTGGAAGCTGTGCGCGGAGTTGCAGCGGCCCAAGCAGACCACCCCCGCGAAGATGCGGCCGCAGATGTTGGAGAAGCGCCCCTCACGCGGCCGGTGGGGCATGCGGCGGTCAAGAATGGCCTGCGCACAGAAAGGGGCGATGTCAAAGAGGGAGACGCGGCGTCGGCTCCTTCCCCGCCCCCTACCTTCCGCGACTCAGTTTATTATCTAATCCCCGCCCCCTACCTCGCCTTCCCTCCATCACATCACTTTCCATGAAGTTTTTCCCACCCCACCTTTTCCTCGCTCCCCGCCCCGCCCCCCTTCCGAATGGGCCAGGTTCAATTAGCAACCCATGGGAAAGCCCCGTCTTTCAGTTCGTCAGGTTTCCTTATATTCCCCGCCCCCCACCTTCTCCTCCATGGCCACCTCCACCAGCTTGAGGAAGCGCCACAGGTGCACGTGGTACACGTACATGGCGGGGGTCCACACGTGGATGGCGTGGGGGGAGTCCAGGTGGAGGCCGGGGAAGGGGACGAAGCGCGGGGAGGGGCCGCCGGCACGCAGCGAGAGCAGGCAGCTAAGCCAACGTGGAACCCACTGGGGGCAGGAGGCGGGGAGGGGGATTAGATAAACTGAGCCGCGAAAACACTGACCCTGACCGTAGATTACCGGAAATTGCTTGATGGAACAATTATATTAGTGCGAACAACTGGAGTCCCAATCCCATATCCCGACTCATGCAGTGAGCGCATTCGGAGCCACTAGGCGGGGAGGGGGGGTTTGGAGAGGGTTTGGGAGGTGGGCGGAGAGCTGTTGGGGGGGGAGGTAACAGACAGTATTGAGTAGTGCGATACCAAACCCTCCCTCCCTCCGTAAAAGGGTGTACGCTCTAATCCCCGACACCCAAGAGAAACCTCCCTCCCCCCCTTCCCGCTTACCTGCATCCTGTAGGCGATCCCCGGATCGAATCCATGACAGACCAGGTAGTACGACCCCACATGCGCATGGCAAGATCTGGGTTTGTACGAACACACGTCCCCATGAAACACATGACGCAGCAGGCCCAGCACGCCGATCGTGAACGTATCCGCAAACATGTTGAGCCGCAGCACCAGGCTGCCGTTGGGCGCGAGGTTGTTGGCCATGACGATGAGTTGCGCGACGAGGAGGGCCTTATGCGCCGCCGCGTTGGTGCCGTACACGTTGAAAGCGGGGTTTTCGGAATCCGGCAGGCTGGTTTCCTTGTGGATCCAGTCCTTGCCGCCCAGGAAGGAGCCGTCTAGGATGACCAGCTGACAGCGGTTGGTGGGCGGCTCGTCGGGGGCTGTGCGGCGGGTTGGGGGAAAGGAGGCGGGAAAGGTTGGCTCAAAAAGGGGGAATTGGCAGGGAGGAAGTGTTTAAACACGGGGTTTAAAGAGATGGAGCGGGTTCGGGGGGGGGGAACACGGGAATTGGGAAGATGTAGGGGGTCAGGGGGAGAGAAACACCAAACACGACACGGGGTTTGGGTCGGGCCCCCACGGGGACCCCACGATCCGCACCGCACCGCACCTGCGTTCATCCGCAGAGCGGGTTTGGGGCAGCCCGGGGTGCCCACCCCCATGTCCGCCACACGCACCCCGGCAGCCACCGTGGTCACATCCACGAACTGCAGGAAGTACTTGTCGGTCTGCAAGTGGGGAGGCGGTGGGGGGGGGGGAGAAATTCCAATGTGTAGATGAGGAGTGCAGCAACGGGAGTCCCAATCCCATCCCCCGACTCATGCGATGGGATGCGAGGGGGAGAAGCCGAGGGGGAGGTGAGGTGAAAAACGCAAGGGACGGTGAGGAGCACGGAAGCAGGGGCACGGCGAGCTGAGGCGGGGAGCGGAAGGCTACTGTAGTTAGCTAGCGACAGGAGAAGGAGCGGGGAAGGAGCGGGGAAGGGGCGGGGAAGGAGCGGGCCGGTCACGGTTTAAGACACACGGCGGGAAGCTGTGTCCTACTACTGGCTTTCCAGCGACCCAAGCTTTACAGCAGACGCCGTCGCAGTCGCAGTCGCCTCCCAGCCCTCTCCCAGCCCAGCTTCTTACCTCCAGCTCAATGGCCGGCAGGTGCCCTCCCAGCTCGGGCGGCAAGCTCAGACCGATGCCCTTGCGCGGCGCCTCGCCCGCCGTGAGCGAGTAGGTTGAGAAGCCGCCGGGGCAGCAGCACACGTCCAGGAACTGGAAGGGCTCGCGGTGCTCGCAGATGAAGCGGCCGTTGCCCTCGTCGATCTCGTACATGATGTAGCGCATGCGCTGGGGGGTGGGGGTGGGGGTTAATAGGGATATGTATTGGGGGTGGGGATGGGTTTGGAGTGCCCGGAACAGGGATGCGCCGGCAACGCGGGGTGGGTTTGGAAGGCGGAGGGTTCCGGCGCGGAATGTGAGGAGAAGGACGGGCGGAGAGAGTGGTGTTTACTGCTAGCCGGAGTAGCATCTGACCGAGACGAGTCGCCCGCTCGCATCCCGTTGTACATGTACCGACACCATTCAGCTGCTACTACCGCTGGCTTTCGCGGTTCCCGCGGCCCCCCTTCCCGCCTCCCTTCCCCCCTCCCACCGCACATACCGCTTTCCACCGGGGGGTACATGGCGCCCCCTCCCCACCCCCATGGTGAAACCTCGTCATACAGTTCTTCAGTTCCCTTATTCTTTTCCCCACCACGGCAGGTACCGGTAGCGCCTCCTCCCTACCTCCCGCATCTCATGTCGCATCTCCTGCCCCGCTGCCGTCTTGCGTCGAGTAGCCTGCACCGCCGCCTTCCGCCCCTCCCCCAGGAACCCAGTACCCGGCAGCACCCCTCCTCCACCGCCTCCTCCACCCCCGCCACCCCCCACCACGCCGCCACCGCCACCCGCAGGCATGGGCACGGGCACGGGGGCGGGCATGGGTAGCGGCATGGGGCCGGGCATGAAGCCCACCATGGGGCCTGGTATGGGAGCACCTGGCATAGGGCCCGGCAGGGGGCCGCCCATGCCGACGGCAGCCGGCATGGGTACGACAGGCATGGGCCCTACGCCTGGGAACATGGTGGTTGGTGGTGGTTGGTGACGTGTACGGCTGGTTGTACGGCCCTGTACGGTGTTGCGGTTCCTGTGGACTGGACTGCTGCTGCTGCTGCTTAGGCTTGGATTGTTGGGCGGTTAGCCGGTGGGACGCGGATTGAGGCGATGGTGGTGGTGGTGGTGGTGCAGTCTAGCAGCAGGGGGAGCCGCCCTAGGGACGTGGACGAAGCAACGACCAAGCGGCGGCCCCCCGAAATTCCTTCCCTTCCGTTTCTCTTTCCCTCCGCTGCTCGATTGTGTGCGGTTGCCTGTGCCTGGTGAACTGCCGTCGTCCTCACGTCGCGTGGTCCTGGGATGCAGGCGGCGCCACCCCAGAGACACAACTGCTTGCTCTTGTTTCCGCTCAACTGACGTGGTGCAGTGGGTATGACGGCCTCGGCCCGGGAGTCGCGCTGCTGTTCTGGCCCCTACTATGCGGGGTGGGCGAGCGCTAGGCCACGGCTGCTGTCCACAAGGGAGGCCGGACGGGCTGGAGCGGACTCCTGTTTAGGGACACATGGCGTTGAACAATTCGTTAACGAGGCATTTGGGCCTGGCGCCTATGCACCTTTATGCTGGCTAGGATGATTGCAGCATGCTTTGGTTGTCCAGTATAGGGAGGAGCTGATTGCGGGCGACAAGGAAGGCAATGCTGCGCGAGGATGCCACGGATGACTAGCAACATGAAGTTGCTTGCAGCAATGTAAGATGGCCTACAGCTTCGCTTTTAAAACATTCTATGGATGCTAGTAAAGGCTAGCCTGGCCACACCTATGCGCGCTTGGAGCAGTAGTTGATGCAGCCCACTCGTCGTCTCCAGAGAAAGTTTTTGTCAAGGAAGATTTACGTTCCATGTACAAGGTGAAACAAGTGATACATCCAGCGCCGATTCAACCGCCGCAACGACGAAATGAATATACTATTACATGCATTACTTTAGCGCCATTGGGCATGCAATCCAAGGAGTCATATTAGTGTTACAAGGAGCGCAAGTAACAATACAAGCACGGGTCTTATCAGGCCTTATAATCCTTTTTCAACGACCCATGGGCACTACTTGGGCGAACCATGCCAATGGCTTACAGGTGTCGATTAAGGCTTAACCGCGAATAAAAGCATGTGATGATGTATAAACGGCTATGCGTCGCGTATGGGTATTCCGCCTGACCTTTTCTCCCGGTAGGCACCCCAGACCATTTGCGAGAAGGCGAGCAAAGGATAACTTGGACGCTTGGACACCTAACTTTTTTCACAGCAGGTCATGCCTGGCAAAGCATGGCTTCTTTGCCGAGTGGTTAATGCCTTGTCCGCCTACACTCGAGGGCTGTGTGTTGGCCCCTGGGTCGGGGCCCCGACCTTCGGGAGCATGGGGCGATCCAAAGCAAGTAGCTTCGTTAAATCTCTGGTTTTCTATGGAAATGGGCGAGAGGGGAAACAGAGGTAGACAGCAAAAGTAGGAGACCACATGCCGGCCTCAGTTACAACACAAACAGGGGACTAGCAGTGGCTTATGCGCGCACAGTCGTGCACGCAGGGCAAGGCTTATATGACTAAGTTGACAGAGTACCAAGAATGCAGCAGGAAGCGTCTAAGCGAAGTTGGCATTCCATTAGAGGCATAGTTCCTGCAGCTGGAACAGCGTCAAATGCGTCAAGCTAGACAAAGGTTATTTAGTGCTACTCTGTAATACTGCTTTGGCAATTAGAGTTCCACGGATGAACAAAATTGTCGGGTACTTCGGGCTAGGCTCCCCTGGAGCGACGGCGGTCCCCCCAAATGTTGGGAGGACCTCAGCCATCTTTCTCTTCCCCACGGGTTCGTCCTCGTTGAACTGCCAGCGAGGCTCAACTCAAGATGGTGCGCGGTCCCAAGAAGCACCTCAAGCGGCTTAATGCCCCCTACCACTGGATGCTTGACAAGCTGAGCGGCATCTTCGTAAGTCTATAGGATACGTAGTTTAGGAGCTTTCTAGTTGGAAGCCACTAAGAGAAATAAGTTAGACGCTTGGCGGCGCTGTGAAGTGCATTGCACCAAGGAGAGACGCTACGCTTGCCAGAGGCAATACATCAAGCATATATTCATTTCGTGCTGCAGGCTCCCAAGCCGTCCGCTGGTCCCCACAAGCAGCGGGAGTGCCTGCCCCTGCTGCTCATTCTGAGGAACAGGCTGAAGTGAGTGGAAATGCGCGCATACTGTTACGTTATGATCGTGATACACTTAAAGTGAATAAGGTTATAGCAGCATGAATATAAGCGCTTGGAAGCGGCGGCTCGGACGGCGGGAGGGCGGCGGCCGGCGCACCTGCAGCAGCATAAGGAGCAGCAAAAGGAGCGTTATTTCTCGGAGGCCCGCAGCAGCTTTTATCTGGGCAGAAAAGCGGTGCCTAGCTCTTCAAAGGCAGCGGGCGAAGTGGCAATGCAGCTTCATTTCGCAGCTTTTTCTCGCGTGTGCTCGTCCTCGCGTCGAAATTTCGGCGCGATGTTGTCGAGCGATGGAAGATAGCGGCGCTTTCATGCCAGGGGCTGCAGCAACGGCACCCTGCACCTCTTCTAACTTCCAGCAAACAGCCTTAGGGGAGAGCAGTATGCAACCTTGGGTTCTCACACCCGCTGTCGCTGCCCCCCCACCTGTGCAGGTATGCCCTGACCGGCAAGGAGGTGCAGTCCATCCTCATGCAGCGCCTGGTGAAGGTGGACGGCAAGGTCCGCACCGACCACACCTACCCCACTGGCTTCATGGACGTCATCAGCCTGGAGAAGACCAACGAGAACTTCCGGCTGGTGTACGACACCAAGGGCCGCTTTGTCGTGCACCGCATCAGCAACGAGGAGGCTGCCTACAAGCTGTGCAGGGTAGGCGAGCAGCACCTTAGGGGGCTGGGCTTGCGTTTGTAAAAGGATCAATGACGGGGGTGTATGACGGTGGTCGGCTAACGAGCGTCCATGGGCATTTGCCCAAACGCCCGTGTCTTCACTGCCCTTGCTTTTTTGACGTGTCAATATCGAGTTTAGACCCATGCACTCAATCAATGCTTTAAACCATTCACTCTCCCATTAACTCCCACACAGGTGCGCAAGGTGCAGTTCGGCAAGGGCGGTGTCCCGTACGTGGTCACCCACGACGGCCGCACCATCCGCTACCCTGACCCCGAGGTCAAGGTGAGTCACTTTTGCAGCCGTGAAGCATGGAAGGGTTGAATGTGGGTCTTGGGAAAACGCGCAGCCATTGGGAATTCAGCAAGCGCTGGGCTTAAAAGCGTGAGGGGTCGGGCACACTCTTCAGCACAGAGCAGCTTCCCAGAATTTGCTGAATACGGGCTCACAGCAGGTCCAATTGTGGACGGGTCGGTCAGTGTAGCATTCATAACAACCGCAGAGCAGGACAGTCTGCTGGCCTGAGGGAATTTGGCACCGGAAAAAGCAGCTGCAGCGCGTTTTCAGTGGATGCTCCCCGGTCGTTTTGTCTCCGGCGTTGCCGTTGGAACCTTCACGCTGCGGCGTCCCAGCAGCAGTGCCTGAGGCTGGCCGTGGATAACTGCAGTCCAGCGCAACGCTCGCAGCGTATTCCAGCCTTCAGCATGCAGGAGGCGTTGTTGTGAGCCCGGTAGTCAGTTTGGCATGTCCACGGCTATACATGGGATGCACGGCTGCCGCTGGTCCCTATCGTACGCTCTCGGGTTAGGCCATTCCCCATGAGCGGACGCTGCGTTGCGACATGCGTTGGACTTGGTGCATGTGGTGTCAGGGGATAGAGCCCGATAAACGTTTATCGTTGCATGCTGCGTCAACTCCTTCGATTTGGTAGATTGTGCTTCCCATCATGGACCGTCCCTTCCTTGCTCACCCGCTCGATCTCCTCCTTCCTACCCCCGTAGGCCAACGACTCCATCATGCTGGACCTTGAGACCGGCAAGATCAAGGAGTTCGTGAAGAACGACGTTGGCTCCCTGGTGATGGTGACCGGCGGCCACAACGCCGGCCGTGTCGGCAAGATCGTGCACAAGGAGAAGCACAAGGTGCGCAGTTGGGCTTGGGGCATGGGGCTTTCATTGGTCGAATGGGGATTTTGCAGAGTTGGTTCACGGGTTGGAGTGGCATGCATTCTGCTGCTTGTTGGGGTGGCATTTCCCGCACCACCGCCGTGTCCAAATCGTATGAATGACGTCGCATCGTCACTTCCTTTCAGGGCTCCTTCGAGATTGTGCACATTGAGGACGCTGCTGGCAACCGCTTCGCCACCCGCCTGACCAACATTTTCGTGATTGGCAAGGAGGGCAAGCCCCTCATCAGCCTGCCCAAGGGCAAGGGTGTCCGCCTCACCATTATCCAGGAGCAGAAGAAGCGCTACGAGGCCGCCTCGGCGTAAAGTGGCGTCTGCTGCCTCGGCATGTGTGAGCGAGGGTGTTGCAACACTGCTCTTAGCTAGCTCTATGCCGGTTGTACGGTGGGAGATGGTGTGGGCCTACCATCCCTTGCTGAAGCCGGCTACGTTGGCTGTGGTGGAGCAGTGGCTGTAACCATGGCGTATGCGGCATGAAAGAGCGGTCCAGGGGGGGGGGTGGAGGAAGAGAGAGCAAGGACTCCTTGGAGTTTACGTCGTTGCACAGAGGCGCGTGTGTAATCACGGAAAAGCAAATGCTGTCGTTTCGGGGTGGAAGTTGCACTTGGCACAAGCACCCATGACAGCTAAGTAAGAATGCACAAATTTTTCATGAGCGTGTGGCAAACTGGTAGCATAGTCGTAATAAGCACCGGAGCATTGTGAAGCCAAGTCAGCTTGGGGTTCATGGTGGAATAGGTGGGTGGGAGGGATGCAATCGCTCTACTTGCGTGGATGGCATCAGCAAAGCAACGGATCGCAAGCATACAATATAAAAAGTTAAGGAGTTATTGCACGGATGGGACAAGTTTAGAATGCGAAAGTTACAAGGGGGACCGGAGTTTAGGCAGTGCGATGGATTCTGTGTCCATATCGTACCGGTACACTCGTCTGCAAATCTGCAATACAGCGGTAGGTAGTTAGCAACTGCTGATCGAGTCGCTTATTCACTCGTTGCTTCTGCTTTGGTTAAACTTAGTAGGGCCGCTAGAACATTCCTCCGGTACCATGCAAGCTGCCCTAAAGCTCTTCAGGAGTAATACAGCTGAACGACCACTACTTTATTGTGTCAACATTGTCTATAACCCGCTGTCCATTGGCAACTTTGGGTGCCAGTATCGCTGTGCGTCGGTGGCCCTCACACCGCATGGCGAACCGCTCAAGCCAGTTGAGCGCAAAATTGTCGCGGGCGTGACGCGGATGATTCTGGAGGCCTACCGCGAATCCCTGAACCCTAATCCCAAGCCTAAGCCCAAACAAAAGCCTAAGCTCAGGCCGCCAAAGAAGTACCCTGTTGGGCAGGAAACCGTCGATGAGAGCCGGGGCTTCTGCTTCCCGATGGGCACCCTGGGAAACGTGGATGGAGTGCGGCACTGCACTACCCATTTCGGCAAACTGTTGGATAAGAGCGGCCTGTTCGTGTACAAGAAGGGTATCCCGAACCCGATGGTCTCGCTTCGGAGCATGGCCGACGTCGTTGCGCAGGGGGAGCCCTGGACATACCTGCCGGCGGATCTGTACACCCTGCAGCCGCCACATGCCTACCAGCTGCTGGTTGAGGGGCCCAAAATGAAGAAGAAAAAGAAGGAGCCAGCAGCTGTCACCGCAACCCCGGACATCCAGAAGCCAGCAGCTGTCACCGCAACCCCGGACATCCAGAAGCCAGCAGCTGTCACCGCAACCCCGGACATCCAGAAGCCAGCAGCTGTCACCGCAATCCCGGACATCCAGAAGCCAGCAGCTGTCACCGCAACCCCGGACATCCAGAAGCCAGCAGCTGTCACCGCAACCCCGGACATCCAGAAGCCAGCAGCTGTCACCGCAACCCCGGACATCCAGAAGCCACCGTCGTCGTCTCAGGATTCACCGGAGCCCCAGAGCTCCCCTCCACGGAACCCCGCTTCTTCTATTTCCTCTTCTTCGCCGGCGGAAGCTCCGGAGCCTGCCAAGTAGCCCCGTGTTCGTGCTTCATGCTGCCAGACGTGCAGCATCAAACCGGGTGTTGCAGCGGAAGGGGTGTTGCAGCGGAAGGTGTTACACGGCACACGGCACGCTATCCAGCGGCTGTCCGACTCCGTGGTCGACTGCTTTACAACTGAATTGACCAACAAATGCGTCCTTGAGGGAGACTCGAACTCGTCAGCATCATCATCTCGGCGTGCGCTGGGATGGCAGCGCTTTGCGGGATGCAGGGGGCCGTCTGTTCTCGGTCTCCTTGCCGGGGGGCCAGTCACGTACGGCTGGCTGGCAGGTAGCAGCGGCTGCCACCCGGACGTCCGACATCCCAGGTGCGTTCCTACTTAATGACCTAGAATAGTAATCTTATTTGTAGTCTAGTAACTGTAAATGAAGGTATTAATCTTATCACTGTGTTCCGGTGTTTACCTTCTTCTCAATCCATCGCTTGCAGTACTCGACAGCCGCACTTTTCCCTTTCATAGTGTGCCGTAGCCTAGTCTGACTATCATCAATGCCCACTCCCTGCAGAACCGCACGGTTGCTCGCCCCGTACGAGCTAACCATCACCCTTGGGCGCTTGGTAGGGGCGCTTCGGACTTGGCAGCGGAGCCTGGATGGGCGCATGGATGAGTACGTACTTCGAAGCCGTACACCGTACTTGTGGCAAAGCTTCTTGCACCATTCCATCCTTGGCTATAACGTTGTATGATCCGGAGCGAAGCTGTCCCAGCCGCGTTCGCTGTTTGGGGCAGCACCGATTGCAGGGCGTTTGGGAAGCAGGGCTGCTCTGCGGCGATGAGTTAGTCTTGCGTGAGCGGATGGTGGCATTCAGCTTGCATAGAGCGGGCATAAGCAGAGGGAACTAGCATACAAAGGTAGTAGATGTTAGGTACAGCAGGGTAGGTTAGGTTTGAGGCAACGGATGCACCGGTGCTATCTGCACGAGTGCGGCTGGTTGCAGCCATGTAGCGTTGCAGCTACATATGTCGTTACAGCTTTACCTCTTTCAATGTGAACGTTGCATCCATAGCGTTGCAGCCAAAGTGCCTATAGTCATTTTAGTCATGCACGTTCTGTTTTCTGCTGCGTGTGTTGCATAAGCGAATGATTACGGGCATGCATTTAGAACTGCAGTTACCGGTAGTTGCAAGCCCGGGGGGGGGGCAAAGCGCCCTGGCCTCTAGGGATGTCCCCGTCTTGCCCTGACGCTGAAGAGACGTGTAGCTGCTAGCTAGGCTGAGGCGTGTAGCAGGTTTGTTACTCTCGGGAGTATACCAATGGCTAACCCAGCCCTTTTCATGTATCATGTGTTGTGATCATTGGCGGTTCAAGTGGCGAGGGGTACCTATGTGGGAGGCTGTAGCGGGTGCGTGAGGAGACGAGGACGGAGTCGTGGATTATAAAGCTCGGAACAGGAGGGGTGCGGAAGTATAGTTCTGTACCTCATGCCCCTC
This sequence comes from Astrephomene gubernaculifera, assembly GCA_021605115.1. Classification (NCBI taxonomy): domain Eukaryota; kingdom Viridiplantae; phylum Chlorophyta; class Chlorophyceae; order Chlamydomonadales; family Astrephomenaceae; genus Astrephomene; species Astrephomene gubernaculifera. The sequence continues at coordinate 315,198 of BMAR01000027.1, read as the reverse complement.
CCGGGCCCGAGACACCCCGGGGGTAATAGAACTCATCGAAATGTGCCCCTTGGAACTATTTTTTGGGCCCGAAAGGGGGTCCCTGGGGGGGGGGTCCCCAAGGGGGGGGTCTGGGCCCTGTGAGAAAATTTGCTAACTTTTTTCCTGATGCGAGTTTAACACGGAAACAAGTTGGAACTATCTAATATTACCAATGTCTACTGTTTAGCATCAGTTTAAGCTCCAAAGGGACAAAGAAAGCTTCGTCGCCATCGTAATGCTCATGGTTGACCGAACTACGTAGCAGCCCTAGGCCCCAGAAGCATCAAATAGGAAGCACTAACGCATTAGCATAGCAATCCTGAATATGTTTCAGCCAGGGAAGGCCCCAGCGCCGTGGCCTGCAAGCCAATGGCTCCTTTCATTAGCATTGCCAGACTGCCTGCTCTGCTCCCAACTAATGCGGCCTTAAGACACTTGCAACAGCAAGTCTAGCTTTAAAGTAAAGCCACCAAAGCCACCACCGGGACTTCGGCGTTGTCCGGTACCCGGCTGCAAGATGATTCTACCTCTGACCACCACCTTCAACATCTCGGGGCGCCAGAAAGAGCAATGGGCTTATCAACGCGAAAATGTCGCAAAAATGTAGTTTCGTACACAAAAAGCCTTTGCCGTACAGTAGTTTGGGGTGGTGGTGGGGGGTGGGGGGGGGGTCCCCTGGGGGTCCGTCAAGAAATGTGGCATGAGGTCTTCAACTATTTTTTTACACCCCTCCTGCTCGGAAGGTGGTAAAGAAGATGATGCGCGCAACGCAGGTTGTCAGCATGAAACAAGGACACAGCTAGCTGCGGGTGTAACCTGTAGCGGCATTGCCTCCTGCCTGCCCAGTACGGTATTACCCGGCAGATTTTCAAGACCTGTTTGCCCTGTTGGCACTTGAGCCGTTCGGACTCCCCTGTAAAAATCGCATACTGTTGGTGCAGTGACCCATGCCTGAAGCTTGCAACGTTGCTTGGAGTTCAGCAGCCTTAGCAGGAGGCCCCGCTGTGGGCTTTGGTGGAAGGGTGATAAGGTAGCGTACTTCGGACGGACTTCAGTTGCCAGTAGGCTGTGATAGATACCGGCTTAGCATTCTGTGGAACATAAGGAGCGCCACAGTGCGCTGCTGCATAAACCACAAAACTACAGCTAGACATACGAACGGTGTTACGGTGTTCTGCTGGCTCCTTTTCCAAGGCACTTGTCAGTTTCATCCAGCAGTGGCCACTTGCAATAACAGGACACGGTACGCCATCATAATGTAAATGGCACTGAGGCAGATATCTGAAAAAGCAGGGCTACCGCATCTACCTATTAATACCGACCACCAATGTACCGACCCATGCAATCCATTTAAGCTAGAAGTGTCCACAAGAGAACAATGACATCCTCCTAATGCTTTATCATGTTTTGGTAAAGAGCAACCTAGCTATAACAATCTATAGTGACCAATGTCTGCTAATGACCCGTACTGTACGGAGCCATGTAGCACGGGTCCAGTCGGTCGTCACGGGTAGCGGAATCGGCCTGCAACGCTGCATGAGAGATCCCTATTAGTCTTATCACTAGTTGAAATTGCATTTGTAACTCCATTCCCAATTAATGCAGGCGTCAGTATCAGAGGAGGCAGTTCATGTAACCGGCTGCGGCCTTTCGACTCTTACACTTGCCCACTTTCCCGGCGTCGATGACTTGATCCGCTATTCCTGCACAGACATGGTACAGCTGCCAACAAACAAACTGCGCCGCAGCATGTTTGTGCATCAAGGCTAAGCTATGGAGGCAAGGGCTTTCACCCTAATTGAGCGCTGCATAATTACCAAAATAAAGGCGACACATTAGCCTATCAGAAAGCATAATGGCGAGCTATGCGGAAATCCTAGCCGCAGGCGCGACCGCTCCTGCGCCTCATCACCAAGTTGCTAGCAACGGCGGACAGCCCACGAATTACCTAAGCGCTTTAGAGTCGTCAGTAGTTAAGTGGACGTTCAATAATATCTTCGACGATGACTATTACAAGGAGAAGGTATGGAGTTCAGGATCGGCGCAAGCTTGGATAGGACATCTGCCCATTTGGACCCGTCGTCCAGCGGGAATCGCCTCATACTGCACTCAAAGCAGAACATACATATTATGAACAATTGTAAATTATACCTTTAATCCTGATTTCGTTACGGTCCAACCTGAGTTTTCCACCCGCATGCCTCTTCCTACAGCTCGGCCAAATTCCTGACGCCTTCCCCGATGCTGAGTCTTGGGCTACAACCTTCCTGCCGTACATTCCTGAAGAAGTTCGAGCCAGCCTGCGGCAGCAACTCGAGCGCCTCGCTTCCCTCCAATGGCTGCCATTAGATGGGCAGCCCTGGCTTGAACGAGATGACGGCCGCAGCGGCAAGACCGGCTCCGGTAGCCCAGAGGACGCAGCCCGCGCAGACGGCGGGACTTGCTATGCTTCCTTTGACCTGAGGGATGGAGACGGCAGCGCCCGACGCGCATGGGACGCATTGAAGTCGGCTACGGCTGAAAGCAGCGGCGGCAACGGTTCAAGCGGACGGGCTTCCATGCCGCTGAAGCCAACGGACCTGGTCCTGTTGACCAACAGTGAGGTAGGGAGGCGGATCATCGGCAATCCATAACGGGAAGTTGAGGGGAAGTTGAACTTCGAAGCTGTATGTCCCCACCTCGACTCGAAGTAAGGCCAAAATTTCTTACTCATGCCGGTTTTGGGGTTTCCCAGTGCACTGGTGGGGTACCGGGGTGCCCATGTAGCCTTTCATGCGTCAGCCTTACGGCACATGCCCTCATCCTCCCATTTCCATTCCATGCGCCGCTTGCCCGTGCGCAGGTGCAGTCCCTGGAGTCCTTGGGAAAGCCGGGTGTGGTGTTCGCACTGGGGGTTATGGTGTCCGTCCGCACGTCAGATGATGAGGGCTGGGCGGAAGGCGGAGGCGGCAACGAAAATGGCAAGCACAAGGCGCTCGTCTTCGCGCCAGAGGGCAGCGAGCTGGGCACTTCGCTGGCTCCACCCTCAGGTGAGTGTCGTACACACAGGGCGGGGGTATGTCTGGGGTGCTGTACACGAAGCTTTACGTAATGAAAGGATACAGATCCTGGTGTGTTGTGGACACTATCACAAGCAGCAGCGGTTTCAGAGCCCGTAACTTCGTGCTTAACAGTTGTAGAGGATGGGGTAGAGGATTTTCTTCCGCTTTCTGCTTGCCACGATTCCACCCTGATTTACCCCTTCCCGCAATGACGTTCCAATCAGTCGGGCCCTGCCGGGTATGTGTGCGGTATGGTACGCCACATGTTTCAACAGGGCCTGCTGGTGGGTCAAAGGCTCGCCTGAGCAGCGGTTCGCCATGGTATGCGGTGTGCGTGGGAAACATAGCGACAGCTGTACGTGCGTGGAGCGCGCTGCGGTCATTCGCCGCAGATACGGCAGACTGCCAATCGCCACCTCCTCCTCCAATGTTGAAGACCCTCCTTTGTGAGGACAGCTTGACGACCGCCGCCGTTGTCACCGGCACTGCCGCCTCCGCTGCTGCTGCTGCTCTTGCTATCCAGACCCGTCATCACGGCACCGTAGCTGCTGCAGACTACGATCTTCCAATCGCGCCCGTTATTCACAACACCGTTCACGCCTACTGTGAAGGTGTACGGCACCTCAATCCGTCACAGCGGGATGCCGTACTGAGTGTTGCGATGTCGTACATGAGGCTGATGACGGCTCCTGGTAAGGCCGGACGTGGCGGCGCTGCTGGTGCTGCTGGTGCTGGCGGCGGTGTTGATGACACGACGGCCTCTGCAGTAGCAGCCTCGGCGGGCAGGGCTGCCCAGATCCTGATGGTTCAGGGCCCTCCGGGCACCGGCAAGACCTCCACCACTGCCGCCATGCTGTCGGTGCTGTGCGGTCTGGGGTGCGCTACAGACAAGTCGGCGGTGCTGGTGTGCGGGCCTACAAACGCGGCGGTGGGCGAGGTTGCGAGCAGGTGCGGCTGCTGGGCAGGGCGCATGTGCAGGAGTCTGTTAAACCTGCCATGCAGGATGCAATTCTTTGCACTTAACTTATGTGCAAGTGGCAAGCGGTTTTGTTTCTGGGCAAGGGGCAAGCAGTTTTGCGGCGGCGGTCTGTAGCTCGTCGCTTTGGGGATGTTGTGTCGTCTGGTGGCCCTTATGAACGCCCATGTGGCCACTGTGGTCCGAATGCAGGTTTTCTTCGCTGCTGTCAGAACAGCCTCAGTCGCAGCAGTTTGCTGGCCTTCCTGAGGCTCGCATGCTACATGCCCAAGGGCTGCTGGATGTAGCTCCACCGTTGCTGCAAGGTACGCACGGCAGGGCTGCTGGGTGGCCTCGACTTGCGTTCGTACTGCACTGCACTGTGCACCCAACTTCTGATGCTGCTCGTTAATTGGTTGCATATTGGATGACTGCAGGTGATTGCGTGCTGGTGGGCAGCGAGGATCGCCTGGACCTGGCGGGCAATGAGCGGCTGCGTGGGTTGTTCTTGGCCGCAAGGTAGGCGTGTGTAGAGCCAGCCAGGCCGTGGCAGCAAACATTTCGCTTCGTCCACTTTCACCACCACGGTTTAACGTGTGAAAAGTCATTACCGCCGACCCTCGTCCGTCTCCCGCAGGGCAAAGCGGCTGGCAGTCGCGCTGGTCGGGCCTTCCGGCTGGAGGGGTACAGTGGAGGAGTTGCGTCGCCTTCTCACCGCGCCCTCCGAGGTACACAGGGAAGCGCTGAGGGCAGCGGAGGCGGCGGCGGCGGCAGCGTCGTCAACGTCCTCGACCTCTTCGTCAGCTGCTGCTGCAGTGCCGAAAACGGCGGGAGACTACCTGCTACAGCGGTTGCCGCCGCTGCTCAGCCGACTACGACAGCACGCCACCACGTTGCTGGCGGATCTACCTTCGGCGTCATGGGAGGCGCCGTGGTACGGCAGCGGGCGTAAATCGCCGGCGGCGGCAGCGTTCATGGCGGCGGCGGGTACTGAGGGCGTCGTCACCAACGGCGGCGACGGCGGCGGCGGCGCTGCCTACTTTGACGGCCATGCCCACTGCGTAGATGACGGCGGCAATGATGACATCCATGACGCTGACAGTGCTACTATTACTAAGGTTCGTGCAGGTCGAGCAGCTCTTAGGAGGCTGCAAGCGGCTTGTGAGGCGCTGGCATCTGCCCTGGGCGGGGCAACGCCGGCAGCGGTAACCAGGGTAGTCGAGTCCCTGGCGCGCGAAGCTGCTGCAGCAGCTGCTGCTGCTGTCAGTAGTGGTAGCCCGCTGAAGACCACCGCCGTACCTCTGTCGTCAACGACTGGAGCTTCGTCCTCCGCATCTTGGATGACCTTCCTGCCTCCCCCGCCTGGACAACCGTCGCCGTCACCAGCTTCTCCTGCCCGGGATCCCAGCGCGCCGCTGCCATCGCTGCCGCTGCCCTCACCACGACGGGATGTAGCCTCCTCTTCAACGCCGCCGTCGCTGACTTCCCCGCCGTGGGCGGCGACGTCAGCAGGGCTACGGAGCGGCAGTGGTGGTGGTGCTGGTGCTGGCGGGGTTGGTATGGGGCGTATGAGTCCTCCTGGGGGTCATGCAGGCAGCAAAAACGAGCAGCAGCAGCAGCAGCAGGGTCCTCGGCACTCCCTGTCCGCGGCAATGGTGTCAGCCATTGCGGCGCTGGAGGGCTGTGAGGGCGCTCTGGCGCTGAGTGAGCTGTGGAATGCAAAGAACCGAGACATGATTGCAAGGCAGGTCTATCTGTGCACGCATCAAATGTGTTTGGCAAATAACAATGTTCTTTTGGTCGTCAAGGTTACCTAGATCTGCGGGATGCGGCCAGCAGACCATGTGATGGATCCATGTTTTGATCCATGCATAGGCGTGGCCCCACAAACAACAAGTCCATGCACCCCTGCGAATGAAAGCGCCTCCTCGGTGACTTGCATCGGACCCCAACATCCCTTCCAACGCCTCTCCCCTTCTCCTCATCCCCCTCATTCTCCTCACCTCCATCCTCGCCCTCCCTCGGGACCTACCTCTCCCTCCGCTGCCGACCATTACTCGCCCCTGCATGCTCGCAGTTACTGCCTGTCCAACGCTCGCGTGGTCTTCTCCACCGTTTCCGCCGTGGGCTCTGGCCGCCTGGCGCCCCACCGTTGCCCGCTCAAGGTGGACACACAACTAACAAAACATGCCTCCAACCGTTTTAACCGTGACCGTTACCCTTGTAACAATACCCGTGTAACAATCATCCAATTGACCGAACTGGCTTCATTCCGTGCTTGAGTTATCTGCTCACCAACAATTCTTCCCTGCAGCTCAGAGCTGCGTGCCCTTTCCTGATGTCCTCTTGCACGCAGCAAACATACATGTCCTCCTCCCATGCATCCTCCCGTCCCCACACCTGCCACCCGCCCCCCCAGCAGGTGGACGGGGGGCCGGGGCGGGGCGGCCTGGCTCACATGTGGCAAACCAAGATGACGGCCGATCAGCTGTCCTACTTGTTTCCTCTTTAGTCTTTACCCCCCCCCCCCCCCACCCACCCCTCCCCCAGGTGGATGTCTGCATCATAGACGAGGCGGCTCAGCTGCCCGAGGCCGAGACCGCCATCGTGCTGTCTCGCTGGCGGCGGGAGCTGTCGCTGCTGGTGCTGGTGGGGGACCCCCAGCAGCTGCCCGCAACTGTCATCAGCACCCAGGCGGCCAAGCGGGGCTACGGCAGGAGCGCATTCGAGCGGCTGGTGAAGTGCGGCAGACGGGCGGTGAGGGTGGGAGAAATGGAAGAGGGGTGGCTATTGCTGCATGCATGCTTGCACGCTCCGCTCCGCCGCGCAAGCCAGGGTCGTATGTAGGGTACAGCAGTACCTCCAGTTTCATCATGAGCTGTTTTGGTTGGGTCGTACCTTTTGAGCTTCCTCCCCCTTTCTCTTCAGCTATCTGGGTGCCCACCCTGCATGGACCCCCTGCATGCAACTCCGTCGCAGATGCTTCTGGACACGCAATATCGAATGCACCCCGCCATCAGCAGCTGGCCACGTCGCGAGTTCTACAAGGGCGAGGTGGGTGACTGGACGGGTGCAGCACTAGTGTTTGCGGCTAGCATGGGGCAAAGACATACATGGGGACGCTCGCTGGGCCTATCTAGACGCTAAGAGCCCCTAATGAAAGGCCCAAAGGATCATTACGCACCCCTGCACCTTTCAGGCCCGTTGCTTACGTGGCCTGAATGCGTGCACGTCTGACTTTGCGTTGACTTTCCGTCATACATGGAACATATGAACCTACAGTCCTGCATGCGTATGCAGGCAAGCTTGCAGTCCTCATTATGACCGCCCACTACACCACCTGCCTTCTTAGAATGACCATGTGCATGTGCATGTGCATGTGCATGTGAACGCACGCACCCCTTCAACGCACACATGCACACACAGGTGGTGGATGGGCCCAACGTGGTCAGTGAGTCGTACAGCGGTGTAGCTAGCTTGCTCGGTCTGCCGTGGGGCCCGTACATCGTACTTGATATCAGCACCGGTTACGAGGAGCGTGAGAAGTACGACGACGACGCGGGGGAGGAGCTGTCGGCTGGTTGCAGCGGCACAGCCGCTGCTGCTGCTGGCGGCGGCGGCGGCGGCGGCAGCACCAGTTGGCGGAACCCGTACGAAGCTGCAATCGCGGTGGAAATTGTGAAGCGGGTGGCAAAGGGCTGGCGAGAGCTCAGGGGCAGTACTGCTCCTATGGTGGCGGCGGCAGCTGCTCATGGATTGGCTGCGGCGGCGGCTGCAACGGGGACGGCGGCGGGTGCAGCGGGTGCATCCCCGCCTGCTGCTGCTGTGGAGGCCCGGCGGGCTCTGCTGAAGACCGAACGTACCCTATCCATTGGTGTCATTTCGCCGTACAAGTGCGTACCAGGCGCTACGGCTGCACTGTGTGTCCTGCCGCCATGCATTCCCTGCCCCCTGTCCGTAAAATCCAAACACAACACTCACACGTCAGGCATTGCATGTCCAGCTTGCTGGTTCCATCTTCCTTCCACTCCAACCTCATTCCTCAACTCCCAACCATGAATTCCATCCTCCCTGCTGCACCATGCTGCACCTCCCCACGTATTCCCGCCCACCCGTACTTCCCGTCACGGCTCCTCCTCCATGGCAAGCGTATGCCCGCCTCCTCCGCCGCCGCCTGCACGCAGGGCCCAAGTGGATGCCATCAGCCCAAGCCTCGCAGCCCTCACGGACGCCCCTACCTCCTCCTCCTCCTCAGCCGCCTCCTCAGCCGCCTCCTCAGCCGCCTCCACCTCTTCCGTCCGGTCCGCACCCCTCAGCGTCAGCGTGCGCTCAGTCGACGGCTTCCAAGGCCAGGAAAAGGACGTCATCATCCTCAGTGTGGTCCGCGCCAACAGCCGCGGCAATGTGGGCTTCACCGCCGACCCGCGCCGCCTCAACGTGTCCGCCACCCGAGCGAAACATGCGCTTGTGGTGCTGCTGCATGCGGAAACCATGCGGAGGAACCCGGTGGGTGCGTTCTATCTGCCGTACGTGTGTGTTACCGTACATAGTGTTGCATGGTGCACGGTGTGGGTTATTGTAGCGGTACACATGGAAGCGCCGCCGGATGTTACCCCTTGTTAGACATGCTGCTTTTGGTACCGTGCCAGATGACTTCATATCCCTGAAACCCCTGCCGGTAGTTCCTAAGACTACGAACGCAACCGTCCTGCTGCCTGCCTCGCTTCTAACGCGCCTTCCTTCACATCCTCTCTATCTCGCAGTTGTGGGAGCGATTCCTGGATGATGCAAGGCATCGCGGCGTCCTGTTGAGTGCCGTACAGCAGCCGGTGTTGGATCCCGCATTCCGTACCGTACGGCAGGCGGCGAAGCGACGTGCTGACCTGGCTTCAGCCAAGAGGGACCTGTGGCGGGGCCAGCCGTGGAAGGTGAGCGGGTAATGATAATGATAAGCCTACATACGTACTTGCATTGCCCCATGTGTAGTGCTATCATTAGGCTATGTATGTATGATGAAAATACCTGGCATGTCCGTCCCCTCGTCGTTGTCACCAGCAGGGGCTTCTCTTGCTCTGCTCGTACTGCGAAGAAGAGCTAAGATAGGGTTTGTAACACCTCTGCCCATCCACATACCGTACACATCTGCCCATCCTGCCTGATCCCCCCACGCACGCACGCACGCATGCATGCCGCCCAGGTATACTACACGGACGCGCTGCAGTCCTCCCTCCTGGAGCTGGAAACACCACAACGGGTGCGCGTCATGGATCAGGTGCGTACGGATCACGGATTGAAAGGACGGTAAACCCCGCCGGGGCGTTCATGCATGTGACGTACGTTAGTGTGGGCGACGTTACACCTGCACAATCACAGCTGCATTCAGCAGTCCTCCTTGTCCATTTGTGCACCCGTGCGCACAGCCGCCTGCCTGCCTGCCTGCCTGCCCGGGATCGGAAGCTCCCCATACCAGGCGCTTCTTTCCCTTACACCACCAGCCTTGACGTACGTCCATCTGCCATGACGCACATCCGTCTGCGGCCATGACGTGCATCTATCTGCAGGTGTTGGCCCTGGCCAGCGGCCGCTTCCCACGCCGCCCGCTGCCCTGCAATCTGGTGCGCGAGGAGTACCGCGACCTGCTGCGGATGATGCTGCTGGAAGGAGGTCGGCTGGTGCTGCTGTGGGGCGTGCGACTGAACTCGGTGGACGGCGTGTGGTGCCAGACACTGCAGGTACGTTGCGTGGATGGGCTTAGGATGAGCCAACCCGCATACTTCATAAAGAAGGCACAGCTGTATAATCAGCGATCAATCATCTCGGGTATGTATGTAAGGTATACAAGAAAATAGCTGGAAGGGGTTGTGGGAAAGGGAAGGGAGGGCAGAGGACGTGCACAAACGTAATATCATCACCAGCGAACTGTCAGCGAACTACTGACTGCAATTATTGTGCGCTAACGCCTGCACTGCACTGCAGATTTGGGATGTGTTGTCGGTTCCCAAGAAGGCCAAGGCGTTGCTGCAGTGGGTACGGCGCATCCAAGCCGAATACGACACCTCCACGGAGGAGCACCTGGACGCCCTGCGCTGGTGCGTGTGCTTGCAAGCATGGATCGGCGGAGCCGTCTCCTACTTTTGTTGGTGGTGCAATAGCTTCGTCTTGCAAGAACTTTGGGGCCAGATAGACCCACACACTGCCGCTGGGCTTGGTTGTCATGCATGCATGACCACTGCCATGCATATAGCTCCAAATGCTCCTGCTGAGCTCTTATTTAGGTGCCGTAACTGCTTCCCCACTTCGGTTGGCTCCGCAGGCTAAACCCTCCTGACTCGGAGGGCGTGTGTGTTCCCCGTCGCTGGCCACAAGGTCTCAACTTCGCCAGGACACGTCGGACGTCACCACAACAGCAGGGCCAGACGGCCCCGACGGGCGGAGCTGGCGAGGAGCTACCGGCTACCGGCGGCGGCGGTGCAGGCGGTGGCAGCAGCGGCGGTGCGGTGCTGGAAGGGGGAGATTCCACGTCGACAAACCGCTACCATATTAAACATTTTCTGATGGACGCCCTGCACGCCAAACTGCTGTGTACGGCAAAGGAGGGCGCCGTACTTGAGCGCATGTTCCAGGTAGGCACGTGCGTTAAGAATGGAACTTACCGCGGTGTTGATCAGTTCCCGGGTGTGTACATGTGCGGTCGTTGAGATCTTTCGAAAGCTGGCAGAGATGTCGGGCGTGTACATGCATGTGCTGGGGACGTGTGCGGCACCTTTTCTTGGCAACTAGTCTGTGACAGTTTAACGTCGCTCAATGTTCCATCCCATCTTCAGCTGACGCACGAGCAGCAACAGCTGGTCTCGCGCGCGGGTTCCAAGATCATTATTGGGCGCAGTGGCACGGGCAAGGTAAGCGGAGCTACCGAACGTGGCATTGCTTGCTGCAAACCTGAAATCCACCCCGTTACTGACCAGCCGGAGCCATCTGAGGCAATACGGGTGACCCATGGGTCAACCCGACTGCAACGTTGGCATGAGCTAGTTACTCTTCATCCCCACTATTGTTGCAATCCGCAGACGAGCGTCATCATGGCGTCAATTCTCCTTCATGAGGAGGCGTTTACTCAGCAAGCAGCAGCAGCCGGCAAGGCCCAGCAGGAGGATGCGGACAATGCGAACAGAATTACGGCAGATGCTACCCCTGCAACAGCCGGCGGACGCAACGAAAGCGACGGTAACGGTTGTGTACGGCGGCAACGACAGTTGCTCGTGACACTGAGCCCCAAGCTTGCAGCTGCTACTAAGAAGTACCTCGCCGACAGCATGATTACCTTCCGCGCTGCCTTGGCTCCTTCTCCTTCACCAGCTGACATTAGCGGCAGCGATGCTGCTGCTGATACCGACACGGCGGGTAGGGATAGTGCCCCTGACGGCGGCGACAGCGCCACAGCCGGCGTTAACACCAGCAGCAGTAGCGGCGGCAATAACGCCGCTGCAGCAGCAGGCGGCATGCTGTCGGGTTTGTTAGACGAAGATGAGGCCGCGCGCATGTTTGGTCACCTGCCGGAGAGTCTGGCGGAGGTGCAGGACGAGAGCTGCCCGCTGGTTTTGGACTTGCGCCGTTGCATGCTCATGCTGGATGCCTCCCTGGAGCTTACCTTCATGGCCTGTCAGCGCCAGCGGGCAGCGGCAGCTGCACAACGTTACAGACGGGGGAATCCCGCCGCGGGGGCCATGGCGGCTGCTAACAGCGGCGGCGGCGGTACGGCGTCTGCTGCGTCGGCGAAGGATGCACGCGGCAGCAAGGCGGCGGATGTGGACGACGGGGCGTGGGACGAGGTGTATGATGATGAGGAGGAGGAGGAGGCTGCCGCAGGCGTGACTCGGGGACTGCATGCGGGGATGGGAGTGAAGGCGGCATGGCGTAGGGAGGAGGACGAGGCGGTTGTCCAGCAGCTGCTGGTGGAGGTGGACTATGACCGCTTTGCGGATTCTTACTGGTCGCGCTTCGACCAAAAGTTGCGCAAGGGCATCAGGTGAGTCGGAGGGTATGTATTGGGCTAGGGGGCTAGTGGAAAGTAAGCCCTCAGAAGCGTGGACTGCGGCAATCCAGGGGTATAGGTTGTCTATCCGTTGCGCATGTCGCAGTGACAGCAGCTTGTTAGAACCCTATTGTCTATCTCCCGCTTAGCCCTAGACACTCTACACCACCACTGCTGCCGAAACCAAACCCTCATGCTGAGCCCTACCACCACCACCCGTATCTCACACCGACTAGCCTTGTGCCATGCATTACGCATGCTGAGCCCATCTCAACATCCACCCGTATCACACACCGCAGCGACCCCGCGCTCGTGTGGCGCGAGGTGCAGACCCACATCAAGGGCAGTCTGGAGGCGCTGGACAGCCCGGGCGGCCGCCTGTCACATGAGCAATACGTGGCACTCGCGGAGACGCGCGCGGGAGCGGATTTAGACGCCGACCTGCGCGATCGCATCTACGAGCTATACAGGTGCGCTAGGTAACGGCACCGTTGGGTAGCGGTTTCCTTCACTTGTTCCCCACCTTGGCGTGAGTGCAAGTATAACCACCTACCCACGCACCTACATGGAGTCTTGCGCCTTGGATCCCCCTCTACCATGTGCGCCGCCTTGTATAGCTATAACGGCACCCTGCTGTGTACAACACATTTCTATACGCATGCATGCAGGCGGTACGAGCAGGAGAAGCAGCGGCGTGGCGAGTACGACGTGGGCGACCTGACGTGGCACCTGCACGAGCAGCTGGCGGCGCGGGGCTACCGGGGGGCTCCCTTCCGTTTCGTGTACCTGGATGAGGTGCAGGACCTGACGCCAGCACAGGTGGCGCTGTTCAAGTGAGTCTGTGATGAAAGATGTGTTGCGAACGGCATTTACATTTTACTTATGCAGTTACGTATAGCTAGCTAAACTGTGGGTGATTTTATGCATACGGGGTTCTGGGCAACTAGGGCTGGGCTGGGCTGGGTTAGGCTGTCTGTGTGCGTGTGTGAAGACGATGCTGATGATCCGTGGGTCACATCTGATTATGCGTGTGACTGCTACGTGGATTGTTGCGATTATTGTGCGTTGCTGCTTGCAGGTATCTGTGTCCGTGGCCTAAGGACGGATTGGTTCTGGCAGGCGACACCGCCCAGACGATTGCAAAGGGTGTCAGCTTTCGCTTCGAGACCCTGAAAGACGTGTTGCACGACGTCTTTCTGAAGGATGTGGCAGGAGCCCGTGTGCCACAGGTACAACCGTCGCCAGTCGCTTGCGTGCATGCAGCTAGAGCGCACGACACGCTCCCCTTCACCTTTCATGGCACGAGCTAGTCTTCTTTTTCACACGAAACGCACAAACAATGTCCCACACTGATGTAGACATTCGGGCATGCTAACGGTATTCTTGCTATCAACGACTAACGAGATGCGCCGCCTGCCGTACAGGTTACGCCGCTCCTCGAGAACTTTCGTACGCATGCTGCCATCTCCCAACTAGCGCACTACGGCGTCCTGGAGCCACTGCTGCACTTTTTCCCCAACGCATTGGACCGGCTCAAGCCCGAGACCTCCAACCTCTGGGGTAAGCAGCGCAAGGGCAATGGGAACCTGTCCCGTACTCGTTTTACGTATGCTGACGACGCATTTGTGCTTGCGTCTACTGCTTATTTCGTCTGCTGCTTATCGCCCCCGCTGCTCTTCCGCAGGCCCCAAGCCGCTGTTGTTGCTGCCCTGCTGCGGAGACCTTGAGCAACTGCTGTTGGAGGGTAGTGCGGCAATAGCAGCTGGCCCTGCAGCAGGGGTGGGAGCTGGGGCATCTGCTGCCGCGGCGACAGCGGCCCTTAAGTCTGGCTCTTCGGCTGTTGGCAACGGCTCTGCGGCTGGCTCTCCTGCTGCTGCTGCCGTGCCGGATGGCGGTTCAGAGGTGGTGGTGCTGGTGCCTAATGAGGCGGTTAAGGAGGCCGTTAAACGACGGTTGGGATGCTCCGACGGTGGTGCCGGCAGCAGCAGCGATACGGTGCTAGTGCTGACGGCACTGGAGAGCAAGGGACTGGAGTTCAAGGTATGTACGGCGGCATAGCAATTACGGCGGCAGTTGTACTCAGCACGTGCAGCGTGCGTGCCGATGTCATTGGGTCCATGTGTGTACCGGAGCTCACCTAATCCATACGGATGATAATATATCCCAAAACATAGGAAGTCTGAACCCAGTCAAACGACAATCCCAAGCCCTTCTGAACCTACCCCGCTTCGCCCCCGCTCACGCCCCCAGTCACGCACGCACCCCCATTCGCTCAACCCCAACTACCGCCACCCGCGGCACCAAACAAGCACCCAATCCAACTAGTGTCTTGATACTGAACTAGATAGCCCCTACTTATGCCACCCCGCTTCTTGCGTATGCGTAATTCCATCTCCCATCACCCGGCAGGTCGTCCTCCTGTACAATTTCTTCTCCGCCTCGCGCCTCAAGCCCTCCAAGTGGCGGCTGCTGCACCACCTGCTAGCAGCGCAGGGGCTGGTGCCACAAGCCGACATAGAGCCCGGCGGCCGCCTGGCCAGCCCGCGCTTCAACCCGCAGGAGCACAGCTTGCTGGCGCCCGAGCTCAAGGCGCTGTATGTGGCTGTGACACGCGGTCGGGAGGATGTGGTGGTGGTGGAGACGGATGTGGGTGCCTGCGAACCCGTGCGGGAGCTGTGGGAGCGGCTGGGCCTGGTGGATGTGCGGGAGCGGCTGGACGCGGGGGTGGGAGATGGGGGGAGGGTGGGAGGGCGGGTTGACGCACAGGACGTGAAACGAGGGGGTGTCAGCGGGCCTCTGGTGCTTGTTGTTTGTTGTTGTGGTACAGCTCAGCAACAGTAGCAGCATGCGGGTTATAAGTTAAGGTTCCCGGTGACGTGCACCTGCATGATGCCTCAATCATCGCATGCTGACCCTGCTGAACCGTACATCCCCTCCCATCGCCGCCTTCACACCTTCACGCCCTCTTGGGACATGAGATACGGGCTCCAGTTGCTACACTTCTCAAGTGTTGTTTCCCTCCTGCTGCTGGCTCCTACAGGTGCTGTCGCGGCTGCAGCGGCGGCTGTCTCGTGAGGAGCTCCAGAAGCGCGCCCAGGACCTGTTCACGGCGGGGCACTACGCGGAGGCGATGATGATGTTTGACCGGCTGGGTGGGTGGCAAAAACTAAAGAGCAGGGGGTGCTTGGGGGGTGCTGATGCGAAGATTATGTTGTTTAGGACGGCTGGGGCGCAGCTACTAGATAGGCACATGAGAGGCCACGCGCTCCTGTCAGCAGCCTGCCAGCGTCGTTACGTTGACCTACGGCCCCCATACGCATGCATGTGCTGCTGCAGGTGAAGAACCCAGTCGGCTTTTCTGTGCGGCTCAACTAGCCAAGCAGGCGGCTCGCAAGGCGGCGGACGGGGACCAGCCGGATGCGGCGCGACAGCACTACCAGCGGGCGGCAGGGCTGTTCACGGCATGCGGTGCGTGGTGGTGTCGATGGTGGTGATGGCGGTGGCAAGGGTGATGACTTGCGTTCCATGTACACGTTGTGCACGGGCGCGCTTAATGCTTCGCAAACCCCACGTACATGCCTTGCCTCACATGTATGCAGGGGGTGCACGTGAGAGACAGAAAGATAGGCACGGCAGGATCAGGCCCTTCCTCTTACCTCTCACGCTATTCGCCTCTGACATGCATGCAGGCAAACACCTGCAAGCGGCCAAGAGCTACGAGAGCGCCGGCAGCTGGGGAGAGGCGGGTGACGTGTACCACCAGCGCTGCGGAGAGGGGCTCAAGGCTGCGGAGTGCTACGAGAGGGCGGGGAGGTGGCGAGACGCGGCGGAGAGGTGGGCTGGCGGGGGCGGGTTGGGGCGGGGGAGTTGAATGGCACGGGCAACCCTCTGGGGACGGACATGCGACCCCCCGGTCACACCATCGACCGTATCTGCACCACCCACTGCTGCTTCCTCCTCCTGCCATGTACTACGCACCCTGCCGCCTCTCCCCACCTCGCTCGTCCTCATCAGACTGACGGAGGTTCGCGACGCGCCCAATGTGAGGCTGCTGGACCGTGCCTTCCGCGCCTGCTGCAATGCCGCTGAATACATGGTTGGAGTGGAGGCAATGGAGAGGTGGAGCAAGGGTGGAGCAGCAGCCGCAGCCACCACCGTCGGGACTAGCAGCCGGGAGATCATGCGGCGAGCGGAGCAGCTGCGGGCCCGACTTGTGTCCCTGGGTGCGGTGCATTGGAAGGACAAGGCGGGCGGACAAGACGAGATGCTGCGGTTTGTGCGGCTGATGCCCCGACAGAAGGACCAGCGACGATGGCTGGAAAGGTACGACGAGTTTGCGAACAGGATGAATGGTATTCATTGGTTGCGAGTGTGTTGTTGTATCTACAGCGTCCATTGTG
This sequence comes from Astrephomene gubernaculifera, assembly GCA_021605115.1. Lineage (NCBI taxonomy): Eukaryota > Viridiplantae > Chlorophyta > Chlorophyceae > Chlamydomonadales > Astrephomenaceae > Astrephomene > Astrephomene gubernaculifera. The sequence goes on along the minus strand of BMAR01000027.1, from coordinate 298,749 downwards.
CCACGTTGTGCTACACGCTTGCAACACCTGCTGGCTGGGCGGGCTATTGTAATAACATGCAGCGGCAAACTTACCCGTACGTATTCCATTCAAATTCTGATGGTGACATCACTCCACGACAGATACAACCTGTACGACGTGTTGCTTCAACTGGACATCGAGGCGGGACGTTTCCTAGATGCCGCCCGCACCTACGAGCGCAAGGGCGATGCCGACAGCTGCGAACGCGCCGTACAGCTCTACACGCAAGCCGGCTGCTATGCAGACGCTGCAAACATGCTGCTGCAACGCGCCCGCACCGCCGTGCTGTGGGGCGGCAAGGAGCATGACTGGCCATCAATGTCCCCTAGCGGCGGCGGCGGCGGCAACAAGTACATGAAGCAAGTGAAGGAGCTGATCGAGTCGTCGGTTGCTGCTGCTGCTGCTGGCGATGGGCGTGCCGATGGGGGCAACAGAGCACCCGTGGCGATCACTGGCAGCAGCGCTGTCGAGCTGCTGGCAGGATGCAGATTGGAGCTGGAGGTGCTAGCTTGCCTAACAAGCAGCGGTGGGGGCGTTAACGCTGCTGCCGCGGGCAGAGGTGTAGGCAGCAGCGTCGGTGGTGGCGGCGGCGTCGGTGGTATTCAGGCAGGACCCTTGCAGCAGTGGGAGGGATGGAGGGAGCAGCTGGATAGGGCGGCAGCGGCGGCTGGAGCTGTGGTTGTGTCGCTTGGGAGGCTGTGCGTTCTGCGGCGCTTCTCAGAGGGTGCACTGGGGCTCGCTGGAAAGCACTTGGCAGCGCGGAAACAGCCGCAACAGCAGCAACCCAAGCAGCAGCAGCAACAGCAGCGTGCACCTCCGAAGCAGCAACCGAGAACCCCAATGGAAGCCGACGTTCAAGCCATCACAGCTCTGGCGGTGCCGCTGCTGCGGCTCTGGTCGCCCTACCGGCGCCTCCTCGCCGACGTGCTCCGCGTGCTCAGCCGCCAACAAGTCGCCTCAGCCTCCGCACGCGACGCAAGCGTGCTAGCTGCCGTACAAACCTACCATGTCGTACGACCGTACGGCAGCAGCGGCAGCACTGCTGCCGGCGGCGGCGGCGGCGGCTCGGGTGCGTTACAGCTGGGCTGTCCAGCTGCTGAGAACGCCGCTTGGATTCAGCTGGCACGTGAGCGACAGGGGCTCAGGCTTGGTGGCGGAGCCGCCGCCGCGAATGGTGGTGTTGGCGGTGGTGGAGGCGTGCGGGAGATCAGCGCTGCGGCTTTTGCTGCGGCTGCGACGTTGTACTGGCGTCGTGAGTTCGAGGCTCGGTCAAAGCACACGCTGGAGGTTTTGCAAGGGCTTGCAGGGCTGTTGGAGCCAGACTATGAGGCCTTCCGGAACACCGGCGGAGGGGGACTGGATATCCGCGATAGGAGGCTGGGAGGAGGAGCAGCTGCGGGTGGTGGTGGTGCGGTGGTGGTGGAGGTGGATGCGACCCAGCTGCGGGTGCAGCTGCTGGTGGCCGCGGTACAAGAGGCGAGGCTGCTGGTGCAGGTGAGAGCTAACAGACTCCGTTTCTACTGCAAGGGAGGAGGGAGCTGCGAAGTGTAAGCTCGGGGCCCGGGGCAAGTACATTTGAAGCCGTGAAGACACAAGCTGAATGTTGCTCACACATGCTCAACCTGTTTCGACCCGTTTCACCACCCCATGATGATGATTGTGGTGTTCGTGGGGCTCTTGAGGTTCGGGCGGTGGCATATACTGCGGAAAGGTGGTGAGGACCTGCAAGTATCCCGGATTAAGACAAGCTGCATGTTCCATAAACCGATTCGCACCACATCATGAGGACCCATTAGCGACCCTTACGCCCCTCCCTTCCCTTCACCCCCCTCAACGTATTAGCTGGCGGAGGGAGTAATATCCCTACCAGCAGGCAGCTCCAAGGCCCACGCCCGTGCTGAAACGCTGGCGGCGGACCGCGCAAGTCTGCTGCGCACCACATTCGAGCGGCTGTACGACGCCTCAGCCGGCCTGCCGCTGCCGGCGATGGTACAGATGGGCAGCATTGCGGCAGCCAGGGCGGCGGCGGCGGAGGCGCTGGAGCAGTACGTGACGGCGCTGCTGGCGGAGGCGGCGGAGCGGCCGGCGCGCTTGATGAGCGCGCTGCACAGCTCACGTGAGGGGGTGACGTGGGCGCGTCCTGCACACTCGCGGCTAAGCCACGAGGAGGTGGCGAGGATGGTGGTGTTACAGGTGTGAGGAGGAGAGAAGGCGGGAGGGAAGTGGGGCGTAGAACGTGTGACCAGCAGACACAGGGGAATGTCGTGAGGTGTGAATCATGGAAAGCGAGAGTGGCTTTGTACACCTTGCTTGTACGGCACCGTTGCACACCTACCCACATCCAGCAGCACACTAAGCTCACACCCGTGCCCCATGGTTTGCTACTTTGCCTTGCACATCGCACGCAGCCGCTCCTTCCAGCCGGTTGGATGCTACGCATGGAAGCCGAGAAGCTCGTCGACTGGCAGGTGCCTTGGAGCTCGCCGCCCGCTTCCATGTCAGCCTGGCAGCTGCTGCTAGAGGCGACACGCGTTGCGGACTGGGTGCGACCCATGGTTCCGTTCGCGCGGGAGCCGCAAACGGGTCTACATGTGGTGCTCATCGTGGCGCAATGGGGGTGCAGGTTGGTTAGGGTTCGTGTATGCTAGCTAGGTCTGTTAGGTCTGTTAGGAGCCCAGGAGCCTAAGTTGTGGGTGGACGCGTGGTTCCGCGGGACAGACGGGTTTTGCGTGATGGGTTGCTTAAGGCTCATTCCTTCTCTCCTTCTTTCTAGCGTTCATGGCCTGCAAGTGGTGCGGCACCTGAATGCTGGAAGGCCGTATCGATAACCGCCGTAAGAAGATGTAGCTCTTACCATGCCCCATCTTTCATAACTACCCTTACAGGGCACTGCTGGACTTGGCCAGTGGCAGATCGCTGACGGCGAAGCCGCGCGAGTGGAACCCCTTTGACCCACGGGTCGGCATGCGGCCCCTTACCTTCCTGACCCTCCTGGAGCGTTTCTCCCTGCTAGCGCTGGCAGTGACCACCGGCGGAATGAACAACCTGGTCGTACCGGTATCTCTGGTGCTCGACCACATGACGCAACCGGGCCTGGCAGAGCTGTTCACCTACACCATGCGACATGTCCCACGGGTCACCCCTGCCTCCATGCACGCCCTGCATGCAGACCTGTGCCGCGTATGTGATGTGCTATGTGACCTAATCTGCAACCCGCAACGGTTGGTGGAGCAGCAAGCGAGCGGGCAGGTCTCCACAGCAGCAGCAGCAGCAGCGCAGCAGCAGCCGCTAGCCTCTGGATCAGGGCGGCAGGGAGGCGAGTGGCCCACCTTGCAGCAGCAACAGAGGCAGCAGCAGCGGCAGGGACCGGCGCCTCGGCAGGCACAAGCCGCCACAGCAACCGGCAGATCACTCATTGCCAGCCTAAGCGCGCAGGAGCAGCGGCAGCTAGGCATCGCCCTGCGCCGGGCCATCGTGCTGCTCTTCACAATTGCCATTAACGAACGGCCACTGCCGCCTCTAGCTGCGCCGCGGCAGGCGCCGCCACTGCCGCCACACAGGCCACCGCCATACCATCACCAGCAGCCGCAGCAGGCCTACTACCCACGGCAGCAGCTGCAGCAACAGCAATACCCTGCGTCCTACGGCCCGCAACCCCCACGGCAACCGCAGCCAGCGGATGCCTGCTACAAAGTCATCCTGGCCGCCGCAGGCCACAGCGGCGGATTGCAGCAGGCGGCGCCGCTGTTGCCCTGCACGCTACGTATGTTGCTGGACATCATGCGGTTCAGGATGAATGCAGGTGCGGCTGAGGCGTGCTCACCTCCGCTGCTAGGTCCGGAATTCTCCAAAGCCATGATGCGGGGCAAGGACCGGCTGCTGCGGCTCTTCCCGCGCTCTGTGCCCCGTCGCCCGGGCATGGCCTGGGCAAACGCGAACAAGTCGTACGACATTGAAGCCTGGAAGGAGTTGAAGCCGTTGGCGCCAATCGGTGGAGGAGGTGGTGGAGGTGCTGTACGGCAACCGGTGGGAGGGCCAGCGGTAAGCAGCAGGGGAGGGAACAAAGGTTGCCGGTTTACAGGGCATACAGGGTACCGGTGCTTACATGTTACCAGGCAAATCTCGATAAGAACGCTTTTAGGGCCGGGTGGTAATTAAACATCTAGCTGTTCATACACTCAATACCGGTACCGTCCTTCTACGTGTGCCCGTTCGTGTGTTGCAGGCGGCCGCATCCCGCCCTGTGCGGTTCTTCCGGCTACCCGAGGCGCTGCTGACAGCTGCCGCGGAGGATCTAGCAGGCGATGCTGACGACGACGACGCCGACACTGTCGCTGGTTCCGGAGCAAGCGGAAGCGCTGATGCCAACCCCAGCAGCAACATGAACAGCAGCAACACTGATACAGCTTCTGGCGCGTTCGGAGATGACGGCGATGGCAGCGGCAGTAGCAGTGCCGACGACGGCGGCGTAGCAGCCATGGCTGACAGTACGGCACAATCCACCCGTGCTGCTGTCGCCGCAGCCAACGAGCTAGGCAGGCGGTGTTACGTCATGACGGTGGTGTGGCTGTACCGCGCTCGCCAGCAAGTGCAACTGCCAAAGCTAACGCCGTTGCAACGGCTGTGTCGTACGGCACGCGCTGTCGTGCACGAGATTGCCCATCCGGAGCTGACCCAGCAGGTCAAGGACTACACCGCCTTATTTCTGGCGGAGGCATGCCCGCTGCAGGTGAGCCTGCGAGGGAGGTTTGAGGATGGATTGCATCCCCAACATTCTGTGATCCCTACTGCCCTGCCTGGAGAAGGCGAACGCTACCAGACCTGTGCCAAAGGTGGTCCTAACGTCTACTTCCTCTCGTTGACTTTGTGTGTAAAACGTATCTTCGGTATTCATAACGTTAAACAAACTGAGCCACGTATAACTGTATAGCTGATGTTTGTGTGTGCGTGTGTGTGTGTGACTGTGTGTGCACGCTGCCCCCAGGTGGAGGTCCAGGAGGTGCAGGCGCAGCTGGAGGGGGTTGTGCAGCGGCTGATGGAGCAGGCTACTGGGACTGCAGCAGCAGACGACCCGCAGCAGCAGCAGCAGCGGGCCGAGGTGAGGGTTGGTGATGTCTATAGAAGCGTATCCATACGCTGGAACGAAGAGGGGCGGGTATCGGAACTTATGTATGAGACCCGCAGGCAGCGACAGGAAGTACCGTACAACCTGCTGCAGCACGCCCCGCTGCACACCCTGCTGCATAGTCCTTTTCCAAACCACCTTTCTGTATCCCTGCCATCATCGCACACCCCCATACCCACCACCACCGCCACCATCATTATCCTCCCCGCCCACATACAGGCGCTGGACTGGGCCCTGGCGCAGCGGGACTTGCTGTCCCAGGAGGCCGCCGTGCTGGACATGAGGTGAGCTTGGGCCTGCTGGTGGTGGGGGGGGGAGGTGGTGGTTGTGGTGGTGGTGGCGGTGGTGGGGAGGTGGTGGTGTGCAGGTGTTGTTGGTGGTGGTGGACTGACAACAGGCATGTGTGACTGGAAGCTCGGGTGACAGGCTCGTCCTTACTTGCGAATCAATGGTTCCTACCGTTAGTCCGTTCCATACCGTTCTCTCACGGCTGTGTACGGCTCTGACGTGTACATAGGGGAGCACTTTAGAACAAAGCCGCCTCTGTGACCCCCCCCCTTGGCCACTCCGTACGGCATATCCCTAGCTAACTACCTCCATACGGTGCCTTGTAAACCCCATTACGTCGTCACTGACTATGTGCGCCTGTGCTGTGTTTCCTGTTTCCGTGTCTCCTATTGCGCCACGTGTACGCGCGCGCAGGCACGAGCCCCGCCACCGGGAATTCGACGTCAGGTGGCTGCGGGAGGAGGCGCTGGTGCCGCTGAGGGGGCTGGTGTCGGAGACCCTACAGGAGCTGCTGTTGGGGCAGCTAGCAGCCGTTGAATGAGGCTGGCTGAGGCCGAAGGAGTGTTGCAAATGTTTGTTTCCAATTGAAGAGAGGAGAACGCTGCAGCCTTACCATGGTCGGGATCTGGACTGGGCTGTAAGGCTGGCTGGGAAGCGGTACCGAGATAACTGGGGGGTCAGTAGGCCTTGCCGCCGGTATACCGGTACCTGGAGAGGTCGGGAGAGTGAGGTAGCCTCATTTGTTGTTATGATAAAGGGTTCCAGAGGGTAGCGGGTTGTGTACCTTGGGAGGCAGGTGCTTGGGAGGTACTGGGACGCACATTTATGTCTAGGCATGGTTCGTTGTGAAGCTGTCATTAGGGAACGTGGTGAGCATGAGAAGGTTGCCATAAAGGAGGCAAAAAAGGGCTATCACATATGTAAATCAGGTCGGGTATTGGATTGTCGATGTCGTCGTACGGCCCGATGTCGTATGGCCCTATGTCGTACGGCCCTATGTCGTACGGCCCTATGTCGTACAGTCATCGGAGTCCTGCTTGGTGCGGCGCAGTGACACAACGGATTGCGGAAAGGCTAGTTTCACATGGCCAAGCTGGTAAACCCGTTAAAACTCTCACCCTTTTGTTACGTTTCCAAGTACCGTCAAGCTGTCCTACTTGCCTAGCAGCTCATTCGGCCCCGACACGTCCATGCTCGAACACTCCCAGCAGACACCTCAAACACAGTGCGTGCTGCATGCAATCACCTAACACTGCCCAGTCAGCACGAGGACTAATCCAGCTTTGCTCGAACAGCAAATGCTCCTCCTGTCTGGTGACCGCAACCTTCTAGCTGCTGCCCTCCTTTGTGTGCAGCCCGAGCGAACGCTTAACAACCCACGCGCCCAGCATGATGGGGGGGCCCTAGCTCATGCCGGCCTCTAGGATACTGCTAACAACGCTATGGTCTATGCGTGTCTACGCGTGCTGCTCGAGCTCCTGGCGGATTTCGGCCACCAGCTGTCGCAGCGGCAGCAGCACCTTCTCCCGCAGCCACTTTGTGTTGAAATTCAGGTGGCAGGACTCGTTCCTGCAGGCACACAGTCGCAAGCAATCTCGACGTCACAGCAGGTAGCGTGAGCACGTGAATAAGGGGGACCGGTGCAGGCAAAAGGGTTATGTCGGGGAACGCATGATGACCGCTCCACATGGGATGGAAACCGGTATAGGTGGGATAGGCGTTAGCAGGCCGTAAGTGCAAGGGATCCTCCCATCCTTCCAAGGTCAAAGCAGTATACCGGTGCACTCGTGCGAGGTAGAGCGTCAAGCGTCCCGACCTAAGATGGTTCCGCTTCCCTGCTGACCTGAGGTCCAGCACGGACGCCTTCAGGTTCAGAGCCTCGCGCTGCTCCAGGGCCCAGTCCAGCTCCTACCAAGGACCGGTGAGGCACGACACATGCATGCACTTGTCAGCGTGGTATTTGCCGAAATGCCGTAATGCGGTGGAGGCTGCGACTACTAGAAACGCCGGCGCGATGGAGCAACCTGAGTATGAAGCCCTTCCGAGGTCTGCTACCCTTTCCTACACCATGCATGCCTATGGGTCATAACTTGACCTTGCCCCGTAATCCCTTGCTCACCTCGGCCCGCTGCTGCTGCTGCTGCTGCTGCTGCTGCGGGTCGTCTGCTGCTGCAGTCCCAGCAGCCTGCTCCAGCAGCCGCTGCACCACCCCCTCCAGCCGCCCCTGCACCTCCTGGATCTCCACCTGGGGACAGCAATCCAAAACAACGCATCGAAACAAGTGTTAGGGTACATGACATATAGGTCATCTTGCAACAAGAAAGGGACGCCGGTGGCATTACGACGACCAATACGCACCCATTACCATTACGCTCACCTGCAGCGGGCATGCCTCCGCCAAAAACAGGGCGGTGTAGTCCTTGACCTGCTGAGTCAGCTCCGGATGGGCAATGTCGTGTACGGCAGCGCGTGCCGTACGACACAGCCGTTGCAAGGGCGTTAGCTTTGGCAATTGCACTTGCTGCCGAGCGCGGTACAGCCACACCACCGTCATGACGTAACACCGCCTGCCTAGCTCGTTGGCTGCGGCGACGGCAGCACGGGTGGATTGTGCCGCACTGTCAGCCATGCCTGCGACGCCGACGTCGTCGGCACTGCTACTACCGCTGCCATCGCCGTCATCTCCGGATGCGCCAGACGCAGTGTCAGTGTTGCCGCTGCTCATGCTACTGCTGGGGTTGGCGTCAGCGCTTCCGCTTGCTCCGGAACCAGCGCCAGTGTCGGCATCGTCGTCGTCAGCATCGCCTGCTAGATCCTCCGCGGCAGCCGTCAGCAGCGCCTCGGGTAGCCGGAAGAACCGCACAGGGCGGGATGCGGCCGCCTGCTGCAACACACGAACGGGTACACGTAGAAGGACGGCACCGTTATTGAGTGTATCAACAGCTAGATGTTTACACCACCCGGCCCTAAAAGCGTTCTTATCGAGATGTGCCTGGTAACATGTAAGCACCGGTACCCTGTCTGAAAACCGGCAACCTTGGTTCCCTCCCCTGCTGCTTACCGCTGGCCCTCCCACGGCCTGCCGTACAGCACCTCCACCACCTGTTGGCGCCAACGGCTTCAACTCCTTCCAGGCTTCAATTCCATACGACTTGTTCGCGTTTGCCCAGGCGATGCCCTGGGGACTCCGCACAGAGTGCCGGAAGAGCCGCAGCAGCCGGTCCTTGCCCCGCATCATGGCTCTGGAAAACTCCGGACCTAGCAGCGGAGGTGAACATGCCCCAGCCGCACCTGCATTCCTCCGGGACCGCATGATGTCGTCCAGCAACATACGTAGCGTGCAGGGCAACAGCGGCGTCGCCTGCTGCAATCCGGCCAGGCTGACTTTGTAGCAGGCATCCGCTGGCTGCGGTTGCCGTGGGGGTTGCTTGCCGTAGGACGCAGGGTACTGCTGCTGTTGCTGCTGCCGTGGGTAATAGGCCTGCTGCGGCTGCTGGTGATGGTATGGCGGTGGCCTGTGTGGCGGCAGCGGCGGCGCCTGCCGTGGCGCCGCTAGAGGCGGCAGAGGCCGTTCGTTGATGGCGATTGTGAAGAGCAGCACGATGGCCCGGCGCAGGGCGATGCCTAGCTGCCGCTGCTCCTGCGCGCCTAGGCTGGCAATGAGGGAGTTGCCGGTTGCTGTGGCGGCGTGTGCCTGCCGAGGCGCCGGTCCCTGCCGTTGTTGCTGCTGTTGCTGCTGCTGTTGTTGCTGCCTCTGTTGCTGCTGCAAGGTGGGCCACTGGCCTCCCTGCCGCCCTGATCCGGAGGCTAACGGCTGCTGCTGCCCTGCTGCTGCTGTGGAGACCTGCCCGCTCGCTTGCTGCTCCACCAACCGTTGCGGGTCGCAGATTAGGTCGCACAGCACATCACATACGCGGCACACGTCTGCATGCAGGGCGTGCATGGAGTCAGGGGTGACCCGTGGGACATGCCGCATGGTGTAGGTGAGCAGCTCCGCCAGGCCCGGTTGCGTCATGTGGTCGAGCACCAGAGATACCGGTACGACAAGGTTGTTCATTCCGCCGGTGGTCACTGCCAGCGCTAGCAGGGAGAAACGCTCCAGGAGGGTCAGGAAGGTAAGGGGCCGCATGCCGACCCATGGGTCAAAGGGGTTCCACTCGCGCGGCTTAGCCGTCAGCGACCTGCCACTGGCAAAGTCCAGCAGCGCCCTGAAAGGGTGGTTGTGCAAGATGGGGCATGGGATGAGCTACACCTTCTTACGGTGGTTATTGGTACGTCCTTCCAGCATTCAGATACCGCACCATTTGCAGGCCGTGAACGCTAGGAAGAAGGAGAGATGGAATGAGCCTTAAGCAACCCATCACGCAAAAACCGTCTGTCCCGCGAAACCACGCGTCCTAAGCCTCCTGGGCTTCTAACAAACCTAACAGACCTAGCTAGCATGCACGAACCCTAACCAACCTGCACCCCCACTGCGCCACGATGAGCACCACATGAGGACCCGTTTGCGGCTCCCGCGCGAACGGAACCATGGGTCGGACCCAGTCCGCAATGCGTGTCGCCTCTAGCAGCAGCTGCCATGCTGACATGGAAGCGGGCGGCGAGCTCCAAGGCACCTGCCAGTCGACGAGCTTCTCCGCTTCCATGCGTAGCATCCAACCGGCTGGTAGGAGCGGCTGCGTGCGATGTGCAGGCAAGGCAAAGTAGGAAACCATTGGGGCACTGGTGTGAGATTAGGGCTGGATGTGGGTAGGTGTGCAACGGTGCCGTACAAGCAAGGTGTGCAAAGCCACTCTCGATGTCACAGGTATGTAGCAACAGCGTCTTCCATTCCCCTCTGTCTGGTCACACGTTGTCTAGGTCCCGCCTTATCTCCTCCTCACACCTGTAACACCACCATCCTCGCCACCTCCTCGTGGCTTAGCCGCGAGGGTGCAGGACGCGCCCACGTCACCCCCTCACGTGAGCTGTGAAGCGGCCTCACGAATTGCGCCGTGCGCTTCGCCGCGTCCGCCAGCAGCGCCGTCACGTACTGCTCCAGCGCCTCCGCCGCCGCCGCCCTGGCTGCCGCAATGCTGCCCATCTGCACCATCGCCGGCAGCGGCAGGCCGGCTGAGGCGTCGTACAGCCGCTCGAACGTGGTGCGCAGCAGACGGGCGCGGTCCGCTGCCAGCGTCCCAGCAGCCCGGGCGTGGGCCTTGGAGCTGCCTGGGCGGGCTATTACTCCCTGGCCCTCAGCCAGCTGTACGTCGAGGGGGGGGGGTGAAGGGAAGGGAGGGGCGTAAGGGTCGTTAATGGGTCCAAATGATGTGGTGCGAGTCGGTTTATGTAACATGCAGCTTATCTTAACCCGGGGGCATACTTGCAGGTCCTCACCACCTTTCCCGCAGCCTATGAATACCGGTATATGCCACCGCCCGAACCTCAAGAGCCCCACGAACCCCACAATCCACAACACAAGGGGAGCCCCGTGCAAACCATATAACAAACCGGTTTAGGTCCCTCCCTCCGGAAAGTCTGTTAGCTCTTACCGGTACCTGCACCAGCAGCCTCGCCTCTTGTACCGCGGCCACCAGCAGCTGCACTCGCAGCTGGGTCGCATCAACCTCCACCACCACTGCACCACCACCACCCGCAGCTGCTCCTCCTCCCTGTTTCTTATCCCTGACCTCCAGTGCCCCTTTGATGTCCCGGAAGGCCTCATAGTTTGGCTCCAGAAGCGCTGCCAGGCCTTGCAAAACCTCCAGCGTGTGCTTTGACCGAGCCCCGAACTCACGACGCCAGTACAACGTTGCAGCATCAGCAAAGGCCGCAGCGCTTATCTCCCGCACACCTCCACCACCGCCAACACCACCATTCGCGGCGGCGGCTCCGCCACCAAGCCTGAGCCCCTGTCGCTCATCACGTGCCAGCTGAATCCAAGCAGCGTCCTCAGCAGCGGGACAGCCCAGCTGTAACGCACCCGAGCCGCCGCCACCGCCAGCAGCAGTGCTGCCGCTGCTGCCGTACGCTCGCACGACATGGTAGGTTTGTACGGCAGCTAGCACGCTTGCGTCGCGTGCGGAGGCTGAGGCGACTTGTTGGCGGCTGAGTACGCGGAGCACGTCGGCGAGGAGGCGCCGGTAGGGCGACCAGAGGCGCAGCAGCGGCACCGCCAGAGCGGTGATGGCTTGAACATCGGCTGTTGTCGCGGCTTGCTGCTGCTGTTGGGCTTGCATTGGGGTTTTCGGTTGCTGCTTCGGAGGTGCACGCTGCTGCTGCTGCTGCTGCTTGGGTTGCTGCTGTTGCGGCTGTTCCCACGCTGCCAAGTGCTTTCCAGCGAGCTCCAGTGCACCCTCTGAGAAGCGACGCAGAACGCACAGTCTCCCAAGCAACACAGCCTCAGCCCCAGCCGTCGCTGTCGCCCTATCCAGCTGCTCCCTCCATCCCTCCCACTGCTGCAAGGGTCCTGCCTGAGTACCTACGCCACCTCCACCACCGACGCCTCTGCCCGCGGCAGCAGCGTTAACGCCCCCACCGCTGCTTGTTAGGCAAGCTAGCACCTCCAGCTCCAATCTGCATCCTGCCAGCTCGACAGCGCTGCCGCCAGTGATCGCCACGGGTGCTCTGTTGCCCCCATCGGCGCCTCCATCGCCAGCAGCAGCAACCGACGACTCGATCAGCTCCTTCACTTGCTTCATGTACTTGTAGCCGCCGCGGCCGCCACCAGGGGACAATGATGGCCAGTCATGTTTCTTGCCGCCCCACAGCACGGCGGTGCGGGCGCGTTGCAGCAGCGTGTTTGCAGCGTCTGCATAGCAGCCGGCTTGCGTGTAGAGCTGTACGGCGCGTTCGCAGCTGTCGGCATCGCCCTTGCGCTCGTAGGTGCGGGCGGCATCTAGGAAACGTCCCGCCTCGATGTCCAATTGAAGCAACACGTCGTACAGATTGTACCTGTCGTGGAGTGATGATGTCACCATTGAGGTGCGGACGAGCTTGGCACGGTACGTTACAGCAGCACAGGCAAGGTTGAAAAGGCATAGCGCACCTTCAAAAGCACAACGTCGCACCCACAATGGACGCTGTAGATACAACAACACACTCGCAACCGGTGAATACCATTCATCCTGTTCGCAAACTCGCCGTACCTTTCCAGCCATCGTCGCTGGTCCTCCTGTCGGGGCATCAGCCGCACAAACCGCAGCATCTCGTCTTGTCCGCCCGCCTTGTCCTTCCAATGCACCGCACCCAAGGACACAAGTCGGGCCTGCAGCTGCTCCGCGCGTCGTTGCATGATCTCCCGGCTGCTAGTCCCGACGGTGGTGGCTGCGGCTGCTGCTCCACCCTTGCTCCACCTCTCCATTGCCTCCACTCCAGCCATGTATTCAGCGGCATTGCAGCAGGCGCGGAAGGCACGGTCCAGCAGCCTCACATTGGGCGCGTCGCGGACCTCCGTCAGCCTGATGAGGACGAGCAAGGCGAGGGTGACACAGGAATCAAGAATGGGTGATGGTTGTGCTGAGCGCGCATGTTACACCGCCACATGGCGGACGAATAGGCAGCAGGTGATTTGCAAGGATGCCTTGGAGTAACGTATTGGGCGCACAGCTGCTACGTCATCGACTTGGTGGAGGACTAAGGGGGGGAGGAGTTGGGGGACGACTGGGTTACGAGTGGAAGCAGGTGAGGTCCTGCACACGGCATACCCACCCACCTCTCCGCCGCGTCTCGCCACCTCCCCGCCCTCTCGTAGCACTCCGCGGCCTTGAGCCCCTCCCCGCAGTACTGGTGGTACACGTCACCCGCCTCGCCCCAGCTGCCGATACTCTCGTAGCTCTTGGCCGCTTGCAGGTACTTGCCTGCATGCATGCATGCATGCAGAGGAAGGGCTTGCTTGGTGATCCTGCCATGCCTGCTTTTCATCCGCATACATCACTCGCATGCGTGTCACCATGCGTTCGCAGGAAGCTGCCGGGAAGAATGAATGCTTGCCAAAGATTTCAGAACGATGCATTCGTGCACAACGGCACGTGCACTTGGACGGTAGTAGCCCCCCTCATCCATGGGCCACGCACCGCACTGCAAGAACAGCCCTGCCGCCCGCGTGTACTGCTGTCGCGCCACTTCCGGTTGGTCTCTGTCCACCGCCTTGCGACCCGCCTGCTTGGCTAGTAAAGCCTCACAGAAGAGCCGACTGGGTTCTTCATCATCACCTGCAGGCAGGCCACATGCATGGGATGGGGACGTTTAGGTTAACGACGGTAGGACGCATGCACCTTGGATGCGTGAGGAATGGGACGGCGGGCGGCGGGATTCCGTTTGCCTGTGCCCTGAATGGCACAAGCCCGAACCCCATACTACAAGCCCTGGAAGTGTCCTTTGACTATGTCCGTATTATGTGTCTTGTTTGCGCCTCATCCGCCCAAGCAACCGTCGCCGCCACCGCCGTGATGCCACCCACCCAGCTTGGCAAACATCGTCATCGCCTCCGCGTAGTGCCCCGCGGTGAACAGGACCTGGGCGCGCTGCTTGAGCTCTTTAGGAGACAGCTGCCGCTGCAGCCGCGACAGCACCTGCTGGGTGCGGAAGGAGCGGGAAGGAAGTAGCAGATGCATTTAGCGGCAACACACGATGCGGTTACTTCCTGGCACCCGGTGAAGATACCGGTGCAAGCAACAGCACAGCATGTCAGGTTGCCGAAGGAAACCCTAATAATAACCCAGATGCTGCTGCCATTGGCGGGCCGCCCCTCAACACCCACTAGCTGCTTCCTGGCTGACAATCCTGCACACTCGTCCTGCGTCAGAGCCCATCCCGACCTCCCACCCTTTCCCTTCCCCTCCCCATCTCCCACCCCCGCGTCCAGCCGCTCCCGCACATCCACCAGGCCCAGCCGCTCCCACAGCTCCCGCACGGGTTCGCAGGCACCCACATCCGTCTCCACCACCACCACATCCTCCTGACCGCGTGTCACAGCCACATACAGCGCCTTGAGCTCGGGAGCCAGAAGGCTGTGCTCCTGCGGGTTGAAGCGCGGGCTGGCCAGGCGGCCGCCGGGCTCTATGTCGGCTTGTGGCACCAGCCCCTGCGCTGCTAGCAGGTGGTGCAGCAGCCGCCACTTGGAGGGCTTGAGGCGCGAGGCGGAGAAGAAGTTGTACAGGAGGACGACCTGGCGGGTGACGATGGGAGATGGGGTGCATAAACTAGGGGTTAGTTAGGTGTCAAGTAAGCAGGGTGAGGCGAAGAGAGATGACGGTTGGGAGGGGATTTGGCCGCGTGGTGACGTGCGCATACCACTGATCGGTAGCACGAAAGGAGCTGCGACACAACGGCTGTAATGCTGCTGATGCTATGGCGCTGACTGTACCTTGAACTCCAGACCCTTGCTCTCCAGTGCCGTCAGCACCAGCACATCACAGCCTCCCAACCGCCGCTTGGCATCCTCCTTGGCTGCCTCATTTGGTACCAGTACTACCACCTCAAGGCCACCATGTGATGCCTTGGGAACAGCGTCATGTACTGCATTGTTTGCTCCTGCCACCGCTTCTGCCTCTGCCGCCACCAATGCTTCTGGCTCAGCTGCCGCCGCTTCTGCCTCTGCCTCTGCCGCCAATGCTTCTAGCTCAGCTGCTGCCGCTTCGTCCACTGCTGCGGCTACTTCCGCGCATGCCATCGCCGCTTCTGCCTGTGCTGCTTCCACTTCTGGCTCAGCCGCCACTGCTCCTGGCTCAGCTGCCGCCGCTTCTTCCTCTGCTGCCAGGGCTTCTGCCTCCGCCGCCGCAGCTTCTGCCTCCCCCGCCGCCGCTTCTGCCTCAGCCGCTGGTGCGATTGGCTCAGCTGCCGCCGCTTCTTCCTCTGCTGCCAGCGCTTCTGCCTCCGCCGCCGCAGCTTCTGGCTCAGCCGCCGGTGCGATTGGCTCAGCTACCGCCACTTCTTCCTCTGCTGCCAGCCCTTCTGCCTCCCCCGCCGCCGCTTCTGGCTCAGCCGCTGGTGCGATTGGCTCAGCTGCCGCCGCTTCTTCCTCTGCTGCCAGCGCTTCTGCCTCCCCCGCCGCCGCTTCTGCCTCAGCCGCTGGTGCGATTGGCTCAGCCGCCGGTGCCGCTTCTTCTTCTGCTCCCAGCGCTTCTGCCTCCTCCGCCGGCGCTTCTGCCTTAGCCGCTGGTGCCGCTTCTTCCTCTGCTGCAAGCGCTTCTGCCTCCCCCGCCACCGCTTCTGGCTCAGCCGCCGGTGCGATTGGCTCAGCTGCCGCCACTTCTTCCTCTGCTGCCAGCGTTTCTGCCTCCGCCGCCGCAGCTTCTGGCTCAGCCGCTGGTGCGATTGGCTCAGCTGCCGCCGCTTCTTCCTCTGCTGCCAGCGCTTCTGCCTCCCCCGCCGCCGCTTCTGCCTCAGCCGCTGGTGCGATTGGCTCAGCCGCCGGTGCCGCTTCTTCTTCTGCTCCCAGCGCTTCTGCCTCCCCCGCCGCCGCTTCTGCCTTAGCCGCTGGTGCCGCTTCTTCTTCTGCTGCCAGCGCTTCTGCCTCCCCCGCCGGCGCTTCTGCCTCAGCCGCTGGTGCCGCTTCTTCCTCTGCTGCCAGCGCTTCTGCCTCCCCCGCCACCGCTTCTGGCTCAGCCGCCGGTGCGATTGGCTCAGCTGCCGCCACTTCTTCCTCTGCTGCCAGCGTTTCTGCCTCCGCCGCCGCAGCTTCTGGCTCAGCCGCCGGTGCCGCTTCTTCTTCTGCTGCCAGCGCTTCTGCCTCCTCCGCCGGCGCTTCTGCCTCAGCCGCTGGTGCCGCTTCTTCCTCTGCTGCCAGCGTTTCTGCCTCCCCCGCCGCCGCTTCTGGCTCAGCTGCCACCGCTTCTACTTCGACTCCAGGTAATGCAAGGCCTCCCATCAGGAGCTGCTCGAGGCCTCCGCAAGAAGGCAACAACAACAGCGGCTTGGAGCCTGCGAAAGGAAGGAGGGGTGATGCATCAGGGAAGCGCGCACGTCAGGAGCATGCATCGGGCTTGTAGAATCGAGGCAGGCTCCTAAACGTGCTTCCTTCATCAGGCAACCGTGCTGCACGTATGTACTGTGTGGCCTTCATCTCGCAGATGTGCATACAAGCGAGTGAACCGAAGCCTCGGATCCTAAGACACCGGTCAACCAGCCGTATCATGTGCTTTGAAACCGTCCATTGGCCTGGGGGCATGCCCACCTGCGTTCTTTGATTTCTCGGGTTTTAGCCGGTCCAGAGCGGAAGGGAAGAAATGCAGCAGTGGAACCAGCACTCCGTAATGAGCCAGCTTGCAAACGGCGTCATGGGTACGGAAATTCTCGAGCAGATAACATTCCTGCACAGATAGGGGGGAGGGGGGGTTAAAATTGTTGTTCGTAGATCGCTTAGGCAGTATCTTGGCGGCAATCGCTCGCAGACCCACCCACCCTGAGAAAACCCACGCACTGGAACCCCAGATCCCACGCACCCACCCTGCCGTAGGATACAGCAGTCACCTTTAGGTGCAGACACATTTTCGTACAACTCCAAACAAAATACTGATAGCAGACTTTAAATACTCTTGACGAGCGTTCTCGTGTTTCCTGTCCCCACCCCCCTGGCAGAGACGGCATACAACAAACCAGAACGTATCTGCATCAAACCAACTCCCATGCGTGCTGATCGCATGCCATGCACCGTATTGAGGCGAAGGCACCGGTAATTAAAGTGTACACACTTACTTTGTTGCGGGTTGGAGTCTTGTTTGGGATGCAAACCTAGCCATACCTTAGGCACGCGTGCGTCCTTCACGCCCTTCAAGAAGACTTCATGCAGCACGTCTTTCAGGGTCTCGAAGCGGAAGCTGACGCCCTTTGCAATCGTCTGGGCGGTGTCGCCTGCCAAGACCAACCCGTCCTGAGGCCACGGACACAGGTACCTGCAAAACCAAACGCACTTCATAACCGCGTAGCACAAGCATAAGTCACATGTGACCCACGGGTCATCAGCATCTTTTCCACACATGCACATACACAAACAGCCTAGCCCGGCAGCCCAACTCTGCCTTGAGTTAACCCCATGTGCAAGGATTTGTCGGTACCTTACCTATTTATAACTTCAATTGATTTCTCATAAACCTCACACATCTTTCATCACAGATAGACTCACTTGAACAGCGCCACCTGCGCCGGCGTCAGGTCCTGCACCTCATCCAGGTACACGAAGCGGAAGGGAGCCCCGCGGTAGCCCCGCGCCTCCAGCTGCTCGTGCAGGTGCCACGTCAGGTCGCCCACGTCGTACTCGCCACGCCGCTGCTTCTCCTGCTCGTACCGCCTGCATGCAGGGAAGTTCGGTTGTAGACCGAGGCCACTACCTGTCATGCTTTGCCATGCATGCACCTCGTGTCGATGCTCAAGGCGATATTAATCAACTTCGCGCAACATGACGTAGCACAGCCTTCAACATCAGGCAGAGGTAGGTGCGACCCTTCTTGGCCGCAGCAGGGCCAAAGTAGTGCATGAGTTCCACTAAGTTCCATGGGCACCAGCAGACCTGAAGAGCTCATAAATGACTCCGCGCAGCTTGGCGTTGAGGTCCTCTCCCGCGCGCGTCTCCGCGAGTGCCACGTATTGCTCATGTGACAGCCGGCCGCCCGGGCTGTCCAGCGCCTCCAGACTGCCCTTGATGTGGGTCTGCACCTCGCGCCACACGAGCGCGGGGTCGCTGCGGTGTGTGATACGGGTGGTGGTGGTGATGGGGTTCAACATGCGTAATGCTTGGCACAAGGCTAGTCAACGAGACAGCAGAACATACAGCAATGGAAAACCACACACACAGTACGTTCCTACTCGCGGCCAACTTTTCTGAACACACTGCTCAGGAACATTCCCGTTTGTATTCACACGCACAGCCTCTAGTTATCTCCTACATACTACATGTGGGCCCTGTATGTTAAGAAAACTGGCCGCGAGGAGGAACGTACTGATATTGCCCATTTATTGATAGGTGTAGGGCGCAAGCTAGTTGCACCGTGTCTCATCAGCGCCAATCCGTACAGCAGGAGTGAGCTACATAACAGCACCATACCTGATACCCTTGCGGACCTCGTGGCTGAAGTTCCGCCAGTAGGAGTCCGCAAAGCGGTCGTAGTCCACCTCCACGATTCTACTTGCAAGCGGGTCGTCATCCTTCTCCTGCCTTACAGCTGCCTCGGGCACCTCCACCTCCATGCATGCAATACCTCCCCGCACCTCCTCCCCTCCCAAGACCTCCTCAGCCCCATGCGCCATGGCCTCCCCCGCATCGCCTTCGTTTGCTGCGTGTACATTGGCCGCAGCAGCAGCGTGTCCCATGAAGTTGCTCCTGTCATCCCTGCCTTCACCGCTCGCACCGTTGGCAGTGTTGCTGGTGCACCTCCGCCCACTACTCTTGGCAGCAGCTGCCGCTGCCCGCTGGCGCTGACAGGCCATGAAGGTAAGCTCCAGGGAGGCATCCAGCATGAGCATGCAACGTCGCAAGTCCAAAACCAGCGGGCAGCTCTCGTCCTGCACTTCCGCCAGGATGTCCGGCAGGTTTTCAAACATGCGTGCGACCGCATCCTCGTCAACCAAAACTGGCAGGCTATCTTTCTTGATGTTGCCGTCATCACCGCCATTTCTGTTGTTATCACCACCGCCGCCGCCACCATTTCCGTTGTTGCCATCATCACCGCCATTTTCGTTGTTATCGCCGCCGCCGCCGTTTTCGTTGTTATCGCCACCGCCGCCATTTCCGTTGTCATTGCCGCCACTGTCGTCACCTATAGTGGCCTCAGCATCGTGTACGGGAGCCATGGCCGCGTGAACGGTCGCCATCTTCCGGTTGATGTCATTCTTTATCGTGGCTGCCAGCTTGGGGTTTAGCGTCACGACCAATTGCCGCAGCCGTATGCTGTGACCACCGCCGTTTTTGGCGGCTGCTGCCTCCATGGCTCCATGCTGGTGGCTTTCAAGGTCATCATCGCCGTCAGGCCCGAGCCCTTCTGCTGTGGACTTGCTCCTTCGTGCCATGAATGCCTCTTCACGGTGAACCACTAAAGACACGATGAGAAGCGTCTGCACGGCAGCAGTTGGATGGGTTGTCGACTTGCTATGAGTTGATTATTGTTTTGCAATGTTTCACGGCATGCAAAACAACATGACCCCCAGACCCGCGAACCATGGATCGCTCCCGCACCATTCACTAAGCATCCTGACGTTCTTGGCTTTTTGGATACCCTCAGAGGTCCAATAATAAGACTTTACATATTCTTACCTTGCCCGTACCACTGCGCCCAATGATGATTTTGGAGCCAGGCGAAACCAGCAGCACCTTCTGCTCGGCGCTCAGCTGTGGTAATAATAATCAAGGATGACACTGTGTGTTAGTTTGTGGTATAAGCTTCTGGGTGAGCCCCTTGTTCCATGCAGGAAGTAGACGGATGTAGCAACGGCGGCGTCGAATGGTGGTGTTAAGGAACCCCCCACAAGGACCACACGGTCGGTGTCAAGCACTCAGCCAGCCAGCAGGTGGTCTCAGCGGCAAAGAACTGTGAACATAAAGCTCTCCACCCGACAAGCAATACATACATCAGTACAGGTAGTAACGGGCTGCTTATTCATGGGTGTAAAAGCCATACCACTTCAAGTAAGCACGCAATACTCACATCAAAATTGTTCTGAAGCGCGTCGCCCTTCTCCGCCGTCCATAGCAAATTGGCGTTCGGTGCGTCCAGCAGGAAGTGTTTGGTGTGTAGTTGGAACGTGACACCACCCTCCAGTCCATTGTCCAGCAGTCCTTCCTCGTCACGTTCTTCGCACGCGTTGCCACCGTGGCCCCCACCACCGTCACTCTGCGTCAATGGCATGCGGGTCTTGGCAAAGATGAGCCCTTCGGGCCAGCAACGAGGTACGATGACACCCTGCGTGTCGGGTTGGCTTCGCCTGCGGATCCGTGGGGGTGAGGGTTACATTGAATTATTAGTGTTCAGGACACGACGGCGGTTTAGGATGTTTGACACTTCCTCAGCTATAATCCGCCCAACCCACCAGCAGCGCAGGGCGTCCAGGTGCTCCTCCGTGAGTGTGTCGTATTCGGCTTGGATGCGCCGTACCCACTGCAGCAACGTCTTGGCCTTTTGGGGAACCGGCAGCACATCCCAAACCTGCATGCATGCAGCGAAGCGATGGTGCATTGTGATGGTGATAATAGCACGCTTGCCAACACACATACACACAACACTACTTATTTACTGAGTTCGTGCTACACCTACTTTTAATGCACCGACTGCAGCAGGCGACCACGAGCACACAGTCAGGCTCAGTCAACCTTCAGAATTAGAATGAAACGTCTCTGCTATCCGCTAAGGGATTTCCGGACAAGGGTTACCCTACCAAACACGACTACTGCTGCGTCACCTGCCCTGACCACGGCATCCCATTTCCACCTCATCTTTCCCCACCAGTCGCACCTGAAGCGTCTGGCGCCACACGCCGTCAAACCAGTCCAGTCGCACGCCCCACAGCAGCACCAGCCGACCTCCCTCCAGCCGCAGCACATGCAGCAGGTCGCGGTACTCCTCGCGCACCAGGTTGCAGGGCAGCGGGCGGCGTGGGAAGCGGCCGCTGGCCAACATCAGCATCTGGCACGGCAGAGGGGTTAAAGTAAGGAAACTGACGAGGCAGCTAATAACGAGCTGTGTGACAAGGCTTCATCATGGGGGGGGCCAGGGGCAGCTAATGTAAAGCATGCATGCATGCTTGAGCACTTGAGAAGCAAATATGGTTGATGCTTGCAGCTGGCCATGCAGATGGTGATGATGGCTGCTCCCTTCATCCATGAAGAAGCGAAATGAATGACCGCTGCCACTTCTGATGCAACCCTCGCTTATCATCAGTCGCACCTTCTCCAAGACGCGTGGCCGGTTCGACTTCTTTAGCAAGCGGAATGAGGACTGCAGCGCATCCGTGTAGAGAACCTGTTGGGAGACGCATGTGGAAGGTTACATTGCAAACACTCTGGGGACGGAAATGAAAGGCAAAGCACAAGCACACACGGTGAAGCACTGCACATAGGTTCACAAAATCTTGGCTGCTGATGCAGGTAATGGAAGCATCACAGGCGTTACTAATCGCCTGGCCGTACCTTCCATGGCTGCTCTGACCACAGATTTCGTCGCACTGAAGCCAGCTCAGCACGCCGCTTCACCGCATGCCGTACACTACGGAAGGCGGGATCCAACACCGGCTGCTGTACGGCGCTCCGCAAGGCGCTGCGAGCCTTCGCATCGTCCAGAAAGCGGCTCCACAGCTGCATGCATGCAGACAAAGGGGGGCGTACATTACATGCGCTGGAGTGGAGAGGGCTGCCTGCTGGCTGCGTGGCTGGAGCCAAACAGACACCAGATGAAACACTCCCGTATCGTCGTGTCATTGCCTCGAATGATTGGGAGAAGCATTTAATTAACAGCTTTTCCTAGACATCGGGTTAGTTCGCAACGCTTGCAGTTCGATCCACAGTTCGTGAAATGGAAACAGGGGGTTGCGGCGTCGCCCCCTCGGGTAATTTGACCAGGCGCGCCTACCGGGTTCCTCCGCATGGTTTCCGCATGCAGCAGCACCACAAGCGCATGTTTCGCTCGGGTGGCGGACACGTTGAGGCGGCGCGGGTCGGCTGTGAAGCCCACATCACCGCGGCTATTGGCGCGGACCATACTGAGGATGATGACGTCCTTTTCCTGGCCTTGGAAGCCGTCGACTGAGCGGACAGAAATCTCCACGTTGGGGCCGCCGGGGCCGGTGGCGTCGTCTGCTAGCCGCGAGGCAATGACATCCACCTGAGCCCTGCGCATCGGACAGTGGAGCCGACGCCGGCGGAAATAAAGGTAAGAATCCAGCCCGCCAGCAGGCGTTCGTAGCAACAAGTTTGCCATACGTGCGAGGCATTTTGTCCGTGAGAAGACCACGATGACAGGTAGCACCGGTTAGTAGCAAGTTGTCTTGGGTGAAGTTGGGATCCCATTACGCATGGGATCTCACATACCTGTACGGAGAGATGATACCAATAGACAGGGTGTGGTCATCCCGGAGTAATAACCCGCCATGCGCGCTGCCTTTTGGCCTGCTCCGCCAGTTCTTCGCCACTCGCTTCACTAGGAGCTCAGCGATTGCAGCTTCGTACGGATTGCACCAGCTAGTGCTCCCGCTGCTGGCGCTGCCGCTGCTGCTGCTGCTGCCAGCGCTGCCGCCAGCGGGACGGCCTGCTGCTCCTGCAGCGGCGGACGCAGCGGCGCCGCTGTTTCCAGCAGCTGTTTCCTCACCCGTGCCATCGGTGTACATCTCCTGCTCCTCAAAACCCGTGCTGACGTCAAGTACGATGTACGGACCCCAGGGCAGGCCGAGCAAGCTAGCTACATCGCTGTCCACGTTGGGTCCATCCATCACCTGGTTTGGACATCCCATGGTGGAAGGAGGCGCGGAACGGGATTGGGACCAAGGTAATAACAGACAGCGGCCAGCATCAGAATCGTGTGCTCGTGAAGCTAGCGTGCATGCATCTGTGAGGTTAGAGATAATGGGGGCACGCTTGTTATAATAACATCCATCCCTTGCTCCTGCTCTTCCCATTTCCAGCATGCACATGTGTCAGCATCGTCCTGAGCTCGACCATAGCATGCGCCTCCCCCAGCCGCCGCACCCACCTCGCCCTTGTAGAACTCGCGGTGTGGCCAGCTGCTGATGTCTGAGTGCATTCGGTATTGCGTGTTAAGTAGCACCTGCGGGTCCACGCATGTGTGTCAGTGTGTCCAGCCAACAGCAGAGATCTCAGAGAGGACGGTACAGCATGGTACATTTTTCCCCTTCCCAAAGCTAGCGCGCACCAAACATCAACACAGCCATGCACTTGCCCGTGACCATCGCTGCCCCACCCTCACCGCCCGTCTGCCGCACTTCACCAGCCGCTCGAATGCGCTCCTGCCGTAGCCCCGCTTGGCCGCCTCGGTGCTGATGACCGTTGCGGGCAGCTGCTGGGGGTCCCCAACCAGCACCAGCAGCGACAGCTCCCGCCGCCAGCGAGACAGCACGATGGCGGTCTCGGCCTCGGGCAGCTGAGCCGCCTCGTCTATGATGCAGACGTCCACCTGGGGGGAGAGGGGGGGGGAGGGTAAAGAGGAAACAAGTAGGGCAGCTGACCGTGTGACAAGCCGTCATCTTGGTTTTGGAACATGTGAGCCAGGCCGACCCGCCCCGGCCCCTCGTCCACCTGGGGGCCCGGGTGGCAGGGTCGGGGACGGGAAGATGCATGGGAGGAGGATATGTATGTTGGTGCTTGCAAGAGGACAGCGGGCGAGGGCTGCTCTGAGCTGCAGGGAAGAATTGTTGGTGAGCAGATAGCTCAAAGACGGAATGAAGCCAATTGGGGCACTAGGATGATTGTTACAAGGGTAGTGTTGCAAGGGTAACGGTCACGGTTAAAACGGTTGGAGGCGTGTTTTGTTAGTTGTGTGTCCACCTTGAGTGGGCAACGGTGGGGCGCCAGGCGGCCAGAGCCCACAGCGGAGACGGTGGAGAAGACCACACGAGCGTTGGACAGGCAGTAACTGCGAGCATGCAGGAGTGGGGTAGGCAGCGGAGGGTGTGCGAGGTAGGTCCGGAGGGAGGGCGAGGATGGAGGTGAGTACGATTAGAATGGCTCAACAGGAGGACGGGGAAAGGGGACCAGGGCCATGGGTGAGTGCCGAAAGGAACGTTTGCCTGCCGGTAGTACGGGCAAGTGCATTGAGGTGCGAAAGGTGGGCGCTGTGGGGGCCTCCTGCAGAAGAATTCGAAACTCCTATGCTATCCTAGTAGGGCTTTCCAACTCGTGTTTTTGCACCTTCCCTTGGTGAAGCAAACGGCCCAACGGCATATGCCTACACACGGAAAATAACCCGCGCTTGCCTTGCGAGGTCACCCAGCGCGGCTTCAGACTCTAGCTTGCGCAGCTCCAAGGCATCACCACAGCCATCCAGCGCAGCAACAGTCTCGTTCATCACGTCAGACAGGGGCCGTCGAGCGCGTGGTGGCTCATTACCACCGCTTCCGGTTCCCACTGCTGAATCGCACTTCCTGATGCGCGGGGTGCAACCGCTGCTGCTGGCTCCGTCAACAGGGTCGTCACTGCTGCATGCTGGTGGTGGTGACGACGGCAAATCCCGCAAGGGAGCTGCAAGCAAATCCTGTCGACCTTGTCGCGGCAGGGGCGGCGGTGGTGCGAGCCGCGGTGTGCTAGGAGCGCAGGGTGGCAGTAGCAGGGGGCTAGCATGCGCTGGGGAGGACGGCTTCGTCGGAGGGGCCAGGAAGCTCAGTCGTGATGAGGAAGCAGCTGCAGAAGATGGACTGCTGGTGTTGACACTCGCAGCCGGCTGTTTCGGCATGGAGTTCACCGCCTTTGTGACCGCCGATGGTGTCACCCCATGCAGGACAGATTCCAGCGAGTTGCAAGCGTCCGCTAGTCGCTTCATGGCTTCACGACCTTCAAGGGCCTTGCTAACACCGCCGTTCTCCACCCGAACACTGACGTTGGCGTCCATGCCAGTAGTGGTGGTACCAACCGGCGCGTCCCAGCCGTACCACGGCGCCTCCCAAGACGCCGAGGGCAGGTCCGCCAGCAACGTGGTGGCGTGCTGTCGTAGTCGGCTGAGCAGCGGCGGCAACCGCTGTAGCAGGTAGTCTCCCACCGCCTCTGGCACCGTACGAGCCAGCAACGTCGATATGGACGCCGGCGCCGCTGCTGCCACCGCCTCCGCTGCCCGCAGGGCCTCCTTGTGGACCTCGGAGGGCGCGGTGAGAAGGCGGCGCAGTTCCTCCACCGTGCACCTCCAGCTGGAAGGGCCCTTAAGGACGCCGGCTAGGCGTTTCGCTCTGCACGAGTGACAGTGTTGGGTACCAAGAGAAACGACGGA
Organism: Astrephomene gubernaculifera; assembly: GCA_021605115.1. NCBI lineage: Eukaryota > Viridiplantae > Chlorophyta > Chlorophyceae > Chlamydomonadales > Astrephomenaceae > Astrephomene > Astrephomene gubernaculifera. The sequence goes on along the minus strand of BMAR01000027.1, from coordinate 273,420 downwards.
TGGGTCTGGGATGGGTCCAGGAGGGTGATGAGTGACATGCATGGCGACCTCAATGGCGATGGTGAACACTGGGTGGCAGGCATGGCAGCAGCTTCTTGCAAGAAGCTTCTCCAAGCCATTTATGTATGCCGCTGTCCGCTAACGATGCACCTGTTGCTGTTGCTGAGGTACCGCTGAGGTACCGGTACCCGCCTATCAGCAGCCTCTTTGCTGCTGGCAAATTGGATTTCACACCCCAGCATTGACCAATGCGTGACCACCCTCTGTTTGTCTCGTACGCACACACCTTTCCTTCAAATTCATTCCATGCCGCCTGTCATTGGCCGCGGGGTCCGGGCGGCCCTCGCTTCCCACCACCACACAGTCACCTGTGTACGGCGATGTTGTTGGGAAGGGTTAGCATGTTAATTAATGTTGACTTGTCAAGTTGGGCTTGGCAGGCTGGTAGCTTGGAATGCCAAACCCTGTTGCCCGTTATCGGAAACCATGATGAGCCATGGCATGATGAAGCCCACTGTAGCCCCCAACAAATGTTGTATGTATGTCCACGCGTGAACAGCAGCCTTGCTTGCCCCTGCCTTACCTTGCAGCAGCGGCGGTGCTACTGGCAGCACTCCACTGCTCCGTAGTTCCTTGACCTCAGGCTGGTCAGCAAACTGTTGCGACTGCTGAGACAGGAGCAATGAGAACCTGCAGCCATAAACAAACACGAGAGCCACATTAGGCTACTCCATGCATACAAAGGGCCGGCATGCAACCATCAATCTCATGCCCAGCAGCCGCACCTGCTCGCAACCTCGCCCACCGCCGCGTTTGTAGGCCCGCACACCAGCACCGCCGACTTGTCTGTAGCGCACCCCAGACCGCACAGCACCGACAGCATGGCGGCAGTGGTGGAGGTCTTGCCGGTGCCCGGAGGGCCCTGAACCATCAGGATCTGGGCAGCCCTGCCCGTCGAGCCTGCTACTGCAGGGGCCGTCGTGTCATCAACACCGCCGCCTCCAGCACCAGCAGCACCGCCGCGTCCGGCCTTACCAGGAGCCTGCACCATCAGGATTGGGAAAGCCTGACCAGCAGCAGGCGCACCTGAAACGTTAGCACAGGGGGCTGCGGAAAGAGTGTTGCCGTCCTCGCAGGCGTTGTCCACGTTTGACACAGCATGATTGCCACTCACGATGTCGTCGTCCGCTGTGGCGATAAGCTTGCAAGCAGCGGACTGGGACATGGCACCGCGTCTGCCACCACCACCGCCGCCATCCTCGCACGCCTCGGCGGCACCCACGTACGACAGCCCCATGTACAACATAGCAGCACGTTGTACGGCATCACATTGCGATGCATCGAGATGCCGTACACTTTCACAGTAGATGCGTAGGGCTTCGTGAATGTCGGCTGCTACAGTGCTGTCCGTTGCAGCATCTGGACCACGTGGAAGGCCGGCATTGCCCGGGCTGCCGTCAGGGGTAGGTGGGGCGGTATGTGCAGCGTGGGATACGGCGGAGTCGGCTGCAGCTGCAACCAGGTCATCGTCATTGCATAAGAGCTGGGTGGGAAGCGGAGGGGGTGGCTGGTGTGCCGTCTTGTCGCCGGTTGTGAGGAATGGCTGAAGGGCGTTCCAAGTTCGCACAGCAGTAGCAATGTTGCCAACACACACCGCGTACCAGGAATCGACGTCCGAGGCTGCCTTCATCTCTGCGGGTTCCGTGGTGTGCAAACACAATGTGGAACCGTCAAACAGGTAAGGGTCGGAACCGCGGATGCAGCAAGTTAAAAGACACCTGGCATGCGCACGGAGTACAGAGTCTATCACAAGATATGTTTACGGAAGCTTATACGACCCATGTACGACAACTTGTACGACCTCGTACAACTCCTACTGGTGCCAGACAGCATCCGACAGCAGCATGTGTACGGCGCCCACCCATTCTTGTGTGACACACCTACCCGAAAGCGGAGCCAACCTGGAGTGCCGCTCGCCCATAACAAGCGCCTTGAATGTGCCACTACTCCCACTGCCGTCACCATCTCCGCCGTCCTCCGAAATGCCGTGGCATCCGACCACGCCAAGCGCAAACACCACGCCAGGTTGGCTCAGGGACTTCACGCTCGGGACCTGTGAGGGTGATTAACACGGTTAGGGCGATTAGCAGGGTGTGGCGGGCCGCCTGTTCTATGTGGATGGGACTCTGAACTACAAAAGACCAAGCCGGTCGACATGAAGAGCTGAAATCCAGGGAAGCAGACGTTATTACGCTTATTACGCTAGCGTCAGGCAGTTCCTTGAGACCCGGCTGCTCTTTAAGTCTCTGCAATAGCACCCCACACCACACCTTGCTGTTTGCCAGCAGGACCACGTCGGAGGGCTTGAGCAGTGGCGTTTGCGAGGAACGCGCACTTGCGTCGCTGCAGCCGGCGCCTGACATAGCCGACTGCAGGTCATTCCAGGCGTGCCAGGCGCTGCCGCGGTCATCTTTCAGGCGAAAGGAAACGCAGCGAAATGCAGAAGCCCCGCAGTCCGTGCCTTTTGCACCCTCCCGTGCACCATCGCTCGCACTGCCGCTGCCTGCACCATAACGACATAGTCGGGGTTTGCTCTCCAGAGGCAGCCACTGGAGGGAGACGAGGCGCTGTAGGTGCTGTCGCAGGTTTGCTCGAACTTCTTCAGGAATGTACGGCAGGAACGCCGAAGCCCAGGACGCCGCATCGGGGAAGGCGTCAGGAATGGGTTTAAGCTGCAGTCAAGGCGAAAAGGCAAGGCGGTCTGCTAGCTGGGGTTTCCATAAGGATTGCTAGGATACAATATATACAAAATATAAGGATGCATCAAGGATACAATAATTGCTTGTGAAACGTGCCTAGGCCCCCTTGATTGCGGTTGTACGCCTTGTGACAATGGATACAGCGTCGGAGCCAATCACCTATCTCCGGTTATCCAGGTTATGGTAAACGAAAAGACATGGAAAAATGCCAGACATAAAGCGGTACAAGTTACCGGTAGTGCGCAAAGGGCCGTCCATGAAACAGGGAATGAAGCGGTGTACCTCCAAATCAGGCAATATCCAGACAACTAGCGCACCTTATCCTGGAAGTAACCTTCGTTGAATATGTCGTCAATTTTCCACTTTACTATCTGCCATTCAAGTGGCGCCAGCTCGGTCGGTGGCGTTCCGCTCTGTTGTTGGGACGCGGGGCCGACTTCTATGCTTGCAGCTAGGCCAGCCGCATTCGTGGCCATCAGGAAATTGCTTTTCACTAGAAGGATATCATCTCCATTGGTTTATGTTGCTTGCCATCAATCACGACGAGTAAAAGGCAGTTGCCCTATTAGCCGACTCTTGACTCTAGTTCGCTTTTGCTGCAATATCCATTTTTATATACCGGTATTGCACCTGGGATGTGGCTCATGTCATGTCGTATGTTATAGTTGTGCCTGCACCCGTCGATCTTATAATTGACACTTGGCGTACGGTTGGGGAGTTTCCCGGCCACGGCTGTTACACCTAGGGTAGCCTAATAGTCTGCTAAACGGTGGTATCCATGATGTGGTATCCATGGGTAGCGGAAGTAAGCGGAAGTTGTCGAAGAATCTCCGGGCCTTATTCGGAGCCCTATCGGAACCTGCTCTCCTTACTACGGCCTCCAGTTCGGTTACTGAACCCACCTCATCGTCTTCCTCATGCAAGACTCTGAGTCGCTCTCTATCGTTCAAAAAGTAACCCCGCATCGCATGAGCGGTGTAATCCCGCATCTTGTGGCTTGTGGGGGAAGGGACTGGATCGCTGTTCAATCAAACGGCTTAGGGAACCTTACAGCGGTCTGCAACATAGCATGCTACCAGTGACCGCCGATCTGAAGCTCATAACCAACCAAATGCTGTGCAACAAAGCGGGGCACCAAACGCCCCCTCGTCGTCGCCCCTTCACGGCACGCAACTCCCTGATCTCTTGGGTGGCCGACTTGCGGACCTTTCAGGCATCAAGGTTGTGCCAATAAACTTCCCCACGGCGACCCACGCCGCGCCCATGTCAATGCGCGTCGTTAGCAATACGCAACGCACATGCCAGTGCTGGACGACTTAATCCGTTGATCGTGTTTTAGCCGCGGCTGCAACGAAATGCTGTGCTACATTCGGTTCTGCTACTTCACATGTTGGGCAGCGGCCATGTTCGTCACATGGTGCCAACATGCACTTCCAACTCCAGCTCCCAAACATGTTAAATAACTTGTCCAAATTGTCCTTTGGGTGAAAAGAAAGGAGGGTGAACTCTTGTCCTAATCCCAGGCCCCTAGCCTTCACCAACGCCCCTCCCTCCGTACTAGTTGATTCCTCTTTTCCCTCCGTACTCTCGGGCTACCCGCCGTAACTCCCACACCAAGTCAGTGTCGTACTCCTCTATGCTCTGTGACAGCACTGATATAGGGCCCCCACCATGTAACATCTCATACATCGCTCCTCTCGCAGCTCCACAACCCAGGTCCGCTATACCTGCGCCCAAGTTCAATGCCAACATGCGACCGCAACTGCCCCCTTGCGGAGCGGAAACTCGATGAGTAGCAGGCCCAGGGGGATACAGTGGTCTGAGCCAAGTGACTCACCACCCACTGAGACCTCGTGCCCTGCCCTCATTCGGTGCTAGACGCGCCGCATTGACCCAGGAGCTACGCCGTCACCGCGTCAGGAGCCGTCCCTTTGGTGACCTCCCTGCTGGCAACCCAACTCTCCCACCCCTCCTCAACCCCGCTTTTTCCACGTTGCATCAACCGCGCGGAGTGGACATGGGTGTTGTTGGCTTCGACAACAGCTCCGGAACCCCGTACTGCGCCGCCCCCAACCGCAACAACGCCTGTTGCCGACCCACGTCCGCAACCGCAACCGCTCCAACCGCCGACGGCAGTTGCAACGCCGCCGTGTCGTCAACCGTTACCTCGTACACACGGCTGCCGTACGAATACGCCACGTAGAGTTGTCGTACCGTCGACTCGTCAGCTCCCGGCATGGGGTCCGCGAAGCCCATGAGGCTCTTTTTGGATATGCCGGGGTGCAGGGTGAGTTTGGAATCCACCACAATGTACTGCAACGCCGCCGCCACCGGCAGCCACGGCGGCGGAGGCGGAAGCTCCGTCGCCTCCGCATCCGCCGGCGCCGTCGCTGTCTCTGCGCTAGTCGACGGCGCCTCTTCTGCCGCCGCCGCTGCCGCCGCCTCGCCCTCCCCTTGCGCTGCCTCCGTCCTTCCACTCGCACCCGCCTCCGCCGGCCTATCCGCCGCCGCCGCCGTCGTCGCTGCTGCCGTACTTTCCGCCGCCGCCGCCGCTGCGAAGGCCTGCTGCTGCGGCCCCGCCTCCGCCAGGTACGACTCCACGCTGCCGTACACCGCATCCAGGATGATGAGACCGGCGAGGGGGCGCTTGGCGGTTTCGGAGCGGGCTTTGCGGCGGGCCACCGGCTCGATAAGGAGGCGCTCGGAGGAGGCCTGTTTGGGGTAAAAACACCAATTTGGGGGGAGAGGCGAGGCGGTAATGCGGTAAAGGTGACGAGGGTAACAAGGGTGAAGCCGTGTCATACACCTTCAGTCTGTTTCCCCTACCATGTTTACACCCCCCCCCCGCCCCCCGCCGCCGGGATTGCGACTCGTTGTTTCACTTATATTTTTTGCCCCCCGCCCCCTCCGCAGTGCCCTGTAGTACCTTTTGCAGCGAGCCCCTGACGGCCTCCGCGTGCTGCTGCCGCTCCCGCCGCTCCTTGCGTTGCCGCTGCCAGCGCACCAACGGCCGAACAACACACCTGCGGGACCACAACACGGGATCAGGGATTAGGGATCAGGGTCAAGACAGAAATCAGGATCAGGAATTAGGATTAGGAATCAGGATCAGAATCCGGAAAGAGGACCAGGATCAGGCGCACACAGCAATAATTTGAAACAAACACGAAAGGCGGCAGAGCCCAGCCCAACCCAGCCCAACGCCACCCACCGTGAGAGTGTGACGTATGCGAGCGGGGGCAGCAGGTAGGCTGCTGCCAGCGCACGCAGGTCGTCGGGCGCGTGGGAAAGCACCACGGGTACCTCGAATGTCTGGCCGCCGCGAACCAGCCGACCCTGGGGACGTGGGGAGGGGCAGAGGAGGAAGAGGAGGGAGGGTGGGAGACAGGGGAGGGGCAGAGGAGGAGGGAAGGCGTGTGAGGTTTGGTTTCCTTTGAGCAGACTGGGAACCCCCCCCCTGCTCGCCTGGGGCAGAGGAGGAGCAGACGGGAATCAGTAGCCAGCTCATCACAGCAGCTAGTCACAGTATGTTCCAGGACCTGCGACCGGTTTTGTCAACACGCATGTAACCACCCCCGCTCCAGCCCCCCCGCACCAGCACCCCCCCCGGCCCCACCCACCTTGACGGTCACTCCCTGCAGCCCCACCACCGCTCCCATGTAGCCTGAAGCGGGCAGGGAAGGGAGGCGGGGAGGTCAGGTCAGGTCAGGAGGTATGGTCGCATGCAGCCCCCTGTGGCTGAACCTCGTGATACCGGTAGCTCATGTGACACATCTGCCTGACGACCCAAACTCAGCAGCACTAGCAGTGCCGACGGACCAGCCGCTGTTACCGTGCCCAAGATTTGCACCCCGCCTCCCTCTCAGCCCCCCCCTTCACTCACCCGCAGTCGCCGGCCCCCACTTCCTCCCCGCCCCCAGCTCCAGGTCCACCCCCGTGCCGCCCGCCCGCACTATGGCCCGCAGGTGGTAGGTGGGGGTGGGGTGGTAGGTCAGGCGGGCAGAGACGGCGGTCACTGCGCCTAGCTCCAGCTTGGCTGTAGGGGGGGAGAGGGGGTTGGGCGTGAGAAGGTGGTTAGGTCCCCCCGCAGTGCCCAAGATACGGTAAAGCTCTCTTTTGTGGTTGGCTCAATGTGAGCATGTTCCTCTTGCGAAGGGGCGCTTGCTTTCAATGCAGCCGCCTTTGCTTTCGTAAAGGGTAAAGAGTCCGCCAAGGGCACACCACCCACCCACCCGCCGCAATGTACTTGGTTCCCCGCTTGGAGATGTTGAAGGTCATGCCTGAGGCCATGGAGGGACCCACCATCCACCCCAGAGTGGCCTGGCGGGGCGGAGCGGAGGGCGGGGGCGGAAGTGGGGAAAACTTAAGAAAACCGACGAACTGTACGGCGAGGCGACGTCCCGCAGGGATCCTCAGTGTGCTCCCACACACACACACACATACACAAAAAACACCCCCCGTACCTGCATGTTGTACGGCAGCTGCCGAGTGGAGCCCAGGTGCATACCCCAGCCCGACCCCACGCTGTAGCTGCTAGTGAGGGAGGCGGTGGTGTAGGGAGTCACCTGGAAGGGGGGCGGCGGAGCGGGGAGGGAGGGAGGGAGGGAGGGTCGAGATAGAGCAAACCCCCGGAAAGGGGGATCAAAGACCATGTACCAAACCATAGGAAACCACAGGTTGGGGCAAGACAAGCGAATAGAATTAAGAAGCGGCAGGAAAGGGGGAACGGAGGGATGGGGGAAGGGAGGGATGGGGACTCCGGGTTGCATGGGGTTTGGGTTAGGTCCCCCCTTTGGTGTGGTGCACCACATGCCATCCGCACCCGCCCCCAAGGAATCCCTACTCCCGCCCCACTCCCCCCCCCACCTGTCGTGTGGAGGTGAGGCTCAGCGCGCACCGCAGCCCCAGCACCGCACTGCCGTCCAGCGTGTCATGCGGGCTGATCACTCGCCGGTAGCCGAAGATGAGGTTGCCTGGTGCGGGGCGGGGCGAGCAGGTGGGGCCGGGTGCGGCGAGGGGGCGAACAGGGGGGCGGGTGCGGCGAGGGAGCGAGCAGGTGGGGGCGAGCAGGTGGGGGCGAGCAGGTGGGGGTGGGTGTTGAGAAGTCCTCAAGAGGGACCGGCCGCGAGGGGGAACGTACGGTGATTGTCGGACTCTCCCTCTCTTCCCTTCACCCTCCTCCCGCTGCCCCCCCTCCCTTGCTTCACCGCCCTTCACCACCACCCCACCCGCCATGCCACACCCCCCGCCTCGTCAGTTTCCTTAATTTTTACCCCCCTCACCCGCCATGCGCCCTCCTCCCCCCCTTCCCATCTCACCCGCTCCCGCCGCGTTCCTTAGCACCGCCTGCCCCTGTATGTACGCCACGTCTCCGCCCTCCCCCACGGGCGTGTCAATAGAGTTCTGCACCACCACTTGGCGGAACAGCGGCTGCTGGCCGGTCAGCGAGCGGCGCAGGTCGGATGCGTCCACCTTGCAGAGGTAGGTGCCGCGGTGGTTGGAGGCGGCGTCGGAGCGCTCGGCGGCCTGGGGGTGGGGAGGGGGAGGAGGTAGGGAGCAGGGAGGGCATGAAGGGAGGGCTCTGAGGGGAGGTTGAGGAGTGCATGAAGGGAGGGAGAGGAGGAGAGATGGGAGGATGGAGACGGGAGGTGGGGAAGGGAGGGGGAGGAGGTGCCGTACAACCCGGGCTCCGCTCTCACCTGCTTCTTCTGGAACTCCTCCCACTTCTTTTTGATCTCCTCCAGCGAGTCCAGCTTGGTCCCCAGCTCGAAGCCTGCAGGGGGCGGGACGGGTGCGAGACGAGCGGGGAAACATTACACGGGGGGCGGTGCAGCGTGAGAGGAGGTTAGGCATGTTTGGGGGGGGGGTCAGAGATATACCAAACCCACAGGTATGGGCAAAGCAATGGGGATAGAGACACGGTGTTGGTGGGGGCGAAGATGGCATGGTGGCCTACACGGAGGGAGGACCGGCGGAAAATGAGGAACAGCGGAAGGAAAGCCAACACACACACCGTAGTAGCTTAAGCAAGGGTTTGAAATTGAGGCTGCGGGAGACGTCTTTACCACATTCAGCCCCTTCAGAGAGTGGTGAGCATCACGCCTTCCCCTCATCCATGGTAAGTCGCTTTTGGGTGGGGGCAGATGGCGAGCAGCAGCGCCTACCTGCCATGAGACCAGCTTTCCCATAGACATCGTAGACCTGGCGGCGATTCGGATCCGAAAGCACCTCGTATGCTTCCTGCGCGTTGTGAAAGGTCGCATGGCTAAGCGACGGCTGCGTCAAAGGATGGAAGCATCGTGTGCAAGCAAGTCAACCTGTAATCTGCTGAACGCCTCTTGCGCCTTATCCTTGAGCTCCGGATCAGTGTGCTTGTCCGGATGATACGCTTGAGCCATGTTGCGATAAGCTCGCCGAACTTCATCGTCAGGTGCATCTCGTGGAAGGTTCAGCACTGCGTAATATTCGCCAGAGTCATCCGCAGGGAATTCGAAATCGCTATTCGACATTCTGGGAGTGTTTGTAAAGCTAGTGTGGCAGTGAGGGGACCGACGGCTGACTACTTATGGCATAGCTTGAGGAAAGCTGTTAGAAGCTTGTAGCAATAATAAAAATAGTACTGCTTTTAGTATCTTGCAAATGGGACCGCAAGGCTATCCCCCATGCCGATATTGAAAGCATCACGACACCGACCCGCATGACTTTGGGTCGCTAAGCTTTGCAACTGCTCATCCTTAATATACATAAACACCGGCTATTGCCTAACGAAAGACAAGCTCCGGGCAGTCGCTTCCCTTTTCGGCGTCCACAAGCATCGCAACACCCTAAGTGTCACTTCGCCGAGGGCAAGCATCGCTCTAAGTCGCAAAATTCTACATATCCGTAACATTATAATCCGAATCCCTAAAACCAGCATCGACATGGATGTGGCGAGCGGTGGCGACAGCGGTGTCATGGATATCGTCTCCTTGCGCAGCAGGCGCCTCGGCAACTACACGCACAACTACACATCAAGAGATGCCATGCTTTATGCCCTAGGATTAGGCTGCGACCCAAGTAAGATTCTGTCTATTCCAGTCTTTTGCCCTTGGTCATTCTGGCGTTCCCAACCTCAAAATGTAATCCGAGCGGGCGACCCAGCGCCCTGACCCACCTCCCAGCCCGGCTCCTAATGTACTTAAGAAACAAACATCCTCGCTGCCCTTCCCTGCAGCTTCCGACCTTCGCTACGTGTACGAGGGATCCAAGGACTTTGCCGTACTGCCCACCTACGCCATCGTAGCCGCCCATCCCTCCCTGGACCTGGTGCCCCTGGCCTCCTACCTGCCCGGGGGCCTAGACCGGGTGCGTGCTGCCGTACACATCTGGTAAAAAGGGGGCACCTCGTAACTACCGCAACAAAAGGAAGGCGGTGTTTCTAAGCGGTACCTGATCAGAACCTCATCTGCACGACCAAGCGCATGCGCCCCGCCCCGCCCCCGTTACCCCTACCTTCACCCCTCCACCCTTACCCCTACCTCCACCCCGTCACCCCTTACCCCGCCCCCCAGGCTGCCGCCCTGCACGGGGAGCAGTACCTGCAGCTGAGCGGCGCCCCCCTGCCGCGGGAGGGGGGCAGCTTGGTGAGCCGGCCGCAGCTGGTGGACGTGAGGGCCAAGGGTGGGTGGACGTGGGTGGCGGGGGGTGTTAACCCAAGGACCCTAGGTGTCACTGCTGCTGTCGTGTAGTGCCGCATGGTGCCGTCAGTGTAGTGTGTCGGCGTCATACGGCACTACACGGCAGCAGCAGTGACACCTAGGGTCCTTGGGCAGCTGTTAGGCTTGGAGTGACTCTGCCCCTGAGTCCTGTGTACTACCCTACTACCGCCCTGCCGTACTTGCCGTTCTGCTGTACTTGCCTTCCTGCCACCCTGCCGTACTTGCCGTTCTGCTGTACTTGCCTTCCTGCCACCCTGCCGTACTTGCCGTTCTGCTGTACTTGCCTTCCTGCCACCCTGCCGTACTTGCCGTTCTGCTGTACTTGCCTTCCTGCCACCCTGCCGTACTTGCCGTTCTGCTGTACTTGCCACCCTGCCAGGCAACGGCCTGGTGGTGGTGCTGCGCACCGTCACCACCGACGGCGACAGCGGGCGGGAGGTGGCGGTGAACGAGTTCACAACCTTCATCCTGGGGAAAGGTGCGAGCGTGCATGGGGCCGTGCATGGGGCCGTGCATGGGGCCGTGCGTGGGGCCGTGCGTGGGGCCGTGCATGGGGCCGTGCGTGGGGCCGTGCATGGGGCCGTGCGTGGGGCCGTGCATGGGGCCGTGCGTGGGGCCGTGCATGGGGCCGTGCATGGGGCCGTGCATGGGGCCGTGCATGGGGCCGTGCGTGGGGCCGTGCATGGGGCCGTGCATGGGGCCGTGCATGGGAGCGTGCGTGGGGCCGTGCATGGGGCCGTGAATGGGGCCGTGCATGGGGCCGTGCACGGGGCTCCTCACGGCAACCCCAGAGAGGTTTGGTTGGCTCAGGAGTGACCGAGAGCGAGTGGCAGAGGGCCTGACCCCTGCGCCCCGGTTGCTGCGCTCTCCCGCTCTCCAACCTCGCTCTGCCCACCACCCCCAACCTCCCCCCGCAGGCGGCCTGCACACCCCCTGGGCCCCCGCCCCCCGCCCCCAAGCCGCCCTCGCCTCCAACGACCCACCCTCCCGCCCGCCCGACGCCTGCGCCTCCTTCACCACCACACTCAGCCAGGCGGCCCTGTACCGACTCAGCGGGGACTACAACCCACTACATGTAGACCCGGAGGTGGGCGGGGAGGCTTGCGAGAATTCTGCGACCCATGGGTCGTTTGTTGTCCTCGCGCACTAGTCCTCATGCACCCCCCTCCCTGTCTCCTCGATCCTCGCCTCGCTCATATCCCACTCTTATCGCATGCGTCACCCTCCTCCCTCCCCCGACCACGATGACGATGTATCACACTGTCAGTCAGCTGCTTCCTCTTGCTTCCTCTTGCTTCCTCTTGTTTCCTCTTGTTTCCTCTTGTTTCCTCTTGTTACCCCCTCCTCCCTCCCCCGGCCGCCCAGGTGAGCTCCCGAGTGGGTTTCCCGCGCCCCATCCTTCACGGGCTGTGCAGCCTGGGTGTGTCCGTGCGGCTGGTGCTCCGCGCGTTCGGGGGCGACGACCCCAGCCGGTTGCAAAGCGTCAAGGTGCGCTTCTCCAAGCACGTCTTCCCGGGGGAGACGCTACGAGTGGAGATGTGGCTCGAGCAACAGCAGCAGCAGGAGCAGCAGCAGCAGGAGCTACTGTCCTCGCAGCAGCAGCAGCGGGAGGAGTCTAGCCCCAACCCGACCGCCGCCTCCGCCACCACCACCACCACCACCAAGGTCATTTTCCGCACTTGGGTTGAAGAGCGGAAGGTTCTAGCGATCACTAATGCGGCAGTGGAGCTGCTGCCGCCTGCCTCTCGGTTGTAGTGCTGCTGCAGGGGGGGATGTGGTACCGATAGGAAGACACCCAGCCGCGATAGAGGTACGGGCCGTGACCGTAGTTGACCTTCTAAACAGATGATGTGGAGAGAGGGTTAGGCGTTCGCAGCAGGGGTTGATGGTTGACAGAAGAAGAAGCAAGGCAAGGACACTAGTCAAGGCAGGTCCTGCTGATGTATTACATGAGGGAGAGGAGAAGGTTGGGGTCCGGGCTGCTGGTCACATTGCTTTTGTGTACACTAGGCGGGGACAAGTTGAACGGTGACCCAAAGGCAGGTAGACCGGTATACGGTACACCAGCTCTTTCTACGTCAACACCGATGATGCTTACCTGTATTGGAAGCTTTTGACCTGCTGGCTGCGTAGGCGCCGGTCGTCATGGTCGTGTGGCACTACCGCCGCTGCAGCTGCGTTGGATCGTTGTGCTTGCTGCGGGTTAAAAAGCTTGCTGCTTGTGTTTTTGTTGGTTGTTGCTTATGCTATTCGCGTTGTCTGACGTTGTTCCACAAAATGAAGGAGGAGGAGCCTTAACCCTACTGCCCTCGGTAGGGCTGAGGGAAGGGTTTCGCCGTATTGGTGCAGGCAGGCTACAGGCTGGGTCTGCTCCTGGTTGGTTACTGGAATGCCTCATAGCCCCCATTGTGGTGGTTGTTAGGCTTGTTATCGGTATTATGCACCGCCGTGCCGCAGCCGTGTCAGGTGTGAACACGCGGCCGCCGTTTGCAGGGCGTTTGGCTGTTCGCATGACGACCGTAAGCCCTGCAACCGCGCTTACCCCACAGCCTACAACGAGGAGCCACAGCCCGGTGCGACGAACGGCAGCGTCCAACCCAGCAGAAGCCTTAGGGAAGCACTGTAACGGTATTCATTCATTCATATATGTAAATAACCGCGCCCCCAACAGCAGCAGATACATAGCCGCGGCCCCTGCGCAGGGGGCCCCGCACGCGCCCTTCTTCACCTTTTGGCTGGTCGATTGCTTGTCCTCTGATGCCTCACCTTGAAACACATGCAAGGTGGGCTAGGGCAATTAACATGAGCCCGCACAGCACAAGGCCCCGGCACGCCGCACACATCACGCGTGCCAGTAGTTTTTAGGGGTGAACGCCACCCAAATCACCCAAACCGCACAGCTCATTAGTCGATGGCAACTTCGATTAAGCGCTGCATTTAATAAATGGGGGCAACCCCTTTTAGGGCGACGCGCTGTACCGTGTCGCGCCTTTCAGTGTTGGCCACCATGAAATGGAGGCTTGCGCTCCGAAAGAGTTGCAAGGGGTGAACCCCGTCCGTCCTTACGTGCATGGCAGGGGCAGCAGCGCACTCAATGTGGCGGGTCATTCGGTCATCATTGCCGTGAGAACACTAGTGAACTGAAATAAAATACCATGCACCAAGATGCAGGAACAGGGGTACATCGCACAAGCGATCCAGACCCAACCCGCGGACTATGAAAACCCAGGACAACTGAATCACTCCCCATTCACAGCTGTGCGCATTCCTACTACCCTTGTTCGACAACTTACCACTCCCCATTCACAGCTGTGCATTCTTACTACCCTTGTTCGGCAGATCACACACAGTTTCACATAATCGCAGAACCATTCGCAAAGAATCATTCACAAAGGTGTATAATATGTACTCGAGATGACACAAGGTCCGGGATCAGCAAGGGCATTCAGACATGCCCAACTCCGCAACTAACACAGCCCACACCAACCGCGTATGGCCAACTCCTCCGCGCCCCGCGGGCATCCACCCTACCGCCTCTCCCTCATGTAGTTCATGAACCCTACCGTCCCATAGCCCCTCCCCTGGAGTTGTTCGGGCTGCCCTGTGTCGGCACAAAGCTCCGAAACCCGGCACCCATGGTGGTCACCTTGCTTGTCGTACTGGGTCGCAACTGCCCCTGCAGAAACGGCATTCCCAACCCTGCCGACCCGGAGGCCAGTAACCCACCGCCGCCGGGAGTGCCGTACTGTTGGTGCTGCCAAACGCCGTACGGCATCATGGCCCCCGCTGCCGAGGTACTGCGGGAGGGGTGCGCTCGGTGGGGGTGAGGATGGTGCGGGTGGTGGTGAGGCAGCCCCCCGCCGCTGCTGATGCTGCCTCCGCCGCTGCCACCGCCGCCGACAGCGGATCCCAACCCGCCGGCATTGCTTCCCGTCGGTCCTGCTGACGTGGCTCTGGCGGGTGAGGAGGTGGAGGAGACGTCGGAGGAGCGGTGTGCTAGCGGGGGAGACATGGCGCGCAGGTGACCGCCGGCGGCTGCTCCACCGCTGCTGCTGGTGCCGCCGCCGCCGCCTCCGCTGGCGCTGACGCCGACGCCGCTGTCTGCTGCAGCGGACGGGGCTTCTGAAGACGCGGATGAGGACTGCTGTTGGTGCTGTTGGTGCTGCATTTGCCGGTTGTAGGCCTGCAAGGCGGCGCCGGACACCGCCGCAGCGACCAGGTTGGCGGAGGAGGAGGAGGTGGTCTCGGGTCGGCGACCCCCCGGCAGCAACGCATGCGGAGTGGGAGGCGTCAAGGCCACACGAGAGGATATCAACGCGCCGCCGCTGGTGCGACCAGCGGCGGTGGCGGCCGGGCCGACGGCGCCGCCGCCGCTGGCGGAAGTTCCCGCTCGCCTGGCAACACCACCCCCACCAGCTCCCGGACGTTCCTGCGCGCTTCCATCATGGCTGTTGTTCAAGCTACGACGTAACGATGCGGAGGCGATGTGGTCTAGCGAGGCCGGCAGCTCAAAGGGGCTGCTGTCGCCCAGCCACCAACCCCCCTGCGGCATATCGCCCGTCACCACCAGCGGCTGCTGCTGCTGCTGCAGGGAATGATGCTCGTGAAGACCGCTGCCTCCCGTTCCGCCGTAATGCAGCAGCTGCTGCTGCTGAGAGTTACTACCACCGCCACCGCCACCGCCACCACCACCATTCGCCCATGCAACTGACGAGGTTGATGACACGGCGGAGCCGTTGCTATCCAGCACACGGGGACTGCTGTTGGCCCCTCCGCCCCCGCCGGCTGCAGCTTTGGCTGGATCACCCAGCCTGGACGGCACGCGGCTCATGGCTCTACTGGGCATCCCACCGCCTGCTCCTCCTCCTCCTCCTCCTGGCGAGGGGCCACTGCCACCGCCTCCGTTACCGCTGCTGCTCTCCGCGCCAGTGCTACTACTAACACCACCACCACCTGAGCCCACAGCCCCCGCCTGTTGTTGCTGTTGGCTGTGTGTGATGGAGCTGTAGGTGCCGAGCTGCGGCAGCACACCGCCCGCCACCACCACACTCATGCGCAGGTCGGCCAGCTCGATGGCGCGCTTCTCCGCCAGCTCCCGAGCGGCTTTGAGGTCGCGCTTGGTGTCGTTGAGCTCTTGAACCACCTGCATGCGCGCATGCATGGGGGTGCATGGATTGGTTGATGAGGTTTTGGGTTGCATGCATATGCGTTGATCCCCGGGCAATACACCCCGATGACAACACACACACCCCGGTACCCTGTGATGCAACTTTACATCTCCCCAAACCCACCCACAGCGCCCCAAGGGCCTAACCCCGCCCCACCCATGTTGCAGCCTCGTCACACAGGCTTTCTTCCTCTTTGCCCCCGCCCCTTCCCCCCGCCCCCCCCACCATTAGGTTGTCCTGCATGAGCTTCGACACCACCGCCCTCCGCGCCTTGTCCGCCTTGTCCTTGGTCTCGGTCAGCAGCGACAGCATGCGCTCCGTGTGCATCAGCTGCGCGTGCATCTCACCCAGCTTCTCAGCGGCCTCGGAGGCGGAGGCGGAGGAGGCGGCGGCAGCGGCAGCAGCAGCTGCGGAGGTGGCGGTGGTAGTGCCGCGTGGAGAGGAGCCGGTGTTGCCGCCGATGCCGACGCCGCCGGAGGAAAGGGGCTGAGGGGAGGAGAGGAAGGAGAGGAAGGAGAGGAAGGCGTATGGAGGCAATGCAGGAGGAGGAAATCTGTGCTTTAGTGTGTGTAGCGCATGTGGGATGGCTGAGATGCCCTACCAAGGCCCCCGGAGGGTCCTATCACGCCACCTGAGCGCTGCCCATGCGCTCCACTCTTCCACACTTCCATCCCGCCCAATTCCTTTTCCGTGCAACCATGGCATGCGGCCATGCGCGTGTTTCCCCTCACTCCGATCCCACCGGCGGCGGCAGCACCCCACCCCACCCGGGTCCCCTCCCGCTCTTCCAGTGCTCCCTGAGGTCCCTATCAGTGGTGCGCATGCGAGCGTTCCATTCTTCCACACTTCCTTCCCGCCCAAATATGTCCTGTATAAGAATTGGGGCGGGTTCAACCACCCGCCATACGCGTGTTTCCCCTCACTCCGACCCTACCTGGGACCCCGGCGGGTGGGCGTTGGGGCCGTGGTCAGCAGCCAGGTAGCGGGACCAGGTGGCCTTGTCACGGCTCTGAGCAGGGGGGGAAGGGTGGGGGGGCGCAAAGGGGGCCAAAATAGGAGATGAGGAGTGAAGCAACGGAGTCCCATATCCCGATTCCCGACTCATGCAGTGAGACTCATGCAGTGATAGACACACGGAGACAGTATGCAATGGGGGCAAAGATGACAAACGGGGGGGTCCCTCTCCCTCTCCCCCCCCCACACGCTCCCCCGTCACATACGCCCCTCCCCAACCTTCGCTCTTTCGGGCTGGGCGGGTCGGGCTGGCTCACATGTTGCAACCCATGTTGACGCCTTATCCCTCAGTCAGTTCGTTGTTTCCTCTTTACCCACCTTGTGATAGTCATCGATCAAGCGCCCAAACAGTTTGGGCCACTGCTGGTGCGGCACGTCCTGCAGCGTGCGGAAGATCTGGGTGGTGAAGTTCTTGAAGTACGCCTCGCGCTCCTGCATCTCACCCTTGACCTGGGGGGGCCAGGGCAGGCGGGGGGTGGGGTAATAGGGAAGCGCATTCCGCATTAGGCTGGATTAGAGGATTGTGTGTTGGGGTCCGGGCAGGACGGGGGATGGACGTAGAGGGGAAGGAGCGGAGTGAGGGACAGAGGGGAGGGAAAGGGGCGAATTCAGAGCAAAACTGCATTCTAAGCTCTGATCACAAGCTGCTGCTGCCTCTGCCCTCCTCGCCCCCCCCCTCACGTTCTTCAGCTCCTCATACGCCGCATCTAGTCGGGTCTGCAGGGAGGTGTTGTCCGACACCACCTTGGCTTGCCGCTCCAACTGCCGCTGGGCAACCGACTCCATCTGGGAGAGTGGGAAGAGGGGGGAGGGAAGGAGGGGGGAGAGGAGAGGAAGCGAGGGTCAGTGAGAGGAAACTGACGAGCTGTTTGACGAGGCTTCAGGCCATCACACCCCACCCCCCATTCCAGCTTGATTCCATTCACCAGGCGTGCTTGTCCTCTTGTTTGAGTATCTTGTTTGAGTTTTCCCCCCACCAAAATCTACCCAGCCTAACGCGGAGTATACATATCCCTTTTACCCCCCCTCACCGCATGCCCCACCCCACCCCACCCCCCCTGTTCTCCCCCACCACAACCGCCCTCACCTGCGCCACATGCGTCAACGCATCATCCCGCGCACTCCGGACCGGCTCCAGCTCGTTGTTGAGTTCCTTGATGCGAGTGGTGGCCAGCGAGGTGAACAGCTGCGCCTGCTGCATCTGGAAGGCCATGTCCTTCATCTCGCTGTCCTGGTGACGCTGCCGCGCGTCGCGGTCGGCCCAGGCGGCCTGCATGGCCTCCAGCTCCTCGGAGAGCGCCATCACCTGAGGAAGGGGGGGCGGAGGGGGGGTGGAGGGGGGGCAAAAATTAATGATAAGTGCAGCAACGAATCCCAATCCCATACCCCGACGCATGCAGTGAGCGCGGGGGAATGTGAAGGAAGGAGGAGAGGGAAGGTGGGAGAGAGAGAAAGAAGAGACAGAGCGGTACCCAACGCCCCTACCCAGTGTTCGACCCACTAGCTGCAATACAGCCAGTCCTGGTCCATCGCTGCGAGGCACGGCGGACGGCACCTGCTGAATCCTCCTGCCCGCCCCTCTCCTCCGTTCCGCCTCCCCCTCCCCCTCCTCCTGCTCCTCCTCCTCCTCCTCCCCCCCGCCCCACCTGCTCCGCCAGCCGTGTGTTTTCCTTGCGCAGGCTCTCCGCCTCCGCCCGCAGCCGTTCATTCTCCTGCGAGGTCTTGGTGGTGAGGCCCGACTGCAACGTGTGCTTGGCTAGCAGCTTCAGGTAGGCCTCGTCCTTCTCCTCCAACTGAAGGGCGGGGCGGGGGGGGAGGGTTTGGGGTGGATGGGTGGGGGGGAGGGGCAGGTTAGGGGTGCCACGGTGGGGCTTCAAGTAGTTGTTTTGAGTTGTTGTTGTTGTTGTTGTTGTTTCGAGTTTGCTGCTGTTTCGACGGGGGCTTCACCCTTTCACACACAGTACGTTCTTCTCGCGGCCAGTAGGTTTCCCTCCTCCCCGACACACCCCCCACCTGCTTCTGCGCCGCATCCGCTGCTCGCTGCAGCTCCTCCTCGTTCAGCTCGCCGTCTATCCGCAGCTCTTGCTCCGTCTGCAGGTGCGCCGCCGCAATGGCTGGAGGGGGAAGGGGGGAAGAGGGAGAGAGGGGGAGAGGAAGGAAGGTGTTGTAGGAGGCAAAGGGAGCTTTGTAACTTGGTTTTAACGTGGAGAGCGCGCCGTACGCGGAGTGGTAGAGGAAAGAAGATGATGAGGTAACACGGCAGGTCTATGTGGATGACGACAACGTCGCAAGCATGCGGGGCCGCAAACACATGCGGGGCAGCAGTCACAGCAAACACACGTGCAAAGCAGCCAGGTGCACACCTTTCTGTGCCTCCGCCTTGGTGGAGTCAACCGCCGCCTCGAGCTTGGACTTCTCGTCCGCCGCCTCCCGCACGAGTTTCTAGGAGGGGCAGGAAGGGGGCAGAGGGGGGGGGAGAAGGGGGGAACGTGCAGTTGGAGCAGGAGGGGCGGGAGTTGGGGGTTAGTTTTAGCAGCACCAGAGAGATTGTAAGGAAACGTGTACAGAGTCGGCTGGTTGAGCTGTCTAGAGGCAGAGGAAACGCCAGGGTGTCAGGACCCCGCCTGGGCCTGGGAGAAACACGCTGCTGAGATTGGGAGGGAGGGAGATTTAGGAAAGTACTGAAGGACGGATGGGTTAGCGGGTTTCCGGCGGTGGTACGTCTCTCTTATGCAATGTTGCATGTTGCAGCTGCAGTCATGGCCGGTGGTAGCAGCAGCGGCATCCAGGCACTCACGTCTTGCTCCTCATCCAGCTGCCACAGCTTGCGACCGAATTTGGCCCTCAGCCGCTGCATCTCCTTTTCCGCGGCATCAGTGCGGGAGATCTCAGCGGCAAGCCTTTAGGGAGGGCGAGGGCGGAAAAGAAGAATATCCAATGTGTTGAATAGGATGGCAAACAAGACGACGAGCTCCTGGTGAATGGAATCGAGTTACGAGGGGTGAGGTGCCAGGGAGGAGGGAGGAGGCGGGGTGAGGGGGGTAACGCACGATTAGGGTTGAGGGGAAGAGCGGAGAGCGGAGTGTGGTCATGAGCAGTCCGTGCCAGTCCGTGCCAGTCCGTGCCAGTCCATGTAGCCCAACTCTCCAGGACCCCGTGCTCCCCCCTTCCCTTGTTCCACATAACTGAGGAAGAGAACCCACACACACGTTTCGCCTCGCGGGGCCAGTTATTTTAACACACCTACCCGCGAGACCCCCACAGTCACCAGGCACCTCCCAAACCCCAACAGCTCCCAGCTTCCCACCCTACAGTGACACACGACAGCGACGCGGGGCGAGACACACCCGACAGTGCCCTTTTAACACACACACGCACACACGTGACGCGCGCTCTTACTTCTTCTCAAACATGTCTTGCTGCTCGCGCAGCGCCCGTTCGAAGTCTCGCGTCATGGCTTCCTGTCAGCGCATGCCCCCATCAGGCGAACAGGCAACCAGGGAAGCCAAGGAAGAAAGCCAAGGGGGAAGAATCAGTAATTGGCGGTGGTTGGAATACGGTACGACGACAGCAAAGAGAAAACCATGCCAACAGTCATGGCCCCTTCCTCCAAGTTGCCTTGCCATGCCTTCCTTTGCTAAAAACTAAATGGCATCGATAAGCACACCCTGTCCTTCAGCCCACCTTGAGTCGTGTCGCCGCATTGGACTCATCCGCTGCATTAGCCCGTGTTGCCTCCAGCTCCGCGCGCAACATCGCCTCCACGCTTCGCAACCGGGACACCTCCCCCTCCAGATCCCGACGCACGCCCTGCTCGCGCTCGTACATCTTGTACTCCGCCTCCGTCGCCGCCTTCGCCAGCCGGTCCTTCAGCTCCCGTACGTTCTCCTTCAGCTGCTGCATGTCAACCGCACGCACGCTCACGATCAACTGCCCACCGCTTCCAGCGCTGCCGCCGCCGCCGTCCAGATTCCCGCCGGATCCAGAATCGTACGACGCGATGATCTGACGCAACATCCGATGTGCGGCTGTCGTACGGTCTACATGCGTGCCAGGTAGGGCACCCCCCGGCTGTCCGGCGCTCGAGGATCCCCGGCCAGCGCCCAACGCAACCCCGCCTGTTGTGGATGCTCGTACGGGGCTAGCTCGTGTGGTGGGAGCTAGCGGGCCAGTGGATTGTACGATACCCGGCATGGGACTGGATGCGGCGGGAGCCAGGGCTAGGGTGCCGCTGCTACCGCCGACGCCTGCGGCGGCGGCGGCGGCAGCAGCGCCTGCAGTAGCCCATGCGGCTGTGGGCCCCGGGGGCAGCAGCACATGCATGATCCAGCCTCCGCTGGCGTCTGTGGTGATTACGATGCGGCCGTCGCGGTGCGCTATAACCTGTGTCACATCCGCTGCATGCGGGAAGTACTCGTCCACATCCTCATTGCTGCGGGGCCTCAGCGGGCACATGCGCACCCGCCCCAGCACCCCCGTCCCCAGTACCATGGTGTACCCGCCGCCCACCCCCGCAGCAGCAGCACACCGGGCGATCGCCAGACCGCCCCGCGAAGGCTGGATAATGCCCTGGTAGCTGTTCCGCAGCTTGAGCTCCGAAACTGCTAGCGTCCCGCTGGCTGCGCCGCCGCCGGCACCGCCGCCGTCCGCCTGACCGCCCCGCATCGTGGAGGGAAGCCGCATGGCAGCCTGGGATTTGGCCCGTTGGTGCACGGATGCGTTGGGGGGCTCGGAGCCTAGAGGCATAAGCGAGGCCCGACCGGGAACGCGGAACGAGGGGGTATCAGGGGCGGAGCCGCCGCCGCCGCCAGGGCCGCCCGGGCTGCCGTTGAGGGTGCTGTTGGCGGTGCCGAGACGGCCGCCGGGGCCGAGGGCGCCTGCAGGGGACTGCATGCCGGGCCCGGCTGCTCCGCCGGTGTTGCCGCCCTCGGAGGAGCCGTCTAGGGAGCCCTCGTCGGCGCCGCCGGGGCCCCCGGCTGGAGAGGCGGCTCTCAGCGTCTCCATGATGCGGAGACCCTGAAGGGACAAGGAGAGGGAGTGAGGGAAGTTGGGAAGATGGCGGGAAACAGCAGAGGCTTCAGGTGCATGGAAGGGGGGTTGGATGGGATGGGACGTGGGGTACCGATAGGGGTTCAGACGCGAGGGCTACACATGCAGGGATGTAAAATGTCACGTCTGCAGGCTTGGGCGCTGTTGCTGCAGTATGAGCCGTACAGTGTCGTATATTGCCGTACGGTGCCGTACCTGAGTGGTGTCGCCCACCACCAGCGTGCGGAACTCGGGAGTGCAGGCTATGGCGTCGTTGAGGTAGAGCTTGGAGGTGTTCTCCTGCGTTCACCAAACGGGACGGTACACAAACGGCTTAATGCGTCACTATCAACACACGAGACGGGCGGACAGCCTCGTGCCTACACGCAAGCAGCTGTGCAATCGTGCATGCAGCACACGGTTACGATGCACCCAATCCAGCCATGTCCAACCTTCCCCCCGTTCCCGCCCCCAATACACCCCCCACCTGCACCCTCATGAAGCCATCCATAGCCCACGTGAACACCGCCCCCTCCCCGCTGGTGGCCAGGTACGCCCCGTCATCACTCCACGCCAGGTCCATCACCGCCTCGTAGTGCCCCGCCAGCACCGCCAACTGCCGCTTGGTCAGCGTGGAGAAGATGTACACGTGGCGCCCGCCCGGACCCGCGGCAGCTGCGATCAACGCCCCCGTAGGCGAGTACCGAACCAACGAACAGTGGTCCAGGGAGGACTTGGCGCCTTGGGGAAGACGGCGCCGGCCGGCGCCGGAGGCGCCGGCGGCTTCGCCGCCGGTGCTGCCGCCGCCTGCGGCGGCGGCGGCGGAGCCGCCGCCGCCGGGGGCGCCGCCGGAGGCGGCGCCCCCGGCTGCTGCCCCCGCTCCCGCTCCCCCTCCCGGCCCCGCTGCCGCGGGTCCGAACTCGTGCAGCAGCTCCTCCCCATCCACCAGCAGCCCCTCCACGATGGAGTAGCAGCGCACCCCGTCCACGTAGGCCACCACCAGCTCGCGGCCGTAGGGGTCGATGGACAGCGCGAGGGGCGAGTTGTGGCACATGTGGGTGAGCACCAGGCGCAGCGGCACTGTCTGCCAGACGCGCAGTGTGAGGTCCTTGGAGGCGGTGGCCAGGAAGTCGCGCTTGTAGGCGAGGGAGGCGGAGATGATGCCCTGGAAGGGTGGGATGGGGGGGAGGGGTACGGCAGGGTGGGATGGGGTGAGGTGGGGTGCATTGACGGGAGGAGGGGGCAGGCGCGCGAGCCGCAGGAGGCGCTGCGAATCGGAATGTTGTGCAGGGAAAGAGAGAGAGAGAGATCGCGGCGGCATGTGCACATCCGACTATAGCTCAAAAGCCGGCCAGGAGTTGTATCTCCCCCTCCCGCCGGCGCCCCCTCCCTCCTCCCCAGCCGCTCCCCCTCCGCACCTGTTCGTGGCAGCCGGGCAGCAGCACCTCCCACATGTCGGAACCCGTCTCCGGAGTCAGCGCCAGCGTCTGAGGCGGGGTGCATGGGTGGGGGGCAGGGTGCATGTGTGGGGGGCAGGGTAGCGGTTGTAGCACACACATGGGAATCCCCCAACAGAGATTGGTCGGCTGGGGAGGAAGAGCAGTAGGACACAGCAACTCTGCAGCAACTTACGCCCAAAACACACACGCCCCAAGACACGTTCCAGATACGCCCCACATCAAGCCTGCTGTGCAAAGCCTGCCCCCTGGTAGCCCCCGAGTAGCCCCCCTGTGGGCCCTGGTTCAAGCGTTCAGGCACCTGGACTTTCAAGGGGGCCACTGAGCAGACTGGACTCAAGCGGACCACGGCGGGGACTCACCCTTGCGTAAGCCAGGTTGAAGGTGTAGGTGGGGCCGCATCCGGCTGCATGAGGGAAGGAGGAAGGAGGAGGAAGGAAGGACGAACGGATGGCTCATGAAGTCATGAGAGGGTTTGGGTGCAGAAGGGTGCAAAACGTCCACATCCAATCCAACGCCCCCCCTCCTTCCCTTCCCTGCAGCCCCAACCTGCCGCATGGCTACACTGCTTCCCCAGCGCCCTCACTCCCCCCGCACCCCTCCGCCCACCGCCCACCGCCTCTGACCTCTTTTGCCTTTTAACATCACGTTAAAGGCTCGAAGACCGGCCTTGCATACCAGTATTGCACGCTACTGTTCGCCCTTCCCCCCTTCTCCCGCCTATGGTCACGGTCAGTGGTTCCTCGCGGCTCAGATTACCTAATCCCCCACCCCCGCCCCCCGCCACCCACCCGTGGTGCACACCAGCATGTCTCCCGCCGCGTCCACCGACATGGCCCGGATGTGCGGGTCCAGAGACACGCTGGCGGTCTCCGGCACACGCGTCTCCGAGAAGATGGCTGACAGCGGGCAGCAGCGGGGATGAGGGTTAGGGTTTAGGGGATTTTTAGAGGGTTTAGGGCGGTCTTCAGATTCTCACATGCCATACCGGTATAGGAGGGCCGCGATACACACGCCTATCCATAGTTGCATGGAGGCATGCTCCTTGGGTTTGTTCTTCCTCCTCTACCTCTCCTTCTTTTTCCTTCCCTTCCCTTCCCCCCTTCCACCCCCCCCCCCCGCCTTATCCCTCAGTCGGTCAGTTGTTTCCTCACTGCCCCCCTCCCCCCCCTCACCAAAGTGGTCCGGGTCGTCCTTGTTGGTCCGGCGGTAGAGCTGCAGGTAGCCGCGCTCCGTGCCCACCGCCACCGAGCCGTCCGGCAGCCCCAGCATCGACACCAGCGGTCGGTCGGTGGTGAAGGCGAGCACCGCGTGGGCTCGGTCCACTGCAAACACCTGGAGGGGCGGGATGAGAGTGGGGGGGGGCAAAATATAGATAAATGCATCAACGGAGTCCCAATCCCGAATCCCGATTGAATGCAGTGAGCGCATTCGGGGGCGGGAGGGAGAGAGGTGTGTGGGACAGGTGGAGGGGCAGGAGGAAGGGATGGGGAGAGGGAGGCGGTGAGGGGACTTGCGCAGCAGACCCTGTGTGCCGTGTAGAACCAGCTGGTGTGCCCCTACCGTATTCCGCCAGCCGGCGGGCTGCCGCCCCTCCTGCGCTGTCGTGGAAAAGAGCACCCGGGACCCCCTTCCCACCACTCCATGTGGACGCCACCATTGGCACACGGCTACCGCATGACAGCTGCTTCCACTCTACCCGCCTCCCACCCGCCTCCCACCCGCCTCCCACCCGCCTCCCACCTGTCGTGTGGATGTAGCCACCAGGAAGCGCCCGTCGGGCAGCGAGGCCAGCTCCATAAAGCTTGCACCCGCCTGTATACATGCAGGCAGGCAGGCAGGCAAGCAAAAAGCAGGAGGTGGTGGATGAGGAAGGGAAGGGGACTGTACTCGTTAGCGGGTTCGGCTGGGGCGGTTGCCATGAAGCCTAGGACGGCGCTGTGCATACGGTATATCTTTTGGCCACACCACATCCTCCATCCTCACCCCTTGTCCCACCCCATCCCATCCGCTTCCACTTCACACCACCCCCACCCCTGCCCCATCCCCTCGCCATACTCTGCCTTCCTCCCTCCTCCCGCCATTGTCAGCAACTTGTATCATCATCACACCACACTTTGGAATACCCTTTTTCCTCCCGCCCCTCCCTCCTTTCCACCCACCGGCAACTCCGCGCCCTCCACCGCATGCCGCTTGAACCCGTTCGGCGACTGCCGCCACAGCCCCACATTCCTCGCGCACATCACCAACACATTCGCCTCGAACCGCGGGTCCAGCGCCGCCCGCAGCACCACCTCGCCATGCCCCAGGCTGCCGCTGCACCTGGGCTGCTGCGAGGTCTGCCAGTCCCACAGGTGGAAGGTGCTGCCGGGGGCGCCCGGCGCGCCGCCCTCGTCGGCGCCGCAGCCAAGAAGCAGCGCGCCGTCGGCTGAGAAGGAGACGTAGGTGAAGGCGCCGGTGACGTGGGGACCGGTGACGGAGGTGAGGCGCTCCAGGGAGTTGGCGTCGAAGAGGGTGATCTGTGTTGGCGAGGATGATTAGCGGTTGGGGGTGGGCTGAGTTACACGGGTAGGAGGCGGGGACGTGTGGAGGGGTAAACATGACCCACCTACCTCCTACTCCCGCCTCCTCTTCCCACTCCCATCTACTACCGCCTCATCAATCCTACAGCCCGCTCCCTGCAACCAGCCCCACACTGCCGTACAAACACACACCGCCCCCACCTTGTATCCCTCCGCCCCCCCCACCTGCGGCATGTATCCCTCCGCCCCCCCCCACCTGCGGCATGTATCCCTCCGCCCCCCCCCACCTGCGGCATGTATCCCTCCGCCCCCCCCCACCTGCGGCATGTATCCCTCCGCCCCCCCCCACCTGCGGCATGTATCCCTCCGCCCCCCCCCCCCACCTGCGGCACGTATCCCTCCGCCCCCCCCCCCCACCTGCGGCATGTATCCCTCCGCCCCCCCCCACCTGCGGCATGTATCCCTCCGGGCCCCCCCACCTGCGGCATGTATCCCTCCGGGCCCCCCCACCTGCGGCATGTATCCCTCCGGGCCCCCCCACCTGCGGCATGTATCCCTCCGCCCCCCCCCCCCCCACCTGCGGCATGTATCCCTCCGCCCCCCCCCCACCTGCGGCACGTATCCCTCCGCCCCCCCCCACCTGCGGCATGTATCCCTCCGCCCCCGCCCCACCTGCGGCATGTATCCCTCCGCCCCCCCCCACCTGCGGCACGTATCCCTCCGCCCCCCCCCCACCTGCGGCATGTATCCCTCCGCCCCCCCCCACCTGCGGCATGTATCCCTCCGGGCCCCCCCACCTGCGGCATGTATCCCTCCGGGCCCCCCCACCTGCGGCATGTATCCCTCCGGGCCCCCCCACCTGCGGCATGTATCCCTCCGGGCCCCCCCACCTGCGGCATGTATCCCTCCGGGCCCCCCCACCTGCGGCACGTATCCCTCCGGGCCCCCCCACCTGCGGCACGTATCCCTCCGCCATGTTCTCCGCCGCTGCCAGGTACTTCTTGTTGGGCGACACCGCCAGCGCGCTGATGCCGCGGACCGCACGCAGCGGCTCGCTCATGCGAACCAGCGACAGCTGCGAGGGGCTGCGGGGTGGGGTGGGGGTTGGGGGGGAGAGGATACGGATGGCATTCGGGGACAGGGGGTCGGGTTTTGCACATGGAGAGAGAGAGAGAGAGAGGCGTTCATATGTGCCGTCGCGTGCATCTTAGGCCGTCCCTGGCGGCGCCACCACACTGTTGTATCGCTGATAGGGGAGTGGAGCCACTGTAGCCCGCCTAACCCGGCCACCTAGGAGGCTTTACTACTGGTATGCAACCTGCTACCGGCTAGCTGTGCATGTGGGTCTTGGAGGGCTAGGAGTAGCCCTGGAAAGGGCCGCCTTGCTATCCGGCTACAGTACGGCAGCAGCGCAGCATCACCCGCACCCACAGTCCCGCACGCCCCTACCCACGCCTACTACAGCGCTTGTGACCGCGGCGGCCACTCAGCCATGCTGCCAGCAGGGTGCGGTCTTTGAGGGTCCCACGGCCCCACCGCAAGGCCACCACCTAGCCCCCGTCAGCCAGCGCGCCGTTCGCAGGTCTTACTAGCTGCGCCCGGCAGCCACGCGCACGCAGGTTGTTTTTCCCCTCGTATCCCACCGGGTAACGCCTCAGTAGCCCCGCCGCTGCCGTACCCCGACCCACCAGTACATGGCTAGGCTGCGGCCCATCGGATACACCACCGTGTCCTTTTGCAGCAGGCACACCCCGCCAGGCACCGAGGTCATGCCCACAGCCAGCCTGCGACAGGAGTGGGGTGGGAAGAACTGAGCAGTAGGAACTGGATGGGAGGCTAATGATGGCACGCAATCAGAAAGGGTGACGAGCTCACGCGTGTCATGGCAGTGGCATGGTGGCTTGCAGGGTGGGTGCGATGATGCGAGGGTAAGTAACGATGTCAATTCGTCCCTTGGTTCGCATCGGCTTTTAACTGGCGGGCTCAAGCCACAACGGGGGAGTAACTTATTCCTAACGATGGCGATAGGCTTCTTAGGCCACCGACACAAGGAAATGGTCTAATACAGCCGACAAAGCACCGAGACACCTCGACCCATGCGAGAGCCGCGGCCACATGTCCAGCGACGGGACCTTACAAATGCATCCCCGTCAATGCCATCAACAGCGATGGAGCAGACACTTATAACGCGGTATATTCTCGGCTCATGCTTACACTGGAACCAGGGTCGGTGTTGTCGGGCGGTCCTCCGCTGGCTGGGACCTCCCGTCCCCTGAGTCTGCCGGTAAATGCATGTGCACTCCTTTTCTTTCTGCCATCCTTGTTACAGCTCCAGAATCTTCACGACCCAAAAGCTGCTGCAGAAGCGGATGCTTCGTGCACTATGTTTCAACGCTGAGAGACATTTTTGTATGTATTGCCATCCGGTTGATTACGTGCAACTAGTCACCAGTAAAAATCATTATAAGAAGTTAGACAACTATGGCGAAGCGATGTGCAACTATGCTAGGCAAGTATACGCGGATTCTTACGGCGTACCTCGTGATAAGTATCGTGCGAACGCGTGTGCCTACCAGTTGTTTTTGCTTTTGCAAACTGTCACGCCTCCCGCTCGAAGCGTACGGAAGAGTGGCAGCATGGAGCAACGAGGTAACACAGCAGCTCTTGCTTTTGTACGCCTTGTTAACCACTCCTTAACACTTTGACTATCATTAACTAATCGGAAACCTGTGATGCAAGTATCAAGGCTACAATCGCTGGCCCGCAATGGCTTGCGGGCCGTCCTTATGCCAGTACTAGAGACTAGTCCTTTAGTAGCCGATCCATTGGCGGCAGCTTCCTTGAGCCTGGCTCGCAGCGAGGGTGTTCCGAGCACATCCGGCACGTCGGCTGGCTGCAACTGGCAATCGACAGCCAGCTGCGGAGGCTTGAGCTGGGTGCATGGACGTTGTATCAGCACAACTTCTCCAGCAGCAGCAGCGGCTTCAAAAAAGGGCTCAGGCAAGCGGCAATCAGCCCCTGGGGTGGAGGAGCAGGACCCTGGCTTAATTAAAGTAATCTTGCGCAAGGTGAGCTAAATGGTTAATGGTCGTCGCGCAAGCTGACAGTCATAGTTGCTCAAGTATATAACCCTTGCTGGCTAGCCCCGTACGTACACCACCCCGATATTGTTGGCTTAGCTTGGCTTGCGCGCTGGTGTCGGCCCTATACTGCCCAGCTGCTCTTTATGCCTCCTCGTGTTCTTGGCTGCTTGGCCGTCGGGCTCCTTCAAACTGACCCGGGAACCTGCACCTTACGCCGCAACCCCACAGGACAACCGAAGCCTGGGCCGGCGGGGCGACGTCGTGCTCGTCAAGCGCGGCCTCATGCGGCACGAACTGTACCCCAAGGGGGAAGCCGCGTACGCGACGCCGGAGAACATTGCTAAATACGCTCTGGTGGGTGCTTTGACTACACGGGTGTACCGCTACTTTTCTGCATGTGTGTTTGGAGCGCGAGCCTACCTGTGTGCTACAGTGCTGGTGCATGGTTACGTGGACCGAGAGCGGCTGCCGTTGCACGCCACCGTTGCCCGCAGACGAAGGCGGAGGCGGAGTCGCAGTCTGAGGACCAGGAGGGCGCCCTGGAGAAGCTGCTCAAGGCGCTGGACAGGAAGTCGGTGGTGAGTGGTGGGAGGGCAGGCTGGGAACCGGGGCGAGAGCTTTGTGTGGTGCCTTGCAGGGAGGGACAAGGGACAAGGAAGGCTGGTCGAGGCGTGGCGCCACCCAATACCCAACGCACATGTAGCCGGGTGGCTAGCCCCGAGCATGCGTCGCTGTGATGTATTAACGTGACAGACCGCACGGCTGCGGCCGTCTGCAGCCGCCAGCGGGCGCGAACCAGCCACCATAAGACACCATAAGACATGGACCTAACCTGCATCCCATGCATCACACAGTCTCACCATGCAACCGCACCAGCGCTTTACCATCCAATACCTACGTAACCATTTCAGCATCCTATACCTAACCCACTCGCCTTAGCCCTAACCCATCCACGCCCGTGCCCATGCAACCCACGCAAATCCGCCCCGCATCCGGCCCCCTGCGCACCCCAACCAACCAGATCGTCACGCGGCGCCCCCTGGGAGCCGACTCGGAGCACTTCGCCGACCCCGCCGTGTCGCCCCGACTGGTTCTGGAGGCGGTGGAGCGGCAGCTGGGCATCCGCCTGCACAGCAGCCACCTGCTGCTGGACGGAAAGATCGATTCGTACGGCACTTACAAGGTACGGCACCACGCCGTGCCGCGCTTCACGGCATTCGGCACGAAAAGTACCGGTACATGTAGGATAAAGGAAGCGGGGGTTTCTGAGACCCGTAAAACCCATACATGGCGCCAACGCGCAAGGTCTGCAAGGGCTGCCCAGGCCTATTCTACAGGAGGCAGCCGGCAGCTACACCACGACCATGTCCGCATATCCATCCGCGCCCCAACGGCTCACAACTGCTCAGCACTGTCCTTGCACGCGGCCGCCCCATGTACCACGGCGATCCCCCATGTACCATGTGTCGCCACCATCAGCTGCTACGCTCCCCCTCGCCGGCTGCCGCCCGCTGCTCTGCTTCACCTCCTCCTCCACCTCCTCCTCCTCCTCACTGCCGCCGCTTCCTCCGCAGGTGCCGCTGAACCTGCGCCTCACCAGCGACAAGCAGGTGGAGCTCACGGTGCATGTGGACCGCCGCGGGAAGCGGGAGCTGGCGGTGGGCGCTGCGGCAGCGGCAGCAGCGGCGGCGGCAAGCAGCCGATCGGCCTAAAGTGCGCGGCCGGTCCAGGGCTGCTGCTGGTGGTGTGTAAAAGCTAGTGAGGCGTTTCGGTGAAAGATGCCTGGACCTGGTACAGGCGTGCGCTCCGAGCGTCCTCTGCCCACGTGTAGGTGTTGGGGAAGGAGCCATGCACGGGTGCAGGTGTTGGGGTGAGGTGTGGCTGGCGGTGGTGGCTGGTAGGTAGCTGTTAACAGGTGCTGGTCGGGTACGTGAGAGGGATCGTTTGCGAAACGTGGCGTTGTCAGTTGTGAGGAGTCCGCGCATGGGAGCCAGCAGCTGGTGTCGCCAGGGGCTTTCTGCTGCTAGGTCCGGTTGTGCTAGGTCGTGCAGTCTAGGGCGGGTCAACGCCCCAATAACAAGCTAATCTGGCTGTTCTGACTAATACTCTATCTACAGGTCTCTAGAGATCTGGCTGGCTGGCAGCTTGTCGTTGTCGTTTTCCAATAGAGGAGAAGCAGTGCAAGCCGCTAATTATGTGGACGTCGCGCTCCTTAGTCTCGCGGTTTAACAAGGCTTAGCCCCCGGGCGTTGAGCTCCTTTTCGTACATCAGGGCTTCTGCGAGGAGGAAACGAGGGAGGCCGGAATGAGAAGGAGGCCAAAGGAGTGTCTATTAGGAAGATTGGATGGGGATATCTCGCACAGATTCGTCCGAAACACATGGCCCACTGCCATGTAAAGTCAATGGCTGTTGCACACACGTCAACACCATGCTTGCAGCACGCGACTTACCCCGCTCGTAAAGTTCCTTTAGCCGAGCTTGCCGTGCGGCCTTCACCACTTCCACTCCGGCCTTCACTCCAAGGCTGCGCTCTTTACTCGCTGCATGTAGAGTGGTTGTGGCCCCCCTCAGCGAGTCCGCTGGGTCTCGCTTAAGATCACGCTCGGCCCATTGCGCTATGACTGAGTATCGTGTTTCCTCCGCTTGCTCCCTAGCCAGCTTGGCGTAGTGGTCGTTCTTAGCCGCGGTGTCACGAACATTCTTCGGAACCTGTTACAAGGCAGTGATGCAAGTACACATGTTTTGAGGTAGCATCAGAATACGTTTTGGACAAGGACTACTGCTGAAAAGGAACAACTGTCTGTAGATACATACAACCCACTTACGTAGGACATTGCTTCGGTTGGCCCCCCTTACAGAGCGCAAAGCTGTATCGTAGCAGGGACGGCAACGCAAGGGCCTCTTCGAGGACCTGTAGAGATGCCCTTAAAGTCCTCAGTGAGGTTATCGTATCCTGGCTGCCCTCAAAGGGGTAAAAAAGCAGTCGTGCAAATGTTGTGTGAGGTATACTCTGACATTTATGCAAGGATGCAATTTGGGCCATTGGGCGTCTCCAGCTTGAGCTGCCTGAATTCGGAGCGCTTTCGGAGCCCGTCGACTGGGGTTTGGCGTTTGGGGGATTGGGGCTTCGGGGCGTTCGAGCGCCTGTTAGCTGTAAAGCCTGGCTTGTTACCAACGCTACCTTGCTAGTCCTGACGTCTAGAAGGATCTCGGCCAGCAGACTTGGAAGGTTCCCAACTTAAATTCCCTTGCCCAAGCAGCCGAACGGTCGCTTGTACTTATACTGTGCCCGGTCACGCGGTAAATACAACCCTTATAATTGGTGAAACTGGGTACGCATATTATAGATCGTACTGCCTTGCCAACAATTTCGTGGGTCTTCGCACCATGGAGGCGCCCCAGTACCCCTTCCCAGCCGCTTCGCCCCCCTTGCGTAAAGCTGTGCCATTTCCCCTTCTTCCCGGCTTTTCTCCAGCTTTCCTTGGCCACACACCCTGCAAGACGTCATGCATAGGCCAACAAGCATTACCCATACCATCGTTGGGCGATGGTTCTCCGCTAGCCTCCCTGTTTATGCTTCGTCTGCAGACATGCAGGAGGCATACTGGGTTTCCCGACCTCAGCCTACGCTGTCCCTCCCTAGCGTGTCAGGAATGCCCTTTCTGGTTGCCGCTCCTTGCACCTCACCTAGCTTTGCTCCGTTAGGGCACTAACCCGTGCCCAACTTCAACTAGGTCATGCTTCGCATCTCAGCACAATACCCCACACGCACCATTACTGCACCCAACTACACCACCATTATTGGACGCCTTGATCGAGGCCCTTGGTTACCCCGGGCGCCCAGGGCCCCGCACTGGGCTCCTGCGTTACCCTCGGCTACTAAAAGCCTTGCTCCGCATACAAAAATATGCGATTTGTAAGAGGTCTATAGTAGAAGATGGTAGTCCCCCACTTATTTACTTTGCTTGATGATGGAGCAACCGATGGACGACCGCACGACCTGGACCTGCTGTGGACCTCGATGTGACGTCGTGCCTTGAGCCGATCATACATGCTCATGGGCAAAGTTAACTGGATCATCGATGTATACACTCAAGTACTATCTCGCACAGCTTATGATGAAATTGCCTGGCAAGGCTTGCGATTCCTGAAGTTTGGGTCCCAGCCTTCTTTTAACTTGTGCAGCCTGGCGGCTGCCAGGCTGTGCTCAACGCTGATAGCATAAAAGGCTTGATCCATAGCTGCTAGCGACTTTGGAGTTTGAAGACCACACGTGTGCTTTCGGCGATCCTAGGCATTTCTATAAGTCGTCGCCACACCTTCCTGCGCAATGGACAGTGAGCTGGCTTCTGTGGGGCGCCTGAACTGGGCCGATGAGGTCGATGAGTGTAAGTTCGGGGTCAAATTCACGCGATCATCGCCCGGCGTGCTCGTCCGAGTAGGTGAAAGGTGCTTTACCACTGATAGCGTGGCTCCAGCACATACCTACTGGTATAATAGATTCAGATTTACTGCGCCCATGCTCGACACAGCGTTTGCACGGGCGGGAATCCTGGGTGGGGTCCAGGCAAAAGGGTGTTAAAGCGCGCATCTAGTCAAAGGTAGTAGTTGTTAAGGTCACAGTGGCTCCAATAAAAGCACGTATGGCAAGGCCACGATCGGCAAGCTCCTTCCATGACCTTGCTGCAAGCATCCTAACGGCATCCTAACCGCGGCGCCGGTGGGCATGCAATAGGATACAATGCCGCGGTTCATTATCCGCAACCTCGCTTCACAGCGCCATCCGTCGCAGACACTAGGGACTAGCGGGCCCACCATATCCTGCCGACCTGCCCCTGACCAAGCTTACGAACTATCTGCATGCCGGGTTCTGCTCATACTATCCCCCATGCCACACCACCTCCCAATCCACCTCTCCACAACCCCAACCCGACGTCCTTCCCTTCCTAACCCCAGTGGACAAGAGCCGGGAGGCAGAGGCGGCTTCACAGTCCCCGCCGGAGCCCTCCGCCCGGCCGCAGCAGCTCCACAGCCTCGTGTTTGGCGGCGTGCCGGACGACTTCGAGCCATGGGAGGTGGACCGGATGATGGCAGATCTGCTGCCCGCCGTACGGGTGCGTCGTACGGGTGCCGTACATGTAGAGCTGGGTAGCTGGAGGCCTAACTCCTTACTGGTTGGTCCTCCAGTGTAATACTCGCTTCCTAACCCACAGGATGCCGGTAGCGGATAGCAGCGGGGGGATATGTCAGGGGAGCGGGTAGCGGTAGCGAACCAACGAACGCATGCAAGAGGGACCTCTGCGTTAGACGCATGCATGCTTGCATGCATGCAGCCCCCGGAGAGTTGGGCGCATGGGGTTTCTTTTCGTTCTAGACGCTTTGCCAGTGTTTACAAGTCTTGATATCCTCTTCTGCTTGCCGCTGTCAGCGTGTCTGTACGGCTGTACTTACTTTGTTTACCTCATTTGTTGTGGGTTTGTGTTTCGTGTTGATGTACGGCAGGTGGTTGACCGAAGGCGGTTGCCTGGGCAGGCGGTTTACGAGCTGGACGTCACGAGTCGGGAGGATGCGGAGGCGGTGTGCGACCGACTGAACGGGGTAAGAGGGCTACCGTGGTGGAGAGGGGAATGCGTTGTGGTGCATGCGGCCACGAATTGGATTCGTTGATTTGTGTCGGTGTGAGCACCCGCTTGTGTTGTGTTGTATATTCTTGTTGTGTTGGCTGTGTTGGCAATGCAATTCGTGTGTTGACAATGCAGATTGAGATCCAAGGAAAGCGGGTATGGGCTCAGCCTCTGGACGTCCCTGCACCTCGAAACTACGGAGGTAGGTGCGAGGGTTCGAGACTAGACGTAGGTCCCAGGGGTATAGACTGCCCGCTGCCTTGCCCCTTCGCTACTCGTCCCCCGTCGTTCCCATCTGGTATATAGAACAAGCTTGGAGGTGTTGCGCTTTGCTTGTTCCTCCATGTCTTGTACTGTTACACAACTGTTGCTCCTGACTGTACGGGTCCTTGTACGGCAGGGTACGGCGGTTCCTCGTACGGACGGGGTCGTCCTGGGCCGCCTGGTCAGTACGGAGCAGGGCACGCCGGGTACGACAATGGGCCGTACGGAGCGGTGCCGTACGGCGCCGGACGTGGGCAGTACGGTGATCGCCCGCCGTACCCTGGACACCGGGACTTTCCCCCTGGCAGGTAAGGAGTCGGTGTTGCTGTGCTGTACGGTCGTAGTCCTTACCCCATCTGGCCAACCTTTGCATGCGTGTTTGGAGAGCTTGCTTGGGGGTTCCTGCTCCTCTTGTGTTCCCCCCTCATCCGCCCCCCGCCCCGAATGCATGCATGCATCCATGCATGCACATCTGCAGGCCCTCAGACATGGGCCCCTACGGCCGCGGCGCCCCACGCGACTTCAGCCCCCCTCGCGGACCCGGCGGAGGACCCACGGGTCGGCGGCCCAGCAGCCGGGATGAGGACTGGCACCGCGGCGGGCCCCCCGCTGGAGGTACGGGGTGTCGTACGGAGATCCAATCCTGTCGTACAAGTCTACTGTGCGATCTGTGGTTGCATGTGCTTCACGGGTGATTTGGGTCCGTTGCGAGATGTTTGCGGACGTTATACTGCGGCGGCCGGATGGGAAAGCAGAGGTGGAGGCGGTTACTGAGCTGCGATATATCGGTACCAAGCTGTATCCCGCAGTTCCTCCTCGCCGGCAATTCAAACTGTCGTACTGCTGTGCATGCAGGGCCCTCGGACCGGTTCGGTGGCCCGCCGTACGGAGGTGGCGGCCCACGTGGCGCCCCGTACGGCGCCCCTCCCGTACGTGGATCGTTCCCGCCTCCGCCGCCAGATTCCCGGTTCGATGACGCTTTCGGGCAGCACCCTCTGCCTGGTAGGGGTGGTGGCGGATGCTCCTTTCGCTTAGCTGTTTGGTAACCATGCATGATCCTCAAGAGGGTTTGTGGCCCCAAACCGACCTGACGTGCGCTGTCGTACGAATTTTCAACATGTCGTACTAACCTGCACGTGTACTGCATCCCCCTCTCTCTCGGTGCAGGACGGCGGCCGCCTGGTGCTGACGAAAGGGGTGCATGGGGAGCCCCCCGGGGCCACCCTCCCCCACCGCCGCCTCCGCCCCCGCCGCCGCCACCACAGCAGCCGCAACAACAACAACAGCTGCCGCCGGCGCAACCCCAGCAGCAGCCCCAAGCCTTGCCCTTCATGGATGGTGACCGGCCGCGTTTGAAGTTGCACCCACGCTCTACCAGCATCAAGGCAATTCCCGGGGACGAGGGCGCCGGGGTGGCAGGAGAGGCGACGGTGCCTCCCAGCGGCGCCGAAACCACGCCCGCTGCCACCGCTGGCGAGACTGTTGCTCCTGCTGCCGAGTCCAGCAGCGGTTCAGATGCCCCGACGGCTGCCGCCTCCGCCGCGACCAGCGCCGCTGCCTCCGCCGCCGCCGCCGCCGCAGCAGCAGCCAACAAGCCCAAGTCGAACCCCTTTGGCGCCGCTCGTCCGGTGGATACCGTTGCGCGCGAGCGTGAAATTGAGGAGCGCATGGCTCGAGAACGCGTGGGAGTCGACTTCAAGGAGAATCGGGTTGCCGGGCGCGGTAGTGGCGGGCTACCGTCACACCCGCCGTCGCTACCAGGCATGCCTCCGCTTGGGGGCCTGCCGGGAGCGGAGGGAGGCATGCCGCCTCCGCCGCTGCCGGGTATGGTAGCGCCGCCGCCGCCGCCGCACATGGCGCCGCCGGCGCCGCTGCCACTGCCCTTGGGCATGCCGCCGCCGCCGTTGCCGCATATGTATGGGTTGGAGATGGCGGCGGCGGCCGTCGGAGGTAGCAACGGCTTCGATCGGCCGCCGGTGGCGCCGGTGCACTCCGCGCACTTGCACTCGCACTTGTTAGATCACCCACACCAGATGGTGCATGCAGCGCCGCCGCCGGGTCTAGCGCCGCCGCCGCCGCCACCGCAGCAGCAACAGCAGCTGCCGCCGGCGCCAATGATGCCGGTCGCGGTTCCGTTGGTGTCGGTGCCCAACCACCACGCGACTCAACCGCCGCCGCCACCTCCGCCGGCTCGACAACAGCCGCCGCCACCGCCAGCGCCGTCGGCAGTTCCACAGCAACCGCAGCAGCCGCCCCCGCCGCTGCACCATGCAGCTGCAGGCATATCGTTGATGGCGCCGCCGCCGCCGCAGCAGCAGCAACACCCGCCACCACCACCTCCCATGCAGCAGCAGCCACCGCCGCCGCCGCCGCAGCAGCACCACCCTCAGCTCGTGCAGCAGCAACCGCCGCCAGCAATTCCGTACTCTGTGCCGCTACATCCGCCCATTCAGTTGCTGCAGCGGCCACGCGTCGTTGCTGACACCGCCGCCGCCGCCGCCCCTCCGGCCCCAGATCGGCCTTATGGGGTGGCAGCCGCGGGGCCAGCCTCCATTGGCTCGGTGCATGGGCCCAGCCCCGTTCCCGGGGCTGCGCCCAACCACGCACCCAGTCCCCCGCCCGTCGGCATGCAGGCGATTGCGCCTCCGCCGAGCCAGGCCGCGTCCGGTCATGCGGGTCGCGGCAGCGAGGATGGACGCAAGCGGGTGCAGGCAGCGGCGGTGGCAGCCGGGGTTGCAGGTAAGCCTGGCAGATATAGGGTAGTTGGGGATGGTTAGGGGGATGGGGGATGGTTAGGGGATGGGGGATGGTTTACCTCGTAGGGTATTGGGGTGCTTGGTGCAAGGCTGGAGTGGTGGGGGTCGAGCTGACGTGCAGGTGGGATTTAATTGAATTGTGCTGTGAAGGGGCTGTGCTGGGCATAAGGCAAACCTACCCTGTACCATATTCCCTATTCCACCGCATATGTGTCATGTCTCCGAAACCGAAACAGGTGCTGAGGCCGGACCGCAATTCGGTACCGTCCCAGACGATGCCGCACTGCGCCGGGCAGCGGCGGAGCAGGTGGCGGCGCGACGGCAGGCTGACGAGGCGGCCGTGCACGCCGCCGCAGCGGCGGAGGCTTCCGCCGCTGCGGCGGCGGCGGTGAAGGCCGCGACGGCCGTCGCGGCGATGACGCTACAGGCGACGGCGGCTGCAGCGGTGCCGCCGGCGCCGCCGTCAGGCGCTGCCGCCGTCGGACCTCTTCATGTCGGCGGTGCCGCCGGTGGCGGAAGTGTACAAACGGAGGAGCAGTACGGTGAGGAAGACGAGGTGTTCCTAGACGCCCAAGAGCACTCGCATCTATCAGAGGACGAGATGTACGGTATCGGCGGGCCGGAGGGCGCAGCGGCGGCGGCGGCGTCAGCCGCCGCTGCCGCCGCCGCAGCGGCGGCGGCCGCTGCTGCGGCAGGCCTAGGAATCGGGCACGGTGTCGGGCCGGGCGGAGTGCCTGCCGGGGGTCGCGGTCGGGGAGGCTACAGGGGGGCCCGCGGAGGCCGCGGGGAGGGCGGCGGCGGCGGCCGCGAGGGGGGGCGAGGTCGGGGCCGCGGGCGGGGCGCCCGGGGCGAGGGTTGGGTGCCGGCGCCCCGTCGCATGAGCCAAGACGGTATGGAGGAGAGGTCCTGGCGGGGTGAGTCCTGGGGTTGGGTGCGAGAGTGTAGGGGGGAATCCGTCTGCCATGTCTCAGGGCATTGCATCGGCATGCGGGACGGAGCATGCGGCATGGGGTAGCTTGGTTTACTGGTTGGCAACGCACGAAGTCACGATGGCCTTTCATGTATGTAGCCCTTCTGTTGTTCATGTTGTGTTGTGCTGCCTGGGTCCCCTTCTCCACACCTGCCGTAGCGGCCAAGCTTCCGCCACCGCAAGATGAGGGAGCTGAGGGTGCAACCAGCCAGCAGCATGCAGAGGGCGCTGCGGGCGCGGAGGTCCCCGGTAGGTGGGGGCATGGGGCTGGCTAACCCTACTGTTGCTCTTTTCTTTCGGCTGCTGAAACTTGAAGTCAGTGCTCCATGCGCGGTAGGATTCGTGCATCTCACAACATCCAACGTTTGGCTCATCCCTTCGCAGCAGCTGGTGGTCCGTACGAGCATGGGGGTCGTCGTGGCGGCGGCGGAAGGCGAGGCGAACGTGGCCGGGGCGGCCGTGGCGGCAGGTCCGGTCGCGGTGGCAACGTTGGCGGCGCCCCTGCCGTCGGCGCTGCCGTACACCTCGCGGACGACGTCTCCGCAGCGGCGGCGCCGCCTCCACCACCACCGCAACAACAACAACAGACTGGTGCCGGCGAGACACCCGCGTCTACCCCCGCCGCTGACGGCGCCGCGGCCGCCGCTGCGTTGAGTTCGGGCGGTGCGGAGGGCCGTCCGCCGACACATCCTGGCAGGGGTGGCGGCGGCAGGGGCCGCGGCGGCCGTGGTGGTGAGGGAGGCCGCGGCGGCCGTGGCGAAGGCGGCGGCGGCGGCAGGGGCAGCAGAGCGGCGGCGGTTGACGCGAGTACGGCAGAGGCGCCGGCGGCGGCGGCGGCGCCAGTGCCGCAGCAAGCGCAAGGCCGGGGCGGCCGCGGGAGTGGCGGCGGCGCCGGCGCTGGCGGGTTCCGTAAGGGTCGTGGCGACGGAGGAGCGGCGGCGGCGCCGGCAGCTGCGGCACCAGCGGCGCAGAAAGAGTCGAAGAAGGAGGAGCCGGTGCAAGAATCCAAGGCGCAGTCGCTGTATAAGAAGGTGATCGAGCACCAGAGTGTGAAGCCCACTCGGATTTCGAACGTGTTTGACTTGTTGAACAATGTGAACGATGATTGAGGGGGGGGGAGCGGCTAAAGAGCATGCCGCGTTGTTATTTGATGGCGGTTGTGGCAGATGGTTGCTGTTGTTGTTGTGCTGAGAGAGAGGCAGATGCAAGGAGAGTGTGTGTTTTTAGACGCTGCGTGCGTGCGCTGAGTTGTGTGGGCAGGGCAGGGCATGGTTTCATGCATGTAGGTGGGGAGGGCTTACGTCGGGGCTGTGTGCTGTGTACTGGTGGCTTCTTGGGCGGTGGCAGGGTGTTAGACTACATAGGTACAGGTGATGATTCGGGGTTTGGGGCTCAGCAGCTTCAAAGTAACCGTAGTTGAATGAAGAGTCGGGTGAAGGCTGCAGAAGAGGAAGGCCAGCAATAAGGCCTTGTAGGCGCCAGAGCGCAGTCGTTCCACGTCACGACGGCCGAAGAGTGGGAGAAGGACTTGGGAGGTTGTCGTGAGTCGCCTCGGGAGCCCGGCATGCAGCCTAGGGTGTCGAATGCTTTGTCGGGCTGATGATGGGGCGTTTTGATGCTGATGATGGGGCGTTTGCATGTCTGGCTTACGCGACTAAGGGATGTCGTGCCAATGGATGCAGCGGCTGTAGGATGATGTGATGTGTGATGGAACATGTGGGGGTAAAAAGAGGAAACTGACGGGGTTGAGGGGTGGGGGTGGGGGTGGGGGCTTTAAAATTATTAAGGGTCGCTTCAGGGAGGAATGGAGAGTTGGGGACACTTGCACTCCTGCATCGCAGCCGGAGGCACGGGGAAGAAGAACGGATGTTGGTTAGGAATGCAGGGATTGGGACAGGTGGGGTTGCTGTGTTGGGTTCGCAGCTTGTTGCTGGGGAAAGTGATTTCCGAGTCGCACTGGCTTTGTTTTGAGGTGGGTTTGAGGAAGGGCGTGTGCTGGGAAGGTAAAAGTGTTGTTTGTGGGCTGTTAGGGTGTGTGTTTTGAGCGCCTCGGGTGCATCACAGGACAGCATGGGAGGGAGTTTTGCGTGAGCCCCATTGTGTGGCTGGCAGCAGCATGCCGGAAGTGTGTAAGTGAGCTGCGTTATGGCGAAAGCTGGAGAGTTGAAAGCCATGTGTTTCACGTGTTTCTCATGTAACTAAAAAATACATACATCGCGGTAAATACCTACCCAAGGAGCTGCACATCATACACAGCAGCGGTTCGTGCCAAACGTGACCCGTGGGTCATGCCCTTAGCCCCCCTTACGCATGAACCCTGGGGTCCCCCTAACAGTCACAGAGGTCCCGAAACAAACGTGCCCCCGACGCCCCTGCTGCTTGCAGTCAGCACATGTGGCGCATGCGTCAGCCTGGAACAAGGCACATCGGCCCAAGTAGCTCCAGGTGCTTCTGCAGTTACCTTGCGGCCCGGGACGACCGGCGGCGCCCTTTTATTGGTACCATTCCGCCCCTTTACAATGGAAACGATGCGCGCGCACGCATGCACGAGTGTTGCATGCAACGCAGCAAGCCGATGTGTCGTGCAATCCAGTCGCACAATCACTGTGTGAGTACAAAACGGCACCTTTGCCCCCTCAAGCACCACCGTCGCAGAAACCCAAACGTACGGCACGGCTCAACAAACGTGTGCTGTACCCAGTAACCAATAGAGTGTTGTGAAACGTCCCGACATGGCAAAGTGTCTATGTGCGCTTTCTTATTCGCAAAGGTGGTTACCCGTAACAGTCGTACCCATAACAGTCGTAACAGTCGACTAGAAGGAGGAGAGCCCAAACGCATCTTTCAGCCCGTAATTAATTGCACAGATGAATGCCGCGGTTAAGGTACTTGTCCACTGTCATTCCCGATTATAGCTCATGCTCCCAGCCTTCACAGTTGTGTGCGAAATTCAAAAATACACCATTGCATATAAAGCGCATGCCAAACCGCAATACCTGGGTCAACGGCGATACTTCACCAAGAATGTCGTACGCGCCATCGTACAACACCCACCATGCATAGCCACCAGCTGTCACAGTAGCAATCATAAAGACAAAAGGTCGTTAGCCGTGCCAAACGGGTGTTGCACAGTTTGCAGAACTAGAAACGTCACACGCATATACTGCCGCGTGCTCATCCGCGCTCATCCGCTCACCGTCAAGGAGTTTTCACAGTCCCTCTAGACCGTCTTCCTTCACCCACTCATCTTGTCACCTTCCTTGTCTCCAAAGAATGCATCCCCCGATGCTCACACACACACACACACGTACACACACGTTCCTACTCGCGGCCAGTTTTCTTAACACACCCGCTTCCGTCCCCCTGTTCGTCAGCGGCACTCTGTCTCTCTATATACACATGTTTAACTAGGTCGTGAACGCATAATCCTACAATGTGAAAGCCGCAGCGCTGCGCAAGCATGCATGTCGAGATGCCGAGCAACGGGCCTTCAAGGTGTCCCGTGGGTCACCTTCATCACCTGATGTCCCATGGGTCACCGCCATCACCTGGTGTCCCGTCAGACTGCCTGCATTGCTGCCTGACGCCTCCACGCAACGTCCGCACCTCCCGACGCTGCCCTCAAGAGTCCTCCGGCATCTGAGAGTCTTCTAACATCCTCAGGGTCAGCAGACATCAGAAAGAAGTTGCCGTGCGGACATGCCAAGATGTCGAGATCATGTCAAGCCATACGTGTGTTTCGACGCCTCCTCCTCCTCCTCCTCCGCAGCAGCAGCAGCAGCAGCAGCAGCAGCTGAGCAGCCTTTGAACTAGGTCTTAACTAGGTCTTAAGCTCATAGTACTGTCCCGTGGTGCTGTCGTAGTAGCAGTTCAGAACAGGGTCGTACACCAGATCCAACATGGCCTCACCGCCCGCAGCCGCAACCACACCTCCACCGCCCACTCGCAAAACCTGCGCCCCTGACCCCGCGCCCGCGCCCGCCTCCCCTCCTGCCCCTGCCCCTGCCACCATGGACGTCGACTTGCGCGGCCCTCCTGCTGTTGCTGCTGCGGTTGCGGCTGCTATTGCCCCTCCGCTGCCGGCATTGGCCCCCGCCACGCCAAGAGCTCTACTAGCTGGCACGATGGGAGGCGTGAAGGCGCGTTGGGCAGGATGGTTGGAGCCTCCGGCGGGCGCGGAGGGTCCCCGGGGGTCCAGCGGCCTAACCCAGTCGTCGTAACGTCCCAAATCATGGCCGTATCCAGCCAACAGCGCCTCCTCGTCAAGTAAACGGTCAAGGTTGTTGAACAACGAATCGCCACCATCGCTGTCCCGCTGCATGTTGCCACCGCTGCCGGCGCCTACGCCACTTCCAACACCAAAGAAGCCAGCCATGGATGCATTCCGTGTCGTACCCGTCGCACCCCGTGACGTCATGTCGTACTCGTCATCGTCCTCCCTGTCGTACCCGCGATCCGGCTGACGGGACGACGAGATCTCCACGCGGGCTGTACTGCGTCGAATAGGCGGTGACATGGGCCCGACGGCGCCGGCATTGTACGGCAGGTTACGGTGCGGCGGCGGCGACGGCAAGTCCTCGCCTCCATGACTCCCCGCCGCCCATGCGCCCCCTCGCGCGCCGCCGGCCGCCGTCACCGGTGGCGACGGGCCGCCGGCACCTACCGGCGGCAGGCCACGAGCGCCAGCCCATGCATTGGCAGCAAACACGCCGGCTCCGCTGGGGCCTCTCCGAGGATCCGGTGACAGGGTGTCCACGACGCCAATGTCCCCATCGGACCCCGAGTTCACATCGCCCTCACCTCCGCCGCCAGCACCCCGGGTTTGACTTGGGCCCGCTCGGAAGTGTCGCGAGCCCAACATGTCATCATCTTCGTCCACTCCGAAACCGCCCCACATGCCCGCATTCAGCGCAATGGACTCCTCCACATCAACCTCCGACGTCGCTGTGGTGGAGGTAACCGAGCGGTTTATAACGCGTGAGCCCCGCTTAGACGGCCCCCCCTTTCCACGCCCCGCGCCTCCGCCTCCGCCGGCTGTTGCGGCGGCAGCACCACCGCCGCCGCGACCGCCAGCGGTGCCGCTGCCGCCAGCTAGCGGAGGCAGCCGCTCGCGGCCTTCCGCGTACGGCAACCCAGGTCGAGGAGGAATGCGCGACGCGGCTGCGCCGCGCGGCGGCGTCGCTGCTGCGCGCTGTCGCGCCGGGGACGCGGCACCAGTCGGCGGCTTACCACAGGTACCCCCAGCAGCAGCAGCAGCAGCGGCGGCGGCTGCGGGCCGAGCAGCACCGGAGTTGCTTTCCTCCCTGCCTCGCTGCCGCCCGGGCGCGAAGGGACTGGACCCCGGAGCCGCGTTAGAGCCGTGCGGCGGCGTCAAGCGTGTAGCTGTCCGGGAGGGCGTCCCCGCGGGACTGCTCCGGCCGTTTTGCCCGGCGGAAGCAGCCGCCGCAATGGCAGCCACCGCTGGGTTCGTGGCAGGACCTGCAGCGCCTGCTGCTGCGGCTGCTGCTCGCGTGGCACGTGTGGGTGTGTCTGCGTCTTGTGTGAGAGCAGCGGAAAGCGGAACTCTGCGGCCCGCAGCGGAAGCCGCTGCTGTTGCTCCCGCCGTACCCGCTGCTGCACCCCAGCCGCCGCCTCCGCCGCCATTCGCCGTATTACCCCCGCCTCCTCCCGCTCCACCACCACCACCTTTCCCTGCTGCCCCGCTACTCGAGCCTCCGCCGCCTGGCACCCGTGTCCGGACCTTCCCCACCTTTGCCGGCAACGGCTCACTAACCGTCGCAGTGGAGGACATACCTCCGCCACAACCCACCGCCGCGTCGTCGTCAGAGTCCAGCCAAAGGTCACCCGAGGTACCCGGGACGGTAGCAGCAGCGGTGACTGCGCCACCGCCACCGCCACCGCCGGCAGCACTCCCTCCATAGCGGTGGGTATGCATCAGCGGATTGGATCCCCCGCGCGTGAGGGACGACAGAATGGAAGGCGAGCAGCAGCTTCCCTCCATCAGCTGCTGCTGCGACGCAAAGTCTAGGGAGGCGTCCAGGCCGCCTCGGACGGTGAGAACGGATGAGAGCTGCTGTGTGAAGGGAGGAGAGCTGCTGCCGCCGGTTGCAGCTGCCGTTGCGGGCGAGGAGGGCTCCCGCGAGGGGGCT
The DNA here is from genome assembly GCA_021605115.1 of Astrephomene gubernaculifera. Taxonomy (NCBI): domain Eukaryota; kingdom Viridiplantae; phylum Chlorophyta; class Chlorophyceae; order Chlamydomonadales; family Astrephomenaceae; genus Astrephomene; species Astrephomene gubernaculifera. The sequence goes on along the minus strand of BMAR01000027.1, from coordinate 228,928 downwards.
ACATCCGCGCGGGTTACCCTCAACAGCGGCAGGGAGGGTGTGGCGGGCTCGCCGCCTGCACGTGCGGCTGCTGCGGCGGCACCGCCGCCGCCGCCAGTGATGGGGTGGTGTCTCAACCTTGAAGGGCTGCGGTTGGGTGACCGGGCAGTGGAGCCGGCTGGGGTCGAGCCCATGGCGGTGTGGGTGGGGGGCATGGCCTCGTGTTCGATGATGGTGGGTGGGAGGTTGCTGGTGTTGTGGACGCGACGGACGTGGCGAGGAGCCAGGGAGGGGGAGGTGGGGGTATCCGGGGGTGCCACTGTGTCGCCAAGACCCTGGAGAGGGGGTGTGAGGTAGGAAGGGGCGAGGCGGGGCGGGGTTAAGAAGCAGGGCGAAGGCGATGTAAGGAACGATTGAAGAAGTGACTGAGGAAATGGTGAACCCGACCGTGAGAAACACAAAGCGGAGGTAACTCTCCTGCATGGCAAGGTATTGGTGCTATGTGGTGTGGCAACATAAAGGATTGTGTCATGTGTGTAGCTGCCGACCGCAAGAAGCGATGGAGTGGTAAGGAGACGGCGGAGGAGGGTTAGTTTGGGGTGCTGGGCAACGATGAGATGGTGAGATGGGAGGTTGAGGAGGTTCGGTGGGATACCTTCAAGGGCCCCTCGGCACCGTAGCTCCAGTCGGGGGGGCCTTTCCGGGGCGGCTGGGTGGCAGCCTGCGGCAGGCAGGGGCGTTGGGAGCATTGGGGGGGAGGGCAGCGGCGAGGGGGAGAGACACGGTGCTCAGGATTAGCCGAGTCTAGGACAGTGAATAAAAGGGCTGAACGATTGTTTGGAAGGCTTATTGGGTACCCGGGAGCCAATGCATGTGGCAACTCATTGCAAATCAAATCCATTAGTACACCGGTCTCAAAACAAACAAGCCCCACCTAGCACTAGACAGAAGCGCAAGCCAGCCAATGCCGCCAACCCCTGCCGCCAACCACCACCCACCTGCGTCAACGCCTCCGTGCTAATCCTGGCCGGCCCACTCTGCGCCCGCTTGCCGATCACAGACCGCGGCCACAGAGTTCGAAACCCCACGCCGCCGCCCACGCCGCCCGCAACCGCCCCCATGCCGCCGCCCCCCGCCAACACCGCCGCAGCCGCAGCCACGCCGCCAGCGCCGTCGGCGGTACCTCCCACGGCGCCGTCAACGGTTTGCCCGTACCGTACGATGGTTTGCGCAGATAGGGCCCGACGGCCTCCGAACGGCGAATTATCGCCGCTGCCGCTGCGGTTGCCGTTGTCAGCATTGCCAGAGGGCATGGCGACCGCTCCGTTGACCGGGGGTAACCGCCCACTGGGAGGTAGTCCACTGGACGGGCCCGTGGTGGGGGGTCCATGTACGGCAGGGGCGCCAGGGGCTCCGAAACCTGGCAGCGGTAGGAAACCTGCTGCTGCTGCGGTGGTGCTTGGACCGCCGTTTGGGCTGCTGCTGCCGCCGCCGGTGCCGTAAGCTGCGGCAAAGCGACCAAGCCTGCGAAGGAAGAGTCAAACAAACGCAGGGTCCAGGAGGGTTCATGCCATGCACAACGGTTTCACTCCATACCTGCAGCCCCAATCAATCCATTCCCACAGCCCCAAGCCCCATACCCTATATTTCGCACACCGCAGAGCCCCGGGCACACCTGCTAGGCACCACATGCTCCCCAGCAGACCCCAGGTGCCCGCCTGCTGCGCCTCCGGAACCATAATGCCCCACATAGCCCACTCCTCCGCCGCCGCCGCCGTTCCCAGTGCCGTTTCCGCTGCCGCGCGCCGTCGGCGTCGACTGCCCTGTCGGCGACCCATGGGTCAGCCCCGCTGCTGCCACGTCACAGCCGCCGCCGGCCAGGTACGGCATCCCAGTCGCCCGCAGCCCCCCCATTCCGTCAACATGCCGAGTGGGGCTGATAACGGCTCCGTCCTCATCCATGCCACCACTGACACCCCCACCACCACCATTGCCGCCAATTGCGCCCGTCCTGCCGTTGCCGAGTGGCGTCCCTCGACCGTTCGCAGCTGCGGTTAGTGTCAGCGACGTAACGCCAACGCCGCCGCCGACAGGCGGCGTAACGCCTGCACTCCCGGCTGCTTGTCTTCTTGTGGACCCCGTCGAGGTGCCCACGACGCCAAGAGCGGCGCCCCCAGCGGCTCCGGCGCCGCCGGCACTAGAGCCGGGTCCCGTGCCACTGCCGTAGCCGTACCCCAACGGCACGAATGTGAGGCTGCGCGGATCTAGCTGCAGGGTTTGGAAGTCCACGCCCGCGGGAAAGTCTAGGGACTTGGGGAGGCACGGCTGGTTGAATGGGACACCCTGAGGGCAAACAGGAAGAACAACGGGACTGGGTAAAGACGCAGTTCGTAGCCTTTTGCGGTCCGCGTTGCATGATGATTTTGTTTGGAGAGTTGGAGAGTTGAACCGAAGCCCTTCCATTTTGCCACCAAGGCCACCATCCAAGCCCCGCCCTTTAGGCTCTCTCTCTCTCCCTCCCATGTGCAACCCACTCACCGCCTCGTCAGGTGGCAGCTGCGGCGGGTCCCGCAGTGTGCAGATGCGCCGCAACCGACACGAGCCAGCCAGCTGCAAACAGTCAAGCGACCGATACCACGACGACGCCCCCGCCCCCGCCGCCGCTGAGCCTGCCGTACCACCTGCCGTACTGCCGCCACCCCCTGCTGCCGTACCACCTGCCCCTCCCGCCGCTCCTCCCGGAGCTGTCCCCCCGCTGTTGCTCCCCGGACTGCTTCGGAACAGCGCCACTGCTAGCTCGGGTAGCGGCAGGACTAGGTTGAGCCAGACGTCGCGGGGCAGGGAGGTGAAGGGAACCTGCGGGGGGCGGGGGGGGGGTCAAGAACACCCAATGCGTTGAATGAGAGGATGGCAAACAAGCCGACCCCAGCCCCTGGGGGTGGGACCACAGGGGCTAGCAGCTACACAACTGGAAGAACAACTACCGGTGGCATGGTGCAAGGGACACGCTTCGTGTGGTTTGGAACAGTGGAAGCGAAACATGAGGTATGCACACCTGGAGTGTGCACTGCATCATGCTACCACGTGCACGGGATGCAAACGGGAGGTGAGGAAGCAGCGGCAGCCGCTGATAGGCAGGCATCATGAGGGTTGCCGCCTGCGCCTCCCTCTCCCACCTGGCAGTGCAGCGGAGTGCACTTGAGTTCCGAGAAGGAGGCGGACAGGATCACCCGGCGCCGGGTGCAGGTGCTGTCCGTCAGGCCCACCTCCAGGCTGAAGGGAACACCCTGGGGAGGTGATTGCAGGAGAGGGAGGCAGGGAGGGCGAGGAAGACAAGGATGGTTGCTTTGAGGCGACTTGAATGCGACGAATGGTGCTGCCCCAAACCCATGTCCCTCTCTCCCTCATGAGCCCTCTCTGAGGCTGGATTGAACAGCAGCCGTTTCCCCGTCTTCACTTCCTTCCCCGCCCCCCTACCACTCCGATCGCCAGCTGCAGCAGCAGGTGCGGCTGCGTGAGGCCCAGCGAGCCGCGCTCGTCCCGGGGCAGCGCCAGTCGGCAGACGCCGCTGCTGGCGAACACATTGCCCTTCACCGCCTGAGGAGGATTTGGAAGGAGGGTTTGGGGTTGGAAGGAGGGTTTGGGGAAGGAAGGGTTTGGGGAAGGCAGGATGAAGTGCTCTGGCAGGGTTTAGGGTGCACGGGCAGCCCAGAGCGGTGGTCGTGAATACGGTGCACAGCCGGCGGTAATGCGAGGGCCGGGACCAAGAAGCCAACTGATGTGAGTGACGACTGATGCACGAGCTCCAGCATGCGGTGTGGCTGTTGGGGAGGGTGTATTGCATCTCTCCTCGTCTCAGCCATGGGTGGAAGGGTGGCTGTGCTTACCTTGTCGAAGACTTTCTGGAGTCCCTTTTGCGGTCCGACGACCTTCCATTGGGCGAGCGGGTTCTGGCCCTGCGTGCTCAGCACCTCCACATGCGTCCCGCCCTGGTACTCATTTGCGAACATGACGCGGGCCGCGCCGGCCCAAGCGCTAACCCTGAAGTGCTGCTCTAAGATGCTGCGGCGGACTCCTCAGGGCCACACGCCCAGCCGTACGCCGACGGTGGCAACCCGACGAATGGGATGCCCCGGGCGATGTTTAACAGCTGTGGAGTTTGACTTCGCCGCTAAGCAAGCGCTGCAAATGTATCTGCAGGGTTTGTCTGTACTGGCCTGGTTAAGGCTGACTACCCAGCAGCAGGGCCCGCGGGCGGGCAGCTGGGGATAGATGTGCGCCCGCCCGCGGGGCCCCCACCACTACCAACTCATCAGGTTGTAATCATGAAAGTAGGAACCTATGGGGAGGTAAATACGAGGCCAGGTTTGCGAGCAGCTAAGTGGAAGTCCGGCATTACGCGACAAACAGCGAGATGAACCCGAAAGGGACGTACAAGGACACTAAAAAACTATCTAGCACTAGCAGTGATATCTGATTAAAGTTTTACAGTGGCCAGAGAGGGCTGCGGTTGCTCAGGGTGCTAACCCAAAGCACTCTACACCTGCGCCTTAGTTGCCCATAAGCCATAACCCTCATGCCCCGACGCTTCCAGAAGCTATAACTGTGTTGGTGCATACCTCAGGGCTGGGATTGCTGCTGCTGAAACCTCTTTGGTGGAAGCCGGCCCGTTTCCAGTAATGCGCCCAGCTGGCAAACGCACCCAACGTTGATTATGATACAATCGTTTGGCCTCGGTAGTATTAGATTACACACAAATCATTGTGAAGGTGTTGTATCGTGCCGTGTCCAAGCGGAAGTCGAAAGGATAGATAAGTGATGCCACGGAGCAAAAGTAGTTAAAAGTACAGTGTAGTCGCCTAATAGTTGTGTCTCGATCGAGGCGGGGGGAAGCACGAACCATTCTTTCTGCTCCAAACGTACGACATGGAATCACCTGAAATCATCCTTACTTGCACCTGGACTTAAACTTGCAATCCTACAAGCCTAGATAGAGTAGCCCGACCCTTCTGTGTCAGTTTTGTTTCAATTACTACCAGGCTGTTTGTCAACCACGCCTGTTTCGCTTACTTGAAGAATACGAAGCCTATCCAAAGGATTTCAACAGTATGATTATGCATCGCCAGATACGGCTTGGAGCGATGAAGAGCGGCGGCTTGGCTTGTCTTCGGCGAAGCCCTGCGCTCGTCGCGCCGACGCAGCAGAACCGGCGTTCGCGTGTAAGTAGCCTCGCATGTGTCAAAAATTTGAACGCTTCTCGCTTTATGGGCTATATTGACGGTAATCGTGGGAAACGGCTGCTTCCGAACAGGGATTATGCACCTGCCGTGCTCAGAAAACCTCAGATCTGCCTAGCAGCCTGCAAAAGATTGTAGTCGCTTTCCAGATGGTACCAGATCCAATGGCTAGGTGAGAACACGCTGGGCTTCATGTATCCTTTCAGCGTGTGCAAGGGTTTCATTGCCAGCCATTCTTCGGCTTTCACCGGCGTCACTTGCGCTGTGGCACGCATCTGCTTAATCCTCGTCGTAAGCCCTTCCGCTGCGTTGCTGACGACCCCAATCCAGATACAAACAGCTCCTGTTCTACGCCACCAAGCTGGCGCCCCTTCCCGCGGCGGACCACCTGCCCTCAAACAAAGTAGAGGGCTGCGTGTCCCAGGTACGCGTCCCAACACGCATGGCACGCCTGACACGCTGGGTTGGCATGGCATGACTCGCGTGTGTTTATGGAATGGGCGGAATGGCAGTTCAGGTAGCTGTCCGTGAAGGATCGTTACATGATCTGGGTCTCGTCTGTTGATGCTGTATGGCCCTACCCTTCTGCCCGAAGCCACCCGATGTCACCGGCGTCGCTGCTTATCCGCTGCTTGCCATATCCGATGGTTCAAATGCACGCGCTCCGTTCGCAGGTGTGGGTGGTTCCGGAGCTCAGGGCTGACGGGCGGATATACTGGCGGGCTGACTCAGACTCCCAACTAACAAAGGTACGAGCGGCGTGGAGAAGTAGACTACCGGTTTTCAACGTGGCATCATCACCACACTGCGACTCCAGTAATCAGCAACACGTCCTTCCAACCCGTACTATGGGTTACCGTACTAACACCCCCTACCACCGCCTTCCACCGCTTACCGTTAATACCGCCGCACACCAGCAGCACCCATCACCCCGCCTCCCCGCCCGGCCCCTCGCCTTCCCTAGGGCCTGGCAGCCCTGCTCGTGACCGGCCTCAGCGGCTGCACCCCAGCAGAGATCCTAGCAGTGCAGCCCGCCTTCATCGAGGCACTCGGACTGCGCCAGAGCCTCACGCCCTCACGCAACAACGGTTTCCTCAACATGTTCCGACTCATGCAGCGGAAGACGCTGGAACTGCTGGCGGCGTCTGCTTCCTCCTCCTCTTCCGCAGCGGCGGCGGCGGGGTCCGCAGAGGCGCCAGGAGCAGCGGAGGAGGCGGCAGCGGCGACCACTGCTGCGAACGGAAATGGCGCTAGCGGCAATGGTAGCAGCAATGGCAGCAGCAGCGCGGATTCACCAGCAGCTGCGCCGGAGTCAACCACAACAGCAGCAGCAGAAGCACCGGCGACGGAGTCTTCTGGATCTGCGCACACGTCTTCTGCTGCCGCAGACGCGACGCCCAGTCGTACTCCCATTCAGGACGGCATGCGACGAAAGATCGAGGCGGCGTTGCGGCCTGTTGCCCTGGAGTTCGCAAACGACAGCGCACAGCACGCGGGTCACGCGGGTGCCATGGTGGCACGGCCGGGCAAGGCGGGCGCCTCGGGGGAGACGCATTTCCGCGTGCGGGTGGTTTCGGAGGCGTTTGAGGGGCTGAGCCAGGTCAAACGGCAGCGGCTGATCTTCCAGGTGGGACGGGAGGTGGCGTGTCGGTTGTTGATTGTCGTGTGTGTTGGCAGTTTGGGGTGGTTGGAGTTCGTTAACGGTTGTGGTTCGTAAGTCTCCCTACGTTGGGACGTCGGGATGGCGTTGCTCACCTCGCTATACATCGCTCTCACGTTGATCTCTGAACCCCGCCCGCTGCCCCGCTTTCCGCCTGCTTAATCACAGCTTCTCGAGCAGGAGTTCGCGGATGGGCTGCACGCTCTGTCGCTGGTGACGCAGACGCCAGCCGAGGCCGAGAAGGCTGCGTCGTTGAGATGACGACGTTAAGAGGGTATCGCCAGCAGGAAGTGCGGACGAGCGGCCTACCCTTCTTGGGGGCTGCGTTTCACCTTACGTGCTTGGGTGCTGGTGTTGCATGTAGCCTGACTGACTGTTGGAGGTTGTATTGTTAGCTCTTGCAAGGGGCCCATGGGTCGTTTGTATAGATGAACAGAACAGGAGAACGCGAAGGGTAGGGATCGGGGAGTGTCAGAGCGCGAAGGATGCGGATCGTGCGGTGGTAGCATGGGCTTGGTTGAGAGGGGTGAAGAAAGGAAGAAGCGTGCCACGGCCCAACCTCGTACACACGTCCATGTAGCGGTTCAATGCGCTGAAGTAGAGACATCATGCACTAAAGAACAACGAATGCAGAGAGAGATGGAGAGGCGTGTGCTTCGGCATCAGTTTTGGGTTCCACTACACCGCGATGCGGGACACACACGACACGAGCGGTCGAGGAGGGGGACACCCCAGCATTCCGGGACTGGGGCAGGAGCACGTGTTGTAGGGCCTACTCTGCTAGCGTGGAGGTCGAGTGAAGTATCCCACGCATTGTAGGCTGGATGAGCTGTTACCGGCAGCTGAGGGTGCTACCGTGCGTGTGATGGAAGGACCATTAGATGGCACATTCAGCAATGAGTGTTGCGCATTTTGGTGAGGGTGATGTTGGGTGGATATACGCCGGTACGACAACAAGCCGGTACGGCATGGTACGGCGATGAGCCCTTCCGTACAGGATGTAGCATTGCAAATTGTTTGGTGGGAAGAGACCTCGATGTGGGTCTTCTTCCGACTAGGGGCCACAAACAAAGTGGAATGTAGATAGCCCATGTCGCACGGCTACCTGTACAAGAAGTGATTAGCCATATAGTGGCCTTAATTTTGAAAATGTGGTTAGAACACGCCCACATGCGGCATGACCCACGGGTCATTACTCGCCAGTACAGCAAAATCGCAACGCCCGTACATACCCCAGCCGGATGTCAAAGTAAACACATATGTGCATTATCGTCACTTAGCCGGCCTAAGCGGTAAACTACTGTCATGGACTGAACTGCTTACGTCAATGATGTAACACAGTTGCCTCCCGCTAACAGCATGCGGGGATCGAAGGCAGGAATACCACGTCTCCCACATTCTAACGTTGTGTGCACCGGGGCTAAAAGCGGCCGCATGTGCATGTCGTACGGTATACAGTTCCTCCTTGCACTGCGTCGTCGCCATACAGGCAACCAACTCCAGTCACCGTGCAACTAACCACACGAGAATGTGCAGCACTTGGCACATGCCGGGTATGGGAACATATATAAAACCCTATAAATCGCGCGCAACAGCGAAACCCCCACGCAGTAAGTGAAGCCCTTCACGGGTGGTAAAGCATTGCTGATATCACCCCCCCCCCCAAAACGTAGCGCCTGGGATAAATATGTCTCAAAACAGTATGCGTCATTGTGCAAATCATGCACGCGCGCTGCAATGTCACCTCATCACTGTTTGCGTCCAACACCGCCGCTCTGGACCCTTGCTCCGCCCGCCCCTTGTCCTGGTATACAGTCGCAGTATCACGTCCTAGTAATTGTACAATACCGGAATCCACTTTGCAAGTTAATAATCAAGCGCGCAAACACGCATAACAAATACACCCCACCTGACCTCCCACCGGCTGAAAAAACCTACCACCGCTCACATGATCGCACAGCCCTTGCAACCCCCCGCCTCCACAACCACCACCTGCGGCTTCGAGCTCGCCGGATCCGCCCCCGCTGCCGGTGTTGCTGCTCCCGGCCCCACATTCAACGTCGCCGTCGCTCCCGCGGGCGGGCTCGCAGGCGCCGACTCACCCGCCGCAGGCGCCGCCGCTGCTGCTGCCGGCGCAGCCGGCGGCGCCGCAGGCGCCGCCAGCATCGTTGGCGTCATCGGCCGCGGCGAAGTTGGCCCCGCGGGGGTCATCGCGGGGACCACTGCTATCGGTGTGGCGCTGGAACCGCCTCCTGCTGCCGCCGCCGCAGGAGCCTGCTGTCGGGGCTGCTGCCGCTTGGGGGCCGCGGCGGCGGCGGCGATGGCCGCCTGGGCGAAGATCTGGCCGGATGCGGGACCGTCGGGGCCGTGCGCGCGGTCCGCGGCGCGGCGCCGCAGCTCCCGGTGCTGCGCGTCCTCCAGCGCCTCCTGCTCCGCGCGCAGTTGCTGCAGCCGGCGAGCCTCCGCCAGCCGCCGAGCTGCGGCGTCCAGCTCGTCTTGGCGCACCAGCCAGGGCTTGGTGTTGCCGCGCAGGCTGCATGTGCGCATGCGGGGGAACAGGGGTGCAGTGGTCGGGTAAGGGGAGGCGGGTAAGGGGAGGCGGGTAAGGGGAGGCGGGTAAGGGGAGGCGGGTAAGGGGAGGCGGGTAAGGGGAGGCGGGTAAGGGGAGGCGGGGAAGGGGAGGCGGGTAAGGGGAGGCGGGTAAGGGGAGGCGGGTAAGGGGAGGCGGGTAAGGGGAGGCGGGTAAGGGGAGGCGGGTAAGGGGAGGCGGGTAAGGGGAGGCGGGTAAGGGGAGGCGGGTAAGGGGAGGCGGGTAAGGGGAGGCGGGTAAGGGGAGGCGGGTAAGGGGAGGCGGGTAAGGGGAGGCGGGTAAGGGGAGGCGGGTAAGGGGAGGCGGGTAAGGGGAGGCGGGTAAGGGGAGGCGGGTAAGGGGAGGCGGGTAAGGGGAGGCGGGTAAGGGGAGGCGGGTAAGGGGAGGCGGGTAAGGGGAGGCGGGTAAGGGGAGGCGGGTAAGGGGAGGCGGGTAAGGGGAGGCGGGTAAGGGGAGGCGGGTAAGGGGAGGCGGGTAAGGGGAGGCGGGTAAGGGGAGGCGGGTAAGGGGAGGCGGGTAAGGGGAGGCGGGTAAGGGGAGGCGGGTAAGGGGAGGCGGGTAAGGGGAGGCGGGTAAGGGGAGGCGGGTAAGGGGAGGCGGGTAAGGGGAGGCGGGTAAGGGGAGGCGGGTAAGGGGAGGCGGGTAAGGGGAGGCGGGTAAGGGGAGGCGGGTAAGGGGAGGCGGGTAAGGGGAGGCGGGTAAGGGGAGGCGGGTAAGGGGAGGCGGGTAAGGGGAGGCGGGTAAGGGGAGGCGGGTAAGGGGAGGCGGGTAAGGGGAGGCGGGTAAGGGGAGGCGGGTAAGGGGAGGCGGGTAAGGGGAGGCGGGTAAGGGGAGGCGGGTAAGGGGAGGCGGGTAAGGGGAGGCGGGTAAGGGGAGGCGGGTAAGGGGAGGCGGGTAAGGGGAGGCGGGTAAGGGGAGGCGGGTAAGGGGAGGCGGGTAAGGGGAGGCGGGTAAGGGGAGGCGGGTAAGGGGAGGCGGGTAAGGGGAGGCGGGTAAGGGGAGGCGGGTAAGGGGAGGCGGGTAAGGGGAGGCGGGTAAGGGGAGGCGGGTAAGGGGAGGCGGGTAAGGGGAGGCGGGTAAGGGGAGGCGGGTAAGGGGAGGCGGGTAAGGGGAGGCGGGTAAGGGGAGGCGGGTAAGGGGAGGCGGGTAAGGGGAGGCGGGTAAGGGGAGGCGGGTAAGGGGAGGCGGGTAAGGGGAGGCGGGTAAGGGGAGGCGGGTAAGGGGAGGCGGGTAAGGGGAGGCGGGTAAGGGGAGGCGGGTAAGGGGAGGCGGGTAAGGGGAGGCGGGTAAGGGGAGGCGGGTAAGGGGAGGCGGGTAAGGGGAGGCGGGTAAGGGGAGGCGGGTAAGGGGAGGCGGGTAAGGGGAGGCGGGTAAGGGGAGGCGGGTAAGGGGAGGCGGGTAAGGGGAGGCGGGTAAGGGGAGGCGGGTAAGGGGAGGCGGGTAAGGGGAGGCGGGTAAGGGGAGGCGGGTAAGGGGAGGCGGGTAAGGGGAGGCGGGTAAGGGGAGGCGGGTAAGGGGAGGCGGGTAAGGGGAGGCGGGTAAGGGGAGGCGGGTAAGGGGAGGCGGGTAAGGGGAGGCGGGTAAGGGGAGGCGGGTAAGGGGAGGCGGGTAAGGGGAGGCGGGTAAGGGGAGGCGGGTAAGGGGAGGCGGGTAAGGGGAGGCGGGTAAGGGGAGGCGGGTAAGGGGAGGCGGGTAAGGGGAGGCGGGTAAGGGGAGGCGGGTAAGGGGAGGCGGGTAAGGGGAGGCGGGTAAGGGGAGGCGGGTAAGGGGAGGCGGGTAAGGGGAGGCGGGTAAGGGGAGGCGGGTAAGGGGAGGCGGGTAAGGGGAGGCGGGTAAGGGGAGGCGGGTAAGGGGAGGCGGGTAAGGGGAGGCGGGTAAGGGGAGGCGGGTAAGGGGAGGCGGGTAAGGGGAGGCGGGTAAGGGGAGGCGGGTAAGGGGAGGCGGGTAAGGGGAGGCGGGTAAGGGGAGGCGGGTAAGGGGAGGCGGGTAAGGGGAGGCGGGTAAGGGGAGGCGGGTAAGGGGAGGCGGGTAAGGGGAGGCGGGTAAGGGGAGGCGGGTAAGGGGAGGCGGGTAAGGGGAGGCGGGTAAGGGGAGGCGGGTAAGGGGAGGCGGGTAAGGGGAGGCGGGTAAGGGGAGGCGGGTAAGGGGAGGCGGGTAAGGGGAGGCGGGTAAGGGGAGGCGGGTAAGGGGAGGCGGGTAAGGGGAGGCGGGTAAGGGGAGGCGGGTAAGGGGAGGCGGGTAAGGGGAGGCGGGTAAGGGGAGGCGGGTAAGGGGAGGCGGGTAAGGGGAGGCGGGTAAGGGAGGCGGGTAAGGGAGGCGGGTAAGGGGAGGCGGGTAAGGGGAGGCGGGTAAGGGGAGGCGGGTAAGGGGAGGCGGGTAAGGGGAGGCGGGTAAGGGGAGGCGGGTAAGGGGAGGCGGGTAAGGGGAGGCGGGTAAGGGGAGGCGGGTAAGGGGAGGCGGGTAAGGGGAGGCGGGTAAGGGGAGGCGGGTAAGGGGAGGCGGGTAAGGGGAGGCGGGTAAGGGGAGGCGGGTAAGGGGAGGCGGGTAAGGGGAGGCGGGTAAGGGGAGGCGGGTAAGGGGAGGCGGGTAAGGGAGGCGGGTAAGGGGAGGCGGGTAAGGGGAGGCGGGTAAGGGGAGGCGGGTAAGGGGAGGCGGGTAAGGGGAGGCGGGTAAGGGGAGGCGGGTAAGGGGAGGCGGGTAAGGGGAGGCGGGTAAGGGGAGGCGGGTAAGGGGAGGCGGGTAAGGGGAGGCGGGTAAGGGGAGGCGGGTAAGGGGAGGCGGGTAAGGGGAGGCGGGTAAGGGGAGGCGGGTAAGGGAGGCGGGTAAGGGGAGGCGGGTAAGGGGAGGCGGGTAAGGGGAGGCGGGTAAGGGAGGCGGGTAAGGGGAGGCGGGTAAGGGGAGGCGGGTAAGGGGAGGCGGGTAAGGGGAGGCGGGTAAGGGGAGGCGGGTAAGGGGAGGCGGGTAAGGGGAGGCGGGTAAGGGGAGGCGGGTAAGGGGAGGCGGGTAAGGGGAGGCGGGTAAGGGGAGGCGGGTAAGGGGAGGCGGGTAAGGGGAGGCGGGTAAGGGGAGGCGGGTAAGGGGAGGCGGGTAAGGGGAGGCGGGTAAGGGGAGGCGGGTAAGGGGAGGCGGGTAAGGGGAGGCGGGTAAGGAGAGGCGGGTAAGGGGAGGCGGGTAAGGAGAGGAGCATTGAGGAGGTGCTGCCAGATGGAGCCAACCTTCCGCACCGCTGCCTCTGGTGTTTCTTTGAGTACATCATCTTCCGGCAATCACAGTACGTTCCAGCTCGCGGCCAGGACTCCTTAACAAGCACATGCACACCATTCATTCATTCATTCCGCACCTCTTGCCGCACAGCGTCATGGTTCGGAAGTAGCGCAGGAAGTCCTCGAACGTCATCCAGAAGGAACCGTCACGGCGGGCCGACCCGGACGCTGCGTCGCCCTCCGCGGCGGCCTCGCGCTTGAAATCCAGCGTTCGGGCAACCTGCGGGCGAGGAGGGGGGAGGGTACCACACAATATTGAAGTCAAGGTACCGTGGGAGAGAGATTGGACATGCCGGATGTGGGGGGCACTGGCTGCTGAGATGCATAAGACCGCAGCCCATCCTCACATGGGCGTCCAAAGTGGGGAACGAAGGGCGTCCGAAAGGGGTGCTCCCCGCGCGGTACCTGTATTCCCTGTCACCCCACTTCCCCGCCTGTCGTCTTGTTTGCAATTCTCATTCAACACATTGAGTACCGTATTCTTCTTTGCCCCCCCGCCTCCCCTCCTCACCGCTGGGTGCTGGTCCCACAGGCTGCTGCTGTCGCTCCAGTCGCCCTTCCACTCGTTCTAAAAGGGGGAGGAGTGACGGGAGGGCGGGAGGGAGGGCGCAGCGCGAGGGCAGAAGGCTTGCAAAGATGGTGGGAGGTGTGAGGGGTGAGGTGCTGCTACGCGGTGGGCGGGTTCGCATGGCACTTCCTGTACAGGTACTTGAGCTGCTGGGAAGCTGATTACCCGGCATGTCCAGCACTTTTGCATGGCGTGCATCCTACGCCGAGTACCGGTAGTCCCTAAGTCATGTGTTATCAGGCCACGCATGCGTCCTGGCATACGGTACATGCCCACTACCGGCAACCCGCCACCCCAGGCCTCTGACCGGCCCCACCTGTCGCGCAGGGTCTCGCAGCTGTGGGGGTGGAGCGAAGGGCGACACGGCCGGCCAGGTTGGGGACGGCCGTGAAGGGGAAGGTGGGGGGCGGGAAGAAAACGTCAGATCCACACTTACTAGGAGGGCAGTTAGTTATTAGGAGTGCGGGGAGCAAGGGCAGGGCTTTCGAGGGGCAGACAGACAAGCACTGGGCCGTGTGCAACCCCGTGATCAAATGAGGCAGTGACTGGTGTAAAGAGCGCGTACAGAGTGACTGCGGCAAGCCATAAACCACCTCGGTAGTGACCCCCAACACAGAGAGCGCTGCAAGAAGGGAGGCTGACCCCCGCCGGTAGTGATCCCAACGCACGCACGCACCTTGACCAGGCGCACATTGCGGCCGGTTGGTGACGGCGCGGAGCCGTCCAGGGTGACAACCCTGTTGAGGATGATACATTGCGGAGTTGCAGGTTTGCAGCGGTCAAGGCGGATGGGTTGTTAGCGTTTGTGATAAGAGCGGCCGAACGGAAGCGCATGCGCGCACGCGGAGTCGCGGAGCGAAGCAAAACACCAGCGTTCAAGCCCCAGAGGAGGGTGGGGGCACAGGCAGGCCGAGCAAAAGAAGTGAGCCAAATGACATGCGCCGGTCCTCATGGCCATCACAAGGGGGGCACAGATCTACAACTTCGGAGCTGTGCACACCACCTAGCCTAACAACAGCAGTCTTCAAACAGGTGGGTGCTACCAACCCCCCCCGCCCCCCCGCCCCCACCTGGCGTCCAACACGCTGTAGTTGCGGGCCCTCGCCAGCCCCGTGGTGTCGCTGTCCACCTCCTCGCGGTCCGTCTCCGCGGCCACCAGGCAGCCCAGCAGCAGCTGCGCGGCGAAGGTCTGCGGGAGGGGGAGGAGCGGCGGTGGAAGGCAGGAAGGGTAGGTGAGGGTAGGACGACGGGAAGAACGACCATACCGGTACACACCCATGCACGCACCCATGTACGTAAAAACACCTACCCTGGAGACAACAAACCATGCCCGCACCCATGCACGCCATCTCCCACCCCTACCCGGAACACGTCATCCGTGGCTATGAGCGACTGCTCGTCCGACGCGTACTCTGCCCGGTACTGCGCGGGCGTCTTCTCCGTGTAGCGCAGCTCCAGGCGCCGGAACATCTGGGGGGGCGGATGGGGTTGGGGGGGGGGTTGGGGTGTGGGGGGTGGGAGGTCACAGAACCATAATGCATGGGTCCAGTACCGTTTACCGCCATCCTACGGTGTACTACCGTACGCGGGCCTCCTCCGCTTCTGCACCTCCTCCCCCTTCCGCCCCCTGCGCCGTCCCCTGCCGTACCTTTCTGTTTGGCTCCCACATGAGCAGGCAGGTGTACTCGCCCGTGAGGCAGGCCAGCGCCCAGCACACCTGCACGCCCCACATGGACACCTTGCTGTAGGACTCCTGGGGGGGGGGGTAGGGGAAGGGAGGGGGTAGTTGGGGGAGGGAGGGAAGATACGGGAAGGAAGAGATGAGGGAGAGAAGGAAAGGAAACCGAATGAGGAAAGGCGGGCACGGAATTGAGGGATTATATACGTAGGGATTTAGGGCCCAGTTGCAAGGATCCTCAGGGCGGGCGCAGATCCCCCTCCCATCCGCGCACCGCAGCTCCCGGCCTTCATTCCCTCATTCCAACTCCGCACCGCCTCACCACGGCCTTCACTCCAAGACCTCCATCAACCCACCACCCCACACCGCGCTCACCACAAAGTGCGCCACCGCCTTCTCCAGCAGCAGCACCCACACCTCGGAGCCCAGGATCTTGGTTTTGGTGATGGGGTTGCCGCTAAAGCAGGGAATCCTGGAGAAGGGAGGGATGGGGTGACCGGTGGGGAGGGGGGGTTAAGGAGGCGGGTAGGGGGGAAGGGTTGCTGTAGGAGGTGACCCCCAGGACGCGGACACGTGCATGGCAGAGCCGTTCCCGCAGTCGACAGCTATAGGTACCGGTACAGGCTGTGAGGGTGCTGCAGTGCCCAGCGGGCGACCAGGCGTTACAACGCGCAAGCCTGCATGTCACTCCCTGACAAGAGCAAGACCCTAACAAGTAATACGGTAACTGCATGCATGCACATGCATACATGCCTGAACACGCATGAACACGCATGAACACGCACGAACATCCCGGCACCCACCAGTCATCGAATGGCGCGATGGATGCGGTGCGGCTGGTGGGCTCGTACAGGCGGACCTGGTAGGCGCCGTCGGGTCGGTACTCCTTGCCGCTCACAAACAGCTGTTGTCGATACGGAGGGCAGGGGGGAGAACGGGGGCAGGGTGGGGTGGGGCGGGGTAGGACAGGAGGAGGGGGCAGGGTAGGCGGCAGGACGCAGGATGTGGAGGAGGGGGTTCAGCTCTCAGCAGCAGGTGGTGCATGGGCTGGAATGGACACAGCAAGGCATTTTGGGGATGCCAGCATGAGCAATTGGATGGAACAAAATGAGGCTCCAGCGCCCCAGAGGACATTTCTCAGCAGGAGCAATGCTACAGCAGCAACAGCAGCAGCAGCAGCAGCAGCTAGAAGAAGAGCCAGCGGCCCCAGGTTACACCTGGCGGTTTCCCAAAAGGAACGATGCAGCAGCAGCAGCAACCTGCAGCAGCAACAGCAGCTAGAAGAAGAAGAGGCGGGGGAGCAAGCGCGCCGCACCACGCTCACCTCCTCGATGCCTCCCGGCTTGTTGGCCAGGCATGCCACCGCCACCATGAGGCCGTTGCTGCTGCCGTCGATGTCGTCGGGGTGGGTGCCGCCGCCGGAGAAGAGCTTCAGGCCGCGCACGCCGCGACGGAACTGGTCGGGAGCCGCAACGTCCTTCAGACGCATCCTGCGGAGGGGAAACGTCGGAACAAAATTCGGTTAGTTGGTGTAAGCTTCATGCATGTCTCTTCTCCGCCGCAACGTCCTTCAGACGCGTCCTGGAAAAAATTGCGAGGAGAAACGGAGGGGAAACCGCAGGGGAACAAAACACGGCAGGCACATGGCATGAAGCTCTGTAGCATGACCTCGACGACGTCTTCACGGCATGCCAACAGCAGCAGCCCGTGTCAAGGATCTCCCACACCACACGTCTACACGGCCGGTTTCCTGACCCACCACCCACCACTTGATGATGTCGTCCAGCTCGGCCCCCGTCATGGGGTTGCCGTTGTACACAAACTTGTAGTCGCCCAGCGAGCGGTGGTCGTGGGGGAAGGTGGAGTCCTGGGGGGGGAGGGGGAAAAGGATGTTGAGGAGACAGCAGGAGGCAATGATTATAGCCCGGGGGGAACAGGGAGAAGGCGAGCGTGCATGAAGGGTGCGCGCGGTAGGCAACTTATCATTGTACAATATCTCCCCTGCGTAGGGTAGGGGTATACCCGAAGCGCCATGTTCAGCTCCACGAAGACAAAAAACGTGGCCAAGGCCTGCCTGGTAGGCGTGACACCTTCCTACTGCCCCGTGATACCCCGGTAGTCGTGCCCCTCACCTCGAACACCTCCACCCAGCCCCCCGCAGGCGTCTCCTCCTCCACATAGTCAAAGCCGTTACTGCAGCGGGCAGCAGCGGGTGGGAAGCAGCGAGTGGGAAGCAGCAGGCAGCAGTAGGCAGCAGTAGGCAGCGGGAGAAGGTGAAGGCGCCAGCCAGCTGCAGACACGCACCACCCACCCCAACAAAACGCCCGCTAACTCTTTGTGCGCCCCGTTCCCCGTCCCACAACCCCCCACTTGTTCCCTTCCTTTCATACACATGGATACGCTGTCGCAACGTGGCTTAGTTGGTTAGTAGGTACCAGCCAGCACGGGTACTCACGCGCAGCAGAAGGTGAGCTCCTTGAAATGCATCACGAAGTCGCGCCACTCCATCCAGAAGTAGCCGTCCGTGGCGGCGGAGGCGGCGGCGGTGACGGAGGCGGGCGGCTCATAGCCCACCGCCGCAGCCACCTGGGGGGGCCACCCGGGTAGCGCATGGGGGCGGGGGGTCAGAGATACATACCATCAGAACCATAGGTTAGGGCAAAGCAACGGGGATACAGTGAAGCACACATGCGGGTAGCACAAGTGTGTGACACGGGAAGCGCCGGTTAGGAGGAATGGTGAGACTAGTGACCCATGGGTCGCCTCCGCCGCCGCAGGGGCTAAGTGGACATGCATTTTTGAAAACGTAGCGCAGCCCTCCACCTCCACCACCTCCTCCCCACCTCTGGGTGCTTGAGCCACAGAGTGCTCCTATCGCTCCAGTCACCGCTCCACTCCAGGCCGCCCTTGCCGTGCGGGTTGCGGACCTGCATGCCGGGGGGTAAGAAGTATATATAATGAGACACTGACGAAGCAACTGACGAGCTGTATGACAAGGCTTCACCATGGGGTGCATGCCGGGGGGGGTGCATGCAGGAGGAAGGAGCAGCAGGGGGGGTGTCAAAGACCATACCGAACCATAGGAAGCCACAGGTTGGGGCAAGACAATGGGGATAGCAATGACAATGGGGGGGAGGCTTAGCAAGGTACGCGTGCGAAAGGAGCAGGGCGGGGAGAGGCTTAGCGGGGTTACCCATCCAGGGGTAAAGGGGCAATGAATACACACAACACACAACATCACAACAACGTCACAACAACTCCACAACCCACCTGGATCATGAGCAGCTGCCCCCGGCCGCTGCTGCTGACCGGCTGCGCGGCCACCACCGTGTAGGCGTGCGCGCGCACCACTCCGTCCACCTCCTGCGGATGAGGAACGAGGCAGCGAGGTGGCAGCGCAGTGAGGTACCGGTTAACCAGTAGCGGCAGCGGTGTTGCACATCAGGGATATTTGACACCAGAATTACGGCCGCAGCAGCAGTAGGAGCAGGAGCAGCAGCAAGCTGGTAGCAGTCCGCCGAGAAAAACAAACCAGCAGGGGAACAAGCGAGGCAGGCCCCTCCCCCCTCCAACGCACCTGCTCATCATCCGTTCCCACAGTGGCTGCTGCAACCAGGTTGCCGATGGCCAGGTGGTACACAACCGCCTGCATGCAGGGGGGAGGTGTGTGAGGGGGGGGGGGGTGCAGGGCACGGGAGGCTTGGTCACCATCACCAACAGGCTACCGGTTGCTAACGTGTGATTCCCAAGCTTTGGTGTGACGGTACCGGTATCTGCTGCCCCCCTACCCCTCGCCCCCCGCCAACCTCCTCACCATGAACACCTCCTCATGCGCATAGAACTTGCTGGCGTCGTCCTCGTCGTACACGTACATTGTGGTGCGGCTGATGAGAGAGGAGCGCGCGCCGAACGCCATCACACGGTCCGCGGGGCGGGTGGCCAGCTCGGCGCGCAGCCATTTCCAGTTGCGCGGGTCGGGTCCGGCGAAGCTGTTGGGGCCGAACTGTTGGGTCGAGGCAGGCGGCGTGGGGGGGGGGGTCAAAGACCATACCAAACCATAGGAGACCACAAGTTAGGGCAAAACAATGGGCGGCGGGGGGGGAGCCGAAGGACGGCATGGCATGGTGTGGGTGAAGCACGGCATGGGCAAAGCATGGCATGAAGGAGAACAACACGTTAGAAATGAGGAGGGCCACGTTCTAAGAGGAGGAGAAGGAGGAGGAAAGGGGCTCGGGGATGGGCAGGGCAAAACAAGGACGCCGCTCTCCATGCACCCCCCACGCTCCAGCACCCCTACCCCTCCCTCTTCAGCACCCGCCCCTCCCTCCCTGCTCAGCACCCCTCCGTCCCTTCCTCCCTCCCACGCCGTACCTTCCTCTCCAGCAGGAATACGCAGGTGTAGTGCCCCGTCAGCGTCTCCAGCGCCCAGGACGCCATGCCGCCCGACAGCGAGGCGTAGCTGCCCACATGCTTGGCCATGGCCTTCTCCTGCGGGGTGGGCAAGGGGGGGCCCAGGGGGGAAAGTGATAAGTGCAGCAACGGAGTCCCAAAATTCTAAATCCAGACTCATGCAGTGAGCGCAGGGGGAAGGAGCGGAGGGAGGGAGGGAGGGCGGTGAGAGGGTTTTCATGGGGCAGAGCGCAGATGAGGGGCGGGGGAGCCAGGGACCAAACCACAAATTAGCCATGAAGGGTGGGAGGGGCTGCACAAAGGACCATTACGCGCGTGTGTCTCGACAACGGCCAGCGCTCTCAGAGCTCGCCCTCTCTTTCTCTCTTACCAGCAGCAGCACCCAGGCCTCATTGCCGGCGGGGCGCGCGTAGCAGGGCTGCCCTCCCTGACGCCAGATGGGGATGCTGCAAGCCAGCGAACGAGGGAGGCACAGGGGGTTTCAGCAGGTAGGAAAACAAGTACAGGAAGGGAAGGCTGACCTAGGAACGCTGACCTCATGTACCTCATGAACCCGACCCAAATCCCCACACGCGTGCCCCGAATGCTTTTGGTTTGGTTTCTCTCCGACCCAGATCGACCCAGATCGACCCAAATCGAGATCCTCCCCCCTCCTCCATTATCACATCACACATTGGGATTTCTTTTTTCCCTCCTCCCACCCCCCCCCGCTCATGTGCTCACTGGTCATCCACGACGATGTCGCTGTAGCGGCGAGCCTGCTTGTCCCACAGCCGGAGTTGGTACCTGGAGGCGGAGGCGGGGAGGAGAAGCGGGTGGGGGGCGGTGAGGGATGAAATCCCAATTTCTTGACAAGGTCTTGGCGAAGAACAGCAACCCGTGGTAATAGCCAAGGAATGGTGCGAGCGGGTCGGAAAGCCCGCATTGGGTGGGAGGCTTGCGAAGGACAGTCGGCGATCCCTCGCAAAACCCAACCGCGCAACCGCCCACCCTATGCCCTGACCGCGCAACCGCCCACCCTATGCCCTGACCCAGTTGCCACACCAAGCCCTCTCGTCTTTACAAGGAGAACCCCATCTGGGTCACATGGGGTGCAGTCGGGCCCCAGCAGCAGCAGCAGCCCCTCACCTGCCCTCCTCATTGTACTCGGGCGTCAGGAACAACTGTACAGCAGCAATTCGGGTGCGGGGGGAGGTCAGTCCCGGCCATGGTTTCAGTACACATGCAGTAACGCGGCTCAAGTGCCGCAATCCATACCGCACACACCCGGAGGCTGAGTATCGGGAGCAGCGGTGGGTACGCCAGCAGAGTGCTTTTTACCAACCTCCCCACGCGTCACAACATGGGCGGAAACACACTGGGCGGGAACACATTGGGCGGGAACACATTGGGCGGGAACACATTGGGCGGGACCGCGTCGAACATGCGTACGGGAATCACGCAGCCGCTGTTACCTTCTCCACAGCGCCGGGTCGCGAGGCCAGGCAAGCCAGCGAGGACAGCAGCCAGCAGTCGCCCACGGAGCCCTGGTTGATGTCGGCGGTACGAACGCCATCTGGGTCGGGTGGGGGGGGAATTGAAGGGGCAGGGGGGGAGAAGAACGGCCCAATGTGGGGGAAGGGGGGGGGAGACGGAACAGGAAGGAAGCGCGAGAGGATAAGAGAGAATGCTATAGGTAACCCGAGGAACATGACACGACTACATGAGTAGGGAGAAGATCAAAAGGTACAGCAGGAAGTGTAAGCAGCAGAAGGAGGTAGGGTGGCAGTCCACGAAAAGCGTGTGGGTGGTTTGAAGTGGGTTGGGCGCCATGGGTGCGCAGCGTTATGTGATGTGGTCAGCAGCTTCTCGACAGCGGTCAGGGCGAGACTTGGAAGGGGTCTTAAGAGCCGCGGCTTGCCGTACCTTCGAAGAGACGCACGTTGACCTTGCCGTCCGTGGCCCTGATGAAGCACTGAAGGTCCTTGAGGCGGCGCCTGCAGGCAGAAGGCAAGGACGCGGGAGGGTGACAGAGGACAGGGCAAGAGGTGCTGGGCGACCATGGCATGTTGGGATGTTCAGCGCAGCTGTGACCGTGGTAAGGGAGCGGTAGGCTGAGGCAAGGATGCACAAGGGTGTGGTGGCAACACATCAGGCATTAAGAGGGTTTCAGGAAGTGTCTTGGCTGCAAGTGATGGGAAAGAAGCCTCGCATCATGGTGGAGCTTAAGTCGCAGTGAATGGGTCCCGCGAGCATTTGGATATTACCCTACCATTCAACGACATCTCTGATATCGGTCCCCTGATACAGTACTCCTTTATGCCTTATCTCAATAATTGCCTCCTCATTAGGCTGGAATTTGATATCCTGCAAGCAGCCGGCATAGGTATTCCTAGAAAATTAAAGCCAGACAGTATTCTATTGCTATTCCAGGACGGTATGGCACTAGTATGTGTTGGGCTGGAGGGGCGCCCCGCCACCTTCCGCCGGGGAGACCGAACTCACCACGAAGGGGAGAGGCTTGATTACAGCAGCCATGTCGAGCGCTGTGTGCAAGGTAAATTTCTTGGGACTTTAGTTAGAGCTGTATTCAAGGTCACTGTCCCAAGGTCAATGCATGCATGCGTCGGGCTACGTGTTGTTTATGATAACTTCAGAGGTATACTTCTTTGTAACAGGGAAATATTTATGTATATACCAGGAACATGTTTAGCCACTTGGCTTATAACGTAACCGTGCGGACGACCCTTGCCTTTTCATCGTCGCTCGCGGAGTTGAGCGGTCACCAAAGCATGGAAGTCGAAAACGCAACAATGACCATAAGAGCGTCCACATGCTTTACCGGGCATACACGCTTTAGTTGGATAATTCACGACCACGCATAGCTTGTTTGGCATGGACATGTCACATGGACCCATTGGTATGGCAGAGACAAAACAGCACTGCCAATCCGCAGCCCTTCGTAAGGGTTGGCACTTAACAAAATGATGGGCTTCTGGGAATTCCCACGCACATGAACACCCTGTCTGGAACTTCGCCGCTTGCACCACAACGTTCTAACAAACTCAACAAGCGGATGCTTACCGCCGTACCATATCCAAGTAAAGCGGAAGCATGGGGGACCAGTTTAATAATTGCAACGGTCCAGAGCAGGACGGGTGCTGGGAGATATTTCGCCTGGAGGTGGGGTGCGCCGCACGGCTTGCGAACGTGTGGCCGCTGGCCGGGGTATGGGTGTCAATACCGGTATCTCTTCTTAGCTCGTCGAACAAGCATGATTGCATACGAGCAACGGGAGAGGTTAATTGAATTGAGGGTGTTCGCAGCCGTGCGCAGGAGCAAGGCGATTGAGGCGGTGCCGTCTGCCGTTCTCCCGCAAAGCAGCGCGAAGTCGATCTAAGTGTTGCAGTTACTGGTATCGAGATGATCCGTTCATACCCAGACGCAAGGGCCTGATACCTGGGATTCTAGATAGGGTAGATACTAGATAGGGTAGATACCTGGTCCTCGGTCGTACTTGACTCGGTTCTGGAGCATAAGGAAGGCAAGGAAACCAAATGGCGGCCCCTGATCACAATCATCCTTTAGTAAAGTATAATGTCACAGAATAGTCCCGCTCCTTTCAGCTAACACACATATCTTTCCGCTGGGAGAGATGGGTCGAGAAGCGCTGCCGCAGCGTTCAACTCGTGGGAAACGCTTAAAGGCGGCTGTAGACGAGGAGGAAGAGCAGGCAGATGCCCAGTTTTGGAATCAAGAGTTCTTTAAGGAAGAGGCGGTAGATGATGACTACAAGACTGAGTCGGAATCAGAGGACGAAGTAGATAGCGACTTCGATCAAAAGGTCTGCTTTTATATTAAGGCCGGCTCTTGACGTTTGTTGTCCGGGCAAACCTTATTATTTTTTTGCGGAAGCGGCTGGGCAAGCGTCAGGATGCTACCTTGCGCAGGAGGACGACGATGATGACGAGGAAGTGGAGGTTCGCGATGAGCCACGGTAAGCAAAAGTTGAAGACAGTGCGATCAGCTGGTACACCTGTCGGTGGACGAGCGTGTCCTGGGTGTTTCGGGTATGAGGGCTGCAAGTACGTACTATAACCACCCACTGCGCGCCTTACCTCCTCTCCTCTTTAGGAAGAAGGCTTTGAAACCGCCTGGGTATAAGGCGAAGCCCAAACCAAAGCCAAAGCCCAAACCGAAAGTCAAGGTCGAGGAGGATGACGACTACGCAGAGGAGGAGGAAGAGGAAGAAGAAGCAGAGGGAGAGGAGGCGGAAGCAGCAGCAGCCCCGAAGGCTCGCAAACCTCCGCCCGAGCCTAAAGTCTACGTGGCCCCAACTCTGCGCCGATCAACCGTGGCCCGAGTAGCGGATTCGACAAGAGAGCGACAGTATAAAGAAAAGGTACGGCTGTTTCAGCTCGCCGCTGATGGATTTGCCCTTCTAGTTTAGTTTCATGGCCGCTGCTACCCTGATGGTCTTTAATGCCCCCCATCCCCATTGCTTAGCCCTAACCTGTGGTTTCCTAAGTTTGGTATGGTCTTTGACCCCCCCACCCACCCTCCTCGCAGTCCACCCCTAGGCGCCGAGGCCCCGGCAGCTCGAACAGCAACTGGCGGCCCCTGACGCAACAGGAGCTCCTAGCTGAGGCGGCACTCAATGAGATTGAGAACACACGGTGGGTTACTCGTGCATGTGCCTTCCAATCTTAATGTATCTCGGCTTGGCGGACGCCTCGCTGAGAACATAACGTTAGTGACGGACTCGACCCTGACGCCTCGACGGCAACCAGCCGTCTACCGTCTACCATGAGCGGGTGATGCTGCTGCATGGCTGCTGAAACTCGTGGAGCCACGAGTAGCCACGTTTCGCCTGCACGCTCCTGGTCCTCACTTTCCCCATGTGGCCGCCTGTTTACGCTTTCTTCTCAGCTCACACCCCCAGCTGCACCCCCCGTCCCCTCCTTCTTGCTCCACAGTGTGTCCGTCCGCAACTCCTAAGACTGCCGTACGACTCTACCTGCCCGTGTGCCCTCCCCACAGATCCCTGAAAGCGCTGCTGGCTCAGGAGGAGGAGACGAAGCGCAAGGCGCAGGTGGTCAAGAAGAAGAACACAGGGCCCAGCATCAAGTTCCGGACGAAGCGGGGAGCGGACGGCGAGGAGCATGTAAGTTTTGCGGCATGCTGTACGCAGCTGATGTACGATAGTGTACGGCAGTTGGGGGGTGGTTGCAGTCTGGGTGTGCACCTTGAGCATAGCATATGGGCCTGGGCACACGGCAAAGGGGACCCGGCGACGGATGATGAGATTTACCTAACAAGCTTGATAGTAGATCCCGAGGCGGGCCTACTTGGCTGCCTGTGGCGATACGTACGGGGTTGACGCCGCCGGGGTAAGGTTGCATACAGACAAGGAACGCACGGGGATCCGCATTCGTTGTCCCACCCGTTACTGGAAAAGGGAAAAGGTTCTGCACCTGTTAGTCGCAGCATGTGAGTAAATGATGTTGCGCATGGCACCCATGCACATCATCTGGGCGGCGTTCGCTGCGTTGCACATCATACGTTCTCCCCTGGCGAATGATGAACACAACCAAACAAGCTTGATAGTAGATCCCGAGGGGCCTTCCTGTGCTTCCTGTGGCGATATTAATGGGTTGACGCCGCCTTTGCAAAGCAGCAGTAACACACGCGTTTCCTTGGAGCCGTTCAAGTCGCACGGCTGTTGCGCTTTGCATGTTGCATCGGTTCTTTACCTGTCACGGTGCATGCCACGATATCCACATATCAGCATGGCTTGTATCACTCACCACGTCCCCTTGGCGAATGATGAACACAAACCATATAAGCTTGATAGTAGATCCCGAGGTGTGCCGTACGGCCCACCCGTGGCGAAGATATGGGTATGACGCCATGGATTCCTCCTTTCACATGGATCAGTTTGCATGCATCTCCTGTCTACACGCGTAATGTCCTTGCTGAGGCGGGTGATTGAATTCCTAACCAAAGCTTGATAGTAGATCCCGAAAACCTCCTTTCCTGGGGGCTTTACTGGCGATACTGGGAGCCTGACGCCTAGCAACCACCCCACGCAAACTCACATACGCATAGCCGTCATTCGCACATCTCAACACATACCCTTACCTCCTCTATCGGCTAGCTTCCTCCTCCTAACTCCCCCCACACCTCCTGTCTCCCCACAGACCACCCTAGAGCTCGTCAACACCTACGTCCCTCCTCCTCGGATGCAACCCTCCCACGCGCCGCCGCCGCCCGACAAGCCCACCTGCTTCATCACCGCCCTGCCCGCCCGCTACACCGACCCCGCCACCCGCACGCCCTTTGCCAACACCCTCGCCTTCAAGCGGCTTCGCACCGGCGCCGGGCCGCTGGCTCCCAGCCTGCAGCAGCAGCTGGTGCTGCACCACCACATGGAGGAGCTGCAGCAGCAGCAGCGGGGCGGGCAGCAGGGGGCAGGGCAGCATGGGCAGCAGCAGCTGCTTGAGCAGCTGCGAGCTCAGAGGCAGCGGATGGAGCAGCTGGCGGAGCGGGCGCGGGCGGTAGCGGAGGCGGCACGGACGGAGCCGGCAGTGCCGGAGATGCTGCCACCGGTGGGTTGCAGAGGCGGGTGTTTTGGGTGGTGTTGCGACCCGATTGCTTCACTTTTCATTCCCCCTTCCCCCCACGGCCCCCATTGCCTGCATTCGTGGTTTCCTATCGTTTGTGTATCCTGACCCCCTATGCCCCCGTTTTCCATTACTCCCTTCCCCCCCTCCCGCCCGCCCCCCGATGCTGCAAGCAGGGCGCCACTGTGGACGTGATGGCTCTGCTGGTGGACGTGCAGCGGACACTGCAGGCGGCGGCGTGAGGGAGGGATGGACTGACAGCTGCGGTTAAGCGCTCCCTGCAGGCGGCGGCATGAGGGATGGAGGACTGCCATCATGTGCGAGGCTGTGGTGAAAGCGAGGCTGCTGCAGAGGAGGTTGCAGAACGAATGCGACGAACGGAGATAGCGAGGAGACTGCAAACTGATGGAGGCCATGATAGGATTGTGTTGGGGGTCAGGACGCTTGGGTGTAGGGGATTGAGGATGTCTATGGCACCAGGAGGGGCTTTGGAGTGGCACAGAAATAGGGTTACATGGGTAGTTGTTGTCCGTTGACTGGACGTGGCATGTCGCGGCTTAGCAGAAATGCATGGCGCATGTGTACCATAGGTTATATCATCTCATCTAGCTTGTACCGCCATATTGGGGTCCCAATGAACGAATGCCTAACGCCAATCCTCAACATGTTGTACATAGCTGCCGTACCAATGCCGCCGCGCAAATGCATAAATCATTCGTTAAGAGAGCTCAATCGTTAGCTGCAATATTTGTATCTTCTTCGCCAATCTTCTATTATAAGCCGCACGGCATGGCGCCGTACGCAGCTAATATCCGTGCAATCCCGCGCCGGTGCCGTACACTACATGAACTGGCAGCAGGAGTTGGTCTTGCGCGCCTGCTTGTAAAACATCTGGCTGGCCAGGCTTAGGTCGTTGCTCTTGTCCACTAGCGCGTCCAGCTTCTCGCCTCGTTTGAGTACACTGTCAATGGTCTGGTGCAGGATGATTTTGGTCTCATCAAGGTCCTTTTGGATCTTGGCAATCTTATCCGCTTGTGTGTGGTCCTACGATAAGGAGCAGCGTGGAAAAGGGGTATCGGTCGGGTAAAGGCAGATGTGGGTACGGTGTTCTCCTGGGGTACACCTGGTAATCGATGGGGCAATCACGGGAAAGGCCAAAGTCGCACCTGATACTTAATCAGAGCCGCTTCTAGGAGGGGATTTGCAAGCGTGCTGTCAGCGTCCAGTGCACGCCAGCTGTTATCCTGTCCCTGCTGCTGCATGAAGTCGTCCAGCACCTTCCCGATGACCGAGAACGCAGCGGTAGTCGGGTAGTCTCCGTCAGCTACAACAACGCCCGCAATGCCGTTGTCCTTTACGTGCACGTGGCACAGATACTCCTCGTTTTTCACTGTCTGTCGCATGCCGGGCTGGGTCCGCTGAGCGATGGTGCGGGCGATGAACATAATGCCCTCGCGCACTGCCCCTCGCTGAAAGTACCCGAATTTAGAGACGTCTGTCGCCATACCAATAAAAGTCGGTGGTGTTGCATCGCCCTTGTAAACAAGCAACCCGACCCCGACCAGCTTCATTCTGTCAAGAAGAGACCTAAGTGGGTCCCAACGCCTATAGTAGTTAAGGTGACGATGAAGGCTTCCACTAGTGTCAAGTACGCGCCTGTAAAGGGAATCTTGCACTCTCAGCTTTGGATCGACAATGAGCCAAAGGCTTCCTGTGCCCCACGTATAGTAATTCCCTGCTATTCCTACGTGAACACCAATCTTACGCACGTTAACCCATCTTCGCTTTTAGGCTTCATCCATCAAGTTCGTTTTCGCCAACGCATTTGTACGACAAGGGCTTTCCTGGAAACAAGCTACCCTTCCGCACCCTGTGACGCCTTGAATAGCTTACACACGACAGCAGCCATGGCTGCGCTGCTGCTTATTACTACTGCCGCACTAGCGGCGGTAGTTACGGTTCATGGTCTGTCGCCAGCCGAGCTTCTTTCGCGCGGAGAAGCGCTGCAAAGCTGGCTTGTTGAGCAGCGTCGGGAGCTGCACAAGCTGCCTGAGCCTGGCTTCCAGGAATTCAGCACGCACAGCCGCATCGTTCGCTTCCTGGAGGCGCACAACATTCCCTACAGGCAAGCAGCTTCCTGCATACTCGCATGCAACTAATTCCCGTCTTAGCCGGTTCCCGGCGGTGGTCGGGACAAGTACGGACTCTCGTTTCAACCCCAACCCGCCCCAAGCTGGCTGCTGTCCTCACGGTTCTCACCGCCGCTTCGCCCTCCACTCTTTCACTCCCACTTGCGTACGACAGCTACCCCTATGCTAAGACCGGCATCGTAGCCCAAATCGGCTCCGGCAAGCCCGTCGTGGCTATCCGTACCGACATGGACGGCCTGCCCATTCAGGAGCCAGAGGGCCTGCCATTCAAAAGCCAGGTACGGCCTCTCTCGTACTGCTCGGCTACAACACACACGGCACGAAACACCTCGCCAATCTCCAAGTAACCCCCCCTTCCCTCCCCCCCCTCGCCACATACACCCCCACCCCCCCAGAAAGACGGCTGGATGCACGCATGCGGCCACGACGGCCACATGACCATGGCCATGGGTGCCGCCAAGCTGCTGTGGGAGGCCCACCAGGCGGGGGAGCTGCCGCCCGGATCCGCACACATCGTGTTCCAACCGGCGGAGGAGGGCGGCGCGGGGGGCGACCTCATGATCCAGGAGGGTGAGAGATGCGGCGTGCTGCGCTGTGCTGTCGCCCTGCGTACTGCTGATGCCGCCCCCAACGCCCAACGCAGCCCTGTCATGCCGCCTGCGCCCATGTATACACCCACCTGCCACCCACCCCCAAGCCTCACAAAGACCCGTTCCCCCGTCCTGTCTTTCCTTCCTTTTCCTTCCCTTCCCCCCTGCCAACCTGGGTCCCTTCCCAAACCCACCCGCACCCACCCACACTCACACCGACACCGACACCCACACCCACACCACCCCCAGGCGCTCTAGATGACGTGGACGCCGCCTTCGGGCTGCACGTGATGCCGCACCTGCCCTCCGGCTCGCTCCACTCCCGCCCCGGAACCATCATGGCGGGCGCGCTGTCCTTCCGGGTGGTGGTGGCGGGGCGGGGCGGCCATGCAGCCATGCCGCACCTCAACGTGGACCCAGTGGTTGCGGCGGCGGGGCTCATGTCGGCGCTGCAGGTGGGGGGCAGTGGGGGGGGGCGAGGGTCGGAGATTTACCAAAACCACAGCAGTGGAGGGAGGCGTAGGGGTTAGGGTAGGAGAAAGGGGGAAGAGGTACAGAGAGGTGTCACGCGTACGCATGGCATGGACCCCTGGTCGGCCTTACCCATGGCCACACCCTGCCCTACCCCTGCCCTGACCTGACCTGCCCCCCCCCTGCCTCTGCTCCCCTCAGACGGTTGTGAGCCGCGAGACCTCCCCTCTGGGCTCGGGGGTGCTGAGCATCACCATGCTGCGGGCGGGGGACGCGTACAACGTCATACCCGACTCCGTCATGTTCGGGGGGACCATTCGGTAGGGAGAAGGGGGGTGAGGGGGGTGAAGGGAAGAGGAAGGGGCACGTGCGGCCTGTAGTGGGGAAGTGCTGATCCGGACAGTGCGGCCTACATATAACCCAGACCAGAGTGTCACACCTTCGCAAGTTTACAAACTCACTCTCCACATGAATCGTGATACCGGTGTATGAACCCCACCCACCCACCCACCCACCCACTTATCCTTCCCCTCCTCCCCTCCAGCGGCCTGACCCACGAGCACCTGATGTTCATGAAGCGGCGGTTGGAGGAGATGGCGCCCGCCGTCGCTAGCGGTTACGGTTGTAACGCTACCGTTGACTGGCGGTTGGACGAGCAACCGTACTACCCGCCAACCGTCAACGACGAGCGTATGGCGAACTTCGCGATGCAGGTAGGAGGCCTTGCCTGCTCCACCTCTCCTTCCCCTAAAGCCCTAATGTACCATAACCCCGCCCCTTCCCACCCACCTCACCCCCCCTTCGCTCCCCGCCCTCCCCCAGACCGCCGCCTCGCTGCTGGGTCCCGCCCAGGTGCAGCTGGCCGAGCCGCTCATGACTGGGGAGGACTTTGCGTTCTTCTGCCGCAAGGTATGCCGCAGGATTGGGGGTTCAGGGCCAGGGGGGGTTATTGGGGGGGCAGGGCCAGCGGCAAGGTACGGCCGGAGCGATGGTGGGGGGTGGGGGGTGGAGGAGGTGGTTACTTTGCTCGTAGTGCAGCGCAGCACTTGTTGCTACTGGCGGGCGCTGGAGGCCACATGCGGCCACGACGACGTTACCCAGGCATCCCGCCCCCGCCCCGCTCCCCCATGCTCCCCCCTTATCCGACAAGTTTGACTACGGGTATACGCAACCCTCTTATCCAGCCTAATGCGGAAGATGTATAGTCCTACTAACCCTCTCCCGGACCCTGCCTGCCCCCCCCCCAGGTTCCCTGCGCGCTGATGTTCCTGGGTATTCGCAACGAGAGCGTCGGCTCCGTGCACGCGCTGCACAGCCCCAAGTGAGCCTGACAGGAGAGGGGGGGGTAACATTAATGAGGGGGATGAAGAGTTTTTTTGGGGGGGTTCGGGATTAGCGGTGGACTGCTGGGATGGGGGAGAGGGGAGCGCGAGAGGGGTTGTGTGGCGCGAGGGCAGGTGAGGGCTGGAGGTTGATGGCGTTTGGATGGCCCGCTGCGACGACCACCTCCTCTGTCCCTCGCCCCCTCATCAAATCATGGTTTGCCCTCCTCTCCTTTTTGCTCGCCCCCTGCTCCCCCCACCTCACCTCATCACCCTCAGGTTCACGCTGGACGAGGGGGTGCTGCACAAGGGTGCCGCGCTGCATGCGTCCATCGCGCTGGAGTACCTGAAGACGTTTGGGGGGCAGGGGCAGCAAGGGAAGGAGGAGGAGAGGGAGAAGGCCGCGGATGCCGCGGATGCTGCTCCTTCAGCGGAGCACGACAAAGATGAGCTGTGAAGGGGACAATCAATTCACCTTGTGAGGATTTTTGAAGCGTCGATTACGATAAAAACATGGTTGAAAGGAACAGTGCCCGAGGCATGCGCTGCTTGTTTGGGGTTTGTTACTTGCTTGCCACTCCAGGTAAATGCGGAAAGGCGGGTGCTGTGTTGTTGGGGAGGCTTAGGAGGAGCAGGATGGCAAGATGGTATGTCGGCAGGATGACACGGCGGTTAGTTAACAATGAATAAAATTAAAGTGTACGGCAGCCTTCTCCCTGACTGTACGGCAGCCTTCTCCCAGATCGCTTGTAACTACCCTCGCGCGTGTTCTTCTTCGACGCCATCCCGTCGCGTTGGGTGGTGGCTGCCCTGTCCTGGTGTCGAGTGTAAGGAAGCAGGGGTGCCGTGATTTGGACGTCCAGTCATAGCAGCTACATGCAATGTTTCGTCGCATTCACCAGTCGGGCTCATATATGACCGAATACCAGTACTGTTGAGCATGGAAGGAACCGTGGGTCAGTCAGCCTGCAGCAGCCACAAGGGCTGGGGGGCCGCCCTGGCTGGATACTAAGCGTTCTCGGCGCGTGAGTAATACTGTGCTGGGCTGTAAGTACAAAGGTTAGGTTGAATAATCGAGCGCGGATGC
The DNA here is from genome assembly GCA_021605115.1 of Astrephomene gubernaculifera. Taxonomy (NCBI): domain Eukaryota; kingdom Viridiplantae; phylum Chlorophyta; class Chlorophyceae; order Chlamydomonadales; family Astrephomenaceae; genus Astrephomene; species Astrephomene gubernaculifera. Next base: position 197,321 of record BMAR01000027.1, on the reverse strand, counting down.
GTACCGTTATCCATGGATTTTAACAACAGCGTTTACAAGCAGACGCATACCTCTAATCACGGCCAGCTGAATCAGTAGGCTTTAGTGTCTTCTGCTGCGGCATTCTGGAGAGCGACTTTCTGGTCGGGTGGTTGTAGCCTTGCCACTGCCAGGAATACACAATTATATTAGGCTTTAGAGCAATTCCTAAAGAAGAAATTTAGTTTTATCCTTTTTGGTTCATTTCCACCTGAAGAAAGGTAAATGGGATGGGAGTTGGATGGGCATGAGCTCATGCCAAGGCCAGTAGAACTGGCATCGGAGGCATAAGGTATTGGCTTTTTTGCATACACTTCCTTACATAGTACAGGTACCCTATTGTTTCCTTGCTTTTAGAGTGCCATTTCACAGTTCTCAGCTGTGTCGATCCATGTTGTCTTGCGCTATCTGAACGTAGATCACCAACTCATTGCCGTTACTACCGCTCTAAACAAGGAATGCCAGCCGTGTCTAGCGCGGCGGGCCTTTTGGCTCTGCTTGACGAGCCCAGCGACGATCTCAAGCAGCATGCGCTCTCCCACTTGAACAAGGTGAAGGCTCAACCTCAGCTGAATTATGCAGTTGCAGCATAAACAGATCTGACTTTTGGCCAGCATGGCGCCTTTGTATCCGGGGACGCATTTCGTTGTGCATTTAGCCGCGCCCAGCATTTGTAGCGCGGTAGATCTAATCCAAGACAACGTTCTTCCATTAGGTTGTCCACGACTACTGGTTCCAAATCTCGGGGTCCATTGGTAGCGTCGAGGCGCTTTACGAGGATGACGATTTCCCACACCGGGAGCTTGCAGCGCTGGTGGCCTCGAAGGTGGGTATCCGCTTTCACGACCCCTTATGGAAGTTTTACAACCATTAACGTACTCATGTGGAACAGGGGTAGGCTTAGCAGAGGTCGTGGTGAGCTGGTGTTTGAAGCAAAATGGTGCTTTCATGCGTCCAACTCATTGCCCCGGGCTTACCATGCTGCCGTTTTGTTCACAGGGAACGATTTCGCCCATGCCCTTACTTTCTGCTAGATGCGCTCTAACTTCAAATGCCCACGACCCAGTTGAACCAACCCCCTTCCCCACCCCATGATGATGCCTTATCACACGGTCAGTTAGTTGTTTCCTCTTTATCTCCCCCCCTCCTCTCCCTCTCCCCCTCAGGTGTTTTACCACCTGGGTGAGCTGGATGATGCGCTGAGCTACGCGCTGGGGGCGGGGCCGCTGTTCGAGGTGGAGGAGCAGTCCGAGTATGTGGGCACGCTAGTAGGTGAGAGGGGGGGGGGCGGGAGGGGGGAAACAGATAAGAGGCATGTGTGAGGGAGTGAGGGAGGCATGGGCTTTTGGTATGCTCTTAATGGGGGTGGCAGGTTTGGAGGCGGGTGCCGCCTTGGTTGCCTTGCGTGCGGCCACGCGCGCGTCATACCTCCTCGCGTGTCATTGTATGTGCCATGCGGGTATTGCACCTGAAGTATCACCCCACCGACCCAAATATCACCCCCTTCCCTCTCTCCCTTCCCCCCACCTCGGCTTTCCCCCCCATCACACCTCAGCCCGCTGCCTGGATCGCTACTTTGAGCTCCGAGTGAAGGGCGAGGGGGAGGGGCCAATCGACCCGCGCCTCACTGCCATTGTGGAGCGCATGCTGGACAAGTGGGTGCGGGGGGTGGGGGGGGGAGGGGTTCGAGTCACACGGGAGAGGGGGGGGGTGGGGGCGTTTCGAGTCACACGGGAGGGGTAAAAATGAGGAAGCTGATGAGGGGGAGGGGGGCGCGCGGGAGCGCGAGGGAATGAACAGTGGGTGGCTGCATAATAGCGGTGTTCACCTCCCCCTCATCTCCCCCCCCCATGCAGGTGTCTGTCCTCCGGGCAGTATGAGCAGGCCATCGGAGTGGCGCTGGAGTCCCGCCGACTGGACTGGCTGGAGGCCGCCTGTCTGCGGGCGCCTGCGGGGGGCGAGCGGGTGCGGGTGCTCAAATACGCGCTGCGCGTGTGCCAGCAGCTGATCGTGAACCGGGAATTCAGGCAGCAGGTGGGGGGGTGGGTGGGTGGGGGATGCATGGGGGGGTGGGGGTGGGGGGTGCATGGGAGGGATGGGAGCGGGACAAAGAGGGTAGGGGGGGCACCTACCTGCATGCGGCAACCCATTGTTGCTGCTGTGTTCCATTGCTGCTGTTCTTCCCGCACACGCGTGCTTCTACCCAACTAGCAATCAGCCGCCGTACCAACTGCTTTGTAACCGCCGTACCAATCGCCGTACCGCCAGGTTCTCCGGTTGGTTATTCGGTTGTACGAGACGGTTGATTCGCCCGACTGGGTGGACATCTGCCAGTGCCTGATGTTCCTGGATGACGCCCCCGAGGTGGCCCGCATCCTCAGTCGGCTGCTGCAGGGGAGCGAGGTGAGGGGGGCGGGGGGGCCCGGGGGGGGGGCGGGGGGGAGGGCGGGGGGAAGCGCGGGAAAGACCGGATACCTAACGTTGAATCCACGTGTAGAGTGGATTCAGTGTAGAGGACTGAGAAGTGAAGACTGGGTATCGGCACCCTGTATCGGCACCCTGTGCCGCCTTCTGTCTCCTCCGTCTTGCCCTCACTTGTGGTTTCGTACTTTCTAAGGGACTATGACCCACCCCCTGCCACTGCTTTGCTTTACATATATTCCCGCCCGCCCCCCCCCGTGAAGCCTTATCTTACAGCTCGTCAGTTGCTTCGTCAGTGTCTCATTATAGGTATTTTTCACCCCGCTCCCCCTCCCACTCGCCCTCCCCCCAGGATGACGAGCTGCTTGCCTACCAGGTTGCCTTCGACCTGGTGGAGAACGAGCTGCAGTCCTTCCTGCTGGCGGTGGCGGCACGGCTGGACGTGGGGGGAGGTGCGGGAGCAGCAGCAGCGGAGGGGACAGCAGCAGCCATGGAGACGGATGCGGCGGCTGCGGGGGCTCCTGCGGCCGAGGGAGGAGCGGCAGCAGCGGCAGCGGCGGCGGAGGGGGGTGTGGGTGCGGAAGGGGCAGCAGCAGCAGGCGGCAGCAGCAGTCCCTACGCGGGTCGGCTGGCCAAGCTGAAGGACATCCTGTCCGGCAAGACGCCCATTGCACTGTATCTGGACTTCCTGTACCGGTGAGGCGGGGGGGGGTTGGAGGTGAAGTCGGAAGCCCCGCGAGAAGAAAGAACAAAACACACACACAACAATACTACTCCGGTCCTTAGGTCCGGTCGCGTTACGACATTGCTATTACTGCTTTACACTGATTCCGAAACTACTCGATAGCTCTATTACAACATAGCCAACGGACTTCACCTGTGGCGTTTTCGGTGGGCGGACTTCACCTTTCGGCAATCACAGTACGTTTCGCCTCGCGGCCAGTTATTTTAACACCCCAATCACAGTATGTCCTCTCTTCGCGGCCGTTTCTTTAAGACACACATGCAAAACCCCTTCCCCTCGCCCCCCTATCCCCCTCCCCCCCCCCAGCCACAACCACGCGGACCTGGCCGTCCTCAAGGGCATCAAGGGCTCCGTGGACGCGCGCGTGTCGGTGTGCCACTCCGCAACCATCGCCGCCAACGCGCTGGCGCACGCGGGCACCTCAGTGGACTCCTTCCTGCGCTCCAACCTGGAGTGGCTGGCCAAGGCAACAAACTGGGCCAAGTTTTCAGCGACCGCCTCGCTGGGGGTGATTCATAGGTGGGGGGGTGGGGTGGGGGTGGGGTGGGGTGAGGGGGTGGGGGGTGGGCGGGTGCACACGGGGGGTGCGGAGCGATGGGGGGTTGCGGAGCCATGCAAGGGCAGCAGTTGGTGGGGCGGATGAGGGGCGAGTGGTGGTTGTTTTCATGGCCCCTTGCTCTGCTGCTTACCTTCTCACCTACTACATCTGCTGCTCCTCCCCTCCCGCCCATTCCCCGCCCCGACCCAGGGGTCACCTGGCCCAGGGCCGCGCCCTCATGGCCCCCTACCTCCCCCGCGCCGGCGCAGCAGCAGCAGCAGCCGGCGGTGGCGGTGGCTCCCCCTTCAGTGAGGGCGGTGCGCTGTACGCACTGGGCCTCATCTACGCCAACCACGGTCAGGACGTGCGGCCGTTCCTGCTGGAGAGCCTGCGGGGCACCAGCAACGAGGTCACTCAGCATGGGGCATGTCTGGGACTGGGTGAGCGAGGGGGGGAGGCGAGGGGAAAGAGAGGAGGGGCATGGGGGAAGTCTGGGGATGTTTGCGAAGGAGATGGTTATGGGTGTGTTTAATTTGGGAGTGTGATTGGAGGCCGGGTGCAGACACACGTAACCCCTGCATACACATGCCTCTCATGCCCTCCCTCTCCCCCCCCCCGCACCCCGAATTATCCAGCCTAATTCGGATTCTGTTTCCAAATTACCCCCCGCACCCCGCCCCCAGGTCTGGCGGCCCTGGGTACGGACGACGAGGAGGCGGTGGAGGACGTTAAGAACGTGCTGTACAGCGACAGCGCGGTGGCGGGCGAGGCGGCGGGGCTGGCGCTGGGGCTGCTGTGCTGCGGCAGTGGGGGCGAGCGGGTGACGGCGGAGGCGCTGGCGTATGCGCATGACACGCAACACGAGAAGATCATCCGGGGTGAGTGTTCAGGGGGAGGGAGGGAGGGAGGGAGGGAGGGCTGATGGAGGGGGACGGGGAGGGTGGGGGGAGGGGGGAGGGAAGGGAGGGAGGGAGGGGTCAGGGAGGGCTAGGCGGACGGGATGAGGGATGGGAGGGGCGGTTGGGACACTGTGCTCGGCCCTTGCAGGCCGGGGGGGAGTTGCACCCCTGCCTCTTTACCCAACCCCCTCCCACCCTGTCCCTCCCAAAACCCTCCCCCCCCCCCAACCCCCCAGGTATCGCCCTGGGTTTGGCCCTCATGCAGTACGGTCGCGAGGAAGCCGCGGAGCCGCTGATCGAGCAGATGACGCGGGATGCGGACCCCATCATCCGCTACGGGGGAATGTACGTCATCGGAATGGCCTACAGGTACGACAATATGCGTCGTTGTACGACAATACACACACCCTTCCCACCCCCGCCACCCCGCCTCCTTCCCTCTCACTTGGGGTCCTCCAGCTAGGTCTCAATCTGTGGCAACCCCCCCCCCGCTGGTGACAAGTTGCTGCTTTGGTAGCCCCTTTGCTTTGCCCTAACCTGTGGTTTTGGTATACCTTTTTACCCCCCGCCCTCCTCACCCTCTAACCCCTCCTCACCCCTCACGCCCCCCACAACTCTTCAACCCCAGGGGCACCGACAACAACGGTGCCGTACAAAAGCTCCTCTCCTTCGCCGTGAGTGACGTGGCCGACGACGTACGACGGGCTGCCGTACTGTGTTTGGGTTTCGTGCTGATGAACGTGCCGCAGCAGTGCCCGCGCATCGTGGCGCTGCTGGCGGAGAGCTTCAACCCGCACGTGCGGTGAGAGGGGGGGCGGGGGTGGCGGGGCAAGGGGGGGTAGGGAGCTTGGCAGGGGAGACAACGGGCGGGGAGAGGGGCCATGCCTGCTTGACACCTTGCTGAGCACCCTAGGATGCTCTCATAGACCAGCCGTACCTGCCTTTGCCGCCCCTCGCTCATTCACTCCCAACCCCTTCCCGCCCCTCCTCACACCGTCACACGGTGTGTTTTTCTTCCCCCCCTTCCCCCCCCCCCTCCCCTCCCGCTCCCCCCAGCTACGGTGCCGCCATGGCAGTGGGCCTGGCGTGCGGCGGCACGGGACTGCGTGAGGCGGTGGGGCTGCTGGAGCCCATGCTGTCCGACCCGGTGGATTTCGTACGGCAGGGGGCGTTGATCGCAATGGTGGGGGGGGGCATGGGGGAGAGAGGGGTGGGTGGGTAGGGGTTTTGGGGGGGAAAGGGAGGGGTCGTTGCATGCAGTGCACTGGTAAGGGGTTGGATCGGGGACGAGGTGTCGTACACTGGGGCAGTGTAGGAAGCTGTATCACCCAGTATACCGGTATTCTTCCAACCTCCCTTCTATACCCGCATTGCCAATTAACGCATGGGCCTTCTTCTTCTCCCCACCCCCACCCCGCTACCCTTCCCACCCACTACCCCCCAGGCCCTGGTGCTCATGCAGCAGCCCGAGGCGCGTGTGGCGCCCTTCCGCAAGCGACTGGACAAGTTCATCGGGGAGAAGCACGAGGAGGTGGGGAGGGGGGAGGGTTCGCTGTTCCGCTGCTGCTGCTGCTCCTGCTGCTGATGATGATGTCAGTATCAAAGGGTTCCTTGTTTTTTTCTACCATCCTCTCCGGCCTCCTTCACCTCCCCCTCCCCCTCCTCCCCCTCCTCCCCCTTCCTCCTCCCCCTCCCCCCTCCCCTCCTTGCAGGTGATGTGCAAGATGGGCGCCATCATCGCCGCGGGGCTGCTGGACGCGGGCGGCCGCAACGCCACACTGGGTCTGCGCAGTCGCAGCGGCTACTTCCGGCGGACCAGCGTGGTGGGGCTGGCGATGTTCACACAGTACTGGTGAGGGGGGTGGTGGGGTTGGCGATGTTCACACAGTACCGGTGAGGGGGTGGTGGGGTTAGCGATGTTCACACAGTACTGGTGAGGGGGGGGTGTTCACACAGTACTGGTGAGGGGGGGGGTGGGGTTAGCGATGTTCACACAGTACTGGTGAGGGGGGGGGTGTTCACACAGTACTGGTGAGGGGGGTGGTGGGGCTGGCGATGTTCACACAGTACTGGTGAGGGGGGTGGTGGGGTTGGCGATGTTCACACAGTACCGGTGAGGGGGTGGTGGGGTTAGCGATGTTCACACAGTACTGGTGAGGGGGGGGTGTTCACACAGTACTGGTGAGGGGGGGGGTGGGGTTAGCGATGTTCACACAGTACTGGTGAGGGGGGGGGTGTTCACACAGTACTGGTGAGGGGGGGGGTGGGGTTGGCGATGTTCACACAGTACTGGTGAGGGGGGGGGTGTTCACACAGTACTGGTGAGGGGGGTGGTGGGGTTGGCGATGTTCACACAGTACTGGTGAGGGGGGGGGTGTTCACACAGTACTGGTGAGGGGGGTGGTGGGGTTGGCGATGTTCACACAGTACCGGTGAGGGGGTGGTGGGGTTAGCGATGTTCACACAGTACTGGTGAGGGGGGTGGTGGGGTTGGCGATGTTCACACAGTACCGGTGAGGGGGTGGTGGGGTTAGCGATGTTCACACAGTACTGGTGAGGGGGGGTGTTCACACAGTACTGGTGAGGGGGGGGGGGTGTTCACACAGTACTGGTGAGGGGGGTGGTGGGGTTAGCGATGTTCACACAGTACTGGTGAGGGGGGGGGTGGGGTTAGCGATGTTCACACAGTACTGGTGAGGGGGGGGGGGGTGTTCACACAGTACTGGTGAGGGGGGTGGTGGGGTTAGCGATGTTCACACAGTACTGGTGAGGGGGGGGTGTTCACACAGTACTGGTGAGGGGGGGGGGTGGGGTTAGCGATGTTCACACAGTACTGGTGAGGGGGGGGGTGTTCACACAGTACTGGTGAGGGGGGTGGTGGGGTTGGCGATGTTCACACAGTACCGGTGAGGGGGTGGTGGGGTTAGCGATGTTCACACAGTACTGGTGAGGGGGGTGGTGGGGTTGGCGATGTTCACACAGTACCGGTGAGGGGGTGGTGGGGTTAGCGATGTTCACACAGTACTGGTGAGGGGGGGTGTTCACACAGTACTGGTGAGGGGGGGGGGTGTTCACACAGTACTGGTGAGGGGGGTGGTGGGGTTAGCGATGTTCACACAGTACTGGTGAGGGGGGGGGTGGGGTTAGCGATGTTCACACAGTACTGGTGAGGGGGGGGGGGGTGTTCACACAGTACTGGTGAGGGGGGTGGTGGGGTTAGCGATGTTCACACAGTACTGGTGAGGGGGGGGTGTTCACACAGTACTGGTGAGGGGGGGGGTGGGGTTAGCGATGTTCACACAGTACTGGTGAGGGGGGGGGGTGTTCACACAGTACTGGTGAGGGGGGTGGTGGGGTTGGCGATGTTCACACAGTACTGGTGAGGGGGGGGGGTGTTCACACAGTACTGGTGAGGGGTGGTGGTGGTGGTGGTGGTGGTGGTGGGTAGGGGTAGGGGTAAAGCAGTTAGGTACTTGGCATGGGGTAAGGGGTGTGTGTTCGCTAGAGCAAAAGGTCCCCCGCTGGATCCCGCGGTGGACCCATTGGGGTGTCCTTTGCATCCCTCTTCATTGCTCCCCCACCTCACCCCCCTGCTCCCACCCCCCGCCCCCCCCCCCCAGGTACTGGTACCCGCTGCTCTACTTTGTGAGCCTCGCCTTCCAGCCCTCCGCGCTCATCGCCCTCAACTCCGACCTCAAGATGCCCAAGATGACATTCGCCTGCAACTGCAAGCCCTCCACCTTCGCCTACCCGCCACCCCTCACGGCGGAGGTCAAGGAGACGGTGAGTGCTGGCTGTGGTTGTGTTGTTTGTTGGTTGTAGTTGTTGTTCGTTCTTCTTCTTCTTCTTCTTCCGCAAGGGTTGGGAGGTGTTGCTGAGGTGACCCATATGAACATAAATCCCGCTGTAACACCCTTGGCCGTTAGTCGTTAACCCCTCCTTCGCTCTGCACCCTCCGCACCCCTCCCTTCGCTTCTCCGCCTCCTCCCGCCGCCGCCCCGCAGAAGTCCAAGGTCCCCACCGCCATCCTCTCCACCACCGCCAAGGCGGCGGAGCGGCAGCGCAAGAAGGCGGCGGAGAAGGAGAAGGCGGCTGGCGGGGCTGCCCCGGGTGATGCGGAGGCGGGCAAGGCTGCGGCCGAGAGCAAGCCGGCAGAAGGAGGTAGGAACGGAAAGGCGGCATGGCTCTCCTCTTGCTTTGCTTTGCTTACCCACCAAAACATCAAGCACCGTCGCATTCGGCGTCCTATTCCTCTCACCTCCTGCGACATCCATAACCTCTCACCCCCTCAGGTGACAAGATGGATACCGACGACGCCGCTGCCGCAACCGCCGCTGCCAAGAAGGAGCCTGCCGAGCCCTCCACCCACACCCTGGAAAACCCCGCACGCGTGGTGCCCGGCCAGGTGCGCTTCGTGGCCCTGCCCGCCTCGGGCCGCTGGCTGCCCCTCAGACGCGACACGCCGCTGGGCATCGTGGTCATGCGCGACACGCAGCCCGGCGAGCCGGTGGAGATGGTGGCGGGAGCCGCGGCGGGAGGTGCAGCAGGCGGCGCCTCCGGCGCCGCGGCGGCGGCTGCGCCGCCGCCGCCGCCTGCGGCGGCGGCAGGGGCGCCTGCGGCGCCCCCACCCGCCTCCGGTAGCGGCGCTGGTGGTGCTGATGAGGGCGATGAGCCGCCTCCGCCGGAGCCCTTCACGTACCAGCCGTAAGGAGAGAGGACGACCTGCACGCCCCACGCAGGTGTTGTGGTGGCGCCTGCGTGCTTCCTTTTGCGCAATAGGGACGTTGCTGAGGGGGATGGGATGGGATGGGATGGGAGAGCAGCGGGACCTGTCTTGTTGCTCCCTGCTCCCTTTTCGCTGCTTTGGCTGCTGTTGGTAACACGGCGGAGCGATGTGGCGAAACGAGTTGCGGCCAGCTGGTTTAGGTTGAGGAGATTTCGCATGCGTGCGTGGGTGTGGAGGGCCGGTTGGCGATTCACGTGGTTGGTTGTGTGTCGGGGGGGTGCTAGAGGTGGGAGGGGGTGTGCCTAGGGGTGTCATGAGGAGGGGTGTGAGGAGCAAAGGGGACCCGAAGCGGACTGGGAAGAGGCGCTCAAAGGCCGTTACCGCTATTTGCGGTCGGAGGGTGGCGCCGAGGTAAAGCAGGATAGGGAGAGGGATGCTTGCCGGCCTTCTCTTGTGCCGAACTGCGGGCTCAAAGGGTCGGTTAGGGTAGGGAAGCGTTCTGTGTCACGCATGGTTTGCGGGTCATAGGAAGAGTATGAAGAAAGACAGCGGTTGCTGAGCACGAGTTGTCCCGGATGAAGGCGTTAGATGCTTACTGTTACATGGGCGGCTGCAGCGGGTGATGTGTGTTGCAAGTAGCAGTTGGGAAGTTTTCAGTTACAGGACCGTACACACCATTTGGAGGTGCGTGGTGGGCAAGAGTAAGTGGTCTTTGATGCCCACCGTTTGTAAGATATATACTCTATATAGGTAAATTTCACCTATAATATGCCAGGTATTAACGCACTTCATACCATGCACCTCAGCACACGTTGCAATGACAACATTACCAACTTCGCTCTTAGCTCCTTTTAGCAACTTCTCAATACTTCTCAGCTGTCCATCTCTCCCTGCTTGCCTCTTTCGTCCGCATGTTCGACGACCACCATACGTCCCACCTCCCCTTTAGTCTTCATGCAGCTTCCCGACCCATGGGTCGCACCACTGCAAAACACACTCTCCCACGCGACCACCTTCCTTGACAAACGCCCATCTGCACCACACCCCCCGCATCTCTTCACAGGAAATCATCTGGCACCGGAACGCCATCCACCTTGTGTAGGACAGCCTGTCAGCGGGGGGTCAGCAGGTGGGTACGGTCAGCAGCAGCGCGTGGTACGTGAAGGGCTTCAAGTTCACTGATCCTATATACAGCAGTATAAGCGGCTGTTCCCACCCCGGCCCCCTCACCTTGCCCGCGGAGATGTCCGGCTTGACGATGAGCGGCTTGAGCTCCTCGCTCTCGATGTAGAACTGCTTGGTGAAGACTCTGGAGTGGGAAGGAAGGAAGGAGAGCAGGGGAGGCCGGAGGTGGGGGAGGAAATGAGCGAGACGGCAGCGGTACGACAGTCAAGGTGTAAGGAGGTTCCTAACGGAGGTTCCTACCCAGGCAACCCAGGGCGCGGTAACCTAGAACAGGTTAGCTGCGGCTCTCTCGCTACATGTCCGATGCTCCTTTGACAGAAGCTGTGAATATGCACTCACGCGGACTTGAACTCCAATTGCTGGCCAAGCAGCGATTTGAATTTGGCATCATCCTTGAAGGCGCGCGAGGTGATGACCTGTGACAGCCGGGGCGGGCATGCAAGCCGAGGGGACAGCCGAGCGGGAGGACGGAGGAAATAGTAGGCGGGCGGCCTGCATCTGCCACGCATCTGCCACGCATGCACGATGAAGCAGCGGTACCCACCGCGTGACGTACTGTAACCTATCCGCATCAACCTGCCACCACCCGCCCGCGCACCCACCGCCAATCCCCCAGCACCCCCACCCCACCCCTACAGGCACACCCCACCTGGTTCGGAATAATGAGGTTCTGCAGCAGCCGGTCAGCCGCCTTGGGGTTGGTGTAGATGGCTTCGAAGGAGCGGATCTCCAGCTCGTCTGCTACCTTCTTAGCATCCTTGGCGAATCCCTGGTGGGAGGGGCGAGGGGGGAGGGACGAGGGAAAGGGAGAGGGAGGCGGAGGGAGGGAAATATAAAACAAAAGTGAAGAGGGGAGGGAGAGGGAGGCAAAAGTGAAGAGGGGAGGGTAGATGTCGTCACGTCCAGAGAGAAGTCTACCCTGATGCCATGAGGGTAATGCATGTGTCCTCATCTGTGTCAAAGCAGAAGCCTGTTACGCACCTTGTTGGTGGGGACGAAGACGGTGTCTTGCGCGTTGGCGTTCTGCAGGAAGCAGGAACAGCACCGAATCAGCGTTAGCAGCAGACTTAGCGGTGACAGCCAAACCCCAAACCCCAAAGGCCCGAGCTTCTCTACCTAGTCCATGCCCTTTCTTCTTCTACTCTTCCCCGCTCTCAAGCTGAACACGTACGTACGGTATAACCCCGCACCGCCAACCTACGGCTTGTTACGCATCCGCCCCTTGAGGAAACACTTCTTAGCACTCAGCACCCATCTAGGACCTGCCTTCAGCCGAGTAGCGCCCTTCCCGTTTCCCGCAGCGCGCAGCACGCGGCACAGGGTCTCCAGGTCAGGGTCCGCGCAAATGACGGCAGCGGGCGAGGCGCCGCCCGCAGCACCAGCACCACCAGGAGCAGCGGCAGTGGAGGCGGCGGTGGTGGTGGAAGGAGAGGCGCCGGCGGTGAGAGGTCGCTGTGCGGTTGCTGCTGGGGCTCCTAGGAGGAGGAGGAGGAGGAGGCAGGAGGAGAGCAGCGGAAGCAGCAGCAGCCGCGGCTGGGAGGACGGTGACATGAGGAAGGTCATGTTAGTGCGATGGGCGAGGAGGGAGGGAAATGGTTCCGGTCTTTGGAATTGGAAATGAGCTGCTGTTAGAAGAAGGAGAACGCCGTGTTTGCGCTGTTTAGGCTAAGAGGTCTATCAGGCTTGAAGGTTTGGTTTTGTTTAGTTTTGTGACAGTCACAGCTCAATATGGTGGGCAGCAGTTGATAGCGAGCAAAGAGGTTCATTCAGTGCGTACGGCCCCAAAAAGAAAGGGGTGGACTCCTGCCTGCTCCACGACAGACGGGGGAGCTTTGGACGGAAGTCATCGTTTACTCATAGAGGTATACCAAAAGATTCAACGCATGTTGTCCCCTTGTGTGATTAAGCTGTGAAATTGGTACCGGTATACCACTTGGCGGCAGCATACAAAGGCGTGCAGAGTTAAAGCTGCCACGACGCCTGAATGCGGGGCTGATGACCCGTGGGTCAGAGCCTTTGATGCTTACTTTAGCGTTAACGCGTTAAGTAAAGTCTGCTTACCTCAGTAAAGGCTAACGCCAAAGGCCTGGACGTCTTTTCCGGGAATTTATTAGTCATACGTTTAAGAGTACGATGAAGCGCTGCGCGTTCCACTTACAGTTACGGTGGTTTCAGTTGCGGCCACGTTCCCAACGAAGCCCTGGCTCGCATACTTGCATTCCACGGACTTCAGGACCAAGCACAGAGCCACTACGTAAGCACCCATATCCCGACCGAAAAGCGTGTACCTTCCAACGGCAGGCAGTACCCCTTTCCAAGCGCACTGTAACCCCTATCTCCCAGGGTTTTGACCCCAACGTGTCTAGACACACCTGCACATGCAAATGATATGCATGCGCACGCTGCAGGGAACCGCGCCACACACACAGACACACCACAGACACGCACGTACGTCGTATCTCCAAGGAACAAGGGACTGGTGACCCCTGCTTACCACCAGAAGAGGAGCGTCTGATGGCACCCGGAAGTTCTGGCCGGGCATCAAACAAGCATGACAGACCCAAACAGCAGCAAACGCAACTTGCAGCTAACCGCCTGCTGCGCCTGCTGTGAGATGCAATCGAACGACATGAAAGGCCCCACAAGTAACAAATACGGCACACAAAGTACGACAAACAACCCATGCATGTCTTGTTGTGAAGTTTCGCTCTGGCAGATACGAATAACTGACAATCTAGAATCAACATGACTGTCAAGGAAGGAAGAGCTAGAAACCAAAATCGCAAAAAACGCTACACACACGTGCCCTGACGTGTTTCTTGGTGGAAAGCTCCGTGCATGCACTCTGTGCCATGCGCCGTACCGCTTCGCATGCACACGCATACATCTGCATCCTTGAACTTTCATGTTGCCTACCAAATGCAACGCTCATGCATCTCTGCCGTACAACGTACGTCGCTAGAGCGGCAGCAGTCTCGAGCTCCTATGCGGTGATGCCCACAAGCTGTCGAGCAACGCCGAGCATCAACCGCTTTCGACACAGCACCCTTGGCCACAAGATGCCAATCCTGCACATGCATTTCCGAACCCAAGTAACGAGCCAACAAACCCAAATAACGAGTTCCGAACCCAAGTAACGAGCCTAACAAACCCAAGCGATGGCAGTACCGATCTCTACCGAAAGCAAAACGACCTTTGCAGCACCAAGCCAAGAATTGCTACCTACCTACGGGCACACTCAACGCAAAACACACACACACGCCCATCAGTTGCATGCAACTTCCGAAACAAAAGCGTCCAACCGTGCGTTGCTTCCGCACAGTCTCGCTACCTGCCTGCCACGACAAGATACAAACAGCCAACCCGAGCAAGCAATAAACCAAGTTACCACCATAGCTAGCGTTTGCGGGAGGCATGCTGCAACGCCGATCCCACAATCAATTACACACGCCTAACATGACGTGTAACGAAACCTACGAAACTTGACCCATACTCTTACTTCACATACCGTACACTCACATACACAACCACGCATGACACGCCACAACCCCTCAACCCTCGAGACTCTCTCCCTACCTTACCCATGCGCCCTCGCTGCCCAATTCGTGCCACACCCACCCTAACCCGCCCATCACTCCACCTTGCGGTGTGCCCCAACCCCCACCTGTCCCGCCACCACCTCAGCTTCCACCTCCCGGGTCAACGACGTAGCCCTTGACGCCGCCGCCTCCTCCAGCCCCTGCCCCTCCTCCCGCTCCTCCCCTCCCTCCTCCTCCTCCTCCCTCACCCCGCTCAGCTCCCACAACGTCTGCAGGTGCGTCCACAGCGCATGTGCCAGGTTGCGTCGCTCCAACAGCCTCACGCCATGCCGCTCGCAGATGGCTCGGTAGGCGGGGTAGAGCGCCGGCAGGCGGCTGTAGCTGACCCCCGGCAGGATGTGGTGCAGGCTTTGCATGTTGAGTCCGATGGTGAGGTAGCACCAGAGGTAGCTCGCCTGGGAGTAGTCGACGGAGGTGGCGGCCATGCGGCGCGACCAGTGCAGGGGGGCAAGCTGCGAGGAGGGCGACTCGGCGTCTAGTTGGATGTGGGAGACTTGGGCGATGACCTGGGGGGGTGGGGAGGGAGGTGGTGGTGGTGGTGGGGCTCAAATCCAAATCCCACCTCAACACCACACAACCCAAACCCCGCCTCAACCCCCAACAACACAAATCCCGCCTCAACCCAAACCCCGCCTCAACCCTCCCCCGACAACCCAAATCCCACCTCACATACACCTCGTTAGTATACCATACCGCGCTTAGTATACCATACACCTCCCATACAACCCACCTTATCCCCCACAACCCGCCCAGCCCGCCTCCTCGTCCCCATTGCCTTGCCCCAACCTGTGGTTACCTATGGTTCGGTAGGGTCTTTGACCCCCCGGTAGGGTCTTTGATCCCCCGGTAGGGTCTTTGATCCCCCACAACCCGCCCATCCCTCGCTCACCATGAACGCCAGGCTCATCATGCAGGTCGGGAAGAGGGTGAGCAGGCAGGCGCGACCGGGGGAGAAGCGCAGGAAGGGAACCACGTAGAAGGCAACCGCCGAGGCCATCTGGGGTGTTGGGAAGGGGTTGGGGAGGGGGTGTTGATTTGGGTCGGCCAGGAAGGGAAATAACAGGTGTTTGGAAGATCTTCGGGCGATACTATGGCGCGAAAGCAGGAAAGGCGACAGCAAGGACCGTGTGAACAGGATTTCACTTGGCTTGTGCGCTGAAGCCGGGTGCAGCCCTCACACCCGCAAACCTGACTTTCGATAACCCTGCCGCACACAAATGCCAGCTAACCAGTCTAACCTGCAGGATGATGCTGGCGTGGAAGTACGCGAGCGTTTGCAAGTCCTGCGCGACCTTGGCATCCATGATGTTGCCCTTCCGCTGCTGCGCCCACAAGCTGCGAAAGTAGGTTATCGGCGACACCATCGTGAGGCCAATGTGCGCAAAAAAGTACATTACTATGTGGCCGGTGAAGCGCAGAGACCGGTGGACCGGGGTGGCTGGAAGGGTCTGCTCGGGATGGATGCGCATGTAAGGATGATGCGAGTCAAGGTCGCAGTCCTTTCCATGTAAATTTGTATAAGAATGGTGGAGAATGTTGTGCTGAAGGTGCCAGCATCCGGTGCTGTTTGTAATGAGCGCGGCGAGGAGGTTCAACGCCTTGTTGACCAGCGGCTTCCGGCTAAGCGCGAAGTGCCCACCATCGTGCACCATGGCTGCGCAGCCCACCCACAAGAAGAAGGGTAACAAAAATGCGGAAGCCAGGGCGCCTTGGAACCACAAGCGAAGGGTGTACACCAGGCCGACCATGTGCAGGAAATGCAGAGCTATGAACGGCGTTGACATCTTGGTCTCCCCGTGGGCGCGGACCATCGCCTTGATGTCCTCGTAAAATGGGTCATTCTTGTAGGCCGATGGATGGCTTCCATTGTGCTGATGGTTGACCGCCAGGGCTGAGCCGGCCACGCTGCCGTCGAAACCGTTAACGCATGCCGACTTTACGCTCGCTGCCGTGAGGATATTTGCCGGTCGCAGAGGCACCCGATAGCGTTCAAGCACCTTCACGTGCTTGTTGTTGAGGACGTGGTACTGCTCGAACAACTCCGTGCAGTCACGTCCTTGGCCGAGGGAAATGGCATCGGCACCACCAGGATGCTGGTCCACGTAGCCAGAAAGGTCATACACCTGGCCATGAATTACCCAGTATCTGTGGGGTATCTCAGGAAGAGCTGCGGACGTGCTGGCGTCCTCGAGGAGTTGACACATTGTCCGGTAGCCCGGGCCTGACTTGCCCTTTCCGACCCGAATGGACAGGCGCTGACCAGCAAATTTTTTAAAGGATTTTACTTAAACAGAAATCGACTTGCGGCCAAACGAGCAACCTCAGGTGGCGTGACCGTGGCTTCGGAGGGTGACCATTGCAATTCTCGGAAAAGGCGCGGGAAAGGTACTGTACATGGCAAGGCGTACGCGTGATACAGTATTCCGGTTGATGTTTTAGGTACCTTACTACCATTTCAAACCTAGCCAGTAAGCCCTTACGGTTATAAAGCCTGAACTGCCATCCTTATTTGCCTCGACCAAGTACTCCTGTCCTTGAATCCTTGACATGCACGGATTGCTATCGGGGCTTCGTTTATAGTAAATGCACTGATGGCTATTCTGTCAGGTTAAACAACTACTCCCAAGCTGTGCAACATCACAACTGAGAATCGCCTCCTCACGTAGTGACGGCAAAGAAGCATGGCAGGATGGTCAGGAAGAATTGGCTTACAGGATATATCAAACATGGAAGGGCGCTTCGCTGGCGGTCCAGCCAAACCCTCCCAGCAGCAAATCTCGGGCAATGTCAAGCTGTTCTTAGACATGGTGCGGCTCCTTGTCCCACCTTTTAGCCCCACCTCTCCTTAGCCCTCCTTGTCCCTGCCGTCCATCCTTCCCCCCTTTCAATTGCCCTTCCCTGGCTCATCTTGCTCATCTTGCTATCCTACACTTTCGCACGCCACAGATCGCGGCGGGCGGCTTGGTGGGTTGGCAGCAGCAACAGCCGGACGAGGATTACGGTGATGAGGGGCCGATGGTGGGTCCGTTGGAGGTGGTGGACCCCCGGAGGCTGCGGAGGCACCTGGAGGCGAGGTTGCAGCGGTGAGGAGGCTGAGAGGGGTTGTATACATTCTGACAGTGCTGGAATGATATATTGAAAGGGGTTATGTCATGAAACGATCATGTATAGTGCGGTGAGGGGAGGTCAGAAGGGGGCAGGAAGGCCAGCGGGGCGGATAGTGGGGAGCAAACCAAGCATGCTAACACGACCGTAAACAAATTGATTTGGGTCGGGCCCGTTCGTCTGAGAAGCTGCTCACACGGACACAGCTGCTGCAGCTGCAAACGATGCTGCGAGGCACATCGACCACAGCTCTGGCGCCCTTAACATGACATCTGGGTTGTCACCTCTGCGTGCGTGACAGCCATCCCCATCTGGGTCAGCCATCCCCATCTGGGTCAGCCGGCTCCATTTGGGTCAGCCTGGCATCGCAAGCATAAGGCCTTCTCTCCGGGCTTGGGAAGTCCTGTGTCCCCCTTGCCTCTTCCCGCCTTTCACAGTACGGCAGTGCATGCGCTATGACTCCGGAACACCGCCCACCATACCCTTTGGGCCGCTGACCCACATCCGCTCTGACCTGCTTCACCATGCCACGACCAGGGGTCAGACGTTTTGACCGACTTTCTCAACCGCCATGACTCCCAACTCCCCTAACTCCTTCCTTCCTTCCTTAATACACCTCCCCGCTAACACGCTACCCCCCCCCAGTGACGCCTCCCTGCGGCAGCGGTGGCTGGAGGGCCTTATGGAGGCCTGCGAGGATGTGGGGGTGCTACACAGGTGCGGGTTGGGCGGACAGACGGACGGCGGAGTAGTCGGAAAGAGCAGGAGAAGCAGGAAAAGATGCCCTGACGTGACGGACCAGCGTCTCTCTCCGCATGTCCCACCATGCATGTCTACCTCATCCCAACCAACCTACCCCCAAACCCCACCTCGCACTCCACCCCATCCACCCCAATGTCCCCCCAGGGCTCTTCTCCCCATGGTAATCTCCGCTGGCCCGTGCGGGGGCCTTGCGGGTCCCCCTGGCTCCGGAACCTTTGCCCTCACTGCCGTACAGGCGGGCGGCAACTGCGGGGACTCCTTCCTGCGCTGCGTGCTGGGGGTGGCGTGCCTGCAGGTGTGTATGTGCGTGTGTGTGTATTTCGGGGTGGGGGTGGGGGTGGGAGGCGACTGGACCCCAGTATGCATGATGGCCGAGTCACGCCGCGCCGCACGCAAAGTGACGCCAGCATGCTAGCAACGGTGCGGCGACGGGGTGCACACACTCCCTGTTTCCACCCACTCTCCAACGCACAACCCTACCCTCCTCCCCTCTCCGCCCCTATCCCCTCCCTCAGGCCCCGGTCGCCACCTGGCTGCTGCAGCGGCTGCCGGTGCTTGCGATGGAGGACCCGGGCGGGGGAGGGGGAGCAGGAGGAGCGGCAGGGGGCGAAATGGGAGGAGGAGGGGGGGACGCAGGAGGAGGAGGTGGTGGTGGCGGGGGCATACCCGGGCTCATTCTGAGCCAGCTGAGATGGTGAGAGTTGATGAGGGGGAGGAAATGGAGGTGGTGGTGCTGCTGCTGCCCTTCCTTGCGCTCTCTCCATCCCTGCTCCTCTTTGCCTCCCTACTTCACCCACCTCCATCACGCCTCCGCCCCTTACTCTCCTCCATCCCACACCATCTCAGGCTGGACGTGTTTCCCTGTTCCTGCTCCTCCGCCGCCACCGCCCCCGGCGAGTCCCCCTCCTCCCTGGTGGAGGTGGTGTTGGAGGTGCTGGGCTCGCTGCCGCCGCCCCTGCAGCGGCTGCTGGTGGGGCTGCTGCCGGAGCTGGCGGGGGTGGAGGACCATGAGGTGGGCCCGGGGGGGGGGGGTAAAGAGGAAACAACTGACTGAGGGATAAGGCGTCAACATGGGTTGCAACATGTGAGCCAGCCCGACCCGCCCAGCCCGAAAGAGCGAAGCCAGTACGTGTAATGCACTGGGGGGGGAGGCTGTCATGATGGGGGCGGGGAGCAGGGCAGGAGGGGGTGGAGGATGAGGTATGGTGGTACGTGTTGCCACACGGGTGGTGCCCCAAGTGGGCTGGTTGGCGTTACCTTTCCTCCTCCGCTTCCCCCTCCACCTCCCTTCTCCATGCAGCGTATCGTAGAGCGGCTGGGTGAGCTGCTTGACTCGGAGGGCTGCTTCCTGGCGCCGGTGCTGGAGGCGCTGCAGCAGCTGCAGCTGGGGCCCGAGCTGCAGGACCAGGTGGGGGCTGCAGGACCAGGTTGGGAAGGGAGGCAAAGAGAAGAGCAACCAACCCCAGTTAGTGGAAATCACTTTCACAAGTGAGAGAAGGGGAAGAGGCTGGTATGGAAGGGGGAGGAGAGGGTAAGTGTTGCTAGCACCACTGACACTAGGCAGGGGGTAAGGATCACCCAGATGGAAGGTATGTCACAACTTCATAACTTGCCTTCCGTTCTTCCCCTTGTTTCGCGGAAAGGTCGTGCTGGACATGACTGAGCGACTGATCGCAGTCGACGCCGACGATCTGCCCGCGCTCATACGATTTGTCGTACAATACAGTACGGCAGCCGCTCCTCCATCCTTTGGTTTCGGAACCTCTGCTGCTGCTGCTGCCGGCAGCGTCCCTGCTGCCGCCGCCACTGCGCCGCGAGTGTTCGCAGCGTTGCGCGCCGGACTTCACATGGTCGACCCAAATGACCCACGGGTCAGTGTGCCTGACGTCAAGGGAAAGCGAGGCGGCGGCGGCTCGTCGTACGGCGGTCGTGGCGGCGGCGGTCGCGAGGCAGTTGAGGTCCGAGTGCTGCGGGAGTTGTCGGTTGCGCTCGCGGCAAATGACGCCGCGTGTTATGCGGTGCTGAAGGTACGAACAACAGGATGTGCGATGTCGCAATGGGTTGGAAAGAGGAAAGGGGTGTTGATGAGGCGCGCGTTGGCTGGCAACGTGGCAAGGGACTGCGCTACAATATACAGTGAAAAAAAGGATCTCGTTTCAATCTCCTTTCCTTCCCTATTCTCTACTGCTCTTCCTTCCTTCCTCTCCTCTCACAGGCCATAGCAGCGGCCGGCAGCGTTCGTACGGGCTCCTCCGGCGGCGCTTCGTCTTCCTCCGTCATCTCAGCCGCAGGAGATGACGACGCCGACGAGGCGGCGGAAGATCCAGATCCGGAGGGCCTTATGGGCGGCGGCGGCGGTGGCAAGTCCCGTGGCGGTGGTACGGCAGCGGCGGCTGCAGCGGCACTAGCTGGCGGCCCCACTAAGTTGGTGCCCTTGGATCTCTGGATCTTGCTCGTACTGCTGGGAGGACGACGTGGCAAGGAGTCGGATAAGATCCTACGAGCCAAGATCTGTGATGGTGCGACGCAACCATCACCATCTCGCTGTCAACCGCTGTCATCCCCAGCTCATTCTGTCCGCATTTTCGGTCGCTTCAGTCCCTAACTTCCTCCCTCCTGACCCCGTGAAGCCCTCATATCGTATAGTTCGTTACTCTTTTCCTCTTTATCCCCCTTTCCCTCCGCCCATGTGTATCCCCTGGCCTCGCAATAGGCTCTGCTAGCCCCTCCTGGCTCACCTCCGTGCTGCTCACCCACCCCGCGGCGCTGCGGGAGGTGGGACCGACCCTTGGGTCGCTGGCCGCGGGGCTGGCGGGCAGCCGGCCGGCGGGGGGCCCGCTGGGAGCGGCGGCGGCGAGACTGTATGCGGTCATGTTTGCAAGCGCGGGAGCGGGAGGAGGAGGAGGAGGAGGGTTTGGAGGGGAGGAGTCGGTGCAGAGGATGGTGAGGAGGAGGGAGCTGGGGAGGGGAGAGGGAGGGTCGGGAAGGCCGCCTGGTACGGTTTTGCTGTCTCGGATAGTGAGGGGAAGCGAACCGGGTATTGGACGTGCAGGTTCCTTGGCAGGCAGGACGGGATACCAACCTACCAAACCCCCCAAACCCGCACTCCCTCCCTCCCTCCTTCCCCCTCCCCCCGCCCCTTCCCCTCCCCGCACAGGAGGTCCTGCAGGCGCTGCACACGCACCTGGGGTCGGGGGTGGCGGAGGAGGTGGACACCGCGCTAGCGGCACTGGCGCAGCTGGCGGAGGGTGAGGGGAGGGGGGGGGGCAAATCAGGCCAGACCATACGAAACCATAAGGGCCAAAATTAGGGGGGAGGGGAATAAATGAGGAGTGCAGCAAATAGAGTCCCCAATTCCATATCCCGACTCAGTGACACAGTGAGCGCATGTGGTGAAGGGGGGGACTGCTAGGGATACGCCATGTTGGCACCAGAACGCACGTGTTCATGACATGCATGGCTTGGGGGGGAGTGTTTGTGGCTGGTTATTAGTAAACATGATCACTTGCCACCGCCACGTGTTGTCTAACGAGCACATCGCCCCGCACGCACAACACCCTGCCGAGCCACAGGCCCCCTCTCCAGGCCCGCTCTCTACCCTTCCGGCGTCGTCGGCGGCGGCAGTCGGCATGGCGCTTCGTCTTCCGCCGCCGCTTCGTCTTCCGCCAACGGTCCGCCTGCCCCCACATTGTCGTTGTACGGCAGCGCTCTGAGCAACTGCCTGGACCATTTGGAGGCCTTCAACGACCGGCAGTTGGCGGCGCTGTTTGACGTACTGGCGGCGGTTACCGGCGGCGCGGAAGGTACGGTGTTCGGTGTGTGTATGTGAGCGCATGCCAAGGTGCTGCCTACCTACATGCCCCCACCCACATCTATGCATATCTCTGACCCCTTGTCTATGGATATCTCTGAACCCCTGTATGTCTTCTGAACCCCTTACCAGGTGAGGGGGGTGAGAGATATCCAGAGTCTCCTACCCCCTTTGCTTTGCCCTTACCTGTGGTTTCCTACGGCTCGGTATCTGGTATTTGCCCCACCCCCCCTTCCCAGGTGTGGCGTGGAGGGCGGCGGCGGAGGCACGTGAGCAAGCCGCGACCCGCCGACGGCGAGCCGACGATGCCGCCATGAGGGGTGTCGTACGGATACCCGGCGGAGCCGGCGGGCGGTTGGAAACGGACGTTTTGATCGTTGTGGATAAGGCCCTCAAAGGGGCTGCAGCGCCGTACAAGCGGATCGGGATTGCGGGCGCGTTGTCGTACTTGAGGCGTGTGGGCGGCGCGTTGGCGTTACTGGCGGGGGATAATGAGGGAGGCGGAGATGGAGGCGGAAGCCCGGGGTTTGGTAAGCGAAACATGGGGAACAGCGGGATTGCTTGTGCAATTGTTTCGGTTCCAACCAGCCGCCATTGCGAGTAACCCTTTACACATTGCCCCGCACCCATGGTAAAGCCTTGTCGTACAGCTTGTACTGTTCCCTCCTCTTCTTCCCGACCTCTCCCCCCTCCTCCCCTCCTTCCCTCCGCAGACCTCCTCCTCTCCGAGTGGCGCGGGCGGCTTGACGAGCTGCTAGCTGCCACCGCCAGCTGCAGCGGGGGAGGGGGAGGGGAGTTCAGGGCGGCAGCACTGGGGCGGCTGGCGGACATGATCAGCAGGCCGGCAGGGGGAGCAGGGGGAGGGGCAGGAGGAGGGGTGGCAAAGCCCTGGGGTGCGTTGCTGCCTCAGGAGGCGCTGCAGCACCTGCTGGTGGTGGTGCAGCAGGTGGGGGAGGGAGGGAGAGGGGGAAGGGGAAAAAAAGAAATTCCAAAGTGTGGTATGATAATGATACAAGTTGCTGACAAGGGGAAGGGGAAGGGAGGTGGAAGGGGGGGACTAAGAAGAAGGGACGAGGGAGGGGGCGTGCATGCGGAAGGGTCTTGGAAATAAGGGAGGAAGGGAGGAGGGAGCGGAGAGCCTGTTACGTTTTTCATGCACGCTGCAACAACCCTAAACCCCTACCCTCTGTCTGCACGCTGCGTGTTACCGGTATACGCTGCATGCTGCATGCTTCATGCAGGACCTGTTGGAGCCGGCGTTCGTCACCGGCTACCCCCTGGGTGCTCCGGAAGCAGCGGCAGCAGCCGGGGCCGCATCAGCCGGGGGCCAGTTCTCGCAGCAGCCCTCGCAGCAGCAGGCCCCTCACTCCGGTTCAGCGCAGTCGCAGCAGCAGCAGCCCTCGCAGCTGAGTGGCGGCGAAGGTGGGGGCGGCGGGGAGGCGCCGCCGCAGCAGGTGCCGGAGGTGCGGGTGGCGGGATGCGGCAGGACGTTCAGGTGGGGGTGGGAGGGTGGGAGGGTGGAAGGGTTAACATAAAGGGACTGACGAGGCAGCTAAGAGTTGTGTGCCATGTGGGCTTCACCATGGGCTGCAAAATGGTGGCGGGAGGGGGGGGGAGTGGAGCTGGGGGTTCCGTTATGTGGAGCTATGGCACGAGGAAGGGAGGGTGGGGGAAGTAGATTGCTTGCTAGTTGGTTAACCCTACTGCAGCTTGTTCCAGGGCCCCCCATCCCTCCCGTCCTCCCTGCCACCCCACGACGACGCCAGTTGCTCCTGCTGGCTGAACCTGGACGGAGCGAATACCGATGTGGCAATCAAGGTGAGGAGGAAGGCAGGCGGGAGGAGGGAACTGGGGTGTATGGGAGGAGTGGCACATGATGTGGATATGGCTGGCTGGCTGACAGACTGGCTTCCCCGTATCCGCGCGCACTCGCAAAACGCTGCTTGCTTACGTCAGGGAATGACACCCCTTGCTGTCTCCTCTCTCAGCTCATCCCGCTCTTCCCCCTGACCCCCTCCTTGCTTGCACCCCTCCCGCCCGCTTTCCTCTCTCCCTCTTCCCCCCTCTCCCCCTCCCTCCCTCGCAGCTGTGGCCCCAAGCCGCCAGCTCCTCACCTGCGGAGAGGGACTCGCTCGTATGGATGGCGCCCTGTCTCAGGTGGGGCTCAGGGGGACTCACACCCCGCTTAACGGGGGAGCACTTCGCTTGGATAAATGGCCGCGCAGAGAAAGCTCTAACGCCGCTTCATAGGTAGCAACCCCATAAACCGGACAACCCTACATCCCCTACCCCCCTGGCTCCCCATGCCCTCCCCCCCCACCCTCCCCCCAGTCTGCTGTGCGCCGCCATGCAGCTGCAGTGCGGCGAACTCACCGAGGTGAACGCGCTTCTGGGCTGCCCGCTGGTGATGTTCCCACTGGAGCTGCTGCAGGATGCGCAGGTGGGGGTGGGGGAGGGGTGTGTGGGGGGGGTTGTTGTGTGCGTGCGGGTGGAGCTGTTTGTGACCCCCCTTGCCGCAACCCCTCCTTGCCGCAACCCCTCTTGCCGTGCTCTCTTGCCGTAACCCCTCTTGCCGTACCCCGTCTTGCCGTACCGCCAGGACGTCAACCAGCTTCACGAGCTGCCCGCCAGCGTCTCCGCGGCGGTGCTAACCAGCCTGCAGGTGCGTGTGTGTATGAAGGGGGGGTGGCTGGGGCACTAATCATTCCTTGCTCCAACCGCCCCATGGTTGGTTTCTTTACCGCCCTTTAATTGGTCGTGTTTTTACCCCACCTGCTACCGGTACGGATCCCCCCCCTCCCCCCCAGGCCGCCAGCAGCTACCTGCGGGAGGTCCTCAACTGCTTCGCACCAACAGCGGCTGAGGAGCAGCAAAGGTGTGGGAAAGCCCACACCTTTCTCCCATCATTCCCCCAACCGTGAAGCGAGCATTGCAGGGTACCGGTATGCCCTACGCCTTTCTTGCCCGCTACGGCCCCCCTTCCTGCATGCATGTGCCTGTGTGTGCGAAACCCACACACCACGACCCGCATGTGTGTGTGTGACCCATGGGTCGGTCCCCCTCCCCCCCGCCCGCCCCAAGCAGGAGCCCCAGCCAGGGTAGCGAGCTGCAGGCCAAGCTCTCTCGCCGTGTCGCCCAGCTGGCGCAGCTGGAGGCGCTTGCGGCGGCATTGGCGGACAACCTGCAGCCGCCGCGGGGGGGCCTGGGGGCGATCAGGGTAGGGAGGGGAGGGGGGTGACGCTGGTGAGGAGGATGGCGAACATGCGCAGGCAGCAGCATGCATGAATCTGCGCTTGGTATTGGGTTATGGTAGTAAGAAAGAGCCCGGAAGGCGCTTAGTGTACGGGAACAATCGATGAGGGCGGACGGACACGCTAACCGTGCACCTTCCCATTCCCTCTTTCCTACGCTGCCCTCCTCAGGCCCTCCGAAACCACGCAGATCCCGTGTCAGGGGCCCCACAGCTTCGAGGCCTCGCAGCCACCACCGCCGGCACTGCAGCCGCCTCCAAATCCACCACCGCCGTCGGCTCCAGAAAGGGCCGCGGCGGCGCCGCCGCCGCCGCCGGCGGCGCTTCGGCTTCCGTCGTCGTCAGCACCGCCGCCAGTCGCGCCGTCGCCGCACTCGCTTTCCGTCGGCAGCTCCGACCGTTGTCGCTGGTCGCCGTGTGTGAGGTGCTGCAGCCGTTGCTCAGCGCTCGGCCGCCGGGGGGGTATGCGACGGAGCCCGGCGGCGGCAGCGGTGTGCGGCAGGGGATGGCGGCGGCGGCGCCGGGCAGTCCCCATGAGTGGGGATCTTGGGTTGTGCTGCCCACCAAGTAAGTGCACACGGGTACGATTTATGAACTGGTGCCATGCATGTTTTACAACAACTTGTTTACACAGATTCCGCAGCAGAATAGTAAGTAACCCGTACCGTCCCGCTGCCTCGTTCACTAAAACACCTCGTTCCTCCCATCATACTTCCGCCTCCGCCAGTCTCGCCGGGGCCGCCCTCCTGATGTCAGAACTAGCCGGCAAGGCGGCGGCGGTGACGGCTCGCGCCCGCTCGACTCCCGCATTCGCCCTCAGCGGCCCGGCGGCGGTGGCGGCGGCGGACCCCTCCCTTGAGGGCCTTACGCCGGCAGATCTGGCGGCGAGGCTGGCGGGGCTTATGCCGTATGTACGACGGCATCTCGACTCGGCCACGGCGGCGCTTGCTGGTAGGTGTACAGCGGTGGTGGGGATATGGCTGGGCGGGTGTGAAGGTTTGGGATGAAGCATGTGTACGGTTGGTGGCTAACGTCTGCGTTGTACGGCTTAGAAAAGCAGAGAGTAAGGCTTACTGCATTCTAACCTCACCCTCCTCATTCCCTTGAACTCTCCGGCCAGGTGCCAACGTCGTCGTTGCAACCGCCGCCAACGGCTACCTCAAACCCGGCGCTGACGGCGACGGCAGTCGTACCCTCGCATCTCTGGATGCCGTACAAGCCTCTTTGGATCCGGGCGCTACTGCCGCTCGCTACATGCTAGATTTCCTGGAGCTGATCCGGACCTTCTTTGGGGCTTATGGGCCCGCCGGCGGCGGCGGCGGCAGGGGCAAAGCGGCGGCGGCTGGCGGGGGTGGCGGCCTGGCGGCGCCTCCGGTTGCTGACTTGGCGGCGGCGTTGGCGTGTTTGGCGGCGAGACCTGGGTCCGACGGCATGCCAGGTGGGTGTCACTGACACGCTTTGTAAAGTGTTACCGTTACCGTTACCTGCGTGGGCTGTGCGCTGTGTCAGTTGGCTTTTCGCTGCCTCATATTGGTACCCTGCGTGGTTCGGCTGGTCGCAGACGCGGAGGTGGCTCAGCTGAAGCGACGTGCGGTTCCGACATCTCCGGAGCGGCCCCTGACTGCCGTACAGGTGGGTGCACGTGTGTGTGTTCTATTCTATGGAAGATTGACCGTGTGTGTTTAAAACGCTGGCCGCAAGTCGGAACGTACTGGGTGTGCGTGTGTCTAGTTGACGAGGCAGGTAGGAATCGATCTGTATCGTTGTAAGCCATGTGAGGCCGGAGGGAAATGATTTGACCGCAGAGATACAAGTGTGTATGCTCGTACGTGTTTATAAACAGCCAGCCCGCGTAACGGTACTAACTGTAGTTTGAACCCACCTCTTCCCTCCAGGCGGACTGCCTATGCAAGCTAGCCCTCGCCGCTTACAAGCAACTCAACGCTCAATGCCGGGGAACAGGACCCGCAACGACCGCCGGAACCCCCAACCCTCCCGCGCCCGCCGATGTCTGGCGCCACCTCGCCTTGCTGCGGGCAGGTCGAGCGCTGCTGACGGCTGTACGGCACCTGACGGCGCCGGCGGCGGGCTCTGGCGGAGCTGGTGCCAGTTGCGGCGTCGGCGGCGCCGCCATTGACGGCGCTGACGATGCGTTACGAGTGCTCGCGTCGGCGATCAGTCGCGACGCGAATAGGGCCCTGGAGAACGCCTGGGACGGCTCCGGTGGTGGCGGAGGCGGCGGCGCCGCCGCCGCCCTTGACGGCGGTGCCGAGGGAGAGGAAGACGACGCGGATGAGGATGTTGAAGCGGCGGCCGCCGGCGGGGGTGGCGGCGCCGCCGGCGCTGGCGGCGGCGGCGGTTCCTTCCGTTGGCGTGGTCAGGCCAAGTTGATCTGCGAGCTGTTGCGAACGTATGTGGAGTTGTCGGAACGGCCACTGGATGTACTACAGCAGATCGTGGAGGGTGTACTGCCGGAGGTACCGAGCGGCAAGGTACGACACAAAGCCATGCCATACGGCACATACACAGACCGTCCGAAAAGTGGCACATTGTCCGGCAAGGGTCACTCTACCGGTACGCCGCCCTAGTCCAACCTAGCAACCCCGGCCCCTCTTCCCTCTTCCCCACCGCAGCCCCCCGGCGGCGCCCGAGGCGCCTCCGCCTCCGCCGCCGTCAGCGCTCCGGTGGCTGGGTACGCCTCATTGAGCGAGGCGACGCTGGTAGCCTGGTACCGCGGCGTGTGGGAGGTGCTGGGGGAGGTGTGGGGCGGGGTGTGCGGGCGCATGCGGGCGGCGGAGCGGCGGGTGGGCGGGCAGGAGGAGGTGAGGCGGGTGGGGGGGAGGGCGCGCAAGGGATTTGTGGTAGGAGGGTGAGGGGGGTTGCATGGTCGCCAGCTTGCTGCGGATCCTGCGCCCTGGCAGCTGCCTTGCTTCCCTCAACCCTCCACCGGCTGGGTCCCAGCCCTCACCCCGCTCCTTCTTTATCCTCATACCGCCTGCCTGCCTGCTGCTCCTTCCGCCCTCCCCTCTTCACCCTCACCCCGCCTCCCCACCTGCCCCCCCCCCAGGAGGACGACCTCATCTCCTCCGCCTCCACCTGCGCCTCCCTCTTCTCCTGCCTGCTGCACCTGCTGAGGCAGCACCCGCAGCGCACGCCGCTCATCGGAACAGCAATCAAGTGCGGCGGCAAATTTGTGGAGGTGAGGGCAGAATGGGGGTGAGATGAATGCATGAACGCAGAGGGACTTGGATGCTGGCCTACCTACCTGCATGCATGCATGGAACCTTTTCCAGTGCGAGCTCATGTTCCGGGCGAGGGGGAGCGCGTGCGTGGGGCCGGCGCCCTACGTTCCTCCTCACTCTCATCCCCTCGTAATCCCTATTTCCACCTCACCCCCCTTCACGCCTTTCCCCGGTTGTACCACTTCGTTCTCCTTTACAGTACCCCGCCCCCACATCCCCTTCCCTCATTCCCTCCCCCCCCCACCTCTCCTCCTGCCGCCTCCTATCCCCATTGCTTTGCCCTAACTTGTGGTTTCATATGGTTCGATATGGTCTTTGACCCCCCCACCTCTTCTCACTGCCCACAGGACTTGCAGCGCAGCACGGGCGCCTGGAGGGGCTTATGGCCGCGGCACGAGGAGCGCCTGCGCGGCACCGTGCGGCGGGTGCAGCGGGGCACCCGACTGCTCAATGCGCTGTGTGCGGACGGCAAGGAGCGGCGGGCGGTTGCCATCACGAAGAAGGTACCCGGCGTGAAGAGAGCGATCGAGGCGTTCATGCTCAACATGCGGGCGCTGTTTCATGAGGTGGGAAGGGGGCGGTGGTTGGGGGAGGTGGTTGGGGGCGGTGGTTGGCAGGCAGTACTGAAGTGCACGATGACGGGGTGTCTGGCGGTAGAGTGTAGGGAGTGGTAGTGTAAGGTGTACGGGGTTCTTGAGGCCGGTTTGCGCTGCTGCTACATAATGGGACGTGAGGCTAGATGACGATATAGCTACTCATGCGCATATTTGTTGGTTGTCCAGCCCGCCTCCTGTCCCAGAGATCCCCTACTGCTGCGCCCGTGTTATTGACCGTTCTCCACCCAGGGGGGGGTAAGAAATTTATATATAAACCCCATGATGAATTTTTGAAAGGGTAGGTCCCGGGACCACCCACCCACCCCTGGCGTACGGCAAGCATGTCGTACAATGTGTAAACTTCGCCAAAACGCCCGGGAAAAAAGCTGCTAGACTCCTCTGCTTAAGCTCTATTTAGTGCTAAACAAATACCCAGAACCCCCTTGGGAGGCGGGCAGAAAACTACCACCGCCACGTCCCCGACCCTGGCCCCTGCCTCCTCTTCCCCCTGTCACGCAACGCCTTAGACCACTACCCACGGCGCCACTTCCCACATCCACATCATCTTGCATCCCTCACTCCATTCCCTCGTCTGCTGCTGCTGCTACACCCGGTGCTTTCGTTGGTGCCGTGCTGAAGCACCTTCCCCCGAACCCGCGAAATATCCCCTTTACAGCCGCTGCTGCTCTTGAGTGCTGCAATGCGACCCTCAGCCATGTGACACAACCTGTCGCGCTTAAGAACTGAGTGGAACTTCTCCCTGATAACTGCGTGAAGCTCCGCCAGCTTTTCATCGGGGTGGGCGTGCTGCAGATGATCCGGGTTGTTGTACCACACGCTCCACATGACCTTCGTGATACGATGCACATGCGGTGCACACAACTCGACGCGTTCGCGACCTCCGCTTCTGCTTCTTTCTCTAAACGTTGTTTCTTATATGTTAGGGCAAGTTGGGAATCAGGCGGTTCCATTTGGGCTACTGTAGTTCAGACCTGAAGCGTCATCGGACCCATGAGAAGCTGAAAAATGTACCTTTTGTTGCTGTAACTAGTTATATACATAAGAGATGAAGAAAGGAATACAACACTGCTTTTAGAACTCTCACCAGAGGCCTGGCAAAAAAGTTCCGACGTTTCATCTAAAAAAGTCGTTGAGGCACCGGACCCACCCACCCACCCCTGCCGTACGATCAACTTTGCAAGCCCGTAATTTTTTCAGTACAACTCCAAACAGAATTCTGAAAGCGGATTCGGAATCCCCACGCTAAGCTCCTTTAATTTGGATCTTGGGGTCTATTTTTGCAGTTACTACCCCCCCCCCTGCTCCACCCCATTATTCCTGGCGTCCTAACGCCGCGCTTCCTGCCGCACTCAGATGGGCTGCGCGGAGGGTATTCGCATTGCCCAGCTCAGGAACAAGGACCTGCACGGAAATGAGGTGCCCTCGCAGGTATGCGTTCCGCTGCACCCGGTGTACCCGATTGAGTGGATTCGTGTGTTAAGAAAGTCGTGTGTGTGGGGATGCTGACGAGCAGGGATGTTGTCGTCATGGGCTTGCTTTGATTGTCCTGTGATTGTCCTGCAGGCGTACGACGATGACAATGACGCCGGCGGCTACTACGATGCGGATGCGGATGCTGACGTGGACGCTGACGCGGACGGCGGGGAACAGCAGCACCCTCAACCTCCGCCTCCGCAACCGAAGAAACGTGGTCGGAAGCCCAAGGCCGCGGCGGCAGCGGAAGGGAGCCAACCGGGAGCCGCCGCCGCTGCTGGTGTTGGGGGTGGCATCGACGGCGACGCCGAAGCTGACGGCGGCAAGGCTCCGAAACGCAAGAAACCACGAGGAGCCCGAGCCGCCGCCGCTGCCACCGCCGGGGAGGCCGATGGCGGTGAAGGTGAAGATGCCGCCGCGGCTCCGCCGGCGGCTCGTAAGAGAACACGGAAGCCCAAGGCTGGTTCCGCCGCCGCCGCCGCGGCGGCAGCAGCGGCATCGGCAGCGGCGGCGGCTGAAGATGGTGATGGCGGCGGTGATGCCCAACCTGCGGACGACGACGACGGCGCTGCTACCGGTGCCGGCGGCAGTCGTCGAGGTGGCAGCGGTGGCGGCTCAAGAAAGCGAGGGCCCGGGGGAGGGGGTGTACCTGAGGACCCGCCGCAGGTGAAGGAGGAGGCACTGGAAGACGAGGCGGGGCCGATGGGGCCGGCGGAGGTACGGCAGTCAGGCAAGCGGGCTCGTACGGCAGCGGATGTACGGCCTCGGAGCCGCGCCGCCGCTAAGAAGAGCACGGGCGCCGCCGCCGCTGGCGGGCGTGGCAGCGGCGGAGGAGGTACGGCGGGAGGGAGCATGTACGACAATCGTGATGACGTCGGCGGTAGCGATGGTGAACAAGCCCGAGGTGAGGACGCGGTGGCGGCGGATGAGGATGAGGACGAGGAGATGTACGGAGAATTGCATAATGGGAATCGTGGTGGTGGTGGCGGTGGTTTTTACGGCAGTGGTTTGTATGGTAACGGCGGCGAGGAGGAGGAGGAGGAGGAGGAGCAGCAGCAGGAGGAGGGTCTTGGAGGGGCATATCAGGGGCGCAGGGGCGACAGGACGCGGCAGGAGGAGGAAGAGGAGGAGGCAGTCGAAGAGGATGCAAGGGATGGTGGGAATGGTGGCTATGGGTACGGGGGCGGGTACGGTTACGGGGGCGGGGAAGAGGAGGAGTACGAGGAGGAGGAGGATGACCGGGAGGTGTGAGAAGTCCGACAACGACGGAACCGGGATGACGATGAGGACAAGGAGGAGGAGGAGTTTAAGGGCGTGGGCAACATTGCGAACCGTGCTTTTAGACAGGCAGGACTAACAGCAGTACCTAACCGGCTAGAGTGTGCGCACAATCGACAATCGACAACCATGCATGTGTCTCGGCGAGCGAACGGGTGAGCGAGCGAGGGATCCAACAGGGAAGTATGGTATTGCCAAAGGTACGGGGGCGTAGGCACGAGGCGGGGGACTCCTGCGGGGTGCATGTGGCGTGGGCATGGGCAGGCTGTGGGCATGGGGGCGGGATGGGCCGTACCGCTGCACGCTGTGTGATTGCTGCGCTTGCCCACAGCGATTGTTGTCCTCGCTATCCCTCGAGAGGATGCAGTCTGGATCTACCTGAACTAGCCTAGTCACTCACGCATTGCGTACGGAAGCGGTGCGACTCGAGACTCGTGCGACTTTTGCCGTTTGCATGAGTTTGCCGTATGTGCGGCTTGTTGATAAGTTGAGCTGCAGCCAAGGAGGAGCGCTCTGCTACGGGCAAGCCGTCGGCGAGGACCCATGGGTCACCCTGCGTGCGAACAATTGTATCTTCTTCTCCTTTATCTTACAAAGGACATGTTGTTGTTTTGCGCACCTCAAACCGCATGCGCTCATCCTATGTACATTGGTTGCGTCCATCGGGACACCAGGGTAAAAGCCACATGGTCAACCGTGATGTCTAATGTACGGCATGCACCTTCATATAAGTACTGAAGTCCCCCGAAAAGGTAACGTGTGTTGCAGCCACCCCCTTCCTCTTGCGTGGCTTCTGACACTGTGTTGCCACCATCAATCGAAGCATGCTTGCTTGAACACCTGTCCTTCCTCCCCAATCACGTGCAGCTCGCAAAGCCTCACACCAATTGCTTGACATCATGATTTATAAGTAATAAGTAAGCTAATTGAAGCTTGAGAAAGCATGACACATGAACACATAACTCGCGGCCATTTTTCTTAACACCGATTGACTGCCCACACACATCGTTTGACTGTCTGTACGGGAACCTCACAGTTCACCAATGTGATGTCCCGTAATGGCTCTCTGCAGCACACAGCGAAAGACAACCCCCGAGACATTGTCATGCCCTTTCTTATCTTATGGTTATTCTCTGACGGACCCCCGACCTCCAACGACAACGACTGGGGCCTCTACCATTCCTTCGCGTCCGGGTCATGCATTGCATGCAGCCTTGCAACGTACCTCCTGCAAATAGCGGCCCGCTTGACCAGCATGACCGTTCTTGAGCACTGAACGCGAATTAACAACACTTCCAATTACTAACACCCTTCCAAGCTACACTGCGTCTTAACCCGCAATGCCGTACGTCTCCTCCATGACACAAATGCACGCAACATCATCAGGTGTCAGGTGCGCACCCCCCCCACAATCAACGAAATCAGCAAAAGCACAGCATACCGCCGCCACCCCCATGGACAGGTATATCGACTAGGTTGTCCTGTTCCGCTTACTATCTGTCCGCTGTAATCTTCAACCTACCCAGACTCACTCACAAACTGCGCATACGTCCTTGATATCGGCCATGTCAAGCCTGTTCGTCCTTTATCATGTCGTCCTTTGAGTTTCATTACCATGCCCGGTGCCCTTGCCCAGTGGCAAGTTGCCACTAACCCAATGAAATTACTAATGCCGCAAAATCCTGCCGTATACTTGACGAGCCGTACACCAAAATCCTGCCGTACATCGGACAGCAGGTCGTACATTGACTGTACTGCACATACGACATTACCATTACCATACGATTTTGGATCCTGGCCTGTACTTCAGGCGCTTCACGTGTTCGCCGCTGCTGCCACTCATTCAACAGTTGGCCGCAGCTACATTCGTTGCTGCACAAACCCCGCAAGAAGTCCGTTCGTTGCGACAACCGTTTCTAGCAGTGTAGGATTGAGCTCCTCGTCGCCCTTGTTGTCTCACTGCTGGGAAGCACTGTAACGCTTACCCATTAAGCAACAGGCCCAGGTACAGCAGCAGCAGCAGCGGTCTCAGCTGCCGCCTTCTGCCCCTGTCCCTGCCCCTGCTTCCCCGCCGCTGCAGCCCCCCTCTGCTGCTGGCCCCTCTCCGCCGCCTCCGCACGCTGCTCCGCCATCTCCCGCCTCAGCTCCGCCACCTGCGCCCGCTGTTCCGCAAGCGCTACTCGAAGCTCAGCTAGCTGCAGCTGGTGCCGTACCTCCCGCAACTGACCCGACAGACTGGACACCTGCTGAGATAGTTCGGAAACATCAGCTGAATCCTGCTGCCGCTGCTGCCGCTGCTGCTGCTGCTGCTGCTGCTTCTCCTCCTGCTGTTGTTGCGGCGCCGCCGGCGTTGCGGTTTGGGCCGACGGCTGCGGTGCATTCAAGGCAGCTTGCGTTGCTTCTGTGGGGCTGCATGTAGGCGCATGCGGCGTGTCAGTGGCTGCGGGAGTTGCTCCCGCTGCGGTTGCCGCTGCGGTTGCAATGGCAGACGGGGCTGAGCCCGTGGTGTCCATGGGGAAAACTGCTGCGGCTGCAGCTGGGGAAGGCTGCCGTCGGACCTGAGACGGCTTCCTTCGAGACGGACGGATACGCGGCGGCGACGTTGACGACTTAGGCGGTGTCATGTCGGCAGCTAGAGCTGCTGACGGCGCCGCCGCTGACGGTGCGGCATTCGCAGCAGCAGCTGCAGCAGCGGTGGATGTTGTGGTGGTGGTGGTGGCGGCGGCAGATGCGAGCGCCGCAGTGCGCCGTCGGCGCAACACCTCTAACGCCGCCGCGAAGGCTAGGGCCTCCTGACCGTTGTTGATGTTCACATGCAGCGGCGGAGGCTGCTGTGGCTGCTGCGGCTGCTGCTGTTGTTGTTGCTGCAGGGGCGGCGGCGGAGGGGCGGCTGATGCGTCGGTAGAAGAGTTAGGGGGCTGTTGCCTGGTTGGCGACCGTTGCAGCTGCTTAAGCAAGAGAAGGATCTGATCCGCACACAGATTAGTTCCAGCTTGCCGCTGATCACGCTGGGGCAGCTGAGGGGCCGCCGTCAGCATCGCCGCCACCGCCGCCTCCGTCTCCACCGGTGCCGGCTTCAGCATCAGTGCCGGCCGCGGCCGCGGCTTCGGTTTGCGCAGCTGCTGCGCCTCCAGGGCCTTAGTCATGGCGCTCAGCGCCTCCGCCGTCGCCGCGTCGGACGCGCCTCCGCCGCCGCTGCTGCGAGCCTGGTGCAGCACGTAACTTGCAAGGTCCGTCGCACCTGCTGCCTGCAGGGCTCGCGTCAGTCGCAGCGCTGTTTGGACGTCCGCAGGCGCCGTAGGAGCCGCCGTTGAGGAAGGCGCGGCGGCATCAGATGCCGGCACAGTCGCAGGCGCAGGCGCAGGGTCGGTTAAGAGTGAGGGCGCAAGTGGGACGGCGACGGCGACGGTGGCAGCGGTGTTATCGGGAACGGGCGGGTTTGAGGACTTGACTCGCCGGGACGGTGGCTCGTCTCCTGCGGTGGCGGAGGCAGCTCTAGCAGCACCAGCAGCAGCAGCAGCAGCAACAGGCTCCGTTGGTTCGTGAAGACTCCTCTTGCGCTTCACTTGCAGCGCCTCTTGCAGTCGTTGTTGCTGTGGGTTCTGCTGCGTCGGCGTTGTCAGCTGCAGCTGCGGCGGGGACTGTCCGTTCTGCCGCTCACATGCAGCCTCTGCGGCTGGGGCTGCGGCTGGGGGCCGTTGCTGCTGCTGCTGCTCTTGCTGCTGTTGTCCCTCCTGCTTCGGTTGCGGTTGCTGTTGCTGCATAAGCTGTTGCTTATGTCGCCGACGGAACGCCTCCAAGACCTGGCCCGCATGCCCAGCCGGCACTCCAACGCAGACGTAGGTCGTGGCATCGTGACCCGCCGCCGCCGCCGCCGCTGACGCCGCTGCTCCCGGATTCCGGACGGCACCACCGCCGTTTGGCTGAGTCGTGGGGCAGCGTGGGGAGCCGCCGCAGCCGCCGGGGGCGGCTGCAGTCGACGGCGACGAACGCATTGACGCAGGCGAATGGAGCGGCGGAGGCACGGGCGACGGCGAGGGAGGGAGCGGCGGAAGGGGCAGCGCTCCATTGGGCGGCAGCAGCGGCGGCGCCTTGGTTGGGTTCTGGGGCCTCACAGCAGTAACGCCAACATCGGAGGCATCTGCAGGAGCCGTGGCAACAGGGCCCGGTCCTGTCGCCTCCGCCGCCGTCGCCGTCGCCGCCGCAGCGTCAGCAGCAGCAACCGGCGCAGGCGGCGCCGCTGCCTCTCCTGCTGATACACTTGTCGAACCCGCCGTTGCCCGCCTAGATGCGGGCTTGGCATGCATCATGGAAAGTAACATGGCGGCCGCATCCTCAGATTCCAGCTTAACACGGACCGCGTCGTCGCCTTTCGCCACCGCCGCCGCCGCCGCCGACCGTACGCGCTTGCGGCTACTGACGCCGCCGCCAGCAGAAGCAGCAGCACTCGGCCCATTGCCTCCGCAGCTGGTTGCAGCCGTTGTGGTGCTGCTGCTTGTGCTACTGCCAACAGCATAGGTCGCGCCTGCCGTGCAAGCTCGGCCGTCCATAGCAACATGCTTCAGCTTGCGGCGCTTGGTGATGACCCGCGGGTCGTTCTGCACCTCCTCAGTAACGCCAACGCCTCGGATACTATCACCAGCGCCATCGTTCTCGGAAGCGACCTGCCTGCCTGCCACCACTGCCGCAGCCCGCCGAAGCACCTCCAGACCCGCCTGTGCCAGATTGAAGCCCACCGCACCTGACGGCACAGAGCCGGGGACAGCTGCGCTTCCGGCCGGAGCGGCAGTGGCAGCAGCAGCGGAGTCGTCAATAACAGGGCCGTCCGCTGCTGTAATGGATACGCTAGGGCCGTCGCTCGTCAAAGCAACACCGTCATCACGCTCCTCCTTAATCCGATCCCGTTCCGACGCCGCCGCCGTCGCTGCTGCCGCTGCTGCAGCCGCATGTAGCTCTCTTTCCTTGCTCGGGGTTTCCCCCTCCGCTTTGCGCCCGGCGCCATCATCACCAGCAGCATTCCCCGAAGGCGAGGCCGAGCGAGACGACGGCGACAGCGACTCCGACCGTTGACTTTCAAGCTGACCCGCTCCTCCCCCGTTCTGCTGCACCTGCTGCTGTTGCTGCATCTTTCGAGACTTGACCACGCAGTTCATGATGTTGTGCGTCCAAGGCAGGATGGAGGACAAGTAGAAGGGATCCGCCTGCAGGTCGCGACCCGCCGGGTCGGCCACCACACCCGCCCACCAGCTCTCCACCTGGGCCAAGCGGACCTGCGGAGATGTGAACACGATGTGTGATGGAGGGGAGTGTGACCCAATGACCAATGACCAATGACCTTGGCTCAGGCATGGGGCACCTTGAACCAAACTTCTAACAGCAGCACCCGGCAGCAGCGGAGCCAGCAGCCTTGCACCCCCTCTAGTCAGTGAAGGCAACATAAAGAAGCACGTAGACATGTAACGGTCCCCATCCAGCAGTCGAATTGCACGCATCCCTTCCCCATCACCCTCTCCTGCTGCTCACCTGAAGCACCCGTGCTTCGGTTCGTAGCGCCGCGGCCTTGGCAGCGTTGGGTCCCAACCGTGATGACTCTGCATGCGGCTGCGACTCCGATTGCTGCTGCTGTTGCTGCCGGTAAGGAGTCCCCTTCTCTGTCGCCTCGGCATCCGCTAGCAGTCTTTGAATCCTCTGCGTTCAATGCACACGCGCACAGCAGCAGGATGCAGTTCAGCTGGCATGTTATTTAGTCTAGATGCCCGCAAGCCGCTTCACATAGCCTCCGGACAGGTCACATGTGACATCCGAGACATGAATAGCCACATCACACCTGCACCCACCTAGCTTATAGGTATACACCAGTGCGCACCACTGCTTACCTTGGTATACACCAGCCTCAGGCAGCTGCACTGCCGCCACACCGCGTGCGGCCAACCATGCGGCAGCCCCAGGGCCTTGCAGGCGGCGTGGAAGCAGGTGGGGTCCAAACCCAGCTGCCGAGAGGTTTCCGGTGCGTCGAGGGAGAAGCCCTGCGTGTGGGAGTGTGAGGGCAGGTGTGAGGGCAGGCTGTGCTGTGAAAGGTGTTTGGTCTTGGCGGTATTAGGGAAGGTGAGGAAGGCAAATATGGGATTGGGATGGAGGATTAATAGGGATACATATTCCGCATTGGGATGGGGGAGGAGGCGAGGGTGTATATAGCAAAGGCTAAAATGCCAGTTGCATTTACGGAGCATGTGTGTTGAGTTGACGTGACGGGACGGAAGGTCGGATGGGACAACAGTTGCTGTTGCATTTGCTACCAAACAAGCTGGAGAAAGTCCCTGACTGACATTGGCCAACACTAAACTCGATGATAGAGTTATTTATCGCGGTGCCGGCAGCGCACCTTTGACTTCTCAATCAGAAGGTTCAAGGTGATGACCCCCGGCGGCGGCTCATTCTTGCTTTTGGGCCTTTCCAGCAACTCCTGTGTGGCTTCCGATGAGGAGCCGGCGGTTAGCGGTCGGAGTTGTTGGTGCTGTTGTCGCTGCTGGTGACTGGGTTCAAGAGATGAAGCTGCCACATGCGCCGACAGTTGCAAGCTCGGGTTGTCTGTCTTGTCAGCGTGCTTCCCGGTGGCCTTGGAGCTTAGCACTTCAAGCGGCAAACGAGGTAGTGGTGGCGGCGGAGTGGTGGTTGATGGTGATGCAGACGGTCCCGTTGGCACTAGGTTACCGGTATTTGTCGTCGTTGGTTGGGAGTGAAGCAGCAGGACGTTGCAACTTGAATCCGCCGCTGTCATGTCCGGCGCCAGTTCCGCGACGAGGCCAGGGCCCATTGAGCTATGGAGACGCCCGCCGCGCTGGGAACTTCTTAACTGCAAACTCGAAGTGTACATACAATGTCTGTGCCTGTGCAGCCAGGATTGGGTACATTGCAGAAGAAATGTTTCAATATATATTAGAACGTTGGAGGGTTATATAGTCGCTGCAAACATATTGACACGACTGGGTCATGTCGCAGCGAACATCTATGATGGATGGAAGGGCAGGCCTTGCATCCTACAAAGGAGATAATGAAGCAGGAACGATGGTTAAAAAGGTCATCAATGCAACTCGTTCGCACGCCCTCGAAGCAAGCAACACACGGCCGACGGATGCCATGTTGCATTCACC
Source organism: Astrephomene gubernaculifera (assembly GCA_021605115.1). Lineage (NCBI taxonomy): Eukaryota > Viridiplantae > Chlorophyta > Chlorophyceae > Chlamydomonadales > Astrephomenaceae > Astrephomene > Astrephomene gubernaculifera. The sequence goes on along the minus strand of BMAR01000027.1, from coordinate 158,501 downwards.
CAGGCGCAACTTACTTGTAGGCGAAAACACTGTTGCAGCTTGATAGGTAAAGGCTTTAAAATTATTAGTATGCGTAGAATTATAAAATTCTGTACTATGCGCCCTTTGTACCCTACACAGTATTACTGCTGGTTAATATAGCAGATTGGATTGTACTTGTAGTGGAATTTATTGTAACCGTAAAACATAATAAGTAAAGGGCTGGAGGGGCGATTAAGTCGTTATCGCATCTAGTGACACGATCGTTGGAGGTTAGACTGCCGTGGAGGTCGCGTCCGTCCAGTCCAGTGGCGCGTCGCGAAGCATAGCAAACCTAAAGCCAGCGGACATCCTTGATACTATCCCTTGCCAGTTCATTATCCTTAGTTCTCGAACAGAAACTCGCTTCGTAACCCCGCCGGTAATGTCGCCGAGGCATGCACGTACGAGTGAGCCCGTGCAAGGTTAAGCAAGAAAAAAGAGAACCCTGCCAAGCTCAGTTTGAAGAAACGGATAATGCAAATTTGTGGTCCCGAATTGGACCTTGCCAGCGCCGCGTTCCGGCAGGTAGGTGCCCGGCCATTAACGTTGCGCCCGCGCCACAAGGCATGGTGGGCAGGGCCGTTTCGATCAAGTGAATCAACCACAAACACCGTTTATAGCGGCAAAGGGCCACGCTCTGCGTCTGCTCTGGCAACCTAAGATCTTAAGGACTTGGTAACGTCACCTCAATGCCATGCGGGTTTACAAGGGCTGAGCATAACACAACACATAATGCCGCGTGTGGAAGGGTGGTGCGACATCTTGGGCGCGCGTGATTAGTGGAAGAGTCGCTGTTGTATGTACTGCAGCGTCCGATCTCAACCGTTGCACCCACTTGTTACAAGAGCCCCTCCCAAGCAATACCTACCTGAGGAATTCAAAGCATGCAGCACACCTCGTAACAGGGGTACAGGGCCAAGATAGATGTCATGTTGGGTACCACCGTAACCATCGAACCTAATCGTACATATACCGTACTAGTGCCATGCACGTTTCGCCGATTAGCGCGTTTTACTGCTACCGGTAGTAGTTCATTGACGTCTCCCCAGCAGCTAGCTCTCGACAACACATGAATCTGCTCTGGCTGTATTTTATATGGGTTTAAACAACCGAATGCCGTTAATACATCGCATTGGCAACACTACCCACTCTGCCAAGGTAGTCCTGAACCGGCATCGTTGCAACAACCACAATTGCGATAACCGCCGTCTTGAGGAGTTCGGTCTAGCGGTCCTGGCGCTTACGTACCTATCCCCAACCTGCAGCGGGTAATCCCCAACCACCACACACACACTCACAAAGCAACGAACAACGCCCTCAGCCACTAACCATGCGCACATGCATGCATGGTGACGCAAGCCGAAACACCCATGCACGCAACACCACAACACCGCAACTGCCTTCCCATCCCCAGCTACCTTCCCCGCCATTGTCACCTCTGCTATCTACAAGCACTACGACAAACACTACAAGTTCCCGCTCCCGCCGGGAGCCTTCTACTGGCCCCCATGCTCCCCGGCTGCCGCTGCTGCCCCCCTCTGCTGCACCTGTTGCTGCAGCAGAGGTCCCCTGTCTCTCGACCTCTCCCTCATCTCCGCCGCCTCCGCCCGCTGCTCCGCCATCTCACGCCTCAGCTCCGCCACCTGCGCTCGCTGTTCCGCCAGCGCTACCCGCAACTCAGCTAGCTGCAGCTGGTGCCGTACCTCCCGCAACTGACCCGAGAGACTGGACAGCTGCTGGGATAGTGCAGCGATGCGCTCCAAGCTGGGGTCGGTGAGAGCACCTAGTGCTGCTGCTGCTGCTGGTGCCGCTACACCTGTACTGCATACAGGTACGATTTCCTGTAGCAGACCTAGGCCCTGCAGGTCTGCGGGCGTCCCGGCAGCAGCAGTGTTTGCTGCTGCTGCTGCTGCTGCGGCGGCGGCGGCGGCGACGTCTGTAACCACCAGTTGCATCTGAGGAGGTTGAGGAGGCTGCGGTGTCTGCTGCTGCTGCTGCTGCTGGTGTTGATGATGTTGGTGCTTTGTGGCAGATGCTGCTGCTGCTTCTGTGGGTGACGGATGTACGGCAGCTGGTTGATGACGGTTGCCCAGCACCGGCGAGCGGTTGCATGGAGGCTGCTGTTGTACGACAGGACTCCGAGCGGCGCCGAAGGGGGCAGCAACCGCCGCCGCCGCCGCCGTCGCTGTGTGAACCGTCGTCGTCGCCGCATGAGGAAGGGTGAGACCCGGCGGCATGGGCGGCAGCTGCATGGGCTGGGGCGATGGTGGAAGCGCCGCTCGAATGGGCATCGGAGATGCGCCTGCGCCGCCGGCGGACTGACCCATGGGACACTGCGCCTGCGGCGAGCGGCATGGGTCGACGTCGCTCGGACTGTTGCTGCTACCCATGCCGACGGGCGCCACCTCCGCGTCCATTTCATCTTCTTCTGCAGCTACTGCTGCTGCAGCCGCAAGCGCTCTCAGACGTGGCTGCGCTGCTGCTGCGGCTGTTGCAATCCTCGGCTGCTGCAGCTGCCGGCTGGCCGAGGTGACCCATGGGTCACCAGCCCTGCCGGAGTCATCCTGCTGCCGCTGTTGCACGGCTTGAGCACCGCCCCTAGCCGCGGCAGTACCTTGCATTGCATGGAGCCTTCGCCGCTTGTCACCCCGCCGTTCCACGTCTTCCTCCCCGCCCCGCTCAAGGCCGACTTGCCGGCCGTTCGCTCCATGTACGGCATGATAACGGTCCTGGAGATCTCGTTGCTCGTAAGACGAGGGCCCTGGGAGATCTGAACGATGCAGAGGTACGGGCTGGTACGGGTTGCGTGGCCGTTGCTGGCGGGGTGCCTGCTGCTGCTGTTGGGGCTGCTGCTGCTGTTGGCGCCCTAGCCGCGGCAAAGGCAGCAGAGGCGACGGTTGGGGCCAACCCTGCTGCTGCTGTTCTCGTTGCTGCTGTTGTCCATAACGGTGTTGTTGTTGGTGCTGCTGCTGCGGTTGGTACTGCTGGCCGTCCCCTGGTGGACGCCGAGTGGGCAGCGGCCGTTGGTACGGTTGCTGTTGTCGCTGCTGCTGCTGCTGCTGCCGTGGCGATGGCGGCGGCAGTAGCGGCAGCACCCGTTGCCGGGTCTGTAGCATCGCCGGATCACGACCCATGTCGGGTTCCTGGAATCGGGACTCCTGCGCTGATCGCGGCTGCTGATGCCGCCTGTACTGCTGCTCCTCTTCCTCCTCTGCCTCCTCTTCCTCTTCCTGCTGCTCCGGCTCCTGCTCCTCGCCCTGATCCATTCGGTCATCCTCCTCCGGTTCACCCCGCCCTTCACCTTGCTCCCCCTCATCATGTCCATCCTCGTGTGGACCGAATCGCTGATTGTACGCGAAGCACATGGGCAGTCGCGCCCCTGCGCCCTCGCCGCCATTGCCGCCTTCATCGCCTTGCTCCCTTGGCTGCCGCTGCTGCTGCTCGTCCAATGCATGCGGAGGCAACGTTGGCGGTTGCCGTGCACTCAGTGGATACGACCGACGAGCGAACGGAGCCGACTGGCGAGCGTCTTCGCCGCCGCTGCTGTCGTCGGCGCTGCCGCCGCCCACGTCATTCGCAGCGCCGTCGGCGCCGCCAACGTCATCGGTTCCGATCGGCCGTAGCGCTGCTTCAGCCCCTGCCCACGTCGCCGCTGCCGCCGCCGTCGCTTCGTCTTCCCCCGCCGCGCCGCCGTCGCCGCCGCCATAGCCGCCGTACACATCAGGATCTGAACCGACGGCGGCAGCAGCGGCGGCGGCGTCGGCGGCAGCAAGGCCATCATCCTCCTCCTCCACCGCCGCCGCCGCCAACCCTCCCGCCTCCGCCTCATCCCCCACATCACCTCCATGTCCCGCCTCAGCCTCATCCCAACGCGCCGCCTTGGCGCCCCGCTGCCGCCGTCCCTGCCGTACAGCCCTCTGCCGTACGCCCCGCTTGCGTTTCGCCGCTGCACCTCCCTCTGAACTAGTTCCAACGTCGTAATCCTCATCGCCACCACCATCATCACGTTCCTCCTCCTCGTCCTCCTCGTCCTCCTCCTGCTCCTCCTCGCCCTCGCCCAGCCCTCCTGCGTAGGCGTTGCTTAGGAATGCAGCAGCAGCCGCAGCCGCTGCTGCTGACGCCGGCCCTGTAAAGCCAAGAGGATAACTCACTCCGCCGCCGCCTCCACCTCCACTCGACGCCGGCCCAGAACCCAGCCCGACGTCAAAACTACCGCTACTCCCTCCTCCCAGCTGCGGTTCATCGCTGCCTCCTCCGCCGCCGCCGCCGCCGCCTCGTCCACGACCGCCGCCTCCGCCACCGCCGCGGACAGCAGCAATCAATGCAGCATGCAGCAGCGGACAGGATGTGTCTTGTGACACGCCGCGGGTCTTCTCCCGGTGTGATTCCTTGTACTTGAGCCGCGTCCAAGGCACCACGCAGCCCTTGAAGAAGGGATCCGCCTGCAGGTCGCGACCCGCCGGGTCGGCCACCACACCCGCCCACCAGCTCTCCACCTGGGCTACTCGGTTCTGTTTACGGGATGAGGAGGAGAGAGGAGGGAAGGGAAGGGTTAGGGAGGCCTGACAGGCCGGGGCATACAGTGACCTAACCCTAGCCTCCCCCTAACCCCCTTTTCACCTTCTCAGGCCCCCCCTTTCAGCCCCCTCCCGACCAACTCCCCCTCTCCCCCCAAGCTCACCAGCAGCAGCTGCGCCTCCTGTCGGAGCTCTAGTGCCCTGTTGGCTGGCAGTGCGGCCAGCGGCAAGGGGGACAGCAGGGAGGGAGGCAGCGCCGCCACCACCGCCGTCACGTCCAACTGCTGTAGTACCACAGCGGTCGCAGCAGCATTAGCATTAGCAGCAGCAGCAGCAGTGGCAGCGGTGGCAGCAGCGGCGGCGGCATCCTCCGGATCAGCAGCTGCAGCAGCAGCGGTTGGGAGAGCGGCTGCTGCAGCTGCTGCCGCCGCTGGGGTCTGCAGCTGCGGCTGCGGCTGGTCGTCAGGTTGTGGTTGGGGCCGAGTGGCGCCGCGCGGCAGGGCTCGGCGGTCCAGCTTGTCAGCCTCAGCAATCAGCCGCTCAGCGCTCTAAGAGGAGAGAGGTGGCAGATGACAGGGGGTGCATAGCGTAAGGAGGCGGGTAGGGGCGGTTGAGCGGTGGGAACTGACCTGCACCTGTGCTTCCCCTGCCCCCTGCCCTCTGCCCCCTGCCATGCAGCTACCGGTGCACTTCCAGAAGCGTACCACCACCGCTACTTGTTCGTGAGGAAGCGCGGCTGCATACAACTCCTTTCTCAACCATTCGTGTGTACAACACTACGACATGCGAATGCACGTGACAACACAAAAACACATGACAGGCCTTGTCATGAGCCCATCACCCTCATACAACACACCTTGGCGTACGCTTCCCGCAGGTAGTTACAGCGCTTCCATACGCGGTACGGCCAGCCGTTGACCAGCCCCAACGACCTGCAAGCGCGCTTGAGCACCGTTGCGCACACGCCCACCAGGCGAGCCGTCTCCGCGATATCGATTGAAAAGTCCTGGAGAAGTGTGTGGAAGTGTGGAAGGTCATGGGCGCCATCGTGATTATATGAAGGAGTGAGCCGATGGTACCGTGCTTTCAGATTTGAGTTGAAGTTGCAGTCCTACCTTTGATTTAACGCGCAGCAGCTCCAGAGTGATGGTAAAGGGCTCGCGTTCATCCTTGCGGCGGACAAACACGGAGTGCTGGAAGCGAGGTGCGGCAGCCCTAGCGGCGAGAGCGGGCGATGTGAGAGGGTTTACGGTGGGAATAGAAGCCGGGGTTGTTGTGTTGGGCCGTTGTCGGGCGGCAGCAGCGCCTCGAATAGGCGAGGCGCTACGAGGCTCCATGGATGACCCCGGTTGGGAGACCTGACCGGGCACCATAAGCTAGCAGCTGGCAGTCCTCTGGATTTGGATAGCGATTAGCTAAAAATTCTCTGTGGTATATCAGCGGAAGTGAAGAGCGCCATGAATATTTGGACCGTCCAAAGAGGTGACAAACGAACGCTAGAAACAATCGCCTTTGCTGCGTTAGGCGGCGTCCGTAAAGCCCTTTGAACGGAAACAAACAACGGGGCTCACCGCTTCCTGTGAAAATGGAAGAGGGTGTCCTCGTAGCCGCGCTTTGAAAACGCGAAGGTCTCCTAGGTTGAGTCGCACGCGAAACTGCCCTCCAACGGGCACGGTCGCCGTGTAACTAGGTACTAGGCATTGCTGCCAGACGTGGTGACTGCTATTTTACTTGAGGCTTTTGGGGTCCAAAGTTGTAGCCCTTCGGCGTTAGTTTGCGCCGTCGCGCTTAATGCGGTGCAGTATTGCGGGAGCTAAACAAACCAATCCGTCGCTATAGCGGATTAGGACTGAAATGAATTGGTACGTGTAAAGCTTGGGTAGTCACGTTAGCGCATCACACCGGCACATCGGCGGACACGAACTTGCGACCGTTGAGCGTTGGAGCGAGTGGCGCTTCGCGGGGTACGTACGATGCAGCTATTTTTGGTGCGCAAAACAGGCACAGGCGTTTAGCTGTTTTTCATATCTATTCACTTACCTTGGTATGTCTCCCTTTCTAGGAATTTTCCAACATTCATCGGGACTGTCTGAAGTTGTCTGTCAAAAGGTTTGAAAGCTCTCACGTATAACTAGTGTACACACGTCTATGCAAAACTGCAGCTTACAGCATTCGTGCCGATATGTTGAGTTGCAAGGCCTGGTTTCGGGAGAGAAGTGCTGTTAAACTTCGCTGAAAGGCCTTTGTCTCAAACAGGGCAGAACATAGCACGTTTTAATGGTATCCGTGGCATAGCTTTAACAATATTTCCTGAACGGGCCGGGCTGACGCGGCGAGCATGAGGCACAGTACTAGCAACATCCTAACTTTGCTGCCGCCGCACTGCTCCGTGCTGCAGTACTATTACAACACGCTAAAGCCTAGCCGGTTTATGTTTGACGCCTTAACGGGCCACGAGTGAAGGCCCCTTCAAGTTCCCGACGGGTACCCCTCCAGCCCCTGGCTAAGTTCGCTTATTAATGCCAACTTTCCTAGTGCGGACTTCAAGGGTAGCTTTGCCGCCTAAGACTGAAGCGTAGGGAAAGCCTGGATGGTCTGAAGTGGTGATGCAAGCTATTCGCAATACCAAGTATCGTAGGGGAGAGGGCCCGACACTATCAGACGTTGACAGCGCTGGAACGGCCTACCGTCTGCAAGGGGTCATACCTGTAGCTTGAATGCTGATGGCATCGCCCATACCCCCCCACCTTGGCACAGGGCCCACGGCAAGCCACCCTCAGATCCTTGCTTCTACACTACTACCATTTTCCTTCAGAATAGCACCAGAATAGCACCAGTACTGTAATCTGCTGGTTGATGTGTTAACAAAAGGCAAAGGACCCTTCGCCACGTAAGCACAATATACAGCATGGCAATTGTGTCGTACAACTCAGGCCACCATCCGTGCCAGGACTTACATGCCCGATTGTAAGGGAAAGGGGAAGGGTGCAGAAGCACCCAAGCCTAAGCCCGTATTCCCCACACAGAACCAAAGCAGTCCCTCCCACCTGCGAGCCCAACACACAGCACCCCAGGCAACAGGCCAGGTCGTACCCCGTACGGAAATGCAGTACGGCACATAAAGAGACACGGCCTCGTCTATCATCAACAACGTAGCAAAGCTCACGTCCCGACAGTGTGTTGCACTATCATATTACCTACGCCAGTCCATAAAGCATGCCTGGGGCCGGCATTCGTCATGTCTCAAGAACGCAAACCCGAAGGGAAGCGATGACCCTCCGGTCCCCCTTGTAACCTTCGCAATTTAGAGTCATGCCAACATATCAGGAGGCATAACCTCTCCCAGATTCTACCAGAGTACAACCTCCTTACAACCATCCTATACGGCAACTACGTCTGCCGCTACACCCCACCAAGGGCAGAGGGGCATTGCCGCCATCGGCGTCCCAGGGTTTCACCCCCATACCGTCAATCCCATTGCTCTGAAGACCCTGTAAGCCGCCATCTCCATATTACTGCTGTACCTATCCAGTAACTGCCAAGTTCCAAAGCGGGAGACCGCTCCAAGCGCACGATCTCCACATTACTTGGGGTTGCGCAGGACCATGATGACGGAGTCTCCCCGCAGGAACATTTTGCTGACAAAGCGATCCTTGTTTACTGGTCGAGAAGCCTTTTGCCCTTTCCCCGTCTTGGGAATCTCCGTCCACATCTCCTTGACGTTCTCCAGAATCATGTTGCAGTGGCGATCGAAGGCCTTTACACGCGCCAGCAGCTTATGGTTGTTTCTGCAGTTGATAAGGACCTGGCCATTGGTCTTGACGCTCTGAGTCAAGACCGACAATGGCCCTGTGCGGTACTCGTCCTCCTCCTTCTTCTCTAGCTCATCAATTGTAGGCTGTGCTGCTGCTGCCATTATAAGATACGCTTATGAAGAACTGCGTTAAAAAGGTGTTGGTATATGTCAGCCGTCAATGGCTTGTAATGAGGCTCCTTGCAAGATAGCTTTATAGTACGATGATAGAAGCGTCTGTCTGAAAGTTAATGAGTTGTAACAAGCGGAAAGCTAGAAGTTATGTACAAGCGGTTGTCGTCCAACATGCAGTAAAAATGCGAGTGGACCGCAGGCGGGAAATGCATAACACAAACCTTCGTTATCAGCTGCATTATAGATGTGCAACACTTCAGCTAGGGAGCGTGAAAGCCAACATTCGGTCGATGGATGTCCGTTAGCATCCGTGAGGTCTGGGGCACGGGGGAAATGGCCGAAAGTCTGAGAAATAAACCAGCTAGTTCCTCATTGGAACGACTCGAGCAAAGCCGTGAGTGCTGGGAGATACGATTGCCTGCAACACCCGGGCCTGACGAGCATTTTCTGCTGCAATTATCTGCATACCAAGCATACCAACCTTGCGCAGGTACATATGCTCGCCGGGCTGTTGCCGGCTCCATATGTACAGCCTTACCAGCCGTTCCCTATCGCCTCACATTGCAGCCCAAGCCATGCCTCATCCCACTCAGCTTTGACGTCGCCTGACTCAACCAACCACGAGCGCTTTATAAGCTATACGTCTCCAATGGTCACGTCAGCCCACGCTCATCCTCTTCCTACCGCTGACATCTACCCAGTTGCTCACGGCACATCTAGTGGAGCTCTAAGCCATGCTGACTTAACAACTCTCCTCGCACAAACTCAGCAACAGCCATTCCAGCTCCAACAAGCCCAGGCGCTGCTTCTGCCACACGTCCAGTCCACTACGGCGCACGCGCACTTTCTGCAGCATCATGTCCCGGGACATGGATTTCCCAAGCTCACATCCCGCTTCCCAACCAACCGCAACAAACAGTAGCCTCCGAACCCACAACCCGCCTGCCAGCCTGCAAGCCAGCCCCCACCCCTGCCAGCCCCCACCCCTGCCAGCCTGCCTGCCAGACCCCCACCCCTGCCAGCCTGCAAGTCAGCCCCCACCCCTGCCAGCCTGCCTGCCAGCCCCCACCCCTGCCAGCCTTCCTGCGTGCCGTGTAGTAGTTAGAGGTACGGTATTTTACCCGGAGGTGGTGTGGCACAGGAGTGCTTTTTCCCGTGCTCGGTGGCGCCAGCTGGAATGCCAGGTCTGTGCGAGGAATTAAGTCTTTTCGGCGGGCGTGCGCGCTTTAGCAAAATCAACCCTAATGCAGGTAACAGTGTGGCGTGTTTAGGATCCACGGTGACGATACCCGTCCACGTTTGGGACATATGAGCTATGGGCTCATATGCTTGAAATTGCTATGGGCTAGGGGCATACCAAGCTAGGGGATATGGGCATGTCATGCGCAGCACATCTATGCCTGCGCCTGCGTGCATGCCTAGTTGGATTCCTGGACGTTGCATGGAGTCACAGACCGTACGCCTATGCATGCTATGAGGGACCCCGCTTTGCAAACTTGCGATTGGGCATCAACCTGTCATGACCACAGCTACTACACTCTTTCTAAACAGCTTATGTACGAGGCCCAGTTGCGCGCGATAGGGAGTTGATTGGACCCGGGTGGATAACAAACTTCGAAGGCCACTTTGCTGATGCCACGCTGTCCCTGAGCTGCTTGTCCGTACGGTCGTCGACCGACATTATTCTCTTTACGGTCTTTGGCCGATTCCTCACCAATCAACAGGCGTGCAGATTATAGCAATGCATTCCTATCTCTACGAGACCTAACGCTGTCTATTCGGCAACTTTATTCAACTGCAGCGAGCTGAAAGCAGTTGTTCACCGACAAATTGCCACGATGCGCAACGTTGCTTTGTCGCTGCTTGTGTTGATAGGATCAGCATCAACTACGTTCGGAGCATGGAAGCCCGAGACCTTTCCCAACCCTATGAAGGATGTTACCAAGTGTGGGAGACGAGGAGTACCCAGCTGGGTTTGTGACCCTGACGGTGTTATCCCATACGATTCGGCCAACGTCGTGGAAGGGACATTGAAGAAAATCTTCGCTGGCGAAGAGCCATATGCCCTTGGACCTTGCGGAAGCGCTGGTCCGAAAGGGTTCCAGGTACGCCTTAGTTATTGAGCTGGTCCGAAATGTACTTGGATTTCTGTCGGCAGGGCTGTTTGGGGGGAAGGCAAAGTTCCCGGTGTCCTAGTTGCCTTGGGCTCCTTCAACTGTCCTTCCCTTGCAGGTTGCGGTAGCCCTTGTGCGTCGGATGAGCTTTACTGGAGATGCTGAAAAAGCTGCGAAGCGCTTTGCCACAGCCCTTCACGATAGTTGGGGCGTCGGCGATGCAGCATGCGGCAATGGGGTGTTGCTGTTCCTCAGCCAGGAGGATCGGCAACTCTACATCTCCACGGGAGCAGGAGCTGATAAACGCCTTACATACGATGTCCTTGGCGATATCCTCGACGACGTGCGTCCATCCTTAAAGAATTCAAAGTACGGATGGTTTGGAGGCTGGGATGGTTTAAAACCTGGGGTTGCACTGGAGCTGCTGCATGCTTCCAACCGCGCTCGTGCACGTGCATAATTTCTTTATTTCGCGTACTCCTCTCCGCTCAGGTATGATGAGGCGGTGGAGCGGGCCGTGGTGGACATCGGTCTCGCGCTCGCTGGGCGGCCGGTGGAGCCCGAGGGCGAACAGACGTCCGGCTGGGAGGAGGTGACCTCGCTGGGTATCTTCGCGTCGGTGGCAGGCGGCCTGATCTGGTGGGCTAGCCGTATGGAGTCGCGCAAGCGGCGGAGGTACCAGGTGAGGGTGTGAGTGTGTGAGGAGGGCGTGGTGATACTGAAGCGGTGTGATGGTGTGATGGAAGTCGACCAAAAGGGATGTCAGGGGGAATCAGGCGAAAGAAATGCGGACTTGGTGAATAAGAAGTAATTATTAGACATCAAGTCTTCGTGGTGTAGTTGGTTATCACATTCGCCTAACACGCGAAAGGTCTCCAGTTCGAACCTGGACGAAGACATGATGCCTTTTGGCCTCCTCCTAGCATTTTGCCTTTGGGGGGCTTGCTTAAGTTTATCAGGAAATGCCAGACACTTGAAAAACGTTGTAAAGTGTATCATTCAAACCAAATGTTAGCTGTCTGAATGCAGGCCACAGCCTCCTGGCGACCACACTCTGCGCCCTTCTATCCTCCGCCGTCCACACACTTCGTTCAATCCATCCTCCTAACATACGTTCACTCCCTCCCTCCTCCACACCGCGCTCCCCCTGCCGCGCAGGACTGCAAGTCCAAGCTCGAAAAGCTCAAGCGCGACCAAGCCGCCATGCGGGCTCGCTCCTACAACCCCACCTCCTGTCCCGTCTGCCTCGAAGACTTTGTCGATGACAGCAGCAGCAACAACGGTGCCGGCGCAGCAGACGCCTCCAAGCCCGAGGGCAGCCACGTCGACACCGGCATTGCCACTGCTGCTGCTGCTCCCACTACTGCTGTTGCTCTCGGTCCCGCAACTGCGACGACGATGAGCAGTACCCCCGCCGGAGCATGCTGCAGCGGCCACCACCACCTTCCCGCCGGTGCCCCTGCTGCTGCTGGGGCTGCTACACCTGCAGGTGCTGAGACGGAGGCGGAGCTGCTGCAGCCGCTGATGACCGAGGCAAGCAGCGTTAATGGTCGCGGTGGCGGTGGCGGTGGTAATAGCGCGACCGAGACTGCAGCGGCGGGGGCAGCGGCAGCGGCAGCAGGGGGCCAGCAGCAGCCGCAGCCTCCTCGGCGGCCGCTGGTGCTGCCCTGCGGACATGCGTTCTGCGAGCCCTGCATCACACAGTGAGTGGTGGCGGGGGTGGGAAGGGCGGGGTCGGGGGTGAAGAGTGAGAGGTGGAGGGATAAAAATAAGGAAAACTGACGAACTGAGGTGGAGGGAGGGAGGAATGAAGCTGGCAGGGTGGATGGATTGCTTGTTGCCCTGTTGAGGTGATTGAGCACCTCTCTGCCGCTAGCGGTAAGCAAAGCCATCTTTCAAGTAGCCCCGTGCCCCTTGCCAACCCGCCCCTCTTCTGCTGACCCGGCCCCGCCTCTCTCTCTCTCTGTTGACCCGTCCCCGCCTCTTTCGCAGATGGCTGGAGCAGAAGAAGGTCACCTGCCCCATCTGCCGCCGCCCCATCGACGATGACGACGCCAACACCCACCCCACCTCCCCGCGTCAGCCCCCCAGCGGCACCTCCCGCACCTCCACAACACCCTCCGACATCAACAACCGCAACAGCAATAACGACCGCAATGGCAACAGCAACAACAACGGAACCGGCGCCGGCGGCGCCTCCTCCTCCTCCGGCCCCCGGCCTCCATGCACCGTCGACGATGACGAGGATTACTTTGACGCCACCACCACTGCCACCGCTGGCAGTGACGCGGGTGGCTTCTTTGGCAGTGCCGGCCTGCCGCCGCGGCTGCGGCTGCGGTGGGGGCGCAACCGTTATTACGGCGGCCGTTGGCAGCAGCACCGGCTAACCGACGAGCTGCTGCTGTCGGAGATGGTGTTCAGGCTGCGGCAGCTGCAGCGACAGCACCCCGAGTACATCGATAACCGGATGGCGGAGGCATGGGAGGCAGACCTGCGAAGCGGTAAGGACTGTAGTTGGTTAGGAGTTGGGTTGGAAGGGTTGGGCTGTGGAAGGGTTGGGTGTGTGTTTCCTTATGTGAGCGGTATCCGGTATCCGTATGCGCGCTTTCCCCACCCGGACAACTCCGCCAACTTCCACCACCCATGCCTCACTCCCCACTCGATCCCTGTTTCTTATAGCGGTTACGCCGTAAGTAACCCGGCCGCTTTCTCTGGTATGTGTTTTCTCTGCCCCCCCACAGGTCGCGAGCTCAACCCGCAGCAGCTGCGCAGTTTCCAGCTGCTGGACCCCGCCAACCGGAGTGCGCTGGCGGGCAGCGGGCGGTCGGGCGCCTCCAGCGGGTTCGGGGGCGGCAGCAGCATGGGCGGGGGCGGCAGGGGGGGCAGCTGGTGAGGGAGCGAGCGGGTATGTGAAGAAAACATGCCGCGAGTCGGAACGTACTTTGATTGTGCGGGTGTGTGTGGGGGGTGTTGCGGTGTGGAGAGGGGTGGGAAGAGGAGTGCGCGGGTGCATGGAGGGAAGGGAAGAAGTTGGTGGGGTGGAATAGAGCTTTGGTGCAGGCCTGTGGAAGCGGTGGCAGCAGCGGCGAGGATGAGGAGGAATGTGGGGTATGGGTTTGGGTTTAGGAGAGGCGGCTGGTGGTGATTGGCTTTGGACGTCAGGAAGGACAAGAACACGCTCCTATGCAACAAGCAGATGAGACGGGTGCAGCATGCACGGGGGTAATGGGGCCAACGGCGAGGTCGTACGTGACGGAGCGAGCTGATCGTGCCGGCCAGCAGCGGTCACGTGGCTTGATGGAGCTTTTGCTGTGTGTTGTAAGAGAAGCATGAGGTGTCAGCATGACCGCGGATGTGGTGAGGTTTGCGGCCTGTTATGGTTGGCTGATGCGGCTTGTAACTATGAAAGTGTTGCAAGCTTACAATGTCGTCCAGGATGGAACCGACGCAGGCGGTGAACCTGACACCACCATCCTAAGGAACCTGGAACCCAGAGGGAAGACAACGAACGTGGCAAAAGAAACGTACTAGTTTACCACGAGCGGTAAAAACCTGACTGTTAGGAAAGTCAAAGGCAGAGCCACGTCTACAGCAGGTATGTAATGTACAAGGAAACGGCCAGCACGGATGTACGGAACGGTCTTAGTACTTTCGCCCGGACAGGCATCCCCCACAACTGCAGGAAGTGGTAATAACAGCGATTATCAACGCGGCGTGCATGTTCGAACGCGCAATGCCCATCAGCTCAGCAGCAGACCAACGCCCCTTTGACCACAACTGCAAGCGACGAATACCGTACACAAAACACAACACAAGGTGGACGAATATGGACCTTTTTTCTTCTCTCTCGTTCTCACGCTCTCAGGTTTGTATTCTTCATTATCATCTTCTCTTCTTCTTCTCTCCTCCAAAAGGCAACGAGCCTGAAATTGCCGGGCGTCATCACCAAATACACCAAAATCAACAACCATCAACCAGTGATCACATGTATACGTGTACAACAGTACAGCGCGATGCATGAAGAGTTTGTTGTGTCGTACTCTTCTCTTCGTCACGCAAACGATTTTTGGTTCGACGATAAACACCATGCCTGTCGTCATCCTTCACTGGATTCCTTATCAAACCCGGAACCCATGTAGCGTCAGCAGGGTCTTCACACCACCGTGTGTTCCAATTCATCTCGGAAACCCGTGGAACATGCCGACTCACAGTGACCCCCGGCAATGAGGATGAATGCAATGCCCTGCAGATCCCTGACCTCGCGCGTTTCTTTTGGCGACATCATGCCATGCCCCTTCCTGACATGACGCACAAACAGCACCACCCTTCAACCAGAAAAGACCCGATCAGGCATGTTTGCGGCTGTTTAGGAGTACGAGTTTAAATCGGCCAACCAACAACAACAGCAACAATGACGGCAAAAAACATGACAACAGCACCAACGTTTGGAGGACGCGTGCCTGCGCATGCATGCAACGTTGTAAAGACATGCATGCAAAAGCTGCGCGCCCCGCCCTACCAAGAACCAGCACCCACCAAACCTACAACAAACCAACCACCAAACCTGACCAAACAGACACAAAACAAATATTTAAATCTGCCCACTTCATGAAGTGCTCCTGACTCCACACAAATAACGTACACCGGGCTCTTGCAAGCCCATTTGAATTCTTTTTCTCCTCGTGCCACATGCAACACCCCATCATCCCATCCATCCCTTCAAACCAACCCTCCGCACAAACCCATCCGCATCCGCATCCGCATCCGCAAGCAAAAACCTTCACACCTCACACCTTCACCGCAGCCGCCGCCGCAGGGGCCGACGGAGGTACCGCCGCCGCCGCACTCGCCGTCGCCAGCGACCGCAGCGGCGGCGCACTCACCGGCCGTACAATGTTCTCCGCCAGTGTGGCCGCATTGGCCAGCACCGTCACCTGCCGCGTCAGCACCTCCCGCGCCGCCACCACACAGCGGTCGGACATGAGGGAGGACACGAGGGGGGCCTCCGTGCCGGGGACCATAGGCAGGCCTGGGGACGGAGGTGGGTGGGGGTGAGGCGGGGGCAGCGAAGGGGAAGGAAGGAAGGAGAAGAAGCGTTAAGACTGAGGAGGTGGTTTGTTCCTTTCTATCAGTAATCTGCAACCTTGGGAGGTATTTAGGAGAGGACGGGAGGATCGTTGGCACAGGCTGAAAACCTGAAACCCAACCACCCATTACCCAGCCAACCAGCCCACACCGGGATAGCCCCTCACCAGCCACAAAGCCGCCATCTTCCTCCTCCGACGTCGCGCCCTCAGCCGCTAACGCTGACGCCGCTGCCGCCGGCAGCGCACACGCCCGATCTGGGTTGAGCCCCACCCGGTCTATTTCAGTGCCCGCGGGGGTCTGGTAGCGAGCCACGGTGACGAAGAGCGCACTGCCGTCCTGGGGGGGGAGGGGGAGGGGAGTGGGGGGATGGGGGGAGGGGAAGAAGAGAGAGGGAAGGGGAGGGGTTGGATGGGAGGGCACGGCATGTGTGGTGGCGAAAGGCGCCGCCCCGTAACCCCGATGTACCGCTATCTGTCCATTGCTTGGGGGTGATTGCGCAACAGACGACGCGACCTCGCGCGGGCTAGGCAGGGCTAGGCAGGAACGGCTGCTGCGTTCCTCTGACGACCAGCGCTGCAAACAGCAGCACCCCGCCGCAGCACCCCACCCCACCCCACCCCACCCCACCCCAGCCTCCCAACCCACACACCTGCAGCTCAAACACGGACTGGATGCGCCCTTTGCCGTACGTGTGCCCCTCCCCCACCAGCAGCGCCCGGTGGTTGTCGTGCAGCGCCCCCGACAGGATCTCCGAGGCGGATGCGGAGCCGCCGTTCACAAGCAGCACCAGCGGGCGGTGCGTGAGGGCGGAGCCGGGACCGTCCACCAGCTGCGACTGCACCTCGTCGTCCTGCGGGGGTTGGGAGCAGGGGGTTTGGGGCAGGGGCAGCGAGATACGGGACCTAGATCAGGTTGGTTCCGGCAGGGTTTGGGACTGTCTTAAGAGGTTGAGACAGTCTTGGGGGCTCGAACAGGGTTTGCGAAATGCCCCAGACCTATCACGTGCGTGGGGTGGCGCAGCACCCCAGCCCTTTCGAAACCCAGAGGTGCTTTCCGTGCATGATAAACAAGTGTTACCGGAAGTCCGCAAGCAGAGAGATTGAACGGTAACCTACCTCACGCCCAGTTACATTGAAAGCCACTGGGTGGCCATCCATGAACAGCCTCGCGATGTCCAGGCTCGCCTGCACCAACCCGCCCGGGTTGTTTCTGAGATCCAAAATGTACGACGAAACGCCCGCCGCCTCCAGTTCCTGGATCGCAGATCTCATCTCCGATGCTGCATTGGAGGAGAATGACGTCAGCCGAATGTAACCGATCGGACCGTTGGATTGTCGTACCCGCCCGTCCTTCCCAACCGGCAGGATGTTTCCGGTGCCGGGCGGCAACGCAGGCGACGGCAGGGTTGCGAAGAACAGCGGACTGATCTCCACTCGCTCCCGGCGGAGTGAGATCTCCCGGTACTCCAGGGAAGACGAAGCGGTGGCTGAGGTTGGTGCAGCAGCTTGCATGGAAGTGGAGGAGGTAGAGGAAGAGGAGGAGGAGGAGCGCGGGCGGGGGTCAGGGCGGGCGGGCACCCCCGGGATGCCGCCCGTACGGCGAGCCAGTCGTACCCGAACCTCCGTACCGCCCTGGCCGCGCAGCAGCCGAGCCGCCTTCTCGCCGTTCCAGCCCTGGTAGGAAATGGAGGAGGAGCAGGTCAGGAGGAGGTGGTGGAGGACATGGAGGTCAGGAGAGGAGGAGGAGGAGGTGGAGGACATCGAGGGGTGGGTAACAGGGGGATAACGGGCAGCCGTGAGGGTGAACTGGTTGGGTCCCAGCAGCCGTACTACTCCCAAGTAGCACCCAACCCCGCCGTCCCCGCTGTGCTCATCCTAAGGCCCCCCCCGCCATCGCCGTCCCCCTCCTCCTCCCCTCCTCCCCCCCTCCCCACCTCCATGGACACCCCGTTGATGGAGGTCACCTCGTCCCCCGGCAGCACCCCCGCCCTCTCCGCGGGGCTGCCCCGGATGGGCGCAAGCACCAGCAGGTGGCCGTTGACGGGTTCGTTGGCGATCAGCATGCCAACCCCCTGCAGCTCGCCGTCACTGGAGACGCGGAAGGAGGCGTACTCCCTGGAAGGGTGGGGGTGGGGGTGCGGGTTGGATCGTACTGCTTTACGACGGATGTGCACATGGAGGGGCAGGATGAGAGGTAGGTTGGGCAAAGATGGAAAACATTTTGCGTGGAACGCTTGGAAACGATTGAAGAAAACGTCGATACCTGACCCATGGGTCAGTGGACCCTAATCGCTTCGCTTCCTCATCGCATTCCGCACTCGCACACACACTCACTCTGGCGGGACGCGGCGAGTGTACGGGTCGCCGAGCTCCTCCAACAGCGCGCCGATCTCCGCCGCCGCCGCCTCGCCGCTGCGGCTGCCGTACGCCGCCATCATGTGTCGTCGCAGCGACGCCTCCCAGTCGTGACCGTTGAAATTCTGGTCCACGAACGCGCGAGACACAATGGTCCAGGCCTCCACTAGGGTTTGCTGTACGGCAAAGATGGCTGGATCGGTTGAGGCTGGCAGCCTGGTGGGGGGGAGTGAGGTAGGGGAGGGGGGAAGGCGAGGTGACATGAAAACGGGAAATGAAAAACAGCCCCCATTCCCCACTCATGTGGTAGCGAATTAGCGGACTAAGGGAAAGGGTGAAGGCAACAAGGGATTGTGGCATGGACTTCGGTACTTTTAGCACAGGATTTGGCGAAGGTGTTGGAGAATCACAGGTGGAGCAACGGCCGGGCAAAGGGGCCTCAGGAGTAAAGTTCCGGAGGGCAGGATAGCGGGGGGTGGGCTCAAATAAGCAACGTGGGCTAAACGTAGAGTAACTGGTTGGAGAGCAAACAAAGCTTGCGTAGAGGTTTTCCGACATGTACATGTTGTTTTGTTGGTAGGCCTGTAGTCAATGACACCGATGGTTGGAAGTCATAGAAGGGCATCGGCAAGGCGTTTCGACAAACACTCGGGCAGCCGCTACTTGCACGCCATAACAGGCATAATGAAAGGAGGTGGAATGCATGTACGCTAAGGGTTAACGTTTGTGCCGGTTATCGACATCATCGCTCGGCGGGAAAGGGGGCGAGGCGAACGGCTTTCGCAACGGCATGATGAAGACCGGTATAATGAGCATAAAATAATGAAGCACCAGAAAGCTTTCGAGGCTCAATGTACGCCTGGTGCAGCATAGCTGTTCAATTCCCGACAAGGGTTTCGGCGACAACGCAAGCTTGCCGCTTCAGGACTGCGATGCGACTCCTAAGCTATAATATGAAAACTGGAAACCCAATTGTCGGTCGTCATGATACTGGTGCATCACTAACGCTTTTGCGTATCTTAACCTCTTACCGGACAAGCTCTGATGCCGCCAACGCAGGGCTGAGCAGCAACGACAGTGCCGTGGTCGTAGCTAAGGCAGCCGAAGCTACCCGCTTCATGACATTCTTCACGTCTGCGGAAGGCAAAGCGTCGACCTTAGTATGACCACACATGTCGGTGGAGGTCAAACGCACGTAGAGCAAGTTAACGACGGCTGTCAATAATTACCAGTAAATTGGTCGTTCTTCACTTGACAACCTTTTTCCTTGTAACCAGCTCGGGTTACAATGGACCGGGCAGGAGCTACCCGCCGGTGCTGGAGCCGCAGAACCCCTAAGCGACATGGAACTGCATGACGGTTCCCTATCGTAACTCGCAAATGAAGAGACATAATTCTGTGCAAAATGCGTATGGGATGGGCACCGGGATGCGCCCCTATGCACCGAGGCAGCAGCTTTGGCTCCTTAACCTACAAGTGGTAGCTAATACTATGATATGAGGAACATAGGAGCGCCGTTGTCGGCTTGGAGTAAAGAGTGTGTGGTTGCACCCGGCAAGCTCCAGAACCATACGGGGGGCTTCATTGGTCGAGGACGATGATTACTCGCATATTAGCAAGGCATTACTCCTAAAATACTTGCTTACCATGACTTGAGTACATTAATCGCATTCTATCCCTAAATGCATGCCTTGCATCAACCAGGCACACGCAGCAGATTAGCTGGCGTCAGGCCTGCGAGCTGCTACCGGTACTCCTAATCTGGCTGGGGCCCTGATTAACAGCCCCTGCTCTTCCTCCTCCTCCTCCCGGGGACCAGCTCCTGAGTTGCTGCCCGGCCTCTCTGTCCCCCGGTCGTTGGGAATTTCTCGTTTTCTTCCTCCTTATCCCCCATCGTAGCGCCCTGGAACATACGCCTCCCTCTGTACGAGGCCCTGAGCCCGAAGCTTGTCTCGCCGCCGTTTAGCTGTAAGTTAAGCCGGTTAAGTCACTTGATCGTTACAGTTGTCCCGACACACACCAACCAACCAGGCCCTGAGCGCCCCATATCCCGTCACCCGCCACCAGCCGCCCTCCCCATTTAGGACAAGCCTTCCGGGTCGTCAGGACTAGGGTACCGGTGTCCTATTTAGCACCTCTTTTCTCCTTTGCAAGGCCCTACTCCTCTTCTCCTTTCCAGCGAACCCTTAACCTCGCCACCACGCTTAACCCACACCCACACTCCAACCTCCTAGCCGCCCTAACCTCGCCTCCTCATGTCCAAAACACACCACCCACATCAACTCCCACCACCCCCACTCCCCCCTCCTCATTTCCCCTTCCCTCCCGCTCCCCCTCCCGCCCCCTCCTGCTCCCCATCCCCCGCCAGTTTGGCCTTCTTGGTGCTCCGCGTGTACGCCCGCAGCACCCACTCGTCCTCCGCGTGCGACTGGTCCATGGTACCCAGCTTGATCTGGTAGAGCTTCAGCTCGAAGCGGGGACCGCACTGCAGTGCAGGGGGGAGGGGAAGAATTAAATCAGTGAAACAACGAGTCCCAATCCCATATCCCGACTCATGCAGTGAGCGCATTCGGAGACACTGTCTATGGTAGAGGATAGTGCAGGGGGGAGGGGGGAAAGAAGAAATCCCAATGTGTGGTGTGATAGTGGTAAACTAGCAGAGGGGGCGTGGGGGATTAGATAAACTTGAGCCGCGGAAACACTGGGAAGGGGAAGGGGAGTAATAAACATGGAATAGCATGCGATGGTGCTGTTGCTGGTGCTGCTGCCGCCTCCCTGCCTCCCTCGCTGCCTGGCCCTCCCTGTCTCTCCCTCCCTGCCCCTCACCTCCTTGAGCTCTATGCTGGCAGCGCCCTTGGGCTGCGCGTAGGTGTGGTGGCGGAAGGAGATGTAGTCGCTGCGGTTGGCAAAGGTGACGATGCGCTTGGAGTCGTCCTGGGGGGGAGGGAGGGAGGGGGGGTTGACATGGAGGTAAAACAAGGAAGTAAAACAAGGAAAACTGACGAACTGGAATAGGGGCGATGGAGAAGGTATGTCGGAGGAAACTGACGAGCTGTACGACAAGGCTTCACCAGGCGGGGGGAGAGAGGGAGGGCCAGGGAGGAGAGGCATGAGGGGACCCAGTGAAGCCGTAGGGGAACATGGGGACACCAATACTTGGGTGGTTCATCGAAACAGAGGTTGGATCAAGGCCCGCCCCGCTGCACGCCGCCCCCTCCCCGCCTTATCCCTCAGTCAGTTAGTTGTTTCCTCTTTACCCTCCTCCCACCTTGGGTACCGGGAAGAGGTGTTTGAGGATGTTGGCGGTGCGCAGGCCCAGCTTGGAGCCCAGGTTGTCGCAGATGAGGTGCGGGTAGGCCTCGGAGATGGTGCCAACCTGGGGGGGAGGGGGGTCAAAGACCAGGTACCAAACCATAAGAGACCACAAGTTAGGGCAAAGCAAGGGGGGGGTGGGGGGGGGGGCAGGCGGGGAAATGATGGCGGTGGGGGGGGAGGCAGGCAGGGAAAGGTGGGGTCCAGGCAGGCAGGCAGGAGGGGGTAAAAGCCCCAGCATGAACATGCAGGCTGCTGCAAGCGGCCCCCCCCCCCTCTCGCCCCCCGTTGGGCTCTGATGGTGCACAGGGAACAGGTGGCACTGTGATGCACCCTGGTGTCCTGCTTACCCTACCACCCCGAGGTGGTCCACAACGTCCCTGTCCCACATGATACACGACCCGCCAGCCCCGCCCGCCCCGACTCTCATCCCCCCCTGCCCCCGCCCCTCACCTCCTTCTTCTGCCCGATGTCGTGCCGCAGCACGGTGTTGAAGATGCCGAAGTAGGCGGTGGGGCCGTACGGCAGGTGGCACACAACCATGCCGTCTGGGGGGGAGGGGAGGTGGGGGGGAAAGGGGGGGGGAGGGGGGTAAAGGTAAATGAAAAGCGAAGCAACTAGAGTCCCAGTCCCATATATGCAGTGGGGGGGAGGGAGGGAGGGAAAGAGTTGCAGGCAGGAGTGGGCGGGCCATGTAGCAAACCATACAACTCGCCCGTTTCCTCTTTTCACCACTCGTCCCCCCCCCTCCCGCCCTCACCCCGCCCTACCCGCCCCCATCACCCCCCCCGCTCTCACCTCACTCCTCACCCCCGCCCCCACCCCCCCACCCCCCCGCCGCCCTACCCGGCTCCCCGCGGTGCTCGTGCAGCACCACTATGTCTGTGAAGTCGTGGTTGCGGCAGCTCTCCACCAGCTCGCTCAGGATGAGGCCGCCGCGGTTGATGCGCTGGCTGTTGGGCACCACCAGCTTCATCTCCTGGGGGGTGGGGGTGGAGGGAGGGAGGGGGGAAAGAAGAAAGGTATCCCAGGGAGGGGGGAGAGAGCAGGGGGGTAGTAAGGAAGGAAGGGCAAAGGAGGAAACTGACGAGCTGTATGACGAGGCTTCACCATGGGAAAGGAAAGGGAGTGGGGTGTACGCGGAGGGGCAACATAAAAGCATCAGTGAAGCACGGGGGGTGAGGGCAGGAGGTGAGAGCAGCAGGCGGACGGGCGCGTGTCGCATGGTGTGTTTTTTCCTCCTTTCCTCCTTACCCCCAACACCCCTCAGTACCCAGCATCCCTCCTTCCTCCTTACCCCCCGCGACCCCTACATGGTTCACTTGTCGCTTCCCCAGTACCCAACACCACTCAACTACCCCCCTCCCTCCTGTGGTCTCCTATGGTTTTGCATGGTTTTTGACCCCCCTCCCTCCCTCCCCACCTTTGCGAACTGCGTGAGGCGGCTGGAGGGGTCGCGGCTGGTGGTGATGAGCACCTTGGGGTCGGTCTCACCCGCGTGGGCATACTCGTCGTCCACGTGGCTGTGAGTTTGGGGGGGGATTTGTGGGGGAAAGCGGGGGTGCCGTACGACACAGTTGCCGACAGTACGACAAGGGTACAACGTAAAGGGCAGTCCCCGCTTACGGAGGAATGGACTTCCCCGTAAAGGCCCCCTCGTCGTCTTGCTGAATATGAAGTGACTCAAGGCTCTTTCCTTGGACCCCTTCCTACCCTGCTTCATCCCCAGCACCGCATGCTTTATCAGCTTTGCCCTCCTGGCACCCCCTACCCTTGATACTGCTGGCCTGCTGGCCTTTCATCCGCCCTAAGGGCAGCTTTTACGCGCCGGCTCACCTGCGTGGAACCGCCGTGTTGTCATCCTCCAGCTCCACCTCCCTCCGCAAAGCCGCTTCATCCTTCCGCAACTCGGTGGGGATAGGCTTTCCCTCTAATATCGGGAAACGGGTAAAAGCAAGGGCAAAAGGGTGTTACTGGGTGGTCGTAAAAGGCGACAATCGAGGGCTTGGCAGCAAGGAAGAAGCATATGTAAGGCAACTAAGCCATTACATCGAAACCGTTGGCAATTGTCATGCATCGCGGCTTGGCGCGTAATATCCAAAGGCGGCTTCAATGCCCGAAAAATGCTAACTCACCTTCAAGCGCTTTACGAATCAGGCGTTTCCGCTCATACGCCGCTCGCTCCTTTCCCTCTAGACTTTTTCTGTATAGGTATTCTTTTCTAAGGCGAACGTTCCTCCGCAGCATGACGACGGTTCGGTTGGTGTGCGCTAGGCGGCGTCTAAATCAAGTAACTTATCAGAGACCCTGACTGCAGGTGGCTAACACTGCTTTTATTCGGAAGATAAGGGTTATAAACAAAGAAGTAACAAGCTACTTGGGTAGGCGTGCAAAATTAACGTCTCGACAACGGGCAGCGTTAATAGTCGATACTTTAAGGCAAACACAGTAATAGGTTTACGGCGTGATACGTATAACGCTTTAGAGCCATCCCTCAAGCCCAACGCCATCAACGACTTCGTACGGCCTTGCCGGTGCACGGCGCTGTGCACGGCAAAGCGCCGTCCGCTTCATACATCTATACCCTGAACCCGAATGTCATCGCCTGCAAAGTAGTGCATTGCTGTGGGTGTTTCTTGTACCGGTAAGAGATTCTGATATCATGCTTTGTGCTTGGGCTGAGCTCAGGCCACCCTTACAAACCGGCTAGCAGCCACGTGTCACGCAAGGACGGCCAACCTGACGTTAGCCACCACAAGCTGCAGCAGGAGGGCAACATACATCTGCCCCACCGTCCGATTCCCATCTTGACAGCCCAACCCGACAGGAAGGAGCCCCTTGTCCAGGCTTGAGGGCCGTCGTGGGCGCCAAACCTGTTGCCTGGGTAACAACTGCCAGGTGCTTATATGCTTTGACCACGCCTGAACGCCTAGCATTCCAAGCAAAACTCCCAAGGGCATCCCGCCCTACCACCGCTACCAACATGACCAGGACACTGCTCCCCATCCTTCCATAGGTCCCACTGCCTTGCGACATTCCCGTGTACGCCGTACAGATGTACACGCAAGAGAACAAAACCCCCAATCGCCAATCGCCAAGCACAGCCCCCCCTCACCCACTACCAACCACTACAACTACTGCTCCGAAACCGCCGTAGCTGCCACCACAACCTCTTCCGCCACACCGCCCGAAGGGCCGCTCTGCGAACCGCCAGCCACCGCAGCCTCCACCGCCACCGCCTCCTGCGTCAGACCAGCCACAGGTCCATCCGAGATAGCCGCCACCACCGCCGCAGGTGCGGAGGCGGTCCTGCCACCGGACCCGGACCCCTCACCAGCACCCGCCGCCTCCGCCACCGGCGCCGCCGGCGTCGCTGCAGCCGCTGGCGGCGAGGAGGGGCTGGAGGAAAGGACGGTGCGAGAGGGCGGTGGCGGCGGACGCCAGCCAGGGTTGGCCGGCGGCAGCACACTCAGACTGCTAGCGCCGCTGCTAGCGCCGCCAGCGGCTGCAACAGCGCCGTACAAAGCCGACGGTACGGCACCCTCGGGTTGCGGTGCGCTCCATGGGGTGTAGCTGCCGTACGAACGAGGTGCGGTGGCTGCGGCGACGGTAGCACTGCCGTACAGGGAACTGCTGATCGGGGCTGTTGCAGAGGCGCTTGCAGGGTTGTTGGTGGTGGTGGCGGCGGTGGTGTTGCGTTCCCAGGGCTTGGAGGGTGGTGGCAAGCGGGGCTCGGAGAGGGGGCGGGTGGGGTCCGGCGGCGCGTCGTTGATGTCAGTCTGAGAAGGGCAGGCAGCAGCGGAGGCGGCAGCGGCAAAGAGGAAGGGTGAGATTGGTGAAATGGTGAGGTGGGTAAGCACCGTAAGCTGAAGGCACACGCCGCACGAGTCAAGTCCCAATTACCTTAAGCAGCACGCAGATACGTAACACAAACAACCGATACAGTATACAAATGCTTTTCACATCCCAACCCCTTTTACCTCACCCCTTCCCTCCTGACGCCTCGTTAGTTGCCTCGTCAGCTCCCTTATTTTTATCCCTCTTTACGCCTAATCAAACAGTTCGTTAGGACCTCGTTTCCTCTTTACCCCTCCCCCCTCTCACCCGCACATTGGGCGGCGTGATGCCCTTCTGCACCATCTCCATCACCTCGTGGAAGGACTGCGGGTAGGCGGGCTGCTCGGGGGGCGCGCGAGGCAGCGTGCGGGCACCACCTGCGGGGCTCTGATCGGACTCCACCACACCAGCAGCACCGCCACCTGCAAGGGAATGACATGGAGGAGGCGAATGATTGGGTGGTGGGTGATAAGGAGGTGAGGAATCTATTTTGCTGTGTGGGTCTTGGTTGAGATGGCGGTAGGTGTCGGTAGGACAGGACGTCCGGTAGTGAAAGCAGTTCGGGATTACGCCCGGCACGCCCGGTGCTGGGGTGCATGCGACAGAATATCATACGCAAAACGATGCAGGCTGGAGCGAAGCCAAAGACCTGAGCGAGACGCAACAGGGCGGCGCGGCGTTGGGGTGTTACAACGACACCTGCGTCGGTCCCTCGTGTGTGAGCGATGAGGCTGGCGGCCAGGTGCCTACACACCCAACATGACCCGCTCTTCTCATAGAATCTCTCATAGGCGCCATAGCATCTGAGCATCATTTCCTTAAAAAGACGGTTCTGTTCCCCGCCTGCACCTTCCTGCACCCTCCTAAAACCCACACGCTTCCCATCATCAGTCCGTCCCCGGGGCCCTAGTATGCAACCCCCATGCAACCATGAAACCAACAGGCGAGGAGCTACGCAAACCACCGGACAAGGATCCGGCGCACTGCTGGTCGGCAAGCCAGCCGAATACGGTAGTATATGCTAGGGCATACACGCCAGCCAGCACCCTACGCCCAACGTACGCCCCCACTTAGACAGGCAGAAGCCGTCCACAGGCAAGCTGCCCCTGTGCACGAGGCTGAGCTTACACCCTGCATGCACCCGGGCTGTAAGCTAACAGCGGCGCAACCGTACCCCGCCTCTGCATTTCTGCCTAACTACTTGCGGTACGGTGCGGAACCCAAGTTACAACACATACGGTACATTGGCCGCTACTACCGACGCCCTTTACGGGTACCTACCAGGCAGGGTCTGCTCGTACAAACGGTCGCTGCTGCCGTACGGCCCGCCCATGCCGCCCATCCCTCCCAACTGCTGTTGCTGCTGTTGCTGCTGAGATGACGACGCGAAGGGCTGTGACGGACGGCTCGACGATAGGCTATGCACCGACTGAGTCGGCGATGGCGGCGCCGTCACCCTGTACGGCAGACTCTCAGGCGGCTGTACGGCGCCACCGCCGTACGGCCCTGTAGCAGCCGTACGGACGGCGCCGTACGGCGTCCCGGGGCTGTTGTACGACGGGCCGCCGCCACGTCCGTCGCCACCGGTAGGGCCCGCGGAGACGGGGCCGCTGCCGGCGCCGTCACGGCTGTAGCCGTACGGCAGTGGCGGCGCCGCTGATGAGTCAGGTGGGTAGCCGTTGACGTAACCGGCGGCGGCGCGAATGGCGGCGTAGTTTTCGGCTCCATACGAGAGTTCGTTGGCTCCGTAACTGCCGCCATCTCGGCCGCCGTATCTGCCACTGCTACGGTAGTAGCTGCTGTCGGGGCCGTCGACGGGCCTCCTGTGGGGAAAAAAGACATGAAGGTGTGTACGACAGTGCTTGTGAGTGTGTTAATTGCTCATGTCGGGTCTTGTGTGAGGTATACCGGTATGCATGGCCGATTGGTTTCCCAGGGTGCCTGGCTGTTTGAGAAGGCGGGGCACCATCCTTTCTCACATGCGCTTTGTTCCGGACCAGCCAAGCGCCTTCTCGCCTTCTTCCAGTTCTACAACACACCCCGTATGTGGACATGCCCCGGCATGCTAGCGGCGCCCCCACCCCACCCCACCCCACCCCACCCATTGGCTTTCGACGTTGTGCTGGCTTGCCTCTCCGCCATAGTTGGGCTTCTCATGACACCACACCGACCCGCCCCACCCCATCCCACCCCACCTGCCGGGCTCGACGCCGCCGCGAGCATAGGAGCCCCCCGGAATGGCCGCAGTCGCCGCCGCCAGCCGCTGCTGCTCCCGCATCAGCGTAACCGCGTCCAGCAGCGCCTGCGGGCCGAACGGAGCGGGGGCCGGTAAGACAATGAAGAACGGCATAGAAGAGTTACTCCGTGCCTGCGTGGTCGAAGCTCAGATACATCCCCGAAGAGCATGGAGAAGGATCGCATGCGCATCCAGTACCTACTTGGTTCCTACCTTCCCCCCCCAACCCGCCCATTCACCGCCTCCCCCACCTGTGTTGACGCCTTGAGCTCCTGCTGGCAGCCCTTGAGCACCTCCACACCCGCTGCCAGCTCCTGGGGTGGGGGAGAAGCGGGGGGAGAGGGGGGGTAGTGTGCATGGGAAGGTAGGGAGGGGGCAGGCGGACACGCAATAGGGTGGTAACCCCTGGTAAGCGGCATAATCACGGCTTGCGATATCAAGACATTTCAGCGGCACAAGATAGGAAACGAGAAACGAGAAAAACGACTGCCCCTTGCCTCCGCCTCGCAACCCCGACAACCCCTTTTGGTTGTTGGTTTATTATCGCCTCCCGCCATTCCCCGCCACCCCCGTCTCCTCCACTTTCCCACATTGGGTACCGGTATTCTTTTGTTTCCCACCTTGTTTCGCTTCTCCTCCGCCTCCCGCCTGCCCGCCTGCCAGGAGTCGACCAGCGAGCGCAGCCGCGGCAGCACCAGCTGCTGCACCGCCCAGCCCGCAGCAGCAACCAC
The DNA here is from genome assembly GCA_021605115.1 of Astrephomene gubernaculifera. Taxonomy (NCBI): domain Eukaryota; kingdom Viridiplantae; phylum Chlorophyta; class Chlorophyceae; order Chlamydomonadales; family Astrephomenaceae; genus Astrephomene; species Astrephomene gubernaculifera. The sequence goes on along the minus strand of BMAR01000027.1, from coordinate 130,363 downwards.
ACCCACACCCAACACCACCTGAGCGGAGGAGGCGGAGACAGGCGGGCGGGAGCAAAAGATGCGGGGTTAAGAGGGAATGGCTATTCCGCACTGGGCTGAAAGCCTTTCCAGCTGAATGGTGTGGCACGCGGGGTGACATGGGTCCTGACAACAACAAAACCCTAGTTAGAGTCTGTCTCCAGTGTTTGCCCGCATGTACTGCGTGTACAAGCAGCACGACCCAGCCACATGAGTCATCAACCACATGACTAGCTAGGCATGACAAGCTGTGCCTACCTGGCTCCAGCGGTAGCTCTGTGCGGCTTGCATCATGGTGGGGGGCTGGGGTGGTACGGCAGGTTGTACGGCAACCAGCTGTGACCCAGATGGCGCTGTTGGAGCAGCAGTGCCGTACGGCTGCTGTGCTGCTACTGCCAGCTGCTGCCCCGGCGGGGCGCCTGGTTGTGGGGCATATGATGTTGGTTGCTGAGCTGCGGGTGCTGCTGCGGGCGCAGTAGCGGGTGCGGGTGCGGGAGGTGCAGCAGGTGCTTCTGGGACGCGTCGGAAGGCCTCATCGATCTCGGCTGCGGTCAGGCCTTTGCGCTCTAGGAAGGAGCGCTTGCTGGCGGTGTTGGTGGAGCCGCGCACCTACAAGCAACCGGAGGTATTGGTGTTTTGGTGTTTACAGACTAAGGGGCATGATCGCTGTTTTTCTTTGGAGTGCACCAGAAGCATCATTCGCAACCGGCCAAGGACCCATAAGGGAAAGAGGAATATCCCGATGGATATTGTTACTATTAATGGTGTGTGATATGCAGTGGCAACGCAATCGTCACAGATATTAAGTCGGTGATGGGTCGGGCCAAGCATACGTCAGATGAGCTCTTATGGCCGGTAATGTTGCGATCAGTATGTTATCTACGCATGGATCATACCTGTGGATGAGATAAGAAGCCAACAGCATTTTGAACCTGGTCTTCGCGCAGGGCAGGTGCCGCGACAGTTTCAGGCGCCACCGCCGTAGGTGCGCTAGGCGGAACAGTCACAGGAGGAGTAGGAAGTGCAACGGAAGGGCTAGCGGCTGTTGGCTCGGGTGGTGCAGGCGCAGACGTGTCGGAAGAGCCGGCAATTGCCGCCGTTGAAGCGTCCATTCCTACGGTAAACCCCAGCTGCGATGTCTAAAAGTGGCGGCAAACCGATAGCTATGCAGGGAAAAGAAAGGAGTCTGACAGCGGGATGCGGACTTGGGATTGGATCACCGTTGCCACGCACGACAACGGCATGCAGCTGTACCAGGGTTTCGGAACGTCTTTGCCGCGCTTGTTTCCTTCTCCATACTGTAACTGGTGATGCGGATCTTCGTATAGGCGCTCGTTATCTTCGCGTGCCGCAGATAACTTGAACTACAGTCATGGCCGAGTTCAAGCCCTCCATCAGCATATACCGGTAGTCCGGTACAGATATACATGAACCTGCTTTAGAATGCCGCCCATGCTGGTGATATCCGCAGTGCCAATTGGGGGTACCCTCTCTGTCTCGGCAACGAAGATAACCGTTACCTGTTACCCCTTTACTACGCTGTGGGGTACGGGTGCCTCCCCTTGCACCTGGACGGCCCTCAGGAAAGTAAATGTAACTAAAATTTGCGAGGGGTGAATTGGCTCAATGGAAGCTGTGTATCGGGTGCACTGATGGCGTGAATGGCCCGTTGGGCCCCAGGGGCAGAAGGCTGGGGTTGCGTGTGGAAAGTGGTCTAATACCGCACTGATAGCAGGCAGGCTTCCCTCTCATTACAGCAGACACGCCCGCTCGTCCCTCTGCTAACTTTATAAGGATATGGCAACCGTCGCACCTACTCGCATATGACAAGACGCAATGTGGATGCACCACACAGAGAAAGCAATGTAGTTAATTTTGAGACCAGGAAACAGTATTATACGCAGATCAAGCTAGTGCACAGTACAGGTGGCAACTGGCAAGGTAGAAAGGTAGCATCGTTGTTAGCAAGGGATTTGGTTCCGTCGTACGGGCTGTCGGGAGCTGCAAGTGAGCTTTCACCAGCAGCCAGGTCACAGACTTCTGACTAGGTAAGAGTAAGACCTTCTCCTTCAAACGCAACATAGCATACCTGACAAGTACCTTTATATCTCCCACAACTTGTAACAGGTCAACCTCTATACAGGCGGTTGCTTTAAAGCATAGCAACAGTTACTCAGACAATGTCATAATAGACAATTACCGGGAGCTAGGACATCTGCGCGAGCCCTTAGGGGGTTGACAGCTTGAAAATGTCACAGCTGGGCTCGCCGCGGAGCACCACGACAACGATGTCTGAATTACCAGGACAGCCATCGGCCCAAAATAAAGTTGAGAAAGTTGAGAAGGTCTGGGTGGGCGTCAGAATTCGCCCCTTGCTGCGACATGAATCGGAGGCTAAGGAAACAGTGGCATGGAAAGCAAGTGGCAGTGGAACGCTTTCATGCATGGTCGAGGAGAAGAACGCTTTCCAGCAAAGCACGTATCAGTATGACAGGGTCTTCGCGGACACCTGCACATCAGACGAGGTGTACGCGGCAGCAGCCCAGCCAATGGTCCAGTCTGCTATGAAGGGCTACAACTGTACGCTCTTTGCCTATGGCCAGACTGGTTCGGGCAAGACCACGACGATGCGTTCGGTGATGCGTCACGCGGCAAAGGACATCTTTGCGCACATTGCCCGCACGCGGGACCGCGACTTTGTGTTGAAGATGTGCGCAATTGAAGTGTACAACGAGGTTGTGCATGACCTGTTCGTTGACGTGGACACCAACTTGAAGATCAACGACGATAAGGAGAAGGGCCCGGTGGTGGTGGACCTGACGGAGCAGAGCATAGAGTCGGAGGAGCACCTGCTGAAGATGCTCAAGGCCATAGAGGGCCGTCGCCAGGTGCGCATGGGCTAACCTCGCTTTCGGTCGGGATGGCAGCGGGGGACGCGATCTCATATAACCCGCATGCCGTACACACTGAAACACGCTGCAGGTGAGGGAGACAAAGATGAACCAGAAGAGCAGCCGCTCGCACCTGGTGGTGCGGCTGTATGTGGAGAGCCGGCCTGCATCCATTGCGTCAGGTAAGCCGGGATGCTGTTGTGGAGAGACACTGATACCAGTCCCACCCTACGACGCTTGAAGAGCTAACCTAGCTCATAACATGGGCATTTGATGCCCTCTTGCAGACGACGAGCTGTCCAGCGACGACAGCTCTGAGGCGGAGGATGACGACGGTAGCGTCGGCGGTGAGACCAGCAGCCGCACCCTGGCGCCGGTCTTGTCCACCATCAACTTTGTGGACCTGGCGGGGTCAGAACGCCTCAACCAGGCCAGCATGACGGACGACGTGGATAAGGAGAAGCTGCGCCAGAAAGAGGTACGGTACGCGCCATCTGTCGCATGGTAGCGCCGTCGCATGCGCATGCCATCTGTCGGCATGGTCGCATGCAGCACGCCACCTGTTCCTGCAAAATGGGCCCCCCACATCGACCCTCGTTGCTGCCCTGATGCAGGCGAGCAACATCAACGTCAGCCTGCTAACCCTGGGCAAGGTCATCCGGGCGCTGGGCAAGCGGGGCGAGCACGTGCCGTACCGCGAGTCCAACCTGACGCGCATCCTGCAACCCTCGCTGGCCGGCAACTCGCGCATGGCGATTGTGTGTACGCTGTCTCCTGCAGCAGGTGCGTGCTGACCTGCCTAGGGGGCTTTCCTGGCCCGGGAGAGAGAAAACAACGCAATTCCATTACAGAGGTGCCTACAGCGGCTAAGGACGTGTCGCTATGTAGGCGGAGACAGCCATGCACATCGTCAGCCTACCCAACTAACCTCTCCCGCGCATCGTCATCCCACCCAAAAAACGCAGGCTCCGTCGACAACAGCCGAGCCGCGCTGCACTTTGCCAACCACGCCAAGGCGGTGACCATGCGGCCGGTCCTGAACGAGGTGCGCAACGAGCAGGCCATCATCCACAAGATGGAGGTGGAGATCATGGAGTTGCGGCGCAAGCTGGTAGGCCGGGGAAAGCTGTCGTCCATGTGGGCCGGGACCGGGACTGAATGGGCCACGTGTTACAATGGGCACATATGCTGGCTTACACGCTTCCGGCGGGAAGTGTCAATGCAACGCTGAAGGCTGCAGGTGCTGATTAAGGAGCCCCTCCCTGTTTAATCGCTGCCCCTTCATTACCCCCAGGCTCGCATGGACCGCCCTGACCGCAGCTCCCGTCAAGGCACTAAGCAGCTGCTGGCGGAGAAAGATGCGGAGCTAAAGGCCAAGGAGGAACAGGTAAGGAGGCAGCTCGTTTGGATTAGGCTTTTGTGGGGTCCTCTCCTGGGGTCCTTTTGTGACGGATGTGCCTAAGTCCAACCGTAAGTCCGGATCATAGGACCCGGGTACCCGAGTCAATATGCTCCTTCCCTCTCCCATTGTAGATGCGGAAAGCACTGCAAGAGCGAGCGGCGCTGGAGCGGCGCCTCAACCAGATGGAGAAGTTCATCATCCGCGGTGGCTCTGGCAGTCCGGCACCGGTGAGGCAGCATCCAACAGCCGTACCCTGTCCTCTTGGCGGAGCCTGCCAGCGCATGTGGTCCGCGTGTGTGTGCCAAACTGCCAATGCCCACCCTAAATTGCACTGTGCACTCCCTTGCTTGATGTCCCTTGCTTGAACTCCCTTGCCTGTGCTCCCTTGCATCCACCACCCTCTAGGGCCTACGGCGCAGCTTCGATGGACTGGACTCCCTCGCGTCCTCCATGGCGGCTGGTGCGAACGGACCTGGCGGGGCGCGGGGTGCAGGGCTGCTGGGCAGCAGCGCCGTTGGGACGTCCGTGCGCGCGTCGTGGAACCCGGGGAGCATGTCCGCGCTGGACACCCGCGAGCCCACCAGCGCTGGCAAGACGGGGAAGGGTGTGCCAGGCTCTGCCAGGTGAGCACCAGAAGTACGGCATGCATGTTGGAGGCACGCATTAGCGGCTTTGACTTTTAATCCCCCACAAAGTGTTATTAGCTTGTCAATACTGGGCACTAACCTTTACCTGGCCTCCAGGATTGTCGGCAACCCCGGTCGCCTGCTGTTGGACTACCTGCTGCCCCCGGGCGTTCGGGAGGCCGTGAACCGGCTAAGCGTGGAGAACCCGACTCAGCGCGGTGCAGCCGCTGCGCCCACTGGCACGGATGCGCGAAATGGCTATAACCTGCGCATGGAGATCGGCAAACTGCAGGTGCGCTATTGTGGCTCCTAACCCTGTCTGAAGAGGTCATGAGGGAGGGAGGGGATGCTACCCAGGCGGCATGCATGCTTGATACCCGTCTGTGTGGCACATGATGCAAGCTGCCTTCCAACAAGTGACGGCATTTGTTTCCATACAGGCGCCCGAGGGCAGCAAGGCCGAGGAGGCCCGCACGGCGCTGCAGGCCGAAGTCCGCTGCTGCAGCCAGCGGCCTGATGCCGCAGCCGTGGTTGCGGCGGCAGCTGGCGCCACGCCTGACACGGCAGATCGCCTGCTGGAGCAGCTGACGCAGATGCTGGGCTCGCTAGAGCAGCGGCAGCGCGATGGGCAGGAGCCGGGCAGCAGCCAGGCAGGAGGGACAGCGCCTGCAGCAAACCCGAATACCGCGTCTGATCCGGCTTCCGCTGCGGCCACCCCGTCTGGAAAGGAGACTGCGGCCGCCGGGGCGCTCCAGCGACAGCAACCCTCGAACGCTGAGGACGAGGCGAACCTGATAGCCTTGCTCCGTACGGAGGTGGCTCGTTTGCAGCGCTTGCGGGCGATCAACGTGCAGGCAAACCAGGCGATAGAGTCGCTGCTGAGCAAGGTCGCGATGCTGGAGGCGGGCAGTACTGGCGGTGAGGGGAGGGGCCGCTCCTGGGGACAGTGCTATGAACGAGGGTGGTGTAATGATCACTGATGTGCTGCTAAGGGCACGGGTTGCGGTCTCGTCCTTTCGTGGGGAGGCCATGTAGTGCCCTGCCGCGTAGTTTAAGGCAGTACCCGGCCTCAATGCGGTTGTTGCACGACTGGATGGCAAGGCTGTTCCCAATGGCGAGAACCGCTATCTGCATCAACAATTTAACCCGACGTGACACATGGCCCTCTCGCAGGCTCCAACCCGCACATGGACGGCTTGCTGCAGGTCCCTGCCGTGCTTGAAAGGCTACAAACCGCGCTGCAGGTGGGAAAGTGCAATGAGGCCTCCCTGGTGTCGTAATTTTTGTTTTCTTCGGCGCCAGATCACCTGGGCCAGGCACCTGCAACCCATCAGCTTTTTCTGCCCCCATCGCCTTACCTAGGACCACAGTGCACACTGCTGACCGCGCCAACCACCCCGCATACTTACCAAACCCGGTCCTCCCTTAGGAGGCTGACGAGCTGGATGAGGGTGATGAAGACATGACAGCAGCCGAAGGGGCGGCAGCAGCAGCCGGCGGCGCTGGAGACCACCAGTACCCCACGCACACGGGTGCGCGCACGGTAGCCCGGCGCCGAGTGGCCGCTGCCAGGGATGACGGCGAGGCCACCAGCGAACAGCGCTATGACTCGCCGGCAGCGGCGCCGCAAGTCACCACGGCAGCTGCGCAGCACAGCCCGGCGCGGTTGAGCGGGAGCAAGCTGCCCCGGGCACTCCTGACGGGCGCTGACCTTGACGGCGAGGGGGATTCGGTGCTGGTCAAATCGCCTCGCCGGGGCTTGATGGCGTCGCCGCATGGCGGTGCGGGGCTGGGAGCCAGCACCACGCCAAACAGCCGCCTGTCAGCTGGCGTGCGCGCGGGTCACGTGCAACACCACGGCGCCGATAGGTGGGACTCCCTGCATGCGCCTGAAAAAGGATTAGGTCCTTAGGGCTTAGGTCCCCTTAACTCAGTCTTCCGTTGACGTTAGGGTCAGTAAAGACTGCTTTGCGTAGTGTTAGCGCGTCTTTGCTCGTGTAACCGTTTGCTCCTTACACACGACATGGCCCCCTTGTCGCAACATTCCCTCCTGCAGCCCCCGTGCCGGCGCGGACGTGGATGGCCATGCTGACGAGCTTTGCTTGCGGCGCATGCGCACACCATCGCTCTCGATGCAAGCCTCCGAGGCTGAGCTCATGTCCGCCGGACGGCCTACCGCCAGCATCAGCAGTCGTGGAGTCATGCGGGACACGGAGCGCGCGAAACGAATCATCGGCCGCGAGAAGGAGGCCATCCATGCATGGTAAGGCGGTTGGAGGAGGGGAACGGGGGAAGGTAGGCTAGGCTTCTTACGCGCCTCGCTGAGAGGTGGTGGGGTTTCTGAGGTATGGCGGGATGCGCCCAGCAACGGATGCATTGTAACTGACACGAATCTCCGTTGCCTCCTTCCAATTGACAGGTACGCCGCCGAGGTGGCGCGGCTGAAGGCGGCATTCCGGACGCAGACGCAAGCGGATGTAGACGCCATGCGGGAAGCAGTGGAGCGCTACCGTGGGATGTTTGAGGAGACTCAGGAGCGTGTGGAGCGGTTGAACGTACAAAAGCAGCTGCTTATCAAGCAGGTGTGATGCGCATGATGGTGCTGAAGGGAGAAAAAAGCCATGTGCCGGGGAAAATCGGGCAGCCCTTTGCTGTTGTCTGCAGGGTAGGCTTGCCAATGTGAACGGAAGATCACCGACACCGCATTTTACCTCATGCTTCCCACGCTGCTCACTTCCCACCCCAGGTGCTGCAACTAGAGCTGGCGGTGGACGAAGCTGAGCAGCAGGAGGCCCGCAGCAACGCCATGATTGCAAAGCTGATGGTGCGTCTGCCCTTCATCCTTGCTTACGTTTCGACTCAGGGAGGCTTGGGCAGGCGGGGGCATGTGCAATGTGCTTGTTGCTGGACCGTCAAGCAAGGAGCCAAGGCGGATGCCTTTTGCCGTACTTGTGGCGTTTTTTATTGCAGGCGGAGCGTGATCAGGCTGTCAAGGAGGCGGCCCAGGCCAAGAGCCGCGAGCAGGCCGCGCTGCTGCAAGCACAGCAGGCGCAGGCCATGGCCTTCTCTGCGCAGCAGACGGCGCTGATGCATGCGTCGTCGTCAGGTGGGTATGCCAAGATGCGCTTTTTCAGGCCCAGGATACCCTTTCTCGCTTGGCAGTGTTTCTGAAGTATGCCCTTGGCTTCTAACCCGCAGACCAACACGCCTTCAACGACGACGACGATGACTGGGCCGATGCGCCGACGACGGAGGTGCGTTGTTTTGAAGCAGGGCTTGCTGGACGCCCGCTTGCCTATGAGCTTGTTTTGTCATGGGGAATGTGCTGGGTATCTGTGAAGTAGAGCAGGCGAACATCACATACACACAAGTACACCACGTAGCCCACGTCACACACCGACCTGCCGTGCGCCACCATCACTAACCCGCGGCATGAACCCTCCGTTCACGCAACGCAGACGCTTCTGGGTCAGCTGTGCGAGCTGTGGCACAAGCTTAACGTGCCGCTGGTGTACCGCAGCCGCTTCTTCATGCTCTTCCGCAGCAAGGAGCTCATCTACTTGCAAATGGAGCAGCGCAGGCTGAAGCATCGTCTGGAGCAGGTTGAGAAGGAACTCGAGGGCGACTATCTCTCCCGCAGCAAGGCGCTGGACAAGGCCAAGCGAGCGCTAGATGTGAGCAATTGCGACCCATGGGTCACACTTTTGTTCTACGCTGCCGCTACCGTCAGTTACAATGAGCGTACCTTCCTAACTATTTCTTACGACTATGTTTGCACCCATCCGCGGTATGTATACGCAGCTCGAGCGCAAGGTGCTGGCGCAAGCGATGCGGTTCACGTACAACGAGCGCGAGCGGGAGATGCTGTTTGACCAGTGGGGCGTCAGCGCCCACTCCAAAGGGCGCAAGCTGCAGCTGGTCAAGAAGCTGTGGGACCCCGCCAAGACCAAGGACCAAGGTCCGTGCGAGAGGGTCAGGGGCAACTGGGGCAACAACATTGAACAGTCCTAGTCCCCAAAACCAGGGAGAGCAGTTATACCGGTAGCCTACCGTATTTGCACCTTCAGTTACCCGTGCAAGGTGCAACACCCAAGTGTTCCTTACCAGTGTTGTTTCTGAATTCCACAGTGAGCATGGAGGCGTCCGCCACGGTCGTGTGTGCGCTGGCGGGGCCTGATGCAACGGAACAGTTCATGCAGCTGGTCTTCGGCAACACCGCAGAGGGTAAGCTTGCAGTGCGCTTGGCGGCATACTACGATAGTCGGAGCGCGGTTTTGTTTACCCATGGATGCTGCGAGATGCCTATGACAGGAAATTGGCGCGAAAAGCGTCCTATGGCTGTTTCACGTAATGCGTCTATCGTCACTCCGACCTAACTGCGCCCGTGCTGCCACCAGAACACCCCCTATCCCTTATCGCCTTATCCCTCAGTCAGTTAGTTGTTTCCTCTTTACCCCTGCAGTCTGTGCCCGCCCAACCCACGTGGGCGCGCTGATGACTACCCTGGTGCGGCGGGTCACCACGCCGCGACAGCGCAAGGCTGCTGCTGCGGCGGGTGGCGGCACCAACCCGCTGACCTCCTCCGTGATTGTGCACGGCGGCAGCAGCGGGAACGCTTCCGCTGGTGGAGTGACACCGCGCAGGAATTCATCAACCAGCCTACTCGCAAGCTTAGCGGGTCGCGTCGGGTCCATTCTTTCGCAGCAACCAGCAGCAAGCAGGTTGACAACTACCTCGCAGCAGCCTGCTGCGGAAGGAGACAACGCCCAAGCTGCGCCTGCTTCCGGTGGCGCGGTTTCACAACACACCGCCCCGCCATCTGTACCCCCGCTGATGCTGAATGGACGCGGCGCATCTCCAGGCACAACGAGCAGCAGTGGTGTAGTGGGCGGGGGCGGGCCCATAGCATCTGGTCTGGGGCCCATGACGCGGAACCTGGCTAACACGGCAGGGCACGGGGGGTCTTTGTTGATGGGGTCGATCAAGGGCCACCCGTCGGCCACCACATCAATTTTGAGCACGTTCCAAGGGAATGCTACTTCCATTGCCTCCATGCGAGGGCGGACGAGCTACGCTGATTCCTGACCGGGTACATTTCGCATTGAGTTGGATGACTTGCATTACGTGGTATGAACTTATATAAAGCATGGCAGGTGCTATGTGATATCGCGGGGGATTGAGCCCTCGCCGAGAAGTTCCATACAGGGAACAAATGCCTAGCGGTTCGGTGGCTGGGGCCGTAGAGCGCAAACAGACGTGGATACGTGACTCTTAAGGTTTACTTCGAATCAATGTAACTTGTATACCAACAACATTAATACCAACAACATTGAAGATCGAGGCATCGAGCTTGGCAATTGGTCGGAGTGCACTCCAGGGAAGCCCCTAATCCCCGGGTAACAAGTCCGTGTTCGACCACTTGTTCCCTCTCTTCTGCAGCTCTGCTGGTCTCTAGAGAAGCCGGCAAAAATGTCGGACAAGACCTGCACCATCCGCACGCGCAAGTTCATGACCAACAGGCTGCTGCAGCGGCGGCAATTCGTGAGTCCCCAACTTGGCACTTTCCAAACAGCTTCACGGACTGGACTAGAATAATGATAATGAATACTTTCGCAGATTATTGACGTGCTGCACCCTGGCCGGCCGAACGTCTCCAAGGTAAGCCGGCAGGCTTGCCCTTAGCAGCGGCGCAGCGCGCAGGCAGGATGCATTCTTACAGTATTTCGCTTGGTGAACTCAGTCTGAGCTGGCGGAGAAGCTGACTTCTATGTACGATGTCAAGGACAGCCAGTGCATCTTCCTGTTCGGCTTCCGCACCCAGGTGCGTGGGATGTATCTGGGAAAAAGCGATTGCCAAGCTTTATGATCCCGCGAAACCGCGTGGGATGCGTGAAGGCGGGGCTATTTAGCAGACTGTGCGGCGGCGGCCCCATGCATGCTCCCAGCGCGATATGTTAACTTTCGCCGTGCTGCTACTTATTTCCGCAGTTCGGTGGTGGCAAGTCCACCGGCTTTGGCCTCATCTACGATGACCTGAAGGCCGCCAAGCAGTTCGAGCCCAAGTACCGCCTCATCAGGGTAAGCGAACCAACCGCAGCAAAGCGTGGTTCTTGTTCCCTGACATTACTGCATTACATGCCATTAGTTTTGTATTATTTACTAAGCAGCTGGACTGGCAGCTGGGGCGAACTCCTCAGCATCAATGGTGGAGCTCCCAGCGCCACCTAGCAGCTTATTGCAGCCTCAGGGAGCCCCAATCGGCGGGACAGGAGCGGGGAAGCGGCTGAGGCGCTAGGCAGCAGCAAAGCGCCAGCAGCTTGGAATTGGAAGCCTTTTTCTCCGGGATGCTGTGGCTGGAGGCAGGCTTGCATTGTATGGCTGTGGCCCCGCCCTTGTTCAGTGGTGCTTCTGACCCACTGGCTCAGAGGCAAGCAGGGTGCAGCTGTCAAATGCACCAGGCCTGTCATGCGGCTGGTGTCGATGGCGATCATCCACCGCTGCTATGCAAGGCTGGGCACAGCCTGTTTAGTTGCTTGGGCTTCCGTCTTGGCGCCGTCCCGGCGCTTAGGCAGCGCTTGACCTCAGTTCTACTGGGTTTCCCTTGTGGCTCTGGGCATGCAGCTGCGGCTAGATTAGCCTAAGTTTGGTGACGCTTAACTACTGGTGTGGGAAAGGATAAATGCCAGCCGTGGTTGAGGGACATGGTTGCCGTACAGCAGCAATACAATCGTGGCCTTAACTGGACCTGGGACTACACAACGGCTACTAGCCTTGTTACAGCCATCAACTCAGCAGGCGTCCTGGGCTCTTTGGTGGCCTCCTCGCAGCGGGTTTCCCCAAACAGCCGTCAATGCCCACACGCGGTTCAGGACCTCACACCGTCTGGTTACGTCAGCACACCAGACATCTGGTTTCGGATTGCAGCGCTGGCCACTGATTGTGTTCCGGCTCATACATTACCACACCAACTTTGCTTATTGCGAGCTGTACTAGTTGCTGACGGTGTACCCTCTTGCTTGATCCCCTGCTCCGCTCACAGAACGGCCTGGAGAAGAAGGTGGACAGGTCGCGCAAGCAGATGAAGGAGCGCCGGAAGCGCGCCAAGAAGGTCCGCGGCGCCAAGAAGAACGCCGGCGCTGGTGAGTGATGAGGGAGGCTTGGGAGCCGGGGTGCGAATGAAGGGGTCTGTGGACAATACCGGATAAGCTGCGGTCAGGAAGATTGCCTCGGAAACAGGAAACAGGAGCTGGGGATGACTTCATGTTACCTTGGCATTGTGGGCCAGCTGATAGCTGGTAGATGCTGAAGAGCCATTTCAGGCTGCTCCTCCCCACATGCCTCTGGAAAGGACGTGAAGTAAATGCAAAGCATTGGGCAGCATATTGGTTGCGCAACGGGATTCCGTATCGGCGCGTGAGGACGAAAGCGTGTGCTTGAGTTTCATTTGCTTTGCATGTTTGCTTTGGCAGTTTTCGCCTGTCCTTACGAATTGCGCCCCCAAACCCCTAGATGCGTGTTTCTAGGATAGTGTCTCCGAATGCGCTCACTGCATGAGTCGGGATATGGGATTGGGACTCGTTGTTTCACTTATTTAATTTTTCACCCCCCTCTTGCCCCTTCTGTACCGCAGGCAAGAAGTAAACAGCGTCGTCTGCGTACTCGGCTATGGTGGTGTAACACTCTTGCGATTGAATTTTGCTTCATTTCCCTTGTGCCTCACCATTTGCACGAGCACGGAGCCAGCAGAAGGCGTCAGTGCCTAAACGAATCGTGTTCATGGATATGTCACAGTACAAAGGGCGAAAGCAAAGCAGCGGGTATTGTACGACTTTTACAATGTGGTTACCCTACGTGTATGTTAAGACACAGCACAGGTGGTTGGCTTTTCATTAGAATTCACTTGAAATCTGTAAGGCCCGGACGAGCGGAAGAGTGTCGTCTGTAAGGCGATGACACCCCTTGCTGCACAAACCACTTATAGCTACCTAAAGATGGATGTTGCATGCCCTGAGTGTACGGTATATGGCTTTGTACATGCTCATACCAGCTACTGCTTAAGTTAAGCAGGCAATAGGCATTCCGGGATGAAGGGTCCATGAACGTAACTGACGCTGCCAGCGTCAGCAGGGTACACGTATCAAGGGTTTTATAATGGTTTCCTTGTCGAAGTCCAATGCCAGTTACTTTTCGACCACTGCGGTTGGCATTCCTGAGTCACAAGACGTGTATTGCCTAGGACGCATTACCATGACCAATGATGTCATGTACGACGTTTGGTCTCAAAAGCGACTGAGAATAGGTAGAAGGGCTAACACGACTTCTGACATGTTGGCTTCTTTGTTTGTTTGGGATTTAGGTAACAACCACGGCTGCGTAGAAACATGCTTGCCTCACCAAAATCAGTTGTCACACAGTCGGCGCGCTCGACGACAGCGCCTGCAAATGCCTGTCTAAGGGGCGCAAATCCGCCGCGCTATAGGCGATTGACGCACTATAGGGCTATAGCAGTATCTGAGGGCTTAAGCGCGGATGCCGTTGGGACATCTTCAAGTGGGGACGGGCCTGTGGTAGAAGGAAAGGTTCCATGGTATAAAAAACCCTGCGGTAAGCGCTCTCTGGAAGCTGATTTGGCCTTGCCTTATTTCTGGCCTTGCCTTATTTCAGTCGTTGGGTTCCACGTGCACATGCCATTTCGCGAAGGGCGTTGCCTGATGAAAGAGCAGCCGGTCACTCTGTATACATTCCCCTTTGTAGCATTCAAGGAGATCGGTAGTTTGCAGGAGCTTGAAGCTGCTATCTCCGCCTCAGGCAACGGTGGTCGCATGTCTGTGGTGGACTTCTACGCAGGTACGCCTTGAAAGGCGCCTTTTACAGGCCAGCACTTAAACGATTTTGGATTTGACGACGGTATATGGAGCGTTTGACTATATAAGAACCCTATGCGGCTGTCGCACCTGACCTGACGTGCGCCCTTGTACCGCCGCTTTGGTGGCCCTTTCGCGCCCGATGATGCCAGGTTGGTGTGCCTGTTGCAAGAGCTCCTTCCCGGCCCTGTGCCGCATCCCAACCAACGAGTTCCTGGCCCAGCACTTCAACTTTTACAAGGTCAACATCGAGGTGAGGATCCCGCCTTGCCACATGTACACAACCGCACGGCTCGTGCCTTAGGACCTGTACCTCACCACGGCACCTCCAAGACATTATGCTAGGAAGCCACCACCATCCCCAGCCTCCCTCTCCCTGAAACGGTGCATGTACACCGCATGCACGGTCCCCTACCCCGTGGCACCGGTAGTCACGGTCTGTACTTTATCGCGGCTCAGTCCCAATTCCCTGCATGCCGCCCTGTTTCCTACCTGTCCTTCCTCTTCATTCAACTTCAGGACGCTGACATGGCTTCCTTCATCAAGGCCAAGGGCGTGCGTGGCATCCCGCATGTGCTGGTGTTTGACTCCGATGGCAGCGACTTGATCGGCATGGGAGCCAGCTTCAAGAAGATGGAAGTGCTGCGGAAGAACCTGGACTTCATCGCGCGGGCAGAGGGGCCTCGGGACTTCGTGCTGGACCCCAATGGGCTGGTCAGGAACCGGTGATTGGAGGGTGGCGAGGCGAGGATGGTGGTGATGTGGAAGGATGCATGGGGAAAGGTGCATGGGGAGCTACTAATGGGGGCAGCGTGGGTTAAAGGAAAGGGCCACAAAGTGTGTTAGCAATGCAGGACGCCGGCCTGCCGAAGATTCGCAGTGGGTCCGTTGTTGCTGTTGCGAGGAATGTGAGGGGGTGTGACGAAGAAGTGCAGAGATGGCAAAAAGAGATGAGAGAAGAACAGGTTGCATGCTGCTGGAGACAGAAGAGCTGTGGTTGGGAGGCATGGAGGTCGTTTGCACAGACGGAGGCATGGGGCGGTTGGTTCAGGGCCCTTCTACCATTCATATGCAGCAGGATTGCCCCTGTTATGTCGCCTTACACGGATTGAATGCGCATTGGGACGTACAGGGAGTGCAGTGTATGCGCTGCGAACATCATACATGGTGATTAGGATCGTCCAAAAGGCACGCCGATTATGCAAAAACAATTCTTTCGTTATACTGCTTGAAGCTCAAGCCTACATATATTCATATATCATGGATGGATGGTCGGAGAAGAAGCGAAGCATGTTCCTGCTGGTTGTCTTTTTGTAGCGGTGTTGATGGGGACGAGGATGACGGAAGCGCCTGAGTGGTTCGCGCGCTTGAGACTTGCGGAGAGGTGTGCCGCACGGGAATGGGGCAGGCAGCGGGAGGTTTGGAGCGGGAGGCACCGTGCGGTGCAAAGAGACATGTCGGGGACGAGGCGCATTTGGCATGGGGCTCCGAGTGCACGCGTGTTCGCAGGGCTGTTGCAAAAGGCGTGTTTTGTGTGTAGGGTCTTAGGTTCAAAGGGTTTACCGCCTGTGTTGCGATTGGTTGGCCGATTACCTAGAAACACGGTCTCCATACTATGCTGCCGGTTCTTGGGGCGCATGCTCTGAGGCGGTATTGCTAGGGGGCCGCAGGGAATGGGATGTGTACTGCTATAGTAACATAATGTACGATCATGGGAGCTGTGTTCTTTCGTCCCGCTTATATATTGCTGGAGGCAGCGGAGATTATGGCTGCTGCTGCGGGTACTTCGACTTGTGCATTAGACCTGTCCCGTCCTGGCCCCTTGGCGCAGGCAGGTTTGCTTGCTTATTGTTGGCAATTTGTACCCAACTACCGTTAGCGGTACCCGCCAACACCAGAATGTCTGTAACATATTACTGTTAGCATCACAGCATGCCATTTCCTCCTCTGCGAAAGCACTATGTGATGGCTGAGGGATGGCTAGCATGTAACCAGGGACCCATGGGTCGGTAAGGGATGCCCTCGTTGCTTGGGCGGCAACCCACGTGACCTTGGGTGCCAAAACCGCATTCAGCTTGAACTCGTCAAAACCTGCCGGTAAATCACCTCCAGCGAACAGAGCTGCATGCTGCGTGTACGTGTCCCTGCCCCTCGTGTAAGACGCTTATGTCGTGTATGCTTTTAACCACATTATTGAGATCACACACTCCAGCAAGGTCCTGCTGCAGTTCTACGCTGTTACGCTCCATCCTCTCCTCCAACTCGAACTGGGTTAGTTCTCAGCTATTGTAATCTCCCGGCCTTCACGCATCTATAGGGGGCCGCACCCCCTCTCATCTCACTACACCTTGCTCCTTCCTACGTTTCCCCCCTACACCACTGCTGTACCATGACGCTGCACCCTCCCTCGCAATTGCCCTCGCCTGTGGAAAGCCCACCCACTTCAAAGCTGCTAAGTACCCAATAGCCCTTACGCCGCATCACCCTTCATCCAGCCTCAGCAGGGGTGCTGCTACCTCACTAGGTGTAAGCCTATAAGCCTGTTACTGAGCAACCCGAGGCCTGCCCCTCAACAACGCTCCTCGGCTGTGCTTCCGCTCGCAACCAACCTACCTGCCGCTATTGACGCAGCTGATGCAATGGGGGCAGGGAGGCCTAACCCTGCCAACCACAGCCGGCCCCACAGCCACACTTGCCAGCAGGTCAGCATGCCAGGAAAACGTTTACCGCGTGCAACCCCTGGCAAACGCTCCTCTATCTATAACCCAGGCTACCGTACACATCTTTCTATGTCAATTCGGCAGCGCCAAACAGGTGCCTTGAGAGGAAGAGGGAGGGGCTATCTGTGCCTAATCCATGTCAGCCCTCCGTCTGCCCATCCACCTCCATGCAAGCCTCACCTCCTGCGTGCTGCCCGCCCCGGGTACCGGTATTCCCGCATCAAGACCAAGAAGAAAGAGCTCTGGATAGGAAGGCACCTACGGCGGTGAACCGTCCCTCGTGCTCTTCCCTGCATTCTACCATCCTCGACGCTTTTACCTGATGTCCTCTCTTACATTGCATCACACAGCTTTCATAAACCCACACGACCACCACAAGCACCACAAGCGTCACGCTACGGCAAACCCTGCGCTGCAGCAGCTCTCGTCACCCTGACACCCGCGCCACCCGCGCTTCTCCTTCCTCCTATAGCTCCAGTCTTCCATCCCTATCTAGGTCTCCCTACCTCCGAGGTCCACCCTCCTCCATGTGGTGCTTACGTCTTCAGGTCTGCCCCCCCATCGCCGCACACGCTGCGCATGGGTCCACGGGTGCACCCACATCCGCCATCACGGCCGGTTCTAATTGAAAACCATCTCGTCGCTACTCTCCACCTCATACCCTACCACCACCAACAACACCCAAGATAAACGGAAGTCTGCCCCACTCCCTCCCCTCACACCTCCCCTCCCGAGGAGGGCATGGGGCGCCTCACCGCGTCCACCAACGGCACCCCCACCGGCGGCTCCTCATACCCGCCCGCTCCATCGTACTCCCCATCCCCATCACTCCCAGATGACGAAGACGAAGCCCCTCCTCCCCCCCTTGCCTCCGACACCCCTCCCAACCCCCTCGCCTCCTCCGCCGCCAGCCTCGCCGCCCTCATCGCCGCCACCCGCCGCGCCTCCTCCCGCCGCCGCTGCAGCTGCTGCAGCTGCATCCACCGCTGCACTTCAGGCGCTGTGGGCCGGCGTCCCTCACCCACCTCACCCTTCGGCTGCGGCTTCCCGCCCCTCTGCTCCGGCTCCCAACCCAACTCCCGCTTCCTGGCCTTGGCCGCCGCCACCACCTCACGCTGCTCCGAACTTCGGGTCGCCTCAATGAACGCCCGCCAGGCCTCACTGCCCCAATAGCCTTGTTGCTTCATGCGACCCAGATCGCGTACGGCACCCACGTGACGGCTGAGGTTGGCGGCGAGCTCGCGTTCCCCCAGCGCGCGCAGCACCAGGGAGCGCTCCATGATGACGGGTACGTTGAAGGGACCTGCCAGGGATTGAGCGGCACGGACGAGGTCGAGGGCGGCGGTGTAGCGGCCTTCCAGGCGCTCCACCTGTGAGAGGGCGAGGACGAAGGTGAGGGTGGGGGGATTAGCATGGAGGATGGAGTTTGGCCCGTGCTGCTAGGAGGCTTGGAAGCCCATCCCCCTCCCACACACCTCCCTCCCCGCCCCTGACCCTCACAAACTCCCTCCCTCCCACACACCAGTACGTTCCGCCTTGCGGCCTGTTATCCTTTCGAACACACCTTTGCCAGCGTCACCAGCAGCTGCGGCGAGCGCGGGTGTGCCGCCAGCCCGCCCTCCAGCAGCTGCCGAGCCAGCCCCGTGTGCCCCAGGTCCGCCTCCATGGACGCCCAATCCGCGCGGTTGTGCACCCCCATCACGGGCGACAGAGGGTCCACGGAGAGTGCTCTGTCGTACAGCTCAGCGGCCTCGCGGTAGGCGCCCTCCTCCGCCTCGAAGCGGGCGTAGAGCTGTGCGGGTTGGGGGTAAGCGGGGGAGGGGGGGAAGAGAAGTTGGAGACCATGAGTTGGGAAGGAACGCCCCCTTCCCTGCCCCCTGCTGCCCGTTACCATGACAGTCCGCGGTCCGCCAGTTGACCGAGTGATCACGTGATCCCCCCCTAAGGCACCGCCCCTTCCTCGTTAGTCCCTTCCCGCCCCCAGCCTCCTCCTCCCCCCCCTCACGCCTCACGTTCATGATCTTGGTGTTGAGCGGGTGCATGTCCAGTGCCCGCTCGTACAGCAGCCGCGCCCGCAGGCGGTCCCCCAGCCCCGCCTCCACGCGCGGCCACACCAGGAAGAGCTGCTTGTCGGTTCGGTCCAGCGAGTAGGCGCGGGAGCAGTAGGTGCGAGCCAGGTCTGGGAGGGGGGTGGAGGAAACGAAGAATCCCAAGGTGGAGGTGAGGTGAGGTGAGGGGGATTGAGAGAGAAGCAACAATACCGATAGCCCTTGTTCCCAACATGCTACTACGAGGTGCTACAGTGCTACAGTTACATGGCTCATGCGACTTCAAGGCTCACCCAGGTTCCCTCCCTCGAGCTCCACACTGGCAGCAAGCACGTAGAGAGCCACGTCAGCAGGGCACTTCCGAAGCGCCTCCGAAACCACGATGCGAGCGTTGCGAATGTTCTGGGAATCCAACTCGCGAGAGGCCCAGTAGTGCATGATGGCGGCGCCGCCGCCGCCGGCAATGCCGTACGGATGAAGCGCCGCCTCGTCGACGGCGGCTCGGAACAAGTGACGCGCGCTGCCGTACATTTTCAACCGCCACTCGTGCTTGGCCCAGTTGCCCAACGCCTGTACGAGCAGCCAATTGTGGCGACGACGCGACAGCGATGACGTCATTGACGACGGACGACGGCTGCCGCCGCTGCCAGTGTACGACGCAGCGCCGCCGTCATTGACTTCGTACATGTCGCGAACGTCGTCATCGAGATCCGAGTCGTCGTCGGCGCCGTCGCCGCTTTGTCGACGGCTTCGCCGTCGGAAGTTGCTTCGCCCGACGGTTCGTCGCACTGAGTCTTGTAGCGCCGGTGGCGGCGGCGGTATAACTTCCATTTGTCGCGCCGCCGCCACCGCTGCACGAAAGAGCATTCGCGCCTTCGCCTGACTTCCTGGCCCTCCCTGGCGTGCTGACGCTTGCGCCCAGATCAGCCAGATGGCGGCATCGAACGGCCTAACGGTCGCTAACCGCCGTAGCAACTGCTCTGCGCGACGAGGGTCCCGCCGCGCAAGGTTTGAGAGGTCCCCCATATCGAGCTCATCCCTGCCACCATTGCTACTGCTACTGCTGCTGCTGCTGCCAGCCAACTTGTCGTGCTCGACACTAGCGCCATTGGAGGCGCCGTCTGCAGCGGCCGCATTCACGTCGGAGTCCCGATCAGTCGGCTGCGTCGCCGCTGTGGCATTACCATTGACCTCAGTGCGGCCGCCATCGCTGTTGCTGCCACTGAGATTGCGCTCCCGTTGCTGAGCTGTTAACGTATTGCTATTGTCATACGAACACAGTCGCTGTAACGCCACCTGTACGGCAGGCGGCGGGCCCGAGAGCACCTCCACCTTGAAAGCAAAGGCGCGGTTCCCGAACCACACCTCGTCGCCCGGAACCAGTGCGACCCCCGGGTCACCGATTTGTACGGGCTGCCCGTTGACAAACATCCTGCAGTTGTCTGTACGTTTGCGCCGTACACGACTGATGTTGAACAATTGTAACGTCACGTCCCCGTACGACGACGAACGATCCACAATGTACTCGAGCCGCATCGCGAGTTTATCCTCCGCGCGCGTTACGTAATCGTACAATACGGCTTCCGAGCTGGGAAAGACCCGTGGGTCATTGCTGATGACGATGGGCCCAGTGTCCGGAACCGCCAGCCCGTCCTTTAGCAACTGCCCTGACAGATCCCGCAACGGAAAACGTCCCGTGGCAACTAACCGCACAGGTACGAACGAAGTTTTCTGTTCTCGAGCATCGGCATTGGCGAAGCCGGTGGCCGAGGAGCCCGGTGAGAGGAGTGACGATTGCGCGCTTCCGTCATTGTACGACGGCGCAATGCGGCCGTACGAATCAGTTGCTACCGGCCGCGCCCCCCCTTGCTGTTCCCCGTCCCACGGGTCGCCCGGCTCCAAACCAGGCGGCGGCGGTACGACGGCACGAGATGGCCTTTGAAGCAGCGAAGCAATGGGCCGAGTGGGAGGGCCAGTGGCGGCGGCTGTTGCAGCGGGAGGAGGTATGACTCCGTCGCCGTACAATACCTCAGCGTTGTCGTACGACCCCGTTGCGTTGTCGTCACCACCGGGAGCGAAGAGTTTCCGTGCTGCGGTGCTGCCGCTGCTTCCGCCGCTGCTGCTGCCGCCGTGGGCTTCAGGAGCTTGCAGCTGCCGCCCTGTGTCGCCGGCCCCGTCAGAGGTCCGCTCCGCTCCACTGTGATCCCCAACTGCATCAGCATCTCGACCAGCACCCCCTTCCATGCCGCTGCTGCTGCTGCTGCGGCTGCTGCGGCTGCTGCTGCTACCGGGAACACCGTGCTGCTGGGCACTTCCATGTCCACGGCTGCCTCTGTTGCCGCTGTTGCCGCTGCTGCTGCTGCTGACGGCGACAACGACATCACCACCGCCATCCCGCAGCACCTCCTTCTCTTCCAGCTGCCCCATGAAGCGGTCGCCAGCAGGAGCCGAGGCGCCGTCCTCACATCCAACCACCCCCATGCCGTCCCCGACAACCCCACCACTGCAGCCACTGCTGCTGCCGCTGATACCGCTGCTGATACCGCTGCTGACGTCGCTGCTGCTGCCGCTTCGTCTGCTGCCGCTTCGTCTGCTGCCGCTGCTGCTATCGCCGCTGCCGGCATCAGCATCTTCGCCAAACTCCTTCCCCACCTCCTCGCCATCCTCCTCCTCCTCCCGAGCCCCCGCTGGCATGCCCCTGCCTGACATGGCTCTCCCTTTTCCTCGCACCGACGTTGCCGTACACGTAGCAGCCGTTACCGATGCAACAGGTGCCGTACGTGTCACCGACCCACACAGCACCACAGCTCGCGCCGGCATGCGGCCGCCGCCTGCCCAACTACCCGCCGACCAGCTAGCCCCAGCGCCGCCGCCGCTAGAAGCAGCAGCTCGCAGAGCAGCAGCGTCGCGGCTGCTGCTGGTGCGGATAACACTGGCAGCAGTGCCGCCGCACCGGGCGCCGGGAGACGCAAGACTTGCCTCCGCTGCCTCACCGCCGCTGCTTCCGCTTCCCCGGTACCTGCTGCCACTGCTTTCCCCGGTAGCAGCAGCGGTTTGCGGTTCATCTGAGGGTGGTGGCTGCCCTAGCCCCAGCCCCAGCCGCAAGCCCAGCCGTTGGCCTAGCAGGCCGTAGAAGCTGCGGAGTCGAGGGGTCAGCGTGCTGGGTGGGTGGGTCTGTTGGGTCTGTTGCGGCTGCTGGGGTTGCTGCTGCTGCTGTTGGGGCTGCTGCTGAGATCGCGGCTGCTGTTGGGGAAGCGGCTGCTGCTGGGGATGCGGAACGGGCTGCTGGTTGGGGTGGGGGTCGGGGTGGGGGTCACATTGCGCCCAGAGGGCTGCCAGCGCTGCCGCCCGGGTGCTGCAGCTGTCCAAGCACCAGCCGACCAGTTCGCTGAAGTGTTGAGGAGTTGGGGTGTGGTGGGGAGAGAGCAGGGGAAGGGAATGGGATAATAGGGGTTGCGTGGATGAGGGAATGGTGGTCGGACATTGGGTGAATGGAGCAACAGCAGCTTGAGAAGACGGGCGCGTGGGGGTTACTTGGCAAGGATGGTAACTCGAGAGGTGGTTTGGACAATCAGCATGGACTGTGGCCGCAAAAAGCCTTAGTGAGCACAACGCAGGAAGCTAACCAGACATAAACTCACCCAGCAGAGGCGGTTGGGTCGCTTGCCGCTTTCTGCACAAGCAGCGCCTCTCGCAAGAGGTGCACCACGCTCGTGTCTACCCATCCATCTAGGGCCGCGACGGGCAACCATCGCCAGGCGACAGCTGGAAGCAGCGCGGCTGCAGCTGCCAGGTCTGTGCTTTCACACGGTTGTGGCGGGGTGCCGCCTGCGACGTTGCTGCTGCCACCATGCGCAAATGGGTCGTGGTCATTCAACAGGCAACCAACTGGCGAATCTGCGCCACAGTAAGCGATCACCCGCAACAGCTTTTCTGTCGCTGCCTGGGATAAACGTTGTTGCTCCTCCGTGAGAGACATGAGCAAGGAAAAGGGTCGTGCTGTGTCGCCCAATTGCGATGGCGCCGAGCAAGCTGTCCTCCGCAAGCCATATCTTGTGCCATCGTCCTGCGCGAAACGTTTAGCTGACCATTCAATATAAGAATAACATGGTTTGCACGCAGTGATCTGCCGGATGTATTGAAATTATACGTTGAACGCAGGAGGATTGCTTACCCTTGAAACTGAATAAGACCCCGCACTAGTGCCCAGCGATGCCTTTAGGCTTAAGCCAGGAAACGAAGACGTTGAATTGACATCCGCGAAACGATGAGGCCTACGCCGGCTACCACGGCCGTGAGCTTGCGCCGCTGCCCCACACTGCGGCCTCGACCAAGCATATCCTGAAGGCCAGCAACGCTCGCCACAGCTGTTTTGTGGGGCTACAAACGGTCCCATTTGCGGCCAAGGCCGCAAGCTTCACTCAGTGCATGTCTGTCGGCGTTGGGAAAGCCTAAAGTCCGGATTTTTTTGTGCAAGCCACTATAGTTCTTGATATGCAAGATGTAGGTGGTATAGTATAGGGAGCTCGAGCTTCCTTCACGATAGCGTCTCACCGTAACAGGGTATGCTTTTTTGCTGCCAAATGCAAACCGGTTACATAGATTTCAATAGGTAATAGATATGTATGTTGTTTGGACAGCCCGCTGAAGCGTTGGAGCATTTACTTGGGCTGGATCTGTGGTGCAGAATGTAGGGCAATTGGACGCAGATCAACTTTGCTTAAAAAGCCCAATGTCATGCAACCTGTTTTCCCTAGTACAAGGACACAAAGCACATACTTATACTGCATCTATTGGTTCAGTACTTGCGCCTTTTTCCTAATTGGCAGTTCACTAACGCCTCACATGTTGCAGCACTTGCAAGCTCTCCGGTCGCTTGTTCGCACGCTTACCGCATAATGAAACTACTATTGTGCTTGCTGACGATGCACATGCTTTATTCCTTTGCGCCGGTCCAGTCGTCAGCTAGCCTAACGGTCGGCCAAAGCGACGTTGTATGTCCCGACCATCGGTCCCACGTCGCAAACTTTGCCTTGAGACCATAAATCAGCTTTTGTACCTGCCCTCAAACCTTCCAACGCTGATGTAGCTGATGTATGCTTCCGGGCTTGCGCTATGTGCTGGCTCAGGATGTGGGGCAGGGCGAGAACACACGTGCGTGCTGGGGTGAAAAAATTATATAAAAGTGAAACAACGAATCCCAATCCCATAGCCCGACTCATGCAGCGAGCGCATTCGGAGGCACTAATAACACGCATCTCAAATTACTTACCGTGCTGGGGTGGGATAGGGCGATTGCACAGGTGCGCATGTTGGGCCTCTGCTCATGATGAGCGTTTACGTTCTTGCACGGAACAGCATGGTTTGTTGGCATGCCCAGGCATCCTGCTGGCGCGTACAACTGTAAACGTTGCGTGAATTGGGTTGGCGGTCAGGGCTAGCGGGAGCCTGGGAACTGGGGCTGCCTGGAGGTCTAGGAAGCAGGGGGGAACGGCCGGATGGGTTGTGGAAGGCGGATGGTAGGTCTAGTGAGCGCGTGGCACCTTGCTAGCAACTGCCCAAACCTTCGTCAGGGCTGGGCTTAGGGTCCATACACAATGGCCTGTGTCCATGTTGGCCCTACCCTCGGCAACCACCGCCTGGGGCACACGCTCCTCGTTTGCAGACTGCACGGTCAGCTGTACATGTCTACCACGTCAAGGAGTGTACCGTGTCCATCCCCACGCCCGGTTCAGCCGCATGCTGGCCGTACACGGTCTGCCAGCTCTTGCATCCTTCTTTGCAAGCCTGTGCTCAACGACAAGAATGTCCCATCCACCTATGCCACGCATCACACCCAATCCAAATTGCCATTTGCCAAGATACGGTAAGGCCTCGGCAGAAGAGGGCCCTACTTGTGGATCAGGGTAGAGCACGCCTAGTGCCGCCGTCAGGACGACGAGCTCTATTGTGGCTGCCGTACGGCGCTAGCTTATAGCGGTTGGGCCGATCACAGTAAGTTGGTGTGGAGTATAGGGTTATCAGGTTATAGGTCTTGTCGCAGGCCTAAAAATAAAAATACGCCTCGCTCTAGCGTCTAGCTTGCACCTTAACATACATGACCCTGCTTGCAGCTTTGAGGTAACTCCAACCGCAGATATTAAAATTCGAAGTGCAATACATTGCTGTCCTTCCTGTACCAATCCTAGCGCGTAGCGCGGCTTTATAGTATGGCGGACGCCGATGATACTGTTGGACCTCCTCGTCCACCGGAAGGGGCAGAGGAGGAGAATGCTGAGGAGCAAGATCAGGACGTAGGACCGGCGCCCCCTAAGCCAAAGAAGCGCAAGGCAAGCTTTTGCATTTCTTCGGCTTTCTAAGCTTGTTCCAACCTTCGTGACTTTGGTTGGCGTAGTATAAACAGGCTGTAATTGGCTCATGGTATTTCTTCATGAACATCGCTTGTATTCCTCCTCGCTTAACGCGCAGATCCTCGAATTTGAGCAGCAATACTTGGATGCGCTGCCTTCTGCAGCCATGTATGAGCGGAGTTACATGCATAGGGACACTGTGAACAACATTGCGGTAAGTGTTTCAGGCCTATCCTCATGGAAGCGTGGAAAACATGCCCCTTGTTTACCCCCCCATCCTAGCACCTCACATCCACACTGCACCGCCCGCTTCTAGCTTACCCATGCCTGTCAAGCCCCATGCAACCCGCCATGACGCCCTGGGGCACCCGTTCCTGCCACCTCGCCGCGCAGCTTACGTCCACCCTTACTTTCATCCACCATCCTACCAGGCATCCATATGCCTCATGACGCCCCCACAAACATAACGCAAACCCACCTCACGCCACACCTGGCACCCCTATCCCTCATGCCGTACCTGACTCAGGTGACCTCCACGGACTTCATCATCACCACCAGCATCGACGGCTTCCTCAAGTTCTGGAAGAAGATGCCGCGGGGTATCGAGTTCGTGAAGCAATACCGCGCACATGTGGGAGCCGTGGACGGTAGGAGGGAGCCGGGTGGGGGTTGTGAGGGTAGGGATGGGGGTTTGAGGGTACGGATGGGGGTCGAGCGCTTGTTGCAGGGGTGCGACGTTGTCGTATGTATTCAAATGTACGTCGAGCTGGGTAATGGGGGATGGCGGCATGTCATAGTCTGCTGTAGAGCACACACCGAGGCCCTCGAGGGTGATACGTTCATGCGGCCCCCAACCTCCTCCTCACCTCTTCCTCATCCCCTCCTCACCTCCTCCCAGGTTTGGCGGTCAGCTGGGACGGCACCCTCTGCATGACGCTGTCGCACGACCGGACTGTCAAGGTAGGGACGCGGCGAGCGGCACTGCAGCAGGGGCCTGTGGGGCAGGGAAAGTGGAAAGGGGTGGGGTGGGAGGAGGCGAGCAGCACTGCAGCAAGGCAAAAGAGAATACGCAATGTGTGTTGAATAGGAATGCAACCAGACGGCAAGCACCGTGGGCACTGTGGAAGGGTGAGCGACATGACCCACACGGCCCTAGCGGAGCGCAAAGAGGAAAGTAGGGCCTGTAGGCGGCTGTGGTGGCGGGCATGGGCCTGTGCGTTTCGATGTGAACAAGGACCATGCTGGGGTATAGAGCCCCTCCCGCACCCTTGTCGCGTCGCACAGGCGTCCCGACTCGCCGCATGTTTGTCGTGTGATGCTCCCAACCCCTCTTCCCCCCCCCTCCCCCTCCCCCTCCCCCTCCCCCTCCTGCTCCCCCTCCCCGTCCCCCTCCTCCAGATCTTTGACGTCCTCAACTTCGACCTCATCGTGATGCTGCGGCTGCCATTCACCCCGGGCTGCGCGGCCTGGATATATAAGGTGGGCTGGGGTATCGACTGGGGTGGGGTGGAGACTGGGGTGAGTGTTTCTTAAGGAAACTGGCCGCGATTTGGAACGTACTGTGATGCAGTGCGTGTGCGTGTGTCCTTGGTGGTGGTGGGTTAAGGTCGGGTCTCTGGGGCTCGGTGTGGTGAGTAAGACCTACAGCAGGGCGAGGCGACGCGGTACCGCCTTTCCTTTACCCCGCTTGACCTGTTGTCGTGCCCGCCTGCTCCTGCTGCTGATCCGCTGTTCCTCATTTTGCCCTCCTCCTGCTCCTCCTTCTCCTGCTCCTGCTGCTCCCGGAAGCGCAGAAGGGCGAGGCCAAGGCGCGCCTCGCCATCTCGGACCTCAACTCGGGCGCCATCCACGTGTACGATGCGCGCAGCGGCAGTGAGGAGGCGGAGGCGGTGGTGGAGGTGCGTGAGGGGGAAGGGGGCGGGAAAGGAGGAAACAACTAACTGGTCGTGTGATAAGGCGTCTTCATGGTTGCGTGGGGTGGGGGAAGGGGGTGGAAGGGAGCAGGGTGTGTAGAGTGTGTGTGTGGTGCACAGGAGTGGGGGGATAAAGAGGAAACAACTAACTGACAGGACAGGGGTGGGGGGAGGGACGCAGTCTGGTTGCCCCTCATCTCTCACCCTCCCCCTTCTTTACCTCTTCATGCCTGCACCCGCCCCCCCCCCTCTCAACCAGGTTCACCGCGCCCCGGTCACCTGCATGCGCTACAACGCGCCCTTCGACACCGTCATATCCGCCGACTCCAAAGGTACGTGCTACCCTGCCCCTTCCCCTGGCTGGCTAGATCGGGCAAATTGCACACTCGTACTGACTGGTACTCTCGACATCCATTCACCTCCTCCTCACCACCCCATCACTCCTCATCTCCCCCCTCTTCGGGTTGACCGGGATGGCCCAGCTACCACGCCTGCACCTCCCATGCTGCAAAGCCTACATGTCCCACAGCTCGTCCGTCCCTTCCTCATTATCCCCCTCACCTCCCCCCCCTCTCCTCCCTCTTACCTCCTCCTGCTCCCCCCCCTCTTTCCCCCCTCCCCCCCAGGCCTGATCGAGTGCTGGTGCGGCTCCTCCTACGGCCACCCGGACGGCGGGCGGGTGGGCTGGAGCAGCAAGCTGGACACCGACCTGTTCGAACTGGCCAAGGCGCGGACCACAGCCAAGTCGCTGGAGGTGCGGACGGACGGACGGATGCGCGTGTGTGTTAAAATAATTGGCCGCGAGGCGAAACGTACTGTGATTGCCGAAAGGTGAAGTCCTCCCACCGAAAACAAGAAAACTGGCCGGGAGTTGGAACGCACTGTGATTGCCGGAAGTTGGAGTCCCCACAGAAATTCCACAGTTGTATGTTTCCGAACCTTCACTTTCTTCCTTTCTTTACACCTGCCCAACCCACCCTCACCGCCACCCTCCTTCACCCTCACCCAAGGTGAGTCGCGACGGCCAGCAGTTCGCGGCGGTGTGCGGCGACCGGCGAGTGCGCGTGTTCAAGTTCGGGTCCGGCAAGCTGCGTCGGGTGTACGACGAGTCGCTGGAGGCGGCGAATGAGGTGCAGCGGAGTGGCGGGGAGATGTTCCAGGTAGGAGGGGTGGGGGGGGGAAGTAAATGAGGAGTGAAGCAATGGAGTCCAAATCCCATAGGTTGGGGGAGGGGAGGCAAAGATGAGGAAACGGACGAGTAAACTGACGAGCTGTATAACAAAGCTTCAACCCCCCCTCCCCGCCCCTCTTGCCCGCCCATCACCTCCCAGTTGGAGGACATTGACTTCGGTCGGCGCATGGCGGTGGAGCGGGAGCTGGGGGCCGCCGCGGAGGAGACCCGCGGGTCGGTCAACGCGGTGTTTGACGAGTCGGGCAACTTCCTGCTCTACTCCAGCCTGCTGGGGATCAAGGTGATCAACCTGGTCACCAACAAGGTGGTGCGCATTCTGGGTGAGTGGAGGTGGGGTGTGCGTGCGTGTGTAAAAATAAGAATGGGGAATTATAAGGATGGAGGACATGTGTGGGGCAATGAGGGGGAGCAGTGCCAACAAGCCCGGTCCGGACGCGAGGGCATACTTACCGCGCATACTGGGTGGGTGGTTATAGTGCCACCCTCTATCTCTTATCTTTCCTGCATACCTGTCTCCCCCCCAACCCCCTCCTGCTAACCCCCGCCTCCCAACCCACCCACCCTCCTCCCCTCGCCCTCCAATCCCCTCCTCTCCAGGCAAGGTGGAGAACACGGAGCGATTCCTCACCCTGGCCATCTACCAGGTGCGTGTGGGGGGGGGGGCATGTGTGTGTAGGGGGGTGCGGGTCGGCGTGGCGACTGAATGTTGGGGGATGATGTTGGGGTTTGCATCCTAGCATCATCACCACGTTATTGAAGCTCCCTGAGTGCAACAACAACGGGTTTTGGTTGGTTGTTTTGAGCGCTGCACCTAGCTGTACTTCCCTCCTCCGAGCTCTCCCCGCAATCCTATTATCCAGCCTAATGCGGATTATGTATTCCTGTTAATCCCCCCCTACCAGGGCGCCCCCCGCGGCAAGGGCGGTGCGGGTTCCCGGCTGCGCGGCCTGCCCACCGCCGAGCAGGTGGAGAAGCTGCTGGGGGGCGGCGACCCCACCCTGCTGGCGTGCGCCTTCAGGAAGCAGCGCTTCTACATGTTTACGTGAGGGGGGCCGGCGGGGGGCGGGGGGTGGGGGGCTAGGAGGGGTGGTTTTGGTGGGGGTGGGTGGCGAGGGTTGCGGGGGTTCCTTACTAGAGGCATCTTCAGATAGGCGGGTGGAGGGGTATTCGGACCCTTTCTCCTTCCCTTACCTTTACCCCTCGCCCCCTCGTCTACTTCTGTGGCTTCCTATGGTTTGGTATGGTCTTTGACCCCCCTCCCCCCACCTCCCCCCTTCTGCAGCCAGCACGAGCCCACCGAGCCGGACGACCCCGCCCAACCCGGTCGCGATGTGTTCAATGAGAAGCCCGCGCTGGAGGACCTGATCGTGGCGGAGGGTGAGGGGGGGGGGGAGGGAGGGTAGGGGCAGGGGATGGAGGGGCAGGGGATGGAGGGGCAGGGGATGGAGGGGCAGGGAGGGCAGGGGCAGGGGGGAAAGCATAAGTGGTATAAGCGCAGCAACTGGAAACCCAATCCCATATCCTGACTCATGCAGTGAGCGCAGGGGGAGGGCTAAAAAAGAAGAAATACCCCAATGTGTTGAATGAGAAATGGCAAACAAGACGACAATATTGCTCCCGAAACCCCTGCTGCTCTCCGTCACACCCCCTTCACCACCCCTCCCCCCTCACTCCCCCTTCACAACCCCTTCTCGACCCCAGGCGGCGCCCCCGTCCCCACCCACTGCCTGCCCCACGGCGCGCGCCTGCACACCACCCGCGGCGACATCACGCTGCGCCTCTTCCCAGACGAGTGCCCGCGCACCGTGGAGAACTTCACCACACACGCGCGCAACGGCTACTACGACGGGGTGTTGTTCCACCGCATCATCAAGGGCTTCATGATCCAAACGGGAGACCCGCTGGGTGGGTGGTGGGTGGTGTTGGGGTGGAAGGTGGGGTTGTGTTGGGGATTAGATACCGTAAGCTGAGCCGTGGAAACACTGACCCTTGACCGTAGTTTACCGGAAACTGCTTGAGGGTGTCCCGGATGTAGAAGAAGAAGAAGCAGACACTGGGGTGGGGTGGGAGGTGCGAATGGGAGATGACAGCAGGTGGCAGGAAACCCCGAGAGCATGTGTGCGTGCGGCATTGGGAAAACTCAGGTTGCTCCTTCCTTACCCTGTCCCTCCCCTCTTCCTTCATGAGTCGGGGTATGGGATTGGGACTCGTGGCTCACTTATCATCTAATTTTCTCTCCTCCTTCCTCTCCCCTCCTCCTCCTCTCCTGCCCCCCAGGCGACGGCACGGGTGGCGAGTCCATCTGGGGCGGCGAGTTCGAGGACGAGTTCCACAAGGCGCTGCGACACGACCGGCCCGGCATCCTGTCCATGGCAAATGCCGGACCCGGAACCAACGGCAGCCAGTGAGTGGGGGCAGGGGAGGGGAAATATTATATAAGTGAAACGAGTCCCAATCCCATATCGGGGAGGGGAGGGGAGGAGCGGGAAGGGGATCAATAGGGATACATAGTTGGGCTAGGGGAGGGATTGGGGATAGGAATGGCGGCGAGGCCGGCGAGGCACGCAGGGAGGGAACACACAGGGAAAAGCAGAGTAGCCTCTTCCTTCCTCACGCCCTCCTCACCCTCCTCCCTCCCCACGCCCTCCTACCCCCCCCCCAACCACAGGTTCTTCATCACCACCGTGCCCACCCCCTGGCTGGACAACAAGCACACCGTGTTCGGGCGGGTGGTTCGCGGCATGGACGTGGTGACGGGCATCGAGCGGGTGCGCTGCAACAAGGACGACAAGCCGCTGGAGGACATCAAGATCCTCAGCATCACGTGCCTGGACAGCGTGGAGGAGGCGGGATGAGGGGGCGGGGTGAGGGGAGGAGGAGGGGTAGGCGTGTTAACATAGGTTCCAAAGGCCTCTCAAGGTGTCGTGAGGAGGTTTCGCTTTAGGACTCCTCTACTGTAGCCTTGCTACAGGCGTGGGGAGCAGGTTGCAGCCAGCGTGATGTGAGGCGGGGTAGACTCGGGTAGGGGCGGCGTCAGGAGGGCCAACATGATGACAAAGCCAGCTGGCGAGGGTGCTGCAGTACTGCAGCAGCAGTAGCAGCGCTGCTTGCCAGCAGCAGTGTGGGGGTGGGCTGCCAGGGGATGTGGCGTTCGTTGTGCGTCATGCATCCCACATGCATCCAATGCTGCTCTGCTGGTGTGGCTCCACCACGCGTGGCGGTAGGACCCTTGACGCTAGCTGGTGCGCACTGTTTTGTAAGGAGGTTACATGTCGGGTGGTGGTTACACCCGACGACTTGTACACACCCAGAGACTACCCCCGGGAATTGACAGGGGAGGTGGTGTGACGCATTAAATAACTGGCTTTCCGGATATCGGTATCGAAAACAACATTCTACGATATCTACCTTGTACATAATGCGCAGGGACGGCGTCTCGACTGCCCTTTTGCATACCTGCACCTTTCTCTCGCAATCTTATGAACAGACGGGCGTGCTACATTGCACCCATTGCTTCGTCTACTGGTGGCGCCTGCACATTTTAAGCTACACGGTTAAAACGTCACATGCCCGAGTGCAAAAACCCTCACTCTCATGCCTTTTAATCAGTGTTATCGATGATCACGCAGCGAACGCAGTAACAAATCACAAAAGATTTTAGGGAGGCGGCCACTTCCTGCTTAAGACCTTGAGAACAAACAGCATCTCTACCACGCGCAAACACGCGCAAGGACTCACAACGAAAGTCCTCCAACAACCTCTCCTCCTCCAACAGCACGGCAGGCCGCGGCGTGTGCCGTGCCCCTCACACTACGGACTCACGCAAGCTCTACCTCGGCGGGATATCCCGCCCTGAAAAAGCCTACAGAAGCCCACAGTCCTTGAAAGCCACGTATGATGGGGCGACACCAAATTAGATGAGAGCCCCAATTGCCCTGCCTGTCCCATTGCCGTATGTACACATCCTTAACTGTCCTTAGGTACACAATGCACCATCACTGCCGCCCTCTCATTCCCGCGCCTCGGGACGAAACGCATTTAGGGTTAATGTAAATAACACGAAACGAATATAGCAACCCGCATTTTACCATGTAGCACATCACCTCGTACGGCACCTTTGCCATGCAGGAGAAAGTACGGCAAACCGCGCATTCAGCGGCCTCTCTCTCCAATGTCTTGCAATGTCTAAAGCTTGTGCATACTGCACCAATTTGCACATACTGCAACACACTCGATCACACCTAGCCAGTGAATACCTCCGTATGCCTTCGCTATTACCTCACACAGCAAATACCGCATGTAGTACTCGATACCAGTACCTTGGAAGAGCCCCCTAGCGCCCTAGGACGACGCAACCTTCGGGAATCACAGCGATGCATCCCACATGCCACATATTTACAGCATGCAATCAGGGTGCAGGGTGCCGCAGGAAGCATTCGTTCAGCCACCACACATTTTTCCAGTCAGATCGGAAGGAGAGGAGGTCAGTTAAAAGCATCACAACCTCGTCTCATCATCGGAAGCACCGACAGCAATCCCACCATATCACACACGTTCACAGTAACCGTGGCAGGCAGCAGTCGCAGCGGCGGCAGCAACAACCAACCCCCCTGTTTCCCATTAGTTTTTCCATAACCAAGGCGAATTGCACCTGCTGAACCAGCTGCACCCTTTATCTATATCACAAATTAGCTTATCCAAAAAAGTTATTTCTTTCAGTTACCCGAACAGTTAATCAGCAAACAAGAGAGAAAAACACAGGCTGATCTCGGCTGGCGCCATCCCATTGGACGTTTTCCAAAGGTTAGCCCCCGTCAGGCCTGAAAGGAAACCACAACCTGTTGCGGGTCCACCACCGCTGTCCCCGTAGCAGCAGCAGTCCTGACCTCCTCCCTGCCAGCAGCAGCAGCAGCAGCAGCCCCCAGCTCCGCCGCAATGCTGGTCTCAGTGGCAGCTGCTAGAGCGTCCGCTGCCGTACCACCGCCCTCCTCCCGCCGTCTCAGTCCCGCTTCCTC
This sequence comes from Astrephomene gubernaculifera, assembly GCA_021605115.1. NCBI lineage: Eukaryota > Viridiplantae > Chlorophyta > Chlorophyceae > Chlamydomonadales > Astrephomenaceae > Astrephomene > Astrephomene gubernaculifera. Next base: position 97,324 of record BMAR01000027.1, on the reverse strand, counting down.
ATCCTCGCCATCACCTTGACCACCATCGCAGCCGCCCCTAGCTACCGCCTCTGCCTTCGCTGCCACCGCCGCCGCTACTGCTGCTGCTGCTGGCTCACCCCCTGGCGACTGATGCCCCCCAACCGGCTTCTCGACAGCTCCCCCGTTGCATCCGCGGCTACCGGCGCCACCCTCATCGAAAGGCGCCTCATCACCACCAACATGCGCATCCGCCGCCGCCGGTGCCGCCCCCACAGCCGCCGCCGCCGGCGACGACGACGAATCCGTAGCTGCCGCCGCCAGCAGCTTCCCGTGCAACGACACCGTCCCACGTGGCGACGTCGGGACATCCGCCACATCCGCCGTCACCGCCGCCGCCAGTGTTGCCCCCGCTGTCGCTGCAATGGGAGGCGATGCGCAACCCGAGAAGGCTCCCGGCGGTAGCGACGACCTGCCGTACTGACTGCCGCCGCCGCCGCCGCCACTGCCCGCAGCCGTTGCGCTGAAGCCCCGAGAGAGTCTCGCCAGCCAGTTACGTCCCTTGCCTGATGTGGTCCTCGATCCCTCCCTCGAAGAAGGAGAAGCAGGGGAGCGCAACGGAGGGGAGGTGCAGCTGCCTCCGCCACCGCCGCCGCCGCCGGCGGCGGCTGCAGCTGCAGCGGCGGCGGCAGCAGTCAGGAAGAATTCTCCCGGCGCAGACTGCCGCTTGCGTCGGCGAGTGACGGATGATCCGGACGTCGCGCCTGTAGCGTTGCCAGTGGGAGAAGACGGATCGTCGCGATCGTCGCCGTCTATTTCGCCTGTGTGACGGCGCGCGAAGGCGGCCCACATGAAGGAGCCGCGAGAGGCGCCACCGCCGCCGCCGTGGCGTTGGCTCGTGGTGGTGAGGGGAGGCGAGGCGGCGTGCGAGGGAGTGACGGAGCGGGACCGGGGATGCTGCCGGGGAGAAGCGGGTGGTGTTTGATCAGTGGGTGTCGCAGAGAAGGGAGGCTTAAGAAGATGATGGAATGGGGGAAAATGCCTGACTTGATGCGGGTTTTCGGCTTCACTAAGTACGTGTTAGGCATTGCGCATGGACCTAAGCAGCGCCAGAGTAGACCAAGGTTGTTGAGAGTCACAGCTGGCACGAGTTGACAAGGGAAGTGTCAAATGGAAGTTGGGTGGGCTCGGAAACGGACGCGAGATGCGTGGAAATGCAAACGTTGAAGGGGTTGGGGTTACTGGAGCACCGGATACCAGCAGGCTCTTCCAGAGTACCCCGCGAAGAATCCGGCAAAACCTTAAAAATTTACCGAAAGGAGTGGTTATGGTTCCATTCCCAAATCGCCTACCTCTACGAGGTTTCCTGTCAGGCGCCTGAAAAGGCGTTCAGCCTTCAGCTGAACCGCCTTTAGCGCGTTCGGGCGACCGTTTTCAGCACTTTTGCTGAATGTTCGTGAAAGGAATTCTCCATCAGATGCCCGGCGAACGCGGATGTGCTGAGATAATTCATAGCCAGAAGCTGAAGCTCTGCTGTGCCGGACATGGGCGTTGGGGGGCCGCTCCAACTCGACGCTGCTAGAGCTCGAGCGCTTTGCCGCATCATCTACTTGAGGGTGCGAACTGTCGTCCACCGAAGCTCTCCTCTGACGGAACCGTCTTCGGTGAATGCGAAGGCTGTCCCTGAGCTGCCGATTTTCCAAGCTGGTGAAGACAGCCACCATATCCAGATCTTCCGGGCCCACTCGATCTTGTCCGGAGGGTAACGTTCCTGCAGCAAGGCGGACCCCGCTTGCTGCATCTTGCGCTGCAACTTCCTCGTCCGGCTCCACAATAATCAGCTCCTCGCGGTCTTCTTGAGCTGCCTTGGCTGCCAACCGGCGCTTTGCCAAGCCTACGGAGTCGACTCTGGCACATTTGGGAAGTCCAGCTTCCTTAGTTAGGTGGCCCAACAGCACTTTTGCAAGACCCATTGCACTCCTTGTATAAGATAAATATGTGTCTCTTTGATATAAACTTGTAAACCAGTTAAGATACACTATTGTTGCAGTTGCTGTTGAATCAAACAAGGGATTGGCGGTTGGTAGCATGTAATGAATGACGAACAGATGTGCGAGGGGCCCCGGGCGTACGTGACGACGTGAACGTTTGGTGTTATACTGCTGATATAGAAAATCCTGTTAAACCTACGTAGTGCACTGTGTTTGCACACTCTTGCTCAAGCGTCTTGGTCTGCTTGCTTCAGCGTTCCATCCTCCCACATCTTTTAAGTTGTCCTAGAAAGATCTGAAGATTGTAACTATAAATCGGCGACAGTAGGTGTTACCCTTTCAAAGCACTTCATCAGCCGCATTGGGGTTTACTTCTCAGCGCGATGAGCACGGCTTTCGGAGGACCACGGAGTTCTTCTAGGGGCCCCGAGAAGGGCATTTTCCCTCTCGACCACTTTGCCGAGTGCCGAAACGTGAGCTGCGTTTATGCCCTGTCTTCCATCACTTGCGGCTGGCCAGAAACGTATCCTCCTCTGCTAAAATGCACAACATCGCAAGTTATGTATTGTCTAACAGTTAGTAATACGCAGCAGACTGTTTCCTCGTAGGTTCGCCCTCGTATTCGCCGTATCCCTTGTCTGCGCCTGCTGCTCACCGTCCTTCGCCAAGGCTTTGCGGTCCCCATCTTTTGCCCCTCCCCATTGCGCCCCCACACTCTCTCCCGTTCAACATCCTTCTCCGCAGGCCGCTCGGCGATACCTTGAATGCCTTGAGAGGCACGAGCAGGAGGCATCCCAATGCGTTGAGGAATCCAAGACGTATCTGAACTGTCGCATGGATAGGTGGGGACCGCAAAAACGTATATAGGACCTACCTGAGCATTTCGGGCCGCACGAGGCATGTCCTTGGGTGTTAAGTGTTATAAGACCTACTACCTGGGAACAAGGAACGGTATCCCTCCTCCAAACCCGCAACCCTGACTCCATTCATCGAGAATGGGGTCGATGAAAAAAAATGGGTAAAAAAAATTCTTTACCCAGCGCTGTCCCCGCCCCTCCCTGCAGGAACCTAATGGCCAAGCAAGACCTGGACGAACTGGGCATGAAACCCGTGGAGCTGCCAGCTGATGCGCAGGAGGGGGCCCAGCAGACGACGTCTCGGTGATGATGGGATCCCAACATCAGCAAGTACGGCAGATCTGCGTACGACAGATCTGCATGGGCTGATGCGCCGATGCATGGTAGCTGTTAGGGCTGTTAGGGCTCTTATCCGCGTTCCTGGGTGTAAGACCGAGGAAGCAACGAGGACGAACAGATTTAGTTCCGGACCCCTTGTGTTTATGGTTATCCCCTGTCTCGCCCTCACCCTCGGATAGCGGAACATGGAATGGCCTGCGAACGCCTTCCTGGGTACGGCATAGTGGGGGTATAGCGTGCATGAGACGGCGGATGGTGGGTGTCCATCGGACTTCGTCACCCCAGTCACCCGATCCATATCAACGTGGGTGTGATTGCGGCAGTGTGGGCGGGGGAATCAGGAGAATATCCAGTGTGGTGGTGGGGGGAAGAGAGCGCGCACTACAAGCTTTGGGCTGTGTGCATGGCTTGAAGGGCCGTTTGTTACGCGGGCGGCTCAGTCGCCAGGATGATGATAGAACGGGTGGGGGTGGGTAGGGCGTGCGGTTCGTTTGGAATGATGGTGGGGGTGGCGCCTGGGGTAGCGTACTGCATGGCATGTTGGAAGGAGAGCGGTGCGGATAGACGGGCAATTGAGCCCCTGCAATGAAGAGGATGCGGAAGAGTTGGGGGCTTTTGCTTGCTACAACCTTGCTTCTTAACTGTGCCGACATGTATGAGAATTTTTAACGCCGCGCCGGTCAGTGTTTCCGCGGCTCAGTTTATCTAATCCTTCACCCGAACAGGGTTACATGCGCTATGCACTATGGAGAGGGGGACCGGGGTGACTGCCTTGTCTTGTGGTCCGTATCCCCTTTTGGAATGACCATCTGACCCGCGGTATTACCTGTAATAGCCGGATTTCTGCGGCTGTTTAGGCTTTTACGCCCGCAATCCTGCATGGACTCCATGTACGCCACCCCGAAGCCCGAACCCTGAGAGTCCATGTTATGTGTGCTTCAGCGCAGCAGCAGCTCCCTCTCCCGGCTGGCTCACATGTTGCAACCCATGTTGACGCCTTATCCCTCCGTCAGTTTGTTGTTTCCTCTTTACCCTCTCCCGGCAGCAACACAGTGACTATTGTTACATTGAAGGCTGGCCTTCAGGACTCCGCAAGTCCGCATTTCAGTATGATCACGACATCGCGCCACGTAAAGAACATTATCAACAACACAGTCTCATTTGTTATTTCTACCTCCGAAACCATTACCTCCAAAACCCCGCGCGCCTCAACCAGCCGTCCTAATGCAGCGACCTAGCTTCCGGCGCTTACCGTCCATAATAAGGCTTCATCTTCGATCACCAATAGGTTCCTTCAGTCACGGTTCACGGGAGTAAGGGGACGATTGTGCTGCCCCGCTTGCCTAGCAACAAAACTTCTTCCGCCGGAGGTCAAAAGACCGGGAGTCCGCGTCAGTGTCGCATGACACCGGACGCAGCCCTTTTGCCTCCACGAATGCATGCGCATTTCTTAGCAACACACAACACAAAAGGGAACACCGCAGCTCGTTAGCTGCCTCCGAACAGCGCCTATGCCTCGGCTCCCGTCAAACATCGTATTACCATTATCTCATCATTCCTAGACCGCCATACACAAGCACATCCGGACTCACACATGTCCACCTAGGCCCCTGATACACCACAGGCGCTGTGCGTTAGCTCGCTCGCAACCAGTCAGGGAGTCATTGCAGGTATTTGCTGCAGCAGCAGCCCACACGAGTTATCGCAACACCACCAGCAGCAGCAGCAGCAGCATCGCTGTCAAGCCCGAAGCAACATGCAACCCAGCCACCCCGTGTTTTGAGAAACACACACAAACCGTACAAAAATGCACCCCTAGCGGAAGTGGATATCAGAAGCAAGCACCGAATGGGGCAATGCTGTCCCAGGATAACAACACGCCTTTGGCACGTGCCCCTTACTGTGTCCTGCGATGCATGGAAGTACCCTACCAGGGACACACACATAGTCCTCAACTGTGAATCCCCAACACAAGTTTCAGCACCCTATGAACACGTCAACACCCCGCCCGATGCATGCTCGCATTTTCCCGAGCATCCTTTCAGTTTCCCCGACGCTACTTCTGTCAAGCAGCAACACATCCCTGCACTCCTGTAGCAGCACGTCTCCAAAGATGTAGCGGCCAAGTACTGTGGACTGAAGCACCGCAAAAGCGGCAACAAGCCACAGACTTCGTTGCCCCTAAAAAGCTCCTGTATAGCCGTGTCTCATGAGCCGCAGTTCCTAACATATACGCGCACCATTGCAAGCAATAACTTCCCGCGAAGCCACCGCAAACTCTGCAACATCGATAAGATGTAAAGCGTCGTATAACTTTTGTTATTTGTTCCGGAGTGCAAAACCCCAGAGCAACAATCGGGGCACAAGCCAAGGAGCGCACCCGTGCCAGCAACCAATGCAACGGCAGCAGTAACAGCAAAAGCAGCTCAGATTGGCACAAACGCAAAGTTGCGAAGTCAAGAGCAGGTTATTGTGGGAAGCCTAAGTTAAACGTACAACGTGCAAGTGTCCTGCTGGCGCTGATACCTTAGTAAATGTGCGGGACCCGCAGACCCATGGGTCACTAGCCCAAACCCTTCGCCACGCGTGCAATCTTCGCACCGCCCAGATGGGAAATAGCATCATATTATGCAACAGCAGAAGCGACCATACACACACACGCCAGTTTTCTTAACACACACGCGCACCGGAGAACAACCAGTTACACAAGCATGAGCTCCTAATACTCCCATATCGAAATCCCTTAACTGTTTCAAGATCTTGCGCACAATTCCAATGTTTTCCCAATCACAAAAGGAGGCATGAGCAGGCAGCAGCATCAAGCTATCACCGCACCCCACGCGGTGTCCGTCGATTTCACCGAGCACACTATGCCTGCCGTCGCAATGACCCATGGGTCAACTACCATGCACACAACCGTAGCAGCAGCAACTCGTAGGCGCTATCGCCACAAAGAGACCGTGCAGCCAGGCAGTAGCAGGTTCCCCTTTGGAAGCCGGCGGCCGGCCGGCTAGGTGCCGCAGAGGACTCATCAGCCTGTGCGCACATAACCGCGCAAGCATTGAGCACACCGCCCTTCGTCTCCGCACAGCCGCCAGACCCTCACCTCCGCCCCCTGCAAGATATACATTTGTGTGCAGCCTTTGCAGGCTCAGAGCCCCCACAAGAAGGACACAAAACGCCTTGGGAGCCCTCCGCAGTAAGCAACACAAATCCGGCTGGAACACGGTAACCAAGTTATAACCTGCTGCATCCCTACGCGTCCTGTCGTGTCAGTTAATATAAGCAACAAACAATAACGTGAATACCCCGTGTCACATCACCACCATGCGCCCCTCCCCACCCCAGTGTCCTGCTACCACCAATCCACACAACCCGCCCGCTCTCCCGCAATCCAAAGCGGCTCTTTTCAAGTTGTCACAGTCGCCACCGCTTCTTTCCTCCTCGAGCCAACGAAACCAGCGGTTGTTTCATTAGCCGGAAGCACACGACCACCAAGACGGCGACTGCCCCCAGCACCTCCAACCCACGGCCACCACTTATTACGCCAATCCAAGCCTTGCCTGCGGCATGCTCCCAAATGCAACAACAGGGCTGTCGTACTCAGAACTCCCGGCCGAAAAGGGCTGCGAGCGGTTCGTCGGCTCGCCCGACGTAACCGAGTGGTTGGAGTGGTTGGCGCCGTCCGATGCCACGTCAGCAACGGCGGTTGAGGAGTTCGACCGACCCATGGACCCGCCGTGGCCGTTTTCTCCCAAACCGCGGTAAAACGCGACTTTGTTGGAACCATGCATGGTGAAATCCGCGGGCGGCTTCACCGCACCTCCCGCCGCGTTGTTCAGCGCGGTTGCAATGTGCTGGATCTGGCCACGTTGCAGTGCTGCGCGCATTTGCGGGTAGACACGCAAGGAGTCCAGATCCGCCATGAAAGCAAGGTGGCCGGGCGCCGCGGTGTGCAGATCACGGCTGTCGGGTTCGTCAAGTTCCGGCCGGAAGCAAGCAAACAAGCCGCCGGACTTTTCGGGTTTTGGGTTGGTCTTGAGGGCCACGGTGGGCCAGCTGGTGCTGTCGGAGGGGAGCAGGTCGACCACGATAATGCTGGCATCGTCCTGGGGCCGCGGGAGGGAGGGGGCGAGGGAGGAGGGAAGGGGGGAGAGGAAGGAGGAGAGGAGGGAAAAGGGAAGGCGGGAGGAGGGGAAGCGTGGAGGTTTGGCTGGCCGTCCTATGCAAACGTCTCTTCTTGGCGGGTGCACAGTGAGTTGAAAAGTTCTCGCTTCTCCTTTGCTCACAGTTCAGTTGGATTCACCCGCAGGGCGTCATGAAACCGCGTGGCCATCACAGTTTAGCAAACCGTCGTTTTTTTATGGAGTAAGCAATAATAGAAAGGCCAAGCGTTACTAAGTCTCCTGTCTCTGCCCCTCCTGTAGCCTGCCCTGCCCTGCCCCGCTCTCTGCTTGTCATCGTTTCACATGCCCCCACAGCCTTGCTTCCACGCCGCTTCCACGCCGCTCCTCCCCCTCACACAACTTGTATCATTATCACACCACACTTTGGAATTTCTTTTTTCCCCCTCACACAAAGGCAATCACAGCACGTCCCAACTCTCGGCCAGCTTTCTTAACACAAAGGCCTTACCAGCAATCGCAGGTCCCGAGAGACAGCTCCCATGAGCGCAGCAGTGGCGGCGCTAGCGGGCTTGAATCGACAGAGCTTGACCGCCTTGCTGAGGCTCATCAGATCCCACACGCCGTCGGAGCAGATGATGATGCGCGCGCCCTCGGAGGGCAGGATGAGCTGAGGAGTGGGGGCGGGGGCAGGGGGGGCAGGGGGGTGAGGCAGGTAGCAACGGCAGCGGCAGGGGGCCAGCGGCAGGGGGCAGGTGGGTGAAGTTGGGGCAGTAAAGGTGGTTGGCTGCGATAGGGAGGAGGAGCTCCTCACAGCGGGAAGCGCCCCGGACATGGTATTGAAGCGGAACCATTTGACTGTGGGCGCACGGTTGGCCTAACAAGGTTTGCTGCGTAACCCGTCTGCGTAACATACAGCCATCACACAGCTCTACACCTGCATTCTCGCCACTTTGCACTTCGTTTGGGCCATGTGGCTTTTGGGTCACATAACTTTTTGGCTGCTGCGGCTGATATGGGTCATCCATGGAGTGAAGTCCGCGACACCAGGTGGCGCAGCCACCGGGCTCCCCAACGCACCCGACAAAGCTTCGCTGTGCCCCCCGTGTCTCTCCCGCCTGCCCCAGCCTAGTCCCCGATCCCTGTCCGGTCAATCCCTCCGCAACCCAACACAACCACATCCCGCCGCCGTAACCACCCACCTGCCGAATGTGCGGCAGCGGCACCACCTCCGGCCCCGCATCCAGGTCCCCAACCGACCGTGACACGCACAGCCCGCCCGGCCACAGCCGCAGCGGCCCCACGCCCAGCTCCCCCTGTCGTGCGGGGCCCTGTAGATGGAAGCCCAGGGGCGCTAGCGTGCAACCCGCGGCACGGAGGCGTGCCTGCTCATCTGGGTTGCTCTGGATTCGGTGGCTTCCTGTGAGCTCCAAAATGGAGCACCCCGTGTCAAGGACGGCTGAGGAGTCGCCCAGGTTTGCGACGGTTAGGAGGTAGCCGATAACGATGGTGGCGGTGACCGTGGTTCCTGCAAGAAGGGCGGTGAGGTGCGGGGTGGTGCCTGGTGAGGTGAGGAGGTGAGGTGAAGAAGGCAGGGGCGGGGGTTAGGGTTAAGTGGTTACGCTTGGTTTCGGTGAGGATAGATTGACAGCAGCAGGCTGCGGAATTCTGGGTTTTAAGGAGGGCGGGAGGGTTTCAGCAGGAGCGGAATGGTGGAACGTTAGGAAAGGGTTTATCCCCACCAGCCCCCACGTACCCGACATGTGCCCTACGGCAATCCAGTCGTTGTCCAACCGAACAAAGGTCTCCACGATTGCTAGTCTTACAACCTCCGCAAATGCCTCCATTTCTGTGTGGAAGTGCGAGGTGTGAGCGAGGACTCGGAACAAATGGCAACACAGGCATGCCAAGAACTGTACCTTTTGGGCTGGACATGCTAGGCGCCTTTGGTGGAAGGAAAGTGTTCAGAATTCGTACAAAGTTAGCTGCTACGTAGTTGGCAGCTTCTGCCCCGGAATGCCCGTCGCAAACCATGTAGAGCATGCTCTGTGGTTGCGTCGCAATAGCGAGCGGGTGTATATACAGTACATCCTGCAAGCAGAAGTCGTCGTTGATCTATCATATTGTTGTTCAAGACGACTCTGCACCGCTGTGGACGAGGGTTAATTGGCGCCGCCCGGATGCGTGACCCTATGACGTACCTCTCCCTTTACAACCCTGGACGCTGTAGAATGACATGAATGCGGAGCAGGTAACGATGTAGGTTGGTCCACAGCATCTGCCTTAAGAGCGACGTGCTCCTGGATAGGCAGCAATCCTTGCGCTGCCCTCATAGCCAGGTCTCCAGGTGCTGAACCCGCCGTGCGCCCCACTTTCGCTGCTGTTTAAGCTAAGCTCACAACAAAATCTAGGTTGGGCGCCACGGCTCCAAGGTGTCGTTCAGCCGCCCGAAGGCTGCAAACCCTATTGTGTGACTGCCGAAAGTTATACCTTCTTCAGCAATTAAAAGTCCGTCGTCAGAAGACGGTAAGTCGATGAACCCTTCCGCGCTAGGTAAGCCAAAGCACTGGCCCGCTTAAGGGTCACGTTCGACACGACTTGCAATTACACGACCTGGGGATTTAGCATCCAAGAATGTGTGAGGTACTAAGCAAATATCAAAATGGTGTTAGGTAACGGCTGTGCTGAGAGAAGCGCTCAAGCGTACTTCCTTCACGTGAGCTGAGCTGTACGGCTACCACCGTCTTGACCAACACGTAGGGCTGGCTGCACAACTTATCTAAGAATATGAAGATGGTGCGGCTTGTTTGAAGGAGGTGGAGGTAGAGATGTCGCTTTTTAGCTATTAGTCACGTGTAGCTTTCTTCGTATGCGCTGCCGCAAAGCCATCTTGGTGCGACATTACTTAATACATTGAATAGTCTAACCACGTGTGGGGTACGGTCACGGTATTGTATACTGTCGGACAGCCGACTGGCTGGAAGCCTGGAACACACACGCACTTGCCGGGGTCGGTCTAAGAATGTCGAAGATGAGGCCTGCATATCCTGAATGACGAGCAGCTTTACGCAATATGAGACCGAAACGGGACGAAGTCCCCGACTTGGCGCGCTTAACCCCAATGGTAATGGCACCCCTTGTTTTGGTTGCTCAAAAGGTAACAATCATTGCAAACTAAACGTGCAAAGCATATGGGTAATCCATCCCGAAAGTTACGGTCGGCCGAACATTGAACCCTAACAGCTGGACGAGAAACACCAAGACACAGTTGCCGGCGCGCAAAGCACCTAACAGCCCAAAGCCTACATTCATACACGCATAATACCTTCAAAACGCCATTTTTAATGCACGGACTCGTCGCGAGCGCAACACTCTATCTCCCTAGTCCCTAGTCCCTACTGCTTAACAAGGCTTAAAACTTCGATAGCCACCCTGTGGTCAAAGCCGCAACAACACAACCTCGCACCGCCAAACTCGCAACGACTGCTTTCCACAGGGAAACGCATGCCTTGCAACCACTGCTCCAACGATTGCCGTCCGTAACGGCCGCCTCCTCAGTCACCCCCACCCCTCCACCACCTCCATCCTCACTTGGCAGCATTCCGACCCCCGGCGCCTCCACCACCACCCCGGGCGCTGCCTCTGCTGCCGCCTCCGGTTCCGCTACGCCCCGCACCACGCTGCCCGCTGCCGCTGCTGCCCTGGAGGGGAAGGGACAGCGGTGCCAGGTACCCATGCAAGCTGTTAGCGCTGTTACCGTAATGACCCAGATGACCCAGATCAATCGAATGCATGCATGGAAGGCTTCCTGGTATCATGCATCCCAAGGCCCCCCATTCAAGCAGATCAGGGCGCCCTGTAATGCTGTGCACCCCCCCATCTGTAACGCTGTGCTCCCCCCTAGGCTCCTTTACCCCCATAAACATAAAGAAGCAGTGAAGTGCACGCACCTGAGGCAGCGGCAGCACCGTTCCTTCCCGCAGCTCGCCGCCTGCTGCATCACTGATGGTGCGCTGAGCCTCGATGAAGAAAGCCAGGTCGCGAACCTGAGCGGCAACAACAACAGCGGTCGAGGTGGCACCCAGAAGGCACGGGGTTGGGGAGACCCATGGGTCGTGGCGGTTAGCAAGTACCGGTAATATGGAGCGTGGCGTGGTGGGTTGAGTAGGCATGCATTACGGCCATGGCATGGCGTGGCGTGAACTTGTGCGTCCAGATGATGTTGCGCGGGGTTGCGGACCCATGGGTCGTCGTTGTAATAGGCGTTGGGCGGGCGACGGAGGACGATGGGGGACATGCCGTGGCGATAAGCGGTGGAAAAAACTGGGGTCAGTGGAGGACAGGAGGGGCTTTCACCATGTGTTGCCACTATCGTTTACAGCATGGTCTCCTTCTCCTCCTTCTTTCACCCCAGGCCCATGCCTCATGCTTCGGCCGAATGCTTCACTCCTCCTTTCACCCAAATCCCCACCCCATCCAGCAAGGCGTGTGTGTCCCCAACCGCGCGCACACACCTCCATCTTTCGGCAATCACAGTACGTTCCTACTCGCGGCCAGTTTTCTTAACACACCTGCTCCTGCAGTTCGCGTCCCGTCGCCTCCGCCGCCTCGGTTCGCGCCCGCTGGTCCGCCAGCTGCTGCTTGAGGTCCCTCTGGTTGGCTAGCAGGGTCTCGTTGAGGGAGCGCAGGAACTCGGCCTCCTGAGAGGGAAGCGGGGGACAAGAGGGGCAGGGAAGTAGAGGAAACCACGAATTAGGGGAGGGAAAGAAGGGTAGGGAAATGAGTGAGGGAAGCCATGCTTTGAAGGAGGGGGAAGGACGTGTATTGGGTTATGGTCACACAGACGGACGTCAAGCACAGCAAAACGGACAGCCAGCAATGTAGGACAAGAGGTCAGGAGAGGTATTTGAGACATGTTGGCGTAAGGCCCCGCTGTTACCTCGTCAAAAACGGCCTAACTAGGAAAGAAGTCCCAAAGCCAAAGATGTACGGCGGGAGATTTTTCCCACCTGCCGTACAGTTCGCAACTGCTCAGCCGTCTCCGTCGCCTTGCGCTCGGCCGCGTGGCGCCGCTTCGCCTCCTCCCGTGCCGCCGCCTGCGCCTCCTCAGCTTCCCCGCGGGCCTTATCAGCTGCAGCACCCGCTTGGGAGCAGCGGTGGTCCGCTTCTAGGGCCGCCTGACCCGTGGGTCACGGAACAAGCCAAAGGGAAGAACATGGTGAGCGCAGATCACAAGCCAAAAGAGGTGTGCAAAGCGCCTTTTGACCGCTGCTTAAACAGAGCGGAATGCGCATTCAATCTAAAGGTTCCAAACCAACCCGCGGCGTATCCTGCATCCCTGTCAACGCCTCCCCCCTCCGCCGTGCATGTTGCAACCCATGTTGACGCCTTATCCCTCAGTCAGTTAGTTGTTTCCTCTTTACCCTCCGCCGTGCAACCCCTTTCCCCCTCCCACCAGGCTTGGCGGATTCGGGCTGGGCGGATCAGGCTGGCTCACATGACGACGCCGTATCACACAGTCAGCTAGTTGTTTCCTCTTTACCCACCCCTCACCTGCGCCAGGAGTCCCTCGTAGTATTGCCGCTGCGAGTCCAGCTGCGAGGCCAACAAGTGGTTGTACTCCGCTGCAATGGCGTCCAGCTTACTGGCCATGAGTGCCTCCTTCAACTCCTCGTCCGCAGAGCTCCAACCAGGACCCCTGCCGCCGCCGCCGCCACCCCCCGCAACGCCGCTGCCGCCAGCCACGCCGCCGCCGTCCATGCCGTACTCCCTCCCGGCGCCGCCGGCGGCGGCGCCCGCCGCGCCGCATGACGCGTCGTCACCGTGACGGTGGCCGGCGGCGGCGGCGGCAGCGCCGCCGCCGCCGTGCGGCGGCGGGAAGGCCGCTGCCGGCGCCGCTAGCTCGACTAGCTTGCCATCGGTCTTGGATTGAATGAGTCGGTGCACATAGTTATCCCCCACGTAGTCCCACACGCGCTGCGTCTCCAGTTCTAGGGCGTAGCAGTGGCCGCTGGTGCGCCAGTGGTCGGCAGCGTGACCTGGGGTGAGGGGGATTAGGTAGACTGAGCCGCGGAAACACTGGGTGAGGGGGGTAGTGAAGCGAGAGACATGAACTAATGATGGATGTCCGCACCAACAAATGGATGTTTAAGGGGTCGAGCCGGCAGCAAATGATTACCGGTATGCATTGGGTTAGCGAGGTGGCCGACGGGAGGCAAGGTCCAAACGGCTCAATGAGCATCAGCGGCAGCAGCAGCATCGGCGGCGGCGGAAGGTACGACAGCACCCCACATTCACACCCACCTGCACGATAGCGTCCACAGCCCACGTGACCGCAGATCAGGCAGATCCAGAGATCCACTGCCGTACCGCACACCCCGCAGCGGGAGGTGCTGGCGGCGCCTTGCACGCAGTAGCGGCACACAGGGCAGCTCGTGTCAGCCCACTTCTGCAGACACTCTGAATGGAACATGTGATTGCAAACCGTCGTCACGATGCCGCTCACGTGCTCGTCCAACCGCTCTAAACAGACGGGACACGTCGGAAGCTCCGTTTGACCCGGCGGCGGCGCGGACGGCGAGTGAGCCACCGCCGCCGTCGCCGTCGTCGCAGCGGCAGCGGCAGCAGCCGTTGTTGGTGCGTCGGCAGCAGCCCCTGTTACCCCCTTGCCATCAACTGAACCCCCTAACAGCAGCGCGCCACTGGCGCCGCCGCCGCCGCTGGTAACCTCCACTTGTCGTACAAATACGAGTCGGCAGACCACATCAGGCTCCAGGGAACTAAACGGTCGACCGTTGAGGTCGTTGTACAGCTCCTCGGCCGCCTGCGGGCTCTCCAAATGCATCACTACCATGCAAACTACCCGTTGGGATACCGGAGGAGACCGGGCGTGGTGGGCAGGTAGGCGCGCGGCTGCGGAGGCGGTTGCGGAGGCTGCGGCAGGAGGAACGGAGCTTGGTAGTGGCGTGGGGGTAGCGGGCTGGCTGGGCTGGGCAGGTTGTGGCTGGGGCCCACAGCATGACCCGTGGGTCGCCGCCGGGTTGCTGCCACTGTGTCCGCATGGCCGCGTTGTGCTGTCAGGAGCTGCTGCTGCTCCTGCTGTTGCCAGCACCTGCTGCTGTGAACCCTGCGTCGTACCAGCCAGCGCTGCATCCGCTGGCTTGGGCCCCGGCGCACGCTCAGCCCCAACAGCCCCACAAACACCACCACTGCCACTGCAACAACCGCTGCTGCTGTTGCTGCTTCCACCTCCACCGCTGCTGTTTGATCTGGGTCGCCCCACGTCCGTCCCACCGGAAGTCAGTATCGCCCCCGCCGCCGGCGCCGGCGCTGCTGGTGCAGCTGCAGCTGCTCCCCCTAGTAGCTGCGGGTGTCCGGCTCCGGCCCCGCCCACAGGGCCCACCTGGCGCCTCAGCACCCGCATGCGCCGCAGGCGCAGCAGGTGGCCGCCAAGGAAGGTACAGAAGTCCGCGATGGTCATATCGGAGGGCAGCGCCAGGCAGCACAGCTCGGCGCAGGGCTCGCCCGCTGGGTGGTGCCGGGGAGGGGGCTCGGGAGGTGGGGCTGGGGTGAAGAGGGAGGCCCAGGAGGTGGGGGCACCCTTGACGGGCGGGGCGTCGGCCAGGGCTGGCAGAGTGGAGAGGGAGGAAGCGCGGGGTGCGGAGGACGCGGAGGATGCGGTTGTGGCTAGGGGTGCCGTGGAGCCGGAAGAGGAGGGTGTGAGGGTGCTTTGGGGCAGGCGGCCGGGTGTTGGGCGGTACAGATGCACAACGCCGGTGATGTGCTCGACGCGTGGGTTGCCCGCAGTGAACTCGATGGCCTGGCTATCATCGTCCAGGCCTAGCAGCTCGCCCTGGCTGCTGTCGTCGCTATCGCTGTCCGCGCCTCCCAGAGATGCATCGTGCAGGGGAGTTGTGCTGCTGGTAGGGCCGTTGCGCTCGGACCCAGGCAAAGCAAGCTGTGAAAGCCGTCGTTCTGTTGCAACAACGCGCAGGGTATACATCTATCAGGAAAAGGGCTTTTCCGACAGAAAAGACAGTCTGGGCTTCTTATTTTATCCTATATAGTAATCTTAAGCTCTATGGCAGATGATAGAGGCGATCATCTACGCCAAGCACATAGATTGCTCAACTGCTCAGCGGGAACGCAAGGCGTTGAGCGAGTTCCACTGACGGGAGTGTTATATAAAGCAGAGGTCTCAGCAAGCAGAAACATTGACCTGGTATTGGAGCAAATGAAACCCAACCAGTAACCAATGCTGCCGTACAAGTAAGAAGTAGTCCAATCCAAGCTTGCCCGTCTGGACTTCTGGTCAACCGATTGTAGATTTCGCGCTAGGAGCAGAGACCAGCCTTTTCCTTGATGCTGAAGGGGATTTCACACTCTCACAAGAAGGCACTGGTTGAGAACGGAAATAGCTGGGAATTAAGGCTATAAAGCAACATTTTTGGCTTGCGATGAGTTGATGAAGGAAGGGCTTGGCTGGGGGCGCCGGAAGTTCACCGGAATGGGCACCGCAGCAGCGCTGGCGAGGCGAGTCTTTTTCCTCACGAGCATATTTTGCCGTAGGCCTCGATTGTTACGGTGCTCGTCGGCGGTATTGCTGTGCAGGTTTTTTGTTTTGCTCATTCAACTGTTCCGCCAGTCTGCCTACCCGCGCTCTCCAGGTATGCGTGACTCTGGAGAAACGTCCTTGCGTTGGGCACGGATATGGATCCGCGTCTCGGAACTACGTGCTGTATATACCCTCACGCCTACCTTTCCCATCCATCGCAGGAACATGGCGCGACGCGTATGGTACCATGCGTTACATGGCGCTGTTTTTGCCGTCGATTTTGACGTCAACGAGCTTCATGGCAGCGCTAGCGGAGGTGGAGCTAGGTTCAGCGCTGCGAATCAGCATCCACCACATGACCGTCGCCACGCCATGCTTCGCGCAACTCTTGCTTGCAGTACTGCAGCCTGGAACCTCGCGGGGCCCTGAATGGTGGCTGGTTCCTTTCGCATCCGCCTTGCTGGCGGTAACGAACCAGGTCCGTGCTGGACACGGGTGCGCTTGGCACATGCCATGCTAACAGCAAATTACGCACGGTAGCAGCGGTAGGCTGACAGGAGGCTGTTTGCGAGCATGGCAGCAACTACGGATCTCGGGGCGTAGGGTGAATGCGCTCACAGTAAAGCCTTGCCACATGTACGGAACAACACCCCGCCGCTTCCCATCACGCCGGCTGCCCTGCAGGATCCGACCCACATCACCGCCATCCATGCCTCTGTGCTCTACACCCTCAGCCTAGCAACCACCGCCATCGACTTTGCACAGCAGGCAGGGCAAGCTCCGGTCGTGCCGGGCTCAAGCGCCCTGCCGGGGAACCTAGTTGCGCAGCTCATTCACCGGGCGCTGCTGCTGGCCCTCATGCACGCGCTGCTGGCGGTGTCCGGACCCGCAGCAGACGCCTTGAGGCGGCTACCGGTATGGCCTAACAGGAAACTGCGTGGTGAGGAGTCGCAGGAGGGGGGAATCGAGCTGGCGAAACACGAACACGATGAGCACGAGCAGCAGCACCAGCAGCAGGAGGAGCAGGGCCAACATTCTAAGGACCAGCAGCAGGAGCGGTTGTGGCAACTGAGCTTGGGCTGGCCGGGACGCGGATGGGCAGAGCGCTGGCAGGTGGTTGCAATCCGTCTCCTAGATGCGGGTCTGCTTGTTGGGTGCTTTTTCACAGCACCCGACTGTGGTTCCAGCGGGACAGGAATGATGGGGGTGGGCGCAGCAGCAGCAGCAGCGCCGGGGTTGCCGGTTCAGGCGGTTGAGGCCAGGGTGGTGCTGTCGGCTCTGCGTTGCCTGGGCGCCCTGCTGGTCATGTCCTGGGGCGCGACGGCGATGGTATTGAACGCCATCTGGGTCTTGTGGCCTCGGAGCGCGCGGTAAGGGACAAGACACTGGAGGTGCTTCTCTTGCGGTGGTGGTGGTTGGTTGGTTGGTTGGATGTAAAAGCCTTTGGTCATTGCGGTTGGGATTACTGCCTGGAGATGTCCTTCGTTGCTGCAGCAACCTTGGGCCTACCATACATTGCTGCGGGTGAAGCGTTCTTTGTGTTCGTGCAAACTTCCTTGCAGCAGCAATCACTGTTATGTTCTCAGCCGGCGGCACCCAATGCGTTAACCCATCCTTTCCATTGTCGCCTGCAGGCCGGACTACGCATGCTTGGTGAACAGCATGGCAAGCTGGATCAGCTTCCTCACGCGAATCTCTCTCACCGTCCTGCTGCCGGGCAGTGGGGCACCTGCAGCGCCTGCGCCATGCAGCAACAGCAGCAGTGCCGTCGTCGTTGGCGTCGGCGGCAGCGGCAACGAGAGCTATGTAAGGAGCTCGGCGGTAGTGGCAGCGGCCACGCTTCTGACCCTGAACCTCATGGCTAGCAGTCTACCCCCTGGATGGCTTGGCTCCCAGCTAGCAATTGCCGCCGGTGCTGCGTTCTGTATGCACTTGCTGTTAGAGTCATCATCGTCGTCAGTAGCGGCGGTGACTATGTTCTACGGAAGCTTGTGGCTCGTAGCTGTTGCGCTGTCGCGTCTCCTGACGCGCTCCGTGAACCGTCAGGAGGGCTCAAGGGCGACGCGGACGCCACCAGTGACCCATGGGTCTCACGTGCCACAAACGGCACCTGAGGCAGCTGCTTCAGCTGCTGCTGCTGCTGGTGCTGCTGCTGCCGCCGCCGCGGTAGCAGCTGTGGCTGCCTCGCTGTCCTCTATGGACGAGTCCGAAGCCCAGGCGGTGTTCGGCCCTGATGCCTCCGCCAGCTGCGTGCATCGCTTGCCGCCGCTGGTGCTGGCGCAGGCCCTTGCAAGGAGCTCTCTCCGTCGGCGAGAGGTGTCAGGCCGTGAGGAGGGCTTCGGAGCTGCATCCTCGGCCTTGTTCTGCAGCGGAAGTGAGCTGGCGGCTGCCGGCTCGGCGGGTTCTCGCACTTTGTCGCGGCTAGGCAGTACGGCGGCGGGTATTGTTGGCATTGCTAGCATGTTGTCATCCGACGTAAGCGACCCGCGCGGTGATGCGCACATTGGCGCTGCGAACGTCATCAACAGCAGCGATGTGTCGCCGCATGTGGTTGCGGAGTCATGTGGCGTGGTCGGCGCACCCGTCCTGTCGCTGGCGCCGGGGCGTTCGCTGCTGCGGCGGTCTTCAATCGACACAGCCTTTCGACAACCCGTACCTCACGAACGCCGTGCTTCGCTGGACGTTCGACTCGATCCGTCTCGCCTACGCCCAAGCTTTCGATCCGTACATCGGGCGGACGCGGCCGTCGCGGAGCTTGTCTCGGCTCCGACTTTATCTCCACGGCTGGCTGGCGGAGGGAGCAGCGCTGCTGGAAGCGGTGATGGCACCAGTACCATTGGAAGTCCCTTCCTGCCGCCGCCGCCGCCGCCACTGACGGCGACGGCGACGGCGGCGTCACGTCTGCCGCCGTTAGCTGGCGGCGCGACGCGTACGGCACCGTACGACAGGACAAGCGGCATCGTAACGCCGCGAGAGTTACAACCGTCAATGCGTCGAGCGGCGTCTGAAGCCGCTGGTGGTCTGACGGCTGCCGGCGTATTGCTTTCAGGCGGATCGATATCAGCAACGACACCCGTCGCCGGAAGTGTTGCAGGCATCTCCGTCCGAGGCTCAGTTGCGGCTGCGGCTGCGGCACCCCATCATGCTGCGCAGCGCACGGCGTCCGTACCACCCCCAGCGCTCACGGCTCGGAAGCCCATCCCGCCGACAGAGCCGGCGGTGCAGCCGCCGCAGTCGTCGTCCATGGTTCCAGACGCAACTGCCGTCGTCACCTCCGCCTCCGCCACCCCCGCCGCCGGAACCACGACGACGACGGCAACCAGTATCAACGCGCCCGGCAACGTCAACGACGCCACGTCGGTGCTGTCGTCAACCCTCCTCGACGCAGATACGTACGACAGATTGCTATCCTCCGTTTCGTCGCCCTTTGTCATCGGGGCCAACCCGGGAGCTCGTGGGGGCGCCTCCGCCGCCAACACAGGCTCTCTGCCGCCGCCGTTGAGTACGGCAGCCTCCATGACGGTTGCGCGGCGATCTGTGCACGGGCTCCAACTGAATTCCTCGGGGCTGTCAGAGTCGTCGTACTCGCCGTACAACACGGAAACGGTTGGCGCTACCGTTGCGACGGCGGCGGCGACGGTGGCGGCGGGAATGGCGCCGCCGTCGTGCAATGGCGGTGGCGGAGCTGGCGCAAGCCGACTGGGCGCCGCGGTTAACGCCGCGGCAGCGGCGGTAGCGGCGGCTCCGTCACTGTTGAGTGGCGGCGTGACTGCCGTACCGTTGGCTTCTCAACCCGTTACGGCATTGACGGGGCCGGCGGCGGCGCCTGTCGTACGAGTCACGCCCCACGATCAGGGCGGGGAGGCGGCGGCGGGGTTCAGCCTGAGCGCTGGATTAAAGGAGATCATGCTGCAGGCGTCAGGCGGCAGTGGCGCCGCCGGACGTCGCGTCGTTGAGATGCGCGACGGGGCGGTTGCGTCACTGGAGCGCCTCCCCAATGAACGCCAATCTGAGAACTTGCGGCAAGTGATTGTATTGGCTGACGGACGACAGGTGCGTGGGAGGGTGGAAAACGAGCCCTTCACCCCAACCAGCAACGGCAACTGAATTTCCCTCGCCGCTCGTTGCTGTCCGCCTCAGGTCTTCCGTTCCGAGGCCCTCGCTGCCGTCGCCAGCTCATCTCCACCCAACGATCTGATCGCCGCCTCCGCCCAACGAGACACACATGAAACAGTGACAGCCCAATCAGAGCGACTGCCCGTGCACAGCAGCAGCCTCCCACAGCATGTCAGCACAGTGTCGCGACTCCCGGCCTCTCCATCCGCTTCGCCATTGCGACCGCGGCACAGACTCTTGCAACAGCCTCCTCACTCACCCCGCCCGTACGATCTAAGACCCCACCAGCAGCAGCAGCAGCCACTGACCCGCGGGTCATTGCTGGAAGCGACGTCCGCGGCGCGTGTTTACGCCGCAGGGGAGGTGTCTCTAGGCCCTCAAACAGCCAATGCGACAGGGCTGGAAAGGCGATCAAGGCAGGATGCGAGCCCTTTCTCTGGACCCGCCGCCGCAGCTGCCGTTGCCGCTTCTTTTGGGACCACCCCCAACGCGTCTCGTGCTTTCGGTGGCACTGCAAGACGCGGTCCACACCAGCAGCGGCGGGCTTCCCTAGATGCGCCCTCTCTGTCAGTCCGCTATCCCTCTAGAGGAGCGGCGTCTGCCGCAGACGTTGCATGCGGCAATGCAGGCAGTTGGACCGGGGATAGTTGGCGGTCGCCGAGCAACCTGCATGCAGCCATGCCGTACAGTGACAGCGATGCGGTTGGTTTCGGAGCTGGCAGCCCGCAAAGCTCAATGCCCAGTCCCGTTTCTGCATCTCGAGGGCGGGGTACCGCCCCTGGGGGCTCTACCTGGCCCTACTCGAGTACGTCCTATTCAGGTGGGGCTTACAGCAGCGCCATCAGCAATGGTGGCTTCACCGTCGTTTCGGGTACCAGCAGCGCCACCTATGCCACCGCCGATACCGGCGGCCTTTCCGTTGCAGCAGCTGGCGTGGGCGTCGGTGCCGTTGCGGGCAGTGCCGGCGGCGGCGGTGGTGGCAACATGACCAATCGTGGTGGTGGCAACGTGTTAGCTCCGTACAATCCGCGGGGCTCGCTGGATCTTGGGCGGCATCTGCACGACACGGGCCTTATTCGGATCGGCGAAGATGAGACACTTGGCGGGGTCTGCGGCGAATCCGGGTCGCACCATGCACACAGCTCTTGTACGGATACAGCAGGTACGGGACCCAGCTCAGCATCCAGTGGTGCGGGTCTTGTCGTACGGCAGTCGTCCGCTCGCGGCAGCGACGGTGGCGGCGGCGCCGTCAGCAGCATCGGTGGAGGCGGTGTCGTACGAAGTGGCAGTTTGACGCAACGACGCGGCCTGCCGCCGCCAGCGGTCCTTCCCAGCGGAGGGCGTCGGGCCTGGCCGCCGCTGCCGTACCCGACGTCGGCGACGTCGACGACTCTTGAACGGGGGCCGCCAGGCATGTACGACACAGGCCCTTCGCCGTCGACGGCCGTTGCTACCGTTTCTGTGCTGGGAGGTACGCGCCATGCATTAGGGTTGGCACCGGTTGGTGGCGAGCATAACCTGGATGGTACGGCACGTTTCGGCAGCGGCGGATACGCTGAAAACGGCGTCGCTGGCTGCGATGCCCAAGACGAGGCGAAGCGGCCGCATGCAGTCCGTGCACTCCAGCCCAACCGCAGCCCGAACCGGAAAGTCCAGAACTTGTTTCTAGGGCCCCAGCCGCTGCCTCCGCACCTGGAAACCGCACCCGGTAGCGGATCCGGCTCCTCCGGGTCCGCTGGCGGCGGCGCCGCGACGAGCGTCGTACGATTCGTCGCTGGCGGCGGCAACGGAAGGCGGAGCAGCTCCGTAGATGCGCCACGCAACAGCGCGGGGCGCATCCTCTTCGGATCTAACGGCGGACCCGTGGGTCCGGAGAGCCTTCCCGTTTCGGACTTCACCCTTCAAGGGCTGCTCAACTCCCACACAGGCGTCTCGTCTAGCGGCGGCACATTGCCGCCGACAGGCGGCAGCGGTGGAACCGCGGCAAGCGCTAGCGCCAGCGCCGCCGGCGGCACCGGTGGCGGCGGCGTCATGGGTGTCGTACTTATGGGCGGTATCCAGGGCTCATCGCGGCAAATTGCTAGCGGCGGAAGTGGCCGCAGCTCCAATAGCAATCCCTCGCTGATGTCTCTCACCGA
Source organism: Astrephomene gubernaculifera (assembly GCA_021605115.1). Taxonomy (NCBI): domain Eukaryota; kingdom Viridiplantae; phylum Chlorophyta; class Chlorophyceae; order Chlamydomonadales; family Astrephomenaceae; genus Astrephomene; species Astrephomene gubernaculifera. The sequence continues at coordinate 75,247 of BMAR01000027.1, read as the reverse complement.
CGTCACGCTGGGGCACATGTTGCCGCTTCCCTCGGCAGCTGCCGTCGCCAGCGGCAACGGCAACTTGAGCAACGCGGGTGCACTGCTCACGCGCGGGGGAACCACGGTAAGCTCCCATAGCAGTAATCCCGGCGGCGCGGCGGCGGTGCTGCAAGCCCGTAGCACGGCTGGTACGACGAGCCATACTCGTAAGGGCGGCAGCGGCGGGGACACGACATCCGGCTCTGTTGCGACTGCTGGTGGTGGTGGTGGTGGTGGTGGTACCACGGCGGCGACGTCAATGGTTAGCAGCGGACAGCGCATTGAGGGGGCTCAAACGCTGGCGTTGATGACGGGTTCTGGTACGGCGTCGCGTGGGGGGTTGGCGACAGCAGCAGTCGGTATGTTGGCTTTGCATGGGGACATGTGCAGCTCTGGCGGGGGTGGTGCGAGCACCAGTGCAAATGGACACCACATCGCGTGCGGCGCCGGAAGCAGCAGCCGGCTGCGTTTCATGAGCGCTGGCAGCGGCGCCGGCGGCGGCGGAGGTCAAAGTGGGAGTGGTGCGCTTTCTGCAAGGAGCGGTCTACGGCCCTCCCTGCCTGAGGTTCTGGCCACAACGGCTGCGGTTGCAGCCGCTGCCGGGGGTGGTTCGGCTCCGCTGCCGGAAGCCAACAGTTTCAGCCTGGCCAAGCAAGCTAGCCTGCTGCACTTCCAGCAGTTGCAGCCGGTGACCCATGGGTCGGCGACGGCGCAACATGACGCACACTCGACGTCGGCGACTGGGCAGCGACAACAACGGTCAACGGCAACGTCTCGCAGCAGTTGGTTTGGTAGCCTTATGCGTCGGGGATCAACTGCCGGAACCCATTACAGTATCGGCGTTGGCATGGGCATTGCTGATAGTCGTCGGATTAGCTGCGATGCGCCTGCGCCTGCACCATTGTACGGCATCAATGGCAGTACGACAAGTAGTGTTGGCGGCGGCGTCGGCAGCAGCAACATGCATGTTTCCGAGGAGGCTCACACGCAGCAGCTCTCCCGTCACCTCGTGGACGACACTGCGCGACTGTCTCCCATGCTGGGTATGATGCATGGACTGCGACGGCGGCTTAAGAGGGGTATCAAGAGCCTAAGCGGCAAGGGAGGCGGTGAGGGGGCATCGAGGTTGAGTAGCTCGGGTGAAAGGCTCGACCCCAGCAAGTGAGCTGCGTGTGGGACGGCGCTGGGGAGCGGGGGTGTTGGGCCCCGTCTGTTGCAGCTACAGGTATGCATGTCTTGGGGTTGCTGCTGCAAGGAGGTGTTGTAAACAAATGTGTGAGCGGCGTTTGTGTACATTGCACTTGGCCCCGTATTGGGGTCTGCGACCGGTGTAATGCCTTTGGAAAACTCAAGTCGGGAGGATGAAGGTCCGGCGCAAAGACGGCCGGGCTAGGATGCAATGCGTAGCGTACGGCTGCAGCGCTTATCTGGGATAAAAGTAACGGGCACATGGCCACCATTGTATGCGTCATTACCTGCGCAACCGCGTCACATGTTGCTTTTTTTATTAATTTACAAGCCCCTACGTGGGTGACGGTGTCCCATGGCGACGCTGTTGTAGGAGATAGTACGGCTGTGTTAGTCTGGAACGGTTGATGGGTGCCACGCACATTGCGCCGCAAGCCCCGTTCGTGGCAGCAATTCCTGTAGTTGCTCGGGTGCATGAGGCAGGGGACAAACAGCTGGAAATAGAAACATCCTAAATGTGAAATCTGAGGTCTGAGGCTGTGGTCATAGTGGTTAATCAGACGCATGTGAAAATTAGAGAGGGACGGTAGTTGTTTGGGATTATCCTGCAGTTGTTACCGTTTCTACGATGTATCCTGAAGCATCTGAAGTACGAGAGGTCCCAGTTTCCAAGGAACCTAATCTGTTCGGAGAATTGAGGAGTTTTGGCACATGTTCCCTCCTTGTTGCGTGCTCCCTTGGCTGTGTAGGTGCAGCCCACTGTTGTGTTGTACAGGCTATGACGCCTAGCCGTACACATTTACCGCCTCCCTTGTTGGGGTTTAACAATGCAACAATGTTATGTCGGCATTCTAACGTGTGCCTGACGGCTGAAATAACCTGAACCTGAAGTAATTCAGTCGTGCTCTACGTGGTAAAGTCTGCCATACATTTTGAATAGGCTCAGTCTTGTGGTGTCATCTTTTTTACCGTTGCTAGTTTTGTGGGTATGCTGCGGGTGTCGTATTCATTGATGAAATTCAACCTTGAACGTCGCAAATCGACTGTCAGTACGGGACGCAGCTTCGGATTAGGGATGCGGGGTATACAAACAGGGTATTGATTACAATTGCCAGGGACGCTCTTATAGGCTTGTTTTTCTTTCAAAGTTGTCAATAAAGTAAACTCATGGGTGTAAATGCCTTCTATGATTGCAGTTATGGCTTTTCCGTCCACAATATGCATGTTGGTTGCTGCTGCAGCTCTCCTGCTGCCGCCTTGCTTGCAGTACGGCGTACGATGTGGGCGCTGGCGGTGCTGCCATTCCCGAATTTCCATTGATGACGGCCGCGACGGTCATGCGGGATGTAGAAGCTGCATGCTTGTTAGGCTTAAGCGGCACGCGGGTCTTGCTGTGGGGAGTGTGTTTGTGGGTTGGGAGGGCGTGTGCGTGGGGGGAAGGGGGCAACCATGTGTCGCGCGCCAGTGTGTCCGGTGGGGACTGACTATGTAATTAGCAGCTTCGTTTAAATATAGCATGCATCGTGATGACACCTAACAGCCCGTGATGCCAAGGAACGTCGCCTGGGAGTAACCTCGGTCCAACGATATAAAGGACCGTCTACTCAGCCCGGACAGTACATAGGCTACGTAGGCTACGCACACCGCTAGGCTCACCGCGCACGTAAGGTTGCAGCTAAAATACTATAACTTGTCATCGGCATGCTAACACGCAAACCTTACCGCCACCAAACACCCGTACGGCCCTTGAAACCCTACACAGCGAACACGTCCCCTGCCAGTCTACAAGTACCACACCCCTCCGGCCAGCACTGGGTGTGGGCGTCCCTATTGTCAACCCGATGTTGTATCGCTAGACGCAACCGCCGGCGCGTGTTTCGCCTTCACTGCCGCCGCCTAGCCAACTGCCGCTGGCTTGGTCCCAGCCGCTGTCTGCGACCCCGGAACTGCTGCCGCAGCAGTCCTGCTGCCGCTGCTGGTGTGCTGCTGCTGCTGCGGCGGCAGCACGAGCTGCGGCAGTGACCCACGGGTCCCTGGCGGCGGTGCCCCCGCCCATCGGGCCCTCTTGTTTCTTGCCCAGCACTGCGCAGGCGTGGAGCGAGACCCGGTTGGCCGCTGCGGTGTGTGCTGCGGGTCCTGCTGCTGTCGCTCCTCCTGTGTCAGCGGCAGTTGCTGCTGCTGCTGCAGCTCATGCTTTCGGGGCCGCTGCTGGTGGCTTGACGCAGGCCTCGACACCTGCACCTGCACCTGCGAGGCAGCCGCAGCCTCCGTCTCCACCTCCATTGTATCCTCCACCCCTCCGCCTGCGGCGGCATGGGTGGCTGCGGGGGCCGTCTCCACCTCGGCCTCCACCGCACCCGCCTCCACTGCCGCACTCAGCCTCACAGCAGCAGTGGGCCCCTGCAAGCCCCGGCGTGACCGTGATACGGGTGGTTCTTCTTTTTGTCCTGCGGCAGCAGCAGCCGGCTTCTTGCACGGCTCGCTTGTATCCATGCTGCAGTCAGCGCCATCGTCAACGCCGCCTCCCTCAGGCGAGCGTCCAAACCGTCCTCCTCCCTGTCGCTCCAGTGCGCCGCTGACGACATCTACCTCCATTTCCTCCGCACCTCCTCCCCTCTCTTCCCCGCCGCCGCTGACGCCAAGCGCTACACCGCAATCGTGGCCGTCATGTAAGGAACCGGTGGCGGCGGCGGTGACGGTGACGCCATGGGCTGTCTTCCCCTCTTGCGGCATGCTCCCACTGCCGCCGCCGACCATCTTGACACGACGACCGCCGCCGGCGGCGGAAGGAATACCTTTAGAGGTGTGCGCGGCGGCGTTCGACGCAGCAGCAGCAGCACCGGCAGCCGCGGTTGCAGCCGTACGGCGGCTGGTCGTGTTTGCAGTGGTATGGGGGTTGAGGAATTGCGCATCGTCTTCCGCGGTGGAGGCGATCCTGAGTGGGCGGATCACGGCGAGAGGCGAGAACGGCGATGGGTAGGGATGGTTTCAGCACTGGAGAACTGCGATAGCTGCGTCTCCCTTGCAGCCATACACAGTCTTTTCCTGCTTCTAGCATGCCTCAGCCTCTTCAGTCCTACGTGGCAACCAGGCAGCCCTCCTAGCCACGCACCTTCCATCTGCAATGTCTAGGCAGCGAAGAATGACCCGTGGGTCAATCAGGTTCATCTGCCTGAGCAGCAGCAGGTGTGCAGCCAGGGCGGCTCGCAGGTCACGGCTGTCCACACCAGCACATGCACCGGCCGAGTCGGAGTCGGGGTTGGCATTGGCTTTGGCGTCCGGGGAAGGACTGCTGCTGCTACTGTGGAAGAGGTTGCAGTGCTCCCGCACAAACTCCAGGCACCGACGCGGCATTACGTAATCCGCGTACAGCGGCCGCCGCCGTGCAAACGCCGCCCAGAGCTTCATGAGGCAGCGCTCTGATGGACCCATGGGTCGCTGGCTCATGCGGCGCTGCGTGCGGCCCATGAGGCGGACTTGGTGGTCGAAAGCGGCCTGGTCACGTCGGGAGTGGGGGAAAGAGCCCGGACGCGGGAGGACAAGCGGAGTTATCACGGGTTGGCCAAAACGGCCGTTTGAAGGAAACGGGTTGCATATTTCGCTCCCAGAAAGCCACCCTCCCCAAGCGGCGAAGACTCGAAGACCCGATTCCGCTGTGCAGTTCGCAAACACACGTTCCAGCACGCCTTACCTCCCACTCCTTATCATCCGACTCATCCTCGCTGTCCTGCCCTCCAAACATGTCCTCAACGCAACCCGGCACCCCCGTGCGACTGTGGAAGTAGCGCCGCCCGGGGAAGCGGGCCGCAACCTCCAACGCCACGGCACTCGACTCCAGCTCCACCACGGAAGCAGCAGCCGGAGCAGCGGCAGCAGCGGCTGCTGCTCGCTGAGGCTGCGGAGGCACAGGGGCTGCTGCTGCCGCTGCTACCACCACCGCAGGAGGGGACCGTGAGGCATCACCATCACCACCCGCCGCTGCGGCATCGGCACCTGCCGCTGCTGCTGCCGCATGCTGGACGGCTGCTGCCGCCACCGCTTCCTCGCCTGCCCCGGCGCCGCCCGCTCGCCGGGTCGCGGGAGTCACCCCGGCTGCTGCCCACGCAAAGGCCTCTGCCGCCGCCAGCTCCTCAGCCGAGGGAGGGGGCGAGCAGGGCGACATGGGGCCGGCCGCCCATGCGGCGGGGTTCCCATGCTGCTCCTGTGGGGGGGGGGGGGAGGGGGGTCGGCAAAGTGACCCAGGAGATGTGAGGTGCTCTCTGCAGCCAAGATCTCCTCGACCTGCGCTAAGTCGTACTTACGAAGCACGCCTCTCCAAAAGTCAGAAAATTGCAACCCATATCCAAATCCTCCCTCTTACCAAGATGGAAGGAGCACCCACGTCCGCACCGACAGCAGGGGCTGGAGCAGCCGCGCAATCCGCACCAGCAACAGCAACAGCAACATCACCAGCACCACCAGCAGCTGAAGCAAGTTCCTGCGGAGCCGGCTCCGCACCGGCTCCCTCCTCCTCCGCGGCCTCCACCGCTGCCTCCTGCCGCCCGCCAACCTCCCCATCCTCCCCCAGCTGCCCCAGCCCCTGCCACTGCTTACGAGCTGTCCGCCCCACTCCCGGCGTCCCCTCCTCACCCTCCCCACCACCCAGCCCCCCACGTCCCCGACCACCCCTCGAGGCAGCACCCGCGCTACGTCCCGCACCCCTGCTGCTGGCGCCGCTACCCCGACCTCGACCCCCGCCCCGGCCACGGCCTCTGCCCCCGCGACCCCGACCCCGCGTCGCTGCCTGCCTCCCTGCTGTTGCCTTGTGCGCAGCTGCCCCCTGCCCCCCATCACCCTCCTCCTCGTTCTCCGACTCCCCGTCAGAGGCCTCCCCAGAGGCCAGTTCGTCCGTGAAGACGCAGCGGGTCAGGCCGGCGGTGCGGCTGAACACCCAGGACTGTGGTTGTTGGGGGGGGAGGGAGGGGTTGCATGGGTGCGGTGCGGTGGGCAGTAGGGTCGTGGTTAAGGAGCCGCGCATGGAATCGCTGGAAAGGAGCTAAACATGGATGATGCATGGACATCATGGATGATACCAGTACCAGTACATGCGGTGTGGTATGAAGGCTATGAACAGCTGTCTTCATGGTTGCCTTAGCACGGTGCGAGACGACATGCAATCACCACGCAACGCGACAAGGTCGGGCAATCCCCATCACCACCACCCATACAATCCATGCTTTGCAGCTCAGCCCATGGGCTACTGTGCCTCTCCAAGCGCACGGTCCACACCGCAGCCCCCTCTGCCCTCCTGCTGCCCCCTCTGCCCTCCTGCTGCCCCCTCTGCCCTCCTGCAGCCCCCTCTGCCCTCCTGCAGCCCCCTCTGCCCTCCTGCTGCCCCCTCTGCCCTCCTGCAGCCCCCTCTGCCCTCCTGCTGCCCCCTCTGCCCTCCTGCAGCCCCCTCTGCCCTCCTGCTGCCCCCTCTGCCCTCCTGCTGCCCCCTCTGCCCTCCTGCTGCCCCCTCTGCCCTCCTGCTGCCCCCTCTGCCCTCCTGCTGCCCCCTCTGCCCTCCTGCTGCCCCCTCTGCCCTCCTGCTGCCCCCTCTGCCCTCCTGCATGCCCCCTCTGCCCTCCTGCTGCCCCCTCTGCCCTCCTGCTGCCCCCTCTGCCCTCCTGCTGCCCCCTCTGCCCTCCTGCTGCCCCCTCTGCCCTCCTGCTGCCCCCTCTGCCCTCCTGCTGCCCCCTCTGCCCTCCTGCTGCCCCCTCTGCCCTCCTGCTGCCCCCTCTGCCCTCCTGCTGCCCCCTCTGCCCTCCTGCTGCCCCCTCTGCCCTCCTGCTGCCCCCTCTGCCCTCCTGCTGCCCCCTCTGCCCTCCTGCTGCCCCCTCTGCCCTCCTGCTGCCCCCTCTGCCCTCCTGCTGCCCCCTCTGCCCTCCTGCTGCCCCCTCTGCCCTCCTGCTGCCCCCTCTGCCCTCCTGCTGCCCCCTCTGCCCTCCTGCTGCCCCCTCTGCCCTCCTGCTGCCCCCTCTGCCCTCCTGCTGCCCCCTCTGCCCTCCTGCTGCCCCCTCTGCCCTCCTGCTGCCCCCTCTGCCCTCCTGCTGCCCCCTCTGCCCTCCTGCTGCCCCCTCTGCCCTCCTGCTGCCCCCTCTGCCCTCCTGCTGCCCCCTCTGCCCTCCTGCTGCCCCCTCTGCCCTCCTGCTGCCCCCTCTGCCCTCCTGCTGCCCCCTCTGCCCTCCTGCTGCCCCCTCTGCCCTCCTGCTGCCCCCTCTGCCCTCCTGCTGCCCCCTCTGCCCTCCTGCTGCCCCCTCTGCCCTCCTGCTGCCCCCTCTGCCCTCCTGCTGCCCCCTCTGCCCTCCTGCTGCCCCCTCTGCCCTCCTGCTGCCCCCTCTGCCCTCCTGCTGCCCCCTCTGCCCTCCTGCTGCCCCCTCTGCCCTCCTGCTGCCCCCTCTGCCCTCCTGCTGCCCCCTCTGCCCTCCTGCTGCCCCCTCTGCCCTCCTGCTGCCCCCTCTGCCCTCCTGCTGCCCCCTCTGCCCTCCTGCTGCCCCCTCTGCCCTCCTGCTGCCCCCTCTGCCCTCCTGCTGCCCCCTCTGCCCTCCTGCTGCCCCCTCTGCCCTCCTGCTGCCCCCTCTGCCCTCCTGCTGCCCGCTGGCTGCTCTCTCACCCGCGCCATGAGGGTGGGTGGCGCCCCCCTGCGCGCCGGCGGCAGCAGCACCACGTCCTCGCTGGGGCGCAGCAGCAGGTCGCAACCCGAGGGGGCCACCGAGCTGCCGGGCAGCCGCACCTGCAGCAGCAGCAGCGTGTGTGTGTGTGGGGGGGGGCGGCAGGCAGCAGTGGAGAGCGGCAGATATGGGGAGCAGCAACATGGAGCAGCAGCGTCAGTAAGGGCAGGGGGTGGGGCTGGCCTACCCAGGCGCACCTCTCTCCGTGCCGCCCCCCAAGTTGCAACCTGTCATCGCAACCCCACCTCCAACACATGCCGGGGCAGCAGCGCCTGCTCAGCTACCGGCTCCGCGTGAGGGAGGTGGCGGCCCACTGGGACTGCTGCGTCTGTTCCGCCGACCCGCGGGTCCGTCAGGAAGGTGTAGCTGTAGAGGCCGTGGCTGGCGGTCAGGTGCTGCCGGAGGCCCTGCGTTGCCAGGTGGGGACAGGGAAGGAGCCGTGCGTGGAGCCATGTGGGGGAAAAGAAGGAAAGCCAGGTGCGGAATGATGTGTGGAATGCCGTGTGTGTGGGGGGGCCAAAGACCATACCGAACCATAGGAAGCCACAGGTTGGGGCAAGACAATGGGGATAGGGGTGTGGGGGGGAGAGGGAGGGAGGGAGAGGGCATCTAGGAAGTGGTGCTGGGCAGCAAACGATGCCGACATGATGGGTCTGCTTGCTTGTGCGATACGATCGCGCGTTCAGGCCCCGGTGGGTGCCCTCCACCTGGTGCTCCCCTCGCACAGGACTCGGCTCGGCTGTGCTAGCGGTGCATCCCCAAACAGGTGGTCAACTTGCGCCCTTGTGTCACCGCCACACAAGCCGAACAGCACAAACACAGATGCACAGACACATATATCCGTGTAGTGCAGTGTAGGTTTGGGCTCATCACCCCGTGTTCCCTTTAAGGAAACCATTGTAACGGCCATTCATACATACCCGCACCTGGACTCCCCTGCAGGCCGCCGGACACATGGGGCAGCTGAACAGCCCGCCCGGCAGGGCCCGCGTCTCCTCCACAAAGCAGCACTCCTTGTCCGCGTCAGCAGCAGCAGCCTCTGCCGCCTGCAGCGCCTGCGGGAACAGGGACACGAGCCCAGCTCCTTGGAAGCAGACATGTAGTGCGACATGCACAGCGACTGGGCCAGCACCTGTTTCGTTCCCTGCCGCATCCCGTTGTCAACAGCCCTTCAAATCACACTCATCACTTCCATGAGACCACACGTTGCCGGCGGGTGGTGCGGATGCCGTGCGTATATCCGTCCTGTCCTAGGTCTCTCTGGCCTGACTAAGCCCTGCCAACTGCTGCTGCTGCTGCCAGTCGCCCCTTACCTTGCTTATCTGCTGCTGCATCCAAGCGGCACGTCCGCCGCACCCTCTCCTCCCCGCAAGCGCCGCTCCCAGCCCGGCTGCTGCCGCTGCAGCGACGGCGATAGGGGGCGCCGGCATCCTAGCAGCTCCAGCTCCGCCTGCTGCTGCTGCCATTGCGGAGCTGCTGCCGCCACCGGGCTGCCGTCCGCCCCGCCGCCGCTCCTTCACCTCCCCTTGCCTCGCAGCAGCCTGGTGACCCCGTTGCTTCGCGCACCCGCTGTCCAGCATGTATCGGAACTCCACAACACCTCTCTCCTCTTGGTGCTGGTGGTGCTGGTGCTGCTGCAGGTCTGCCCCGGCAACCGTGCCGTACAGTCGCCTCTGTACGGAAACAGCAGCAACCGCCGCCGCAGCAGCGCAATCCTTGACCTCCAACGCCATGGCCACCGCTAGCGACTCCAGTTGGATGAACTGAACCGCGGGTCGCGACATCAGCAGCGCGTTGGGGTCCGCCTTTGCGACTTCCGCTGCCGCAACAGCCCCGTCACTGGCATCCGCACCATGCGCCGCGTTACCACCACTGCCGTGACCACGGCCCGCCTTGGCCCCGCCTCCTTTTGAGCCCTGTCTGCTTGCTGCCGCCTCTGTTGCTGCGGGACCCCCCACTCCTGGACACTCGACTCCATCCTCCGCTGCTGACGCTGCCACCGCATCTGTCCCCACACCTGCTCCTCCCCCAGTTTGCAACCGCAAACCCGCGTCCGGCTTCCCGCTGCCGGGCCCCAGGCTCAGGTTGAGCAACATGGCCACCAGCGTCCGGCCGCCTGCCGCGTTCACACTGCACCTGGACAGTGCCAGCCGTCCCAACCGCAGCTGCAACCTCTGGTGCTGCTGCTGCTGCTGAGCAGGAGTGGGAGTGCAGGTTGCTCCTTGGCCGCCACCTCCACCCCCGCTGGTGCCCGCCGGAAGCAGCTCCCCCAGGGGGTGCACCGCCGCCCACACGGGCCCCGGGTCGGGCAGCAGACCCAGTAGGGGACTGCCGGGATGTAGATCTGGGGGGGGGACGCAAAGGGGTTGCATGATTGGTGAGGAAGGGGTATTGCAGTGAGGTAGGGGAGTTGCATTGGGGTAGGGGGCTTGCATTGAGGAGGCTCATGCAGGGCGGCCCAAGACGCGGCAGGGCGCGGTAGTCAATTCCTCCTCAGGAGCCGCACCCACCCGTTCTCAGCAGCCGGGCGCCCCCCGAGGGCGGTACGAGGGCAGTCAGGTCGGGGTGGCAGTCTGCAGGGCGGGGCCGGAGGGGTGGGGGTTGAGAGGGGTGGGGTGGAGGAAGTGCTGCGGTAGGGAGGGGCATGCAGGTTGTGGGTCAAGGAAGATGCGGTCCCTCCAAACGGCACTCGAGCACAATAGGGAGCAATCCAGCTGACGCTCCACCCAGGGGGCCGCAACACCGTTCCAGGACTACCCCTGGTCACGTCGTCAAGCACACCACCTGACATCCTCACCACCCCCACCGCCGCCACCTCTACACACACTTGACCCCACCACCATCACACCCGCCCACCGCCACAAACCTGACACCAGCAGCAGCAGGGTGGGTCGAGTGAGCCGCCGGGCGGGCAGCGGCAGTACCACACTCCCCGTCAGCCCGCCAGATGACAGTCCCTCCTCGGCAGCAGGCGAACCGGTAGCATGCGGCTGCTGCTGCTGCCAGGCTTGCGGCTGCTCGTGTTGGGTGTACTGGTTCTGCTGGTTCTGGTGCTGAAGCCCTGTCAGGCAGCCCGGGCTGAGGAGGGCCCCCGAGGAGGAGCTGCTCAGGGAGGCGAGGGAGATGGCAGCGGCGCGCACCGGCTTGAAGTCCTGAGGAACCGGAAACGAATGGGAGCTTGGCTCTTGCAGCTCGGTCTCCCAGCGTGAGCAGCGTGACTGGGAAAGACGCACAACGGGTGTGTCGCTGCGTGTGTCTCGTGTCCTAAACAAGCAGACGTCAACCCCCTGTTACGATACGCTCGCCGTCACACAACCTGTCATAACACCCTCTGCACTCCCCTCATGACACCCTCATAACATGCTACCTGACCCGTGCTGGCGGCCTCGCAAAGCGCCACAAGCACCGTGACCTGCGCGCGCGATCAGTTTGACGAACAAGTGGTGGTTGTGGTAGGGAGGTAGGCGGGCGGTACAGGGAAGGGGAGATGAGTGGGAAGGTGGAGCTGTGGAGAAGGAAGCGGCGAATGGGTGGATCTTACGCCTCGCATGTACAGCGAGGGGGGTCCCTACACGGCGGGAGGGCGTGACATCCCACGTGCCACGTACGGCAGCTTGCTGACCATCATGTTCCTAACCGTACCATACTTGGCAGTCAGGCAGCTGTGTTCCGCCCCTGCCTCCGCCTCCCTTACCTCCGCGGGTGTGTCATGTCCTGAGAGGTCCAATGCGCCCAGTCGGACATGCAGCGCGGACCTGTGAGCGGGGAGGGGGAGGGTGGCAGCCGCCGTCAGGGACACAGTAGCGTCTTTACAGCACCATCACAGTCAGGTCGAAAGGAAACAGCAGGGGTAGGAGGAGGAACGTGCGCACATGTGTATGGGGTTTGAGGCGTCTTTCATATGATAACCGGGGAGCACATTATTTTGCGCAACAAATGCGCGTGCTAGAGACAAGGAGCCAGGGATCCGGAGCCGACCTACCCAGACGTCTGAGCACCCCGCACTTTGCCTGTCCGTGCAGCATAGCTCAGACCTCGTCGCAAGAGCCTGGGCTGTTGGGGCCACCGGGTCCGGCACGAGGGAGTTGTGTTGTGTAGACACGTTAGGCCCCTCCGGGCAATTTCGAGGGGCGCGTATGTTCCGGAATCTAGGTACGATCTTAGATAATAAACTACCTGGCGATTACTTATAACTCCATAAAGCAGGGCAGGATGTGTGTACAGGTGAAGCTCGCGAAGGGAAGCGTCCGGCTCATCCTTCGCCATGCTAACAGGGGATGCTGACACAAACTGGGAGGAGTTTAACTTGTCTTCAATATGTGCTAAACTACAATCATGTAGGGAGTTCGTCTAAGACGATCATGCTATCCACCGTTGGTGCAGATGCATTAAAAGTTGCACAGAGTGAACCTTACAAGGCTAGCAATAATCGTAAACATCAAGCTAATCAAGTCTGTTTTCTGCAAACATGTGAGGAATGATGGATTGCGGAGAGGAGTTCGGACGACAGCTGCAATCCAACCGCCCCTCCAAATTTAAAGCAGTACAGCCTTTTACAGCCCAACTGAAAAACCAGGTGAACAATATGCTTGCCCTGCTACGCCTTTTAGCGTTGAAGTTCTGCCGCATGTATCTGTGCTTCCGGCTCGTATGGTAAAGGGTGTGGTTGTAGGGTGTCAAGTTTTCCTGCAAACGTGACAGGCTAGAGCAGGCCACAAGCGTTGCCTGACGATATTCTGATACTTGCCTTGCCTTGTCTTCTGATACTTGCCTAACATGCCTTGTCTTTACTCTCTAATACGTCCTTGCAAACCGCGAACTGGGGACCTATCGGCAGTTGGATGGATGGCAGCTTACCACGCTTCCTCTTCCCAAGAGTAGTAAAACGTTCCCCCAGACCCCCTAGCAATGGTGGCTGCAGGGGACATGCCGCAACCGTATCCTCGGTCTACTTGCCACCGTCTGCAGTCACGCTCCTTTCTCCCAAGCTTACAGGTTACGCCCACCCTTCAGCCTTCAGCCTCGTGCTCCAGACATTTATCTTTCGACGCTTTCTAACCAGTGTCACCCATGCTTACAGCGCAATGACATCGAGAAGTTGTTGTCGTACAGCTTTCCGGTGGCCAACTGAAATGCTCACGCGATATGAAAACTGCACCAACAGCATGTCCTTATGCAAATGTTCGCGCACCTCACCTCACCTCCCCCTCCTCCTCCCATCCCGGACTTTCCCATGCTTCTAGATACGCTCCCCGCATGTACACACTGCTCCGTCAAAGGGCACGCACTGCCGCTGCTGGCACTGCTGCTCCTGCTGCCATTCCTCTGTCCCCGTCCTTCGGCCATCCTTCCTCTCCCTTCCTTCTCCTTCCCGCAGCACGGAAACCCGGTCAGGCCTGTATCGCACAACGCCAAAAGGCCTATCAAAGAGCCTACCAACCGAGCTTGGGCGTAAAATATACGAATGGTCCAGGAATGGTCAAACGATATATCAATACATCGAGGCAATCGAGGCAAGGGTACTTACTATCGGTATTAGCAAAGTAAAACACATACACACACAGTTTCCTTAACACATGGCTCGCGGCCAGTTTGTTTAACACACGTGAGCACGCCCACGCACTGCCGTCCGCCCCGCAAAGACAGCTTGCGATTCCGCCAGGGGGCGTCTCGCAGCTCCCTGGGAACCGTCTCTGCACCTCACTTTTAAACTCCACGCCTTGGACTACTTATTATAAAGAAACGCTATCACAAAACCGAAAAAATCCCAAACCCACATCGAGCGGTGGCACGCCCAGCGTTACACAACCAACAAACGACGACAAAAGGACGCGGCGCATGACATGCGCACGCGCGCGTGTGGTCCGCTACCGGTATATGCTAGGAAAGTCAGACAGTCATGCCCCCAGGTCGCCAAGGGTGCCGGACAAGCACTCCTGGACAGGGCTTTGGCGTGTACACGACAAGACATCTCGCTTCAGGTAACAAACAACATCCGGACGACGCACAGTAGCGCGGGGTACTCTTTATTGAGGCACACGTGCAACGTTCAGGGGCACGGTCATCGCTCTTGTCAGGCTGTGCCCGCTGTCAGTAAGCACATCACCGCTGGCGGGCAGCAGCCGAGCCGTGTCCCTGGGTCACTACAAAGTTGAGCGCATGTATACCATGTTAAACGACGACGGGCAAAACACATCTACACATCACGCCATCAGGTCTCGCACGGCATACGTAGCCGGGACCACAGCCGACTTGCATGCGAAAGGCACCAGCAGGGTTCCAAGCCATCTTTATTGTGTAGGTAGTAAAGAGGATCGCGCGTTATACATGCACGCCGGCTTTCACACGCCGCGTCGCATTGATAATTAAGGAACATAAGGAATGCTCACACGGTCTTGCAGGGCCATCCAAGACACATCGGAGGAGGCCCCAGCGTACAACCAACTGGAACGACAGTCCGCCGCATCACATGCGGGTACATCAGTAAACCAAGCCCACCCAGCCCAGACGTCACATGTAAGGGCCGCGAATCACGATCCAACACTTTCAGTTCCGGTTGTGGTGTTAGTATTACGCGCATTGCTCTTCCTTGAACCCACAGCTTGCTACCCGCTCACATTTGGGTGTGGCGGACACTGTCAAGCAAGCCCCAGGTGAGTAGAACTCCATGCATGCTGCAACGGGCCTCCTAGCCGCTCTTTCCCAGCCCCCCCCACTGCACAGCCAACACTGGTGACACAGCTCCGCTCCCCCGCATGCTGCACCATGTAGCACCATGCATGCATGCATGCAACGCTGTAAGGCATGTACGGCCCATGCCATGTCCCAGCAGCGCTCAGATTCTTCCCTTTCGTCCCTGCGCGACGGCGGGCTGCGTGTTGTGTACCGTCCCACCACGCAACTGATAGCCCCCTCCCAACACAGCCCCACCACCACCACCTCCACCACCACCCGCCACCTGCTGCTGCTGCATGCCTTGCTGTTGCTGCTTCCCGATGGGGTGCAGCAGCTGATGCTGGTGCAGCACAGAGGCGGTCGCGATCGGCGGCAACGCCACACAACCGCTTGAGACGGCTCCTGCAAGCCCCGCACCGCCACCGCCACCGCCGCTGCTGATGCAGCCCCCATGCACACTGCTGCCTGTGACACTGCTGCGGCGGCCGTTACCGTTACCGCAACCGCCGCTGCCGGTTGGTTCCACAGCGGGCAGCTCCGAAACCGCCATGGGCTGACTCAGATAGTGTCGTACACCCTGGTGGTTGGGCGCCTCGTTAGCAACCTGGATGGAGGCGGGGCATGAGGAGAAAACGAGTGAAAAGAGTGGAAAGTGGAGGCTTATCTCTATCCATCAACCCTGCGTGTGACCCATTCGACTCACGGCCAGACAACGCGCATGCTGCCCCCCCTCCTTATCCGAGTCCTGACCTGCCCCGAAGCAGCAGCAGCAGCAGCAGCCTCCCGGGGCGATCCAAGCGCTCCTCCTCCAGCACCACCACCACCACCACCCGCAGCCATGTTCAGCAGAATGGAGCTGTGGCGTGGCGAGTACGGCAGCCCCCCCGCTGCTGTTGCTGCTGCTGGCCCCGCCGCCGCCACTACTGGGTCAAACGGCGGCAACATGCCATTCACGCTGCTCCTGGAGCGACGGTCAACAGGACCGCCAGCGTGGCTTGGGATCGCGTCCGGGTTTGAGAAGGCCGCCTCCGCCGCCCCCATCAGCAGCTCAGGACCTCCTTGAAGGTAGCCCAGACAGCTGCTGACACGCGCCCTGCTGAAATACACCGGTGACAAACCACCGCCACCGCCACCACCGCCGCCACCGCCGCCGCCGCCAGAGCAGCTGCTGCTGACCCTCGGCAGCGCACCACCTGGCCTCTTGCCGTTGCCGTTGCCGTAGCTGTTGCCGCAACCACTGCTAACCCTCCGACCGGCTCCGTAACCGCAACCCGCCGCACCCGCACCGGCAGGCAACGGAGAGATGGGCGCAAGACCGGCATGCGAGTGGTGCACTGCTGCTGCATTCCCGACATGCGCATGCTGCTGCTGCACATGCTGACCACCCCCATGCGAAGCACCCCCACTTGCCGCACCACCCCCACTCCCGCCACCCGCCCCAAGCAACGACTCCAGCTGTACATTCCGCTGCATGAGCGAGCCCATGCCGTCCAGCAGCTGAGCCACCATGCCACGCATCTCCGCATGCTGCTGACGGCTCGTCAGCAGCTCCTGCCGTACATCCGCCAACTCCACTTTGAGCCCATGCACCTGAGACTGCGCCTCCAGAACCAGCGTTCGAACCTCGCCGGAAACCAGTCGCGCGCTGGCGGCTACCTCCGCCTGAAGCGCCTGACGCAGCTCCTGTTGCCCGCTGAGCAGCGAGCGACCCAGACCCGTGACCTCGCTGATCAAGTCGCGACGAGCGGCGCCGAGCTCGGCCTGAGTGTGGGGGTGTACGGCACGGAGGAGGAGTTGCGTGCCTTGTGCAGCGTGTCTTGTGCAGACAAGCAGAAGAAGAAGGACGCATGCAGGGTACCCCTAGTCGTCGTGAGAGTCTACCCGCACACGCATCGGGCATTCACACACACGGCAAGGTTTCTTAACACACGCACCTGCAGCTCCGTGAGCGCTTTGCCTCCTGACGCCGCGGTATCGCTCCCCCCAGCCGCCGTTGTAGCCCCCGTGAAAGCCCCCGGGTCGCTGAGGGCGTTGTGGAACAGCAGCTGGGGCAGACGATGCGGGGAAACCAGGGGCTGCCCGTGCCCCAGCTGCCCATGCGCTGCTTCTTGCTGCTGCTGGGAGTCCTGGTGCTGGTTGGCGTCTTGCTGTGGCTGCTGCTGCTGTTGAGCATCCCCCGTCGTTTGTGCTGCGGTACCGTTACCATCCGAGCCCTGATGCTGCTGATGCGCTTGCGCCGCCAGCTGAGCCGCTTGCAGCGCCTGCTGCATCCACTCCTGCTGCAGCAGCAAATGCGGGTGGTGCGCCGCCATCTCAACCGCACTCGCGCTGTTGGGGTGCATCCCGCCCGGCCCCGCACTCCCTCCTCCCCCATGCAACGTTGCATTCAACAACGCCGCGGCCTCCGCCGCAGTCGCAGCAGCGGGCCAAGGGTTCCCAATCATGGTATACGCAGCGGGATTGTTCAACCCGCCGTGACCCGCTGTAGCAAAGGCTGCTGCCGCCATTGCGGCTGCTGCGGCCGCTGCCGCCGCCTGATGTGCGTCATGATGCTGGTTGAGATGCTGCGACATCAACAGGTGCCCGGAGCCGTCAAAGGAGTGCGCGGATCCGGGCTGCTGGTGGTGGTGCTGCTGTTGCAGCTGGTGGTGGTGGTGGTGGCCGGACATGATGTGACCCAGGGGGGGATGGTGCGCCGCTCCATGCCCGGAATGAACGGGGTGGGTTGCGGAGGCCAGGTGGTGGTGGGGGTGGGGCAGGTAGTGTGCGGAATGGTGCGGGGAATGCGCGGAGGAGTGGCCATGTGCCGAGGGGTGGGGAAGCGGGTGGTGCGCGGAGTGCGGTCCGTGGGAGGTGTGTAGGTGTGCGGAATGCGCGGAGCCGGGCCCATGGGGGTGCATGTGGGCGGAGTGCGCGGATCCAGGGTGACCCAGTTGGTGGTGCATGTGGTGCGCGGAGACGGGGGTGGTGACGTAGCCTGCTGCGGCCGCTACAGCGGCTGCTGCTGCGGCTGCGGGGTCGAGGAGGTCGAGGGGCGCGGAGGGCAGGCCGCTGAGGGAGGTGGACTGCTCCAGGGGGGGAGTCATGGGCGGCGGACGGTAGAGCTGGGGGACGAGGGGGGAGAGGCACGTGGGAGCGGAGGAGGATAGGGTGGCTGTTAGCTTCAAGTGGTTGGTGCCAAGAGGTGGTTTGCGTCATCCCCCCTATATACCACCACCCCATGCACCCCCCCCCTCCCCCTGCGCCCTGCCAACTCCTACCCCCATTGCTTTGCCCTAACTTGTGGTTTCCTATGGTTTGGTACCTGGTCTTTGACCCCCCTCCCCCCTACCCACCTTGTCAAACAGCGCCTCCACAAACGCGCGGTAGTACTCGTCGTTGTGCACCACCGGCTTGCGCGTGAAGACGGGCTGCACCTCGGCCGGCAGCGAGCGCAGCAGGTGTGGCGGCGGGAAGTCGCACACGGGGTTACCGTCTAGGTCGGGCCAGCGGGCTCCGTCCTTGATGAGTAACACGATGTTCACATTGGCCTTGACGGCGGCCTGGGGGAGGGGCGGGGGAAGGAAGAATACCCATTGTGCTGAATGAGAGGCGGGGGAGGGGGCGGGGAACGGAGGAATAGTATGGCTTTTTGCGGGGTGGGCGGCGTTTTGGGGTGGCTTCTCCTTCCCCTTCTTCCCCTAGTCGCGTTCACTTCGCAAAGCTTGCGAGGTGTAGTGGCAAAGGTGCATGGCCTGCCTCTTCAGGCCCCTGCCCTGTCGCACCCCAGCCGCGCGGTCTCACCGTGAGTTCCTTGATGCACCACTCGCTCTTGAACACATTGTCCGTCATGATGAACAGGAAGTGGGAGCAGCGACCCACCATGTCCTCCAAACTGCCCAGCTCCTGCCTGGCAGGCGGTGGCGGGGGAGGTGTGCAATGGGCGACGTCAGGAGGAGGGGGGGAGTAAATGATAAGTGCAGCAACGAGTCCCAATCCCAGTCAGGAGGAGGGGGAAGGGAGGCGGGCAAGAAGGGCGTGCAATTGGGTTACGCATGCAGGGGTCGCACCTCACAGCAAATAAACGGATGGATGGTAAGTTGGGGACACACAAGTGGGGCGGTAAGGCCGACCTGGGCCCCCTTCCCAACAGCCCCCGCCCAAAGCGCCCCCCCCATGTTGCCCCTCTCCTGCCAAGAGCCTATCCCCCCCATCCAACACTTACTTGAACTCAAAATCCAGGAATACCGTGTAGCCGTTACTGACCAACAGGTTCCATAACGCCCGCGCAAAGTCCCGAGCGTCCGTCCGCTTGTGACTCAGGAACACGTCGTACAACGGGGGGCCCGACGGCCCGCCCGTCGCGCCCGCCGCGCCGGCGGCGCCAGCCGCCGCCTGCGCCGCCGCCGCCGCCATTGCAGCCGCGGGGTCCGTAACCTCCGCACACGACGCCTTGAGAGCCCGAGTGGCTGCGGTGTCGGTTAGTTCCCCCAGCTGTAGCAGCGTGCCTCGTGCGGCATCCACAACACGCAGGTCGTCCCGCGTGAGGCATGCCTTCAACACGTCTTGCACCCCGGCTTCCCGCAGCTGGGCATGCAGGCCGGAGACCTGCGCCATGTTGAATATGGTGCGTGCTGCCAGCACCGCCAGCTGCGGATCCGTTAGGGCAGCTCCCGCGGCCCCTCCGGAAGCAGCACCGGTAGCAGCAGCAGCGCCAGCAGCGGTTGCGGAAGCGGTATCCGTTGCAGAAGACCCAGGAGTTGTGGTTGTGGTTACCGAGTTGGCGCCGGAGGCGGCAGCAGCAGCAGCAGGCGAGCTGCTTCGCAGCACCGCAAGCAGCGTGGGCAGCAGCCCATGCTGCGCCAACCGCTCACAGTTGACTGCCGTACGAGTCAACGACTGGCATGAAGTCAGCAACGACGGCAAGTCGTATATCGACCAAGTTCCATCGGGAAAGGTATACGTGGCGAGGCCCTTATCGGAGAGAACGGCCTCCGCGGCGAATTGGGCGATCTGAGCCGAAATGTCGTGTCGTACAATCAGCTCCTGACAGAGCGTGTCGTCGGGGCTTGCCGTTCCGCCGTTGAGGTTGGCGAGGGTGAGCAAGGCGTCCAGGCCGCCGGTGGTGCTGACGGGCAGGAGCGTGTCAACCGCTTGGTCATCAGCCACCAGCTGTGGGGGCAGGGACACACATGACCAAGCACATGACCAAGCATGCATTGGTGAGGGACGCATGCAAGCATACACGTACGTTGGCCAGGGGCACATGCAGAAACGTACCGGCATGCGCGACGAGACGGGAGCACGGTTCATACGGTAGCATGTACGGGTTGATCGAGGCAGCTTGAGGTGGCTGTGACGGCCATTGTGATTCACGCACCCTCACCCTCACCACCACCACCCACCACCACCCCACTCATGTTGACGCCTTATCCCTCAGTCAGTTTGCTGTATCTTCTTTACCACCCCACCTTTGCGGCCAGTGCTCGAGCCACCCCCAGCTCCTTCATGAAGCTGCAAGCGGGCGGGCGGGCGAGGAGAGAGAGGGGGCGGGGTGGTGAGGTGGGAGGGCATTGTGACGGGACGGTCAGTGAAGGAAGGTCGGGGGGTGGCAAGAATGGCAAGTGCGGTTGACAGAAGGTAGCTGGTCAACGGATTGATGAAGGGAAATTAGAACTGCCGCCCCTCTTTCCCGTGCCTCACGACCACACACCAGGTTCCCGCTCCCCAGCACGAGTAGGTACCTCCGATCCCGCCCCCCCCCCCAGCCCCTCCTCACGTGTGCAGCGATTCGCTCTCACTCATGCCCTTGCAGATGGACACCAGCAGCACCAGCTCGAAACCACCTGGCGCGGCGGAGGAGGGGAGGTAGGGGGGTAAAGAGGAAACAACTAACTGACTGAGGGATAAGGCAAGCAGGGAGGTGTGCATGTGGTATACGGCATGCGGTGCAACCTGTTTTGTTAGCGTTTTACCAACAGATGGCTAAGTGGAAATGCAAGTCGGTCCCCTCACCCACAACGCCTTTCGCCTCCCTTTATCTTCTCACCTCCCTCCCTCCCGGGCCCCCCCCATCGCCCCCGCCCTCACCGCAGCTGGGGCTCTCCATGCGCCTGCTGACCCGCCTCAGCAGCCCCAGGTCCCTCAGCCGGTGGCGGCAGGAGGGCACCCAGTCGGTCAGCGATGCGAAGAACTGCAGCGCCTCCTCCTCCAGCGGCTGATCGGGCGGCGTGTCGTGCAGGCGCCTCAGCAGCACCGGCACAGCGCCCTCAGCGAACAGGAGGTCCAGGTTGAAGGCGCTGGGGGAGGCGGTGGGAGGGGAGAGGTGGGTTGAAAGGGGTAGGTTAAGGCTGGCTTTGGGCCACCGGTGAAGGCGCTCATCCCTTCTTCCCTCAACACCTTCAAAAACCCTTCCTAGACTTCCCCCCATTCCCAACACACCCATTCCCAAGTCCTAAACCAATCCCGCCCACCTGTGCTGCAGACCGTCATCGTGCGCGTTCACAAAGCACCTCAATAGCGTCTCCTGTTCCCCAGTCAGCTGCCCCGCCGGAACCGCCTTCACTAACGCCTTGAGCGCCCGCGCCGCCACCACCAAACTGTGTGTCACGTCCACTGCCGCAACCAGCGGATTCCGCGGCTTGAGATCCGAAAGCGGCACCGCCAGGCCGGCGCAGACCTGGTCCTCGAAGAGATCTGGATCCGCAGCATGTACGACAGGATCCGATAAGACGCCAAAGAGGGCGTCCAGGCAGGCTTGCGCGGCTTCGGTTGCGTCGTGGAGGAGAAGGGGGTGTGTTGTGGCGGTTGCGGAGGAGGCAGAGCGAGAGGGACAGGAACCCTCGACGTCAGTTTTGGGTTGCTTGTGCGCGCTGCCGTGACCGGAGACCGCACCGTTTGGCTGCGTAGGCAGCTGCGGAGGCGTGGCGGTAGCGGCGGCGGCGCCGCCGGCGGTCCATTCCGTCAGCAGCAGCCGATGCAGCGCCTGCGCCGCCGCGGTGCAGGCCTGTATCCGCGCATGCACGGGTGCTCGCGGGGACTTGATGATTGCTGCTAGGATGCGTAACGCAGCTGCGGCTTGGTCGCCCAAAGCGGCATCCAAGCTGGGGCTGCTGCTGCTGCTGCTACAGGCGGCATTACCGGTAGGTGGCTGCTGCTGCGGCGGCGGCGGCGGGTTGTTGTTCACCACTTGGGGACGAGGGCCGTGACCATGCCCCATGGAGCCCAGAGGTGCCGCCAGGGTGCTCGTACACGCCTCAAGCACCCGCGTCGCGGCAACACAGGCCGTGGAGACCAGCAAGTCCTGACCCTGCGGCGCCGCAGCGGAGGAGGAGGAGGACTGCGGCGCGCCGGCAGCGGCCTTGATGTCACAACCACCGCCTCCGCCGCCCCCGCTACCACCCTCCGCGCCGCCGCCGCCGTCAACCTCTTGCAAGTGCGCTTGCAGGTGTTGCAGTACGACAGGCAAGCGCTCCTGAAAGCGCTGCGTGCAGCGACACACGAGGCCAACCAGCTCGTCCACATGCCCGGTACTGGTGGCGGAGGAGGCGTCGTCGCCCGCCGCCGCCGCCGCTGCGGCGTCGGCGGAGGGCAGGAGCTCGGCCGCTGCCGATAGGAAACTCTGCAGGTTCTCGGCCAGGCCTACGAGTACTGCCTCTACAAGACCTACAGCCTGCCCATGCGTGCCGGCGTGATCCCGTCCTGCCGCCGCCTCACCCGCAGCAGCGGAAGTATGGCCGTTTTGCGACTGGCTACCGGTTTGGTTTCGGTGGTGCTCTGCTAGCTCACGCATGCGGCCCACCATGGCCGCCGCCGGCAGGGAACCCATGAGGCTGCCGCCGCCGCCGCCGCTGCTGGCACCGCCGTCGTCGGCGCCGCCAACAGAATGCGCATGTTCCAATGAAGTGCAGTACGCTGCCGCCTGTACAGCTTGTACGGCAGCCGGGAAGCGCCCTGGGGTGGCGGCGGCGGCGCCGCCGCCGCCGCTGCTGCTGGCAGCCGTCGGCGCCGGGGTCGTGGCTGCTGCCGCTGACGGCGTCGCCTGCTGCTGCGGTTGCTTCTTTTGCCTTGGCCCTGAGGTTCCTGACTTTCCGGCGGCGTGCTCTGACGTCGATGCGCCCTGGCCCGTCGTCATGGCGCCGGCTGCGGCGGCCACCGCAACGACGAGGCCCAGTGGCGCCGCCGGCTGCGCCGCCGCCTCCGCCAGGACCCCCGCCAGCGCCGACTTACCGGCAGAGGGCAGATGCCGAAAGAGGTCCTCCAACGCCCCCGCTGTGTCAACCGCTTGGTGCAACTCCCCACGTGCCAGCAGCGTCGGCATCAACGTCGCTCGTACGGCAGAGGTGCTGACGTCAGACAGCTCCGAAACCAGACCAGCCAGGGCTCCGCCGTCCTCGCTGCCGCCTTCATCATCGCCGCCGTCAGCCTCGCCGCCGCCTTCGCCACCGTTAGCAATGTTCTGCTGACACAACGTCTGAAGCTGGAACAACACCTTGAACGGTTCCAACGAATGTCGTACACCGTGCAGCTTCCCACGTGCCGTGGCTGAGTCCTCATGGCCATGCGCGCCAAGCGTCGGCGCCACAGCACCCCCATGCGCCAGCCCAGCATGTCGTACAACACCATGCTCCTTCTGCTCCTCCGCCTGATTCTCCAGTGCCGTACTCACCGCACGTATGAGATCCAGTAGCGGCGCCGTACCATCTGGCATGCTCATCATGGCAGCTAGCAAGCGCTGCTGCCGTACCGGCTCCACCCTGCCTTCCGTTCGACTCTCCATGCAGTTCAGGAGCCCGTCCAGGCCTCGTACAAGTACTGCTGACAGCGTGGCCGCGGGAGGCATCGTAGGAACCTTTTCCTTCGCTGCTGCACTGGCTCCTTGATTGCCGGCTGCGTTGGTGTCACCGCCAATGTATGAGACATGGATTGCGACCGTCCCGTGCTCGATTGCGCGCGGCTTGGATGCAGCCGCCTTGGCAGCTGCGGCCGCCGCTGCGGCCGCCTGCGCCGCCGCTGCCGCGGCGGCGGCAGCAGCCGCAGCGGCCGCTTTCTCCGCTTCCTGCAGCTGCTCTGCCAGCCCTGATAGCACCGCCAACGCCGGCGAGAGCACCTGGTCCTGCAACCCCGTTTCCCGGAGCTGCTCCCTGCTTAGCGACTGGCAGATGTACCCAACCGACTGCAGTACGGCATGTACGACAGACACAATGGCCACCTGTTGCTTCTGCTGCTTGTCGAGCCTCCGCTGGGATTGCGTCCTTGCATGGGCTTGTTTGTAGCTGCCAGGCCCCTGCGGAATACGGCCGCTGCCGCCTCCGCTGCCGCCGCTAGTTGCTGTGGAGCGCCCGTCAGCGCCATCACCCCCGTCTAGGAGGGCGGTGACCAGGTAGGATGACAGGGCATTGATCAACGCCGGCAGAGCTCCGGCGGAGACGGCCTGTAGGGTAGCAGAGGGGGCATTCATGGGCCTTCCCGGAGCGGGCAATCCTAACGCGTTGCTGGTCAACATGTGGGTTGCTACCGGACCCACGGCTGCATACCTGTTTGACGCATTCTTCGCTCACAGCATATGCTGAGTATAGACCGTCTGGACGGAGCACCAAGCGAACTAACGCCCGTGCAGCGCCCGAGAGAACAGCTCCGCACTCTGGTTTGTGCTCTGAGGGGCTTTCGGAGATGGACTGCAACAAGCCAGCGATGACGGCAAACGCGTCGCACTCCGGGCTGAGCGCGACTGGCGCAAGTGCGCTTCTAGATGAAGCCCAGTATAAAAGACCGTACTCGTCTTTGTCGTCACCGGCTAGCATCTCCAGCGCCGCGAGCTGCTGGTGCCGAACATATGCGCTCACAGCACCTTGGCATGCCTCCCCGTCCGGAAGGACGTTTTGTAGCAAAAGCTGCAGTAACTTGGTTTCTATAACGCTTGAAGGATCAAAGTTGTGTTTACTAGTTGCTCTGGCGACCATTCCACGGAGCTCAGCCAAAACACCCTCATCTCGCCCATTCTCCGAAGTAACCAGCCCGTCAACAAGGGCCTTAAGCTTAACCTTATCCATCAAATATTGTCACAGAGCAAGGAATAACTCATGCGTGCATGCTCGTTGGGTAAAACGTTTCCATCATGTTGCTATGTACTTTTGTAATTGTAAGCGGAAGAAAAGTGTATTTGTTAGGTGTTAAACTAAGTCAGTATTCCGAAAAGTCCAAGCTTCGTTGCGTGCTGTACGAAGGGCAAACGAAGACGGGGCTCCAGGCAGTACATTACCAATCAAGCTTGATTATAAGCCAATTCCTAAAATGTAAGGCTATGCATGTTCTATGATTCCCCTTACGATGTAATTGCCAGCTTAAAAATAAAACTGACGTCGCGGTCTTGTCTTTGTAATGCTGTTGTAATGCAGAGAACCGCAACGCTCGAGGCTTTCAGGTCGCTGAATAAGGCTAACGGTACAATGTTAATTGTCATAAGCGAACTTCATGCCGGCTCGTCATAGAACTTCCAACACCTAGCCTGGCGATGAAACCATACAGTAGTATGGCATGCGAAGCCTAACACAGTAACCCCCGTTACAGCGCCACTCATATTAGCCTTATTGCATACAACTAACGTTCGTGTACACGCTTCGTAATAGAAAGACAGCTTTGACACAGCACGGCGCCTCCCTACCTTGCTTGCTCCTATGTCACTCATAAAATGTGTGCGCGTATATGTTGCGCGCGGGTAGTCTGACATCATACCCCCGGAACTAATTTGTGAAAATACAGAAGTGATACCGAAGGGTACATCGTTCGTACCTGATAGAGGCATATGCAACCGCACAAACCCCACAGTACGCCAGCACCGCCATCACAGGGCAGCAGGCTGACCTTTACGTCCTGACGTACAAATAACACAACGCTGCTTCGAGGGGTTGGCCCTTTAGGACGCTTTAACCCACCGCTATGCAGTATCGCAGCACAATAAGGATTGCGGCACAGCGCTAAGGCCCCTAAGGCTAAGACCTGACGCAGCTACTGCCGGTACACCCCACGTGCTAAGAAATAAACCAGTACTCAAGTAAGTTGTTGATCTAAGCAGTAAGTGCATATCCCATACACGCAATGCCATCTCACAGACGCCCCCCACAACTCCCGTCCCCTCATATCACCGGTACGTACATCACTCCACACGACCCGCCTCCCGTCAAGGGCCACCCACTCACTCGTGCACATCGGTGCGCCACCTGCTACACACCGGCAGCATTACATCCATACTAGGACCATTACCGCTACTAGCGCAATACCGTTGCTACCAGTAACCTCACGCAGATGTACTGCAGCAGCCTGCCCGCTAACAGCTGCTGCATAACAGACCTGCCTCCCACTGCCCTGGCCAGCCGTCGCTGTGTCCCGGCGGCTGCAGGCATGATACTGGAACCTTCCGTACGTCCCTAACAGACCGTACTATCAAATACCTAACACGCTATCTCAGCGCACATGCAGCGCACTGTTGCACCTGCACTCTCGGTGGTACCGTAGGCCACACGTTATCGCTTCAACGACTCGTCACCACACAGTCCGCCCCTTGGCTTGCACTCCAGGCGCCGGCTTCCGAACAGCAGCTTGGGGCACCTCCTTCGGCGCCTTCACCCCTTCCCTCTCTCCAGCCCGCACTCCTGCTTGCAGCGCTGCCTTTACCACCACAGCCCCCGCCTCCTCCACTTCCTCCACCTCCTCTTCCTCCATTTCAGCGATCAACGCGATTGCCGCCGCAGCCGGCTTTGCAGCCGCCGGCGACGGCGCCTCTACCAGGATCTCGTCCATCTGGTATGCTGCTTTAGCGTAGTTTGCCGCCGCAGGCAGCGCCGTTGACAACCTGGCGCCGCCTCCGCCGGCTGCAACGGGCGGTGGACTGGTCGGAGGGGACGGCGAAGGCGACGGTATGGTCAACGGTATCACCTGCGTTGACAACGACGGTGGCGGCAGCGGCGGAGGCGGTGGCGACATCGCTCCAAGCGACCTGCCGGCGTCGCCAGCGGGGGCGGCGGCACCAAACCCCCTGCCGGCGGAAGCGGTAATCACAGGGCGTATGAACGCCGCGTCCACATCCGCATCTCCTTCAGAACCATCGTTACCATCCTCGTCCTCATCTTCATCATCATCCTCACCGCCTGCCAGACGGGCCCGCGCCTTCACCGTCCCCCTCACAGCAGACGAGCCGCAGCCGCAGCCCGCTGATGCTGACGAGGATGACGAAGAGGGCGCAGCGGCAGCATCGTTCACTGACAGGCGAATCGCCTCTGCGCTTAGGCTGTCGCTGTCGCCGTCGCCCTCACCGTCGCTATCGTCTTCGCCGCGGTAGGGCTGCAATCTCTCCGCGCTAACTGCCTGCTGCACGACTCCAACAAACCGGTGACCCTTGCTGCTTCGCGCCGCTGTCGCGATCTCCGGTGCCGTCGTCATCGGTGCTACTGCCATGCCGTACCCCCCGCCATGTCTTTGAACTGGCGCGGCGGGACCGCTGACAACCGCCCGACCCTCAAGGAGTGCCCTGACGCGCACAAAACCAGCTGAATCCTCGTCCATTCCCCTTCCACCGCCGCCAGCAGCTGCGGCGGCTGCTGCCGCGGCTGCCGCCGCTGCAGGCAGCACCACTCCGTCCGATACCAGCTGCAGCAGCGGCGGTGCGGGCTGTCCTACCCTGGCGGACATGGCGAGCACTGTGAGGCTGCGCACCACCTTGCGGCCGCCGCTGGCTTCCTGGATGGCAGCCGCGTGCTGTAGCAGGGCGGCCTGCAGGGCAGCGGAGGGAAGACCCGATGTGGAGGCAGGGGGGTGTGGCTGCTGCTGCTCCTGCTGTTGTTGCTGATGCGGCGGCGGCGGGGGTGGGGGTGGGTGCTGTGCGTGGGGATGGTGCCGGGGCAGCGGCGGCAGGGGCAGCTTTGGCGGCGATGTCTGCCCATGCGGAGGCGGCGGCGGCGGCGGTGGTGGTGGTGGTGGTTGGCAGGGCAGCGGCGGGGAGGAGGAGGAGGGTTGCGGGGCCAGGGTGATCTTGGGACCGGCGGTGATGACGTCCTCTGACACGTCAAACGTCTCCACCACTCGCCGCTCCACCGCGCCGCCCTCCACCTCCACCTCCACTTCCACACGGAAGGAGGTCTGCGTGCATGGGGGCATGGGGGCATGGGCGGCGCGGGTGTGGCCCAGTGATTTGCGGCCCAGGGTTTGACAACACAAGGTCAGCAACCGCCGACGGATACCGAACCTCACACCGCACGCCACTGGATTACGCCGGCCCCCGCCGTCGCTGTCGCCTTCCCCGCGTCGCTCCTCCTTTGCTTCCCGTCGCTCCTACTCCCACCCGGCATCCCCATCCGCACCCCCACCCACCAGTCGCGTGTACCGCTCCGCCCCCTGCGCCGCCGCCCACAGCCTGCCCGCGTCACCCTTGAGGTAGGGCTGGTATCCCAGCAGGTGGTGGATGCGGTAGGTGCGCGCGCCGCGCAGCATGCGGACCAGCTTGGAGGAGCTCAGCGCCTCCTCGTACGTCACATCTGGGGGCGGGGCGGGGCGGGGCGGGGTGGGGTGGGGAAACAGCAGGGAGAAAACAGAACGTTGGTAACGCCATGAGGTCCGGAAACGGTCAGCAACTGGCCTTCATTATAGCCCTTGTCGGCGTGCAAGCGTGGGGAAAGCAAGTAAGGCAGTTGAAGCAACAGGGGTGGGGAAGGCATTTGCCGGTAAGGCAAACAGCGGGAAGACATGGGAGGGGCGGGGGGTCAGACAGGGGCAGGGTAAGGAAGGCCGCGAAGGGTAACGTAAGGAGGGAGTGGAACGGGGAGAGTTGAGGAGGAGTGGGGGAGACAAGGGTCTGTGTAGGTGTGCCCCGCCCTGCATACATCGTACCAAACCTCCACACTACACCGCACGGCACCTGTGGTACAAAAGCACCACCACACCACACCACACCCCCGCACACCACACCACACCCCCGCACGCCACACCATACCCCGCACGCCACACCACGCCCCCCACCCACCCACCCACCCGAGGATCCGTCATCGGGCGCCAGCGAGCGCAGCAGCGCCGCCAGCCGCACGCAGCCGCGGCCCAGCAGCTTGAGGGCGCCCCAGATGATCCACCTGGGGTACAGGAGACAGGGAGGGGTGGGGAGGGGAGCACCGGGGGAGAGGGTGAGGAGGGTGAGGAGCGCAGCATGCACTTGGGGAAGGATGTAGAGCAATAGGGGAGCCGGACAGCAGCAGCAAAGGTGCCGTTTACGGGGGCTAAGCAACGTGTGCATGCATGCGGTACATGCATGCATGCGTGCCCAGTTGCGCTCCCAGCCATGCACCCCCCCCCCACCCACCTTCCGAACAGCAGCCACACCGCCAGACACACCCCCCACACCAGCAGCGGCAGGCCGTTGGGCTGCGTGATGCGGCGACCTAGCCAGTTGCGAGACAGCGAGTCGATACCGCCGCCGCCGCCCTGCGCCGCCTGCCCGCCCCCGGTGAGGCTCATGGCGGCCAGGTCGGCCTTGAAGTAGGTGTGCATCCACAGCCCGAAGGCGCAGTGCAGCACCAGCAGCACCGGCAGGAGCTCTGGAGGGAGGTAGGGAGGGGAGAAGAATACCCAATGTGTTGAATGAGAAAGGCAAACATGACGACAAGCTCCTGGTGAAAAGACTCGAGTGGGAGGGGCGGAGGCAGCATTCGGGCTTCCGATGCATGCGGCTTCCCCACATGTTACCTCCTTACACACCGCACCCACCACCTCCCCACCCCCCACCCCCCACCCACGCATGATGGCCCGCGGCAGGTGCTTCTGGTAGCGCTGCGCCGGCTGGTTGAGCCGCAGCAGGCACAGCCGGTCCCAGCCCGCTGTGAGGGCCAGGTAGGCTGCCACTGCGAGGTAGCAGAGCGGCATGCCGCTGCCGAACAGCAGCGCCAACGTGAGGTTGAACATGATGTCGCTGGTGCGCACCTCCAGGGTGAACTGCAGGGGGGGGGGCGGGGGGGAATAGATGAGAAGTGAAGGGGCGGCAGGGGAGGGGAGGGGTGTAAAGAGGAAACAACGAACTGCCCGTGTATGCATGGCGGGGGGCGGGGGGCGGGGTCAAAGACCATACCAGCCCGTAGGAAACTACAGGGGAAGGGAGGGAGGGAGGGCGGCAGGGGAGGTGCAGGGAAGAGGCAAGTGCAGGGATCCCATGCAAGCGCCCCTACACAACGCATGTAGACTCCGGGCACCAGAGCGGCACCCCAACTACGGTACTCACCCCCTCCTCCCCATCCTCTGAACACACACATACACACACACCGCACCCACTCCTCGTCTCCTGTGGTGTTTTGGTGTGGATTTCACCTTCCGCAAATCACAGTACGTTCCTACTCGCGGCCGATTTTCTCAACACGCACACCCCGCACCCGCACCCCCACCCGCACCCCCCACCCACCTGCGGCGACCTGTACGCGGTGTTGTAGTCCTCCGGCGCCGCCAGCTTGCCGCAGTGCCCGCTGCGCAGCCGCCAGCGCAGCAGCAGCTTCAGCCCGTAGTCCACCGCGGAGCGCAGCAGCGGGCCCAGCACGTTGATGAACAGCAGGCACTGGATGGAGAAGCCGACGGCCTTGTACCTTTATGGGGGAGGTGGAGGTGGAGGTGGGGTAAAGAGGTGGGGTGAAGGAGGAAGGAGGTAGGGAACGAATCGTGTGGGTAGGAGAGGGGAGGAAGGAGGAAGGAGGAAGAGGGAAGGAGGACAAGTAAAGCAACAACAACACAATGCTGTACAGGTGGTTCGGGTGCGTGCGGGGGGGTTGTGGCGCGCGTGCGTGCGTGTTACATGCGTGCATGCGTGTGTGTGTATGCAAGCCCACTGGCTCCCCCCCCCGCCAGCCCATGGAGAAGCCTCGTCATCCAGTTCGTCAGTTTTCCTTAGTTTTTACCCCGCCCATACTAGTGGTATGGTCTTTGACCCCCCCCCCCCACCAGTCGGGTGTGAAGTCCTCGTACAGGCCGTTCAGTATGAAGCTGCGCAGCCAGCGGGAGCGCTGGAAGGCGGTAGACTCCTGGGGGGGGAGCGGGCGAGAGGGGGTGAGAGGGAGGGGGGATATGAGGGGGCGGGGAAGCGGGGTGGGACGGAGGTAGCAATGCTTGGCGTGGTTGGGTTAGGTTGGGTTGGGTTCGCAACAGGCTTGCATCCCCCCTAACTCCCGCCCCCCAGGCACCCCCCTCCCTCCCTCAGCCTTGTCACAGAGCTCGTTGGTTGCCTATTCAGACCCCCGGCCCCCCCGCACCCTCGCAACCTCTCCCCCCTCCCCGCGCACCCACCTTTTGCTGCAGGTTGCTGAGTGTGGAGCAGTTGACCACCAGCAGCACCACCACCGAGTTGATCACCTTGACCAGGTAGGCCCACACGGCGAAGCTGGGGGGAGGAGGGGAGGCGGGGTGGGAAAGGGGGGGAGGGGGACAAAGACCAAACCATGGGTCATGGGTTCAGTCACACAGCAGTGCACCACCCTCGTGCAACATCCCCATGCACCGCCCCCACACACGCTCCCTCGCCCGACGCCGCCCCCATCTTACCTTCCATTCGGCGAGCACAAGTGGTATCGCACCTCACCCTCCAAGCGGCATCCCCCCCCTTCTCCCTTCGCTCTCCACCCGTCTCCCCCTCCCTCCTCATGCCCCCACCCACCCCCATCCCCTTTGCTTTGCCGTAACCTGTGGCTTCCTATGGTATGGTATGGCCTTTTACCACCACCACCACCCCATCCCCCCCCACCTCAGTTCCGTGTCGGTGGTGGTCCAGTGCCGCTCCGCAAACGTCTTGAGCAGCCGCAGCACGAACACCAGCAGCGAGTTGATCAGCGCCACCACCAGGGAGATGGCCACCTGCAACCCATCACGACTGCAGGGAGGGGCGGGGGCGGGGGGCAGGGGGCAGGGGGCGGGGGCGGGGGTGGGGGCAGGGGGCGGGGGCGGGGGTGGGGGCAGGGGGCGGGGGCAGGGGGAGGGGGTAAAGAGGAAACAACGGACTGTTTCCCGCATGTCACGGCCCACGCCAGCCGCCTCACCGCAGATCGAACTGCACCATGTAGGGTCCGCACACCTCCTTGATGTGCGACAGGAAGTCGGCGGAGGCGGAGGCGGTGGGGCTGTAGCTGAGGCCCATGCAGTAGCATGGCAGGCAGTACGACACGGGGCAGGAGGGGGAGCCGGAGGCGGGCTGCAGGGGAGGGGAGGAGGAAGATATACCAGGACCACAGGTTAGGGTAAAGCCATTGGGATATAGTGAAGCAGAGGGGAAGGGGGGTGGGCAGGGGAGGAAAACCAAATCAGATGTGAAGGCAAGGCCACAAGGAGAGAAGGAGGAGGCTGTACGCGACCCAGATCAGGAGGAAGGGGTGGGATGCAGGCAAGGCGGTGGGTTGGGAGTGGAGCCCTTGCAGCCCTCCCCGCCCCCCACACCCCTCTCCCCCCCCCCCACCTGCTGTCCGCATGTCAGCAGGTCCTGCCGGATGGGTCGCTCGTACAGCAGGCGGGAGGTGGAGCTGGAGAAACCCCACTCGCTCCTGCAGGGGAGGGGGGAGAAAGGGGTGCTGAGATAAACTGAGCCGCGAGGGAACACTGACCCTGACCGCAGTATACCGGAGGATGAGGGGGCGGGGGCGGGGGCGGTGTGCGGTGTGTTCAGCGCCCGGAGGCATAGGAGTATAGGACTAAAGCGTAGGGCACACCATAAGTGAGATACCATCCCGGCACCTGAGAACACGAGAAATGACTCCTTTGAATACCGGTACCGGTAGCGGACTAGCGGTAGCAACTGCACAGAACACCCAGCAGTGTTTTGCATGCCTCCAAATAGCGCCGTACCCAGGAAACCAGGCACAAATCTGGGGCTCCCCAAACCCCAACCCCTGCCACCGCACCCGAACGTCATGTTGATGTGCGCGTCTGTGAACCTGTCGTTCACGTAGGCCGAGCAGGTGGGCATCATGGCAGTACAAAAGGTGTCGTACAGCGTCTGCGAGTGTACGGCAGGAGGGAAACGGTGGGTCCGTGGTGGGGCGTCAGAGGTGGACGGATGGGAAGGCGGGCAAGAGGGGCAAGAGGGGTAAGAGGGGCAGGGGTCGGCTTAGAAGGAGGACGACAAGGACGAGATTTTGCATCGTAAAAGCCCAACGACAACGAAGAGGACGAATATGCGCCAGGTAAATTGCCGTACGTACCTTGTTGCTCCCTGCGTCGACAGCTGACAGGAGGGAGCGGTGGTGGTGCCCCGCCGCCGGTAGTGAGGGCGCCGGGGAGGAGGAGGACAACACACGAGACCAGCCAGAACTGCGGAGGGAGGCGAGGGACAGAGGAGAGGTGCCGTTAGGTGGAAGAGGGGGAAGAGAGAGGTGGGTTTGGAATTAACAGTTTCTTGTGAGGCGGAGGGCTATGTGAAGTACCTGTCAGGTGGCGGGTGGCAGGTAGGCGGCTGGGCGTGCGCGTGGGAGTGCTGGTAAGCGGTTCATGGGCCATAACCGGTAACAGGCACGGCTGGTTGGCCCCTCCCCTCCCACCAGATTGCCCCCCCGCATTGCTTTGCCCCAACCTGTGGTCTCCCGTGGTTTGTGGTACCTGGTCTTTGACCCCCGCCACCCACCTGATCGGCCCCGTCACCGCTGCCGTGTCCCACTTGAGGTCCCGGGCGGTCTCGTTGGACAGGCTGGACAGCCAAGTGATGAGCGCCGCGCACACCAGCATCAACACGAACATAACCAAGCCGGTGGCCAGCTGGCGGGAGGGGGTCAAAGACCATACCAAACCATAGGTGACCACAAGTTAGGGCAAAGCAATGGGGGTAGGAGTAGCTGGCGGGGGGGGCGGCGGCGGAGGAGGAGGAGAGTGCAGAGACCGTACTGAGTGTAAGGAACCAGATCGTACTACGTGGAACCCGCATGTTAGGGCAGGGAAGCACCAGGCAATGCCAGGGGGGGACGCGCGCGCCGCGGGGTGCCACAAAAGGCTAAGGGGCCCAAGGGAGGGGGGTCGCCGGAGGCGTCCTGAGGGGAGGGAGGCGCAGCGCCCATCTCTCTCTCACCCCGCTCCACCCCACCCCACCTCACCCCACCCCGCTCCACCCCACCCCACCCCACCCCACCTCACCCCACCCCACCCCACCCCACCCCACCCCACCCCACCCCACCCCACCTCCCACCGCCCCACCTGGATGAGCATGTTGGTGCGAGTGCGTGTGGCCAGGTTCTCGAAGCGGTAGTCGTCGGGTGCCGCCGCGCGCTGCACCCACAGCCGCCACTGCCGCCCGCGGTGGGGCAGCTGCAGTCGCCGGGGGGTCAGCAGCGCGGACCACCAGCCTGGTCGGGAGCGGGGAGAGGGAGCGGGGATGGGGGAGAAGGGGAGGTAAGGGTGGGCGTCTGAGCGAGGGAGTACGTGACAAGGATTACAAGTGCACGTCAGGTTGACCGCCGGCAGAGGTCCCAGCAGGGGCCAGCTGTACGGCAATGCCAGGCTTCCCGGCCTGCAGCAAAGGAAACCCCCGTCCCCCTTCTCATTTAATTTTCACCCCCCCCCCCCATCCGCCCCGGACTCACCCGAGGGCATGCGCCTGCACACGTTGATGCGCATGCGCTCCGTGTTGAACGTCACAAAGGCCTGGAGGGAAGGGGAGGGAGTGGGGTGGGTCAAACAGGACCTACCAAACCAGGGAAAACCACAGGTTAGGACACAGCAATGGGGATACAGGAAGCGGCAGGGTCTCCCGCCACGGCCCCCTGCTATGGTCGGCATCTGCACTCACAACCCCCTCCCCCCGCCCCTCACGCCCCATGGTGGAGTCTGTGCACGTCACACGGCTAGTAAGTTCCCTCCTCTTAACACCCACATCCCCATCCCGCTCAGCTCCTCCTGGCGCCCTATTCGATTGATTGCAGGTCTGGCTTGCCTGCTGCTTCGGACAGCTGGTAACGCAGTATAACCCCACACAAGTGTCACTCCCTCCCCCTCACCGCCTACTCACGGAATATAAAAATATAAGAATGGGCTTGTCACCTAGTTGATCACTGGCACAAAACCACTTTGGATATTCGGTTTCCCCCCTCACCGCCTGCGTGTGTATCATGCCCGCCTCCAGTCGGTCACTGATGAGCGCCTGTTGCTGCCGGATCTTGCCAGCCGTCTCCGCCAGCTGCCGGCTCATGTTGAAGGAAAGCGACTTGGCGGCTGCGGGGCGGGGGGCGGAGGGCGGAGGGGAGGCAGGAATAGGGGGGAGGAGTGGGGTAAAGAGGAAACTAATAACGAGCCGGGGTAATGGGGACGAGGAGCGAGGAAGTGGGGGCTGCGGTTAGAGGTTTGTGGGCTGTTGGGGTTGTGTGCGGTGCGGAGGGTGTGCGTGTGCACATGTGGGGTGTGGGTACGAAAGCAGTAGAGGTTGGTCGCCGCACGCACGTTCCTCTAATTCCTCCCTCCCCTTCCCCCACCCCCAGCCCGCCCCGCAGCTCACGTCTTGACGCCCGGGACGAGGCTAGGCCCTCCGAGGACCGCACGTCGTCGACTCCGGCAGCAGCAGTACCAGTACCCCCGGATCCCCGCACCGCTGCTGCTGCCGCCGCCCCCTCTGGCACCACCACTGCCGCTGCTGCTGCCGCCGCCGTTGCAGCTGCCGCCGTTGCTGCATGCCCCGCTGTGGCAGTGATGTGGGTCACCACCACCTTCTTCTCCGCCGCCGCCTCCTCCTCCTTCCCAGGCTCCTTCCCGGGAGACACGTCCTTGCTTTCCACCGCGTCCCGAACACCGGTTTTGAATCCAGCCTGGGCATGCTTGGCGCCGGCCTTCGTAGCCTTTCCCTTGTTGTGCTTGCCTTTGTGCTTGCCTTGGATCCGGTCTATGAAACGCTGCGAGCGGAACGGAACGGAAGGCATGGAACAGCACAGGTGCCTTAAGATACACCATAATCACACGATAACCACACGTGCATGTGGTAGAAAGGGAGGGACAGCAGAACAGCAGTAGCGGCCCTGCGGCAGTCGCCAAAGGAAAGACAAAGTACCATGTCACCGCCCCACCTACCTGGATTTGTTCGTACTTGTGAACCTTCTTGCATGCGTTGATGACGGGCGCCAGGTCCTTCACCAGCACCACATCCATCACCTGAGCAGCAGTAGCAGCAGCAGCAGGAGGAAAAAGAAATTCCCATGTGTGTAGGTATGATAGTGGTAAAACAAGTTGACAAGGAGGAGGAGGAGGAGGAGGGGGCGCATGGCATGAGTGGACGAGTCAGAAGTCACACACACAACCTCAGTCCAGTACGTTCCTCCTCGCGGGTCGCGAACGGATTTCTTAAACCGATTGTCCAAAAGGTACCATATAGTTGGGGGGGGGGGTGCAGCGGACAGCGGCTGGATGATGGGTAGGCAGGCAAGAGTTCTGCCGGTGCCGTGCGGTTGTTTGGTTCCGGGGTTCACCGCATCGCACCTTATCGACCCGTGGGTCATCTCCGAAGCGATCCTGGAAGTACTGGCCCAGCTGCGCGGTGAAAGCAGGAAGGGAGGGCGTAGGAAACGTCTCCATAACTGCGGCGGGGAATACGGGCAGCAGTGACCAGGCTCCATCCTGCCTAGGGTAACCCAAAGCGCCATTCCGTCGGATCCTAGAGGCGTTTCTACTAGGGGCACTGCTACTGCCCTACAGCGCCCTCTTGCCTCTTGCATGGCCTTCCCTCTGTCCCACACACCCCGCCTCCCGCCGCCGCTGCCAGCCGCTGCCGTACCTCTGTCGCTGTGATAGTGGGCGGTAGTCCGCCCACGATGACGGAGTAGTCCGACACCTCGCGCGTCTTCCGGTCCGAGCGCTGCAACCAGCTGTCCACCTGGCCACGGCATGGAGCGGCAGGGTGTGGGTGCTTCATGGCAAGACATGGGTCCTTCATGGGTGCATGGCAAGGCATGGCTTTATGGTAGGAGCGATGCACGGCAGCCGCTGGTTGCAGTGCATGCAGGCGCTTGCGAAGTAAGCAGCTAGGCCGCGGGCCGGGGCGGGACAGGGTTAGGCGGGACAGGGCTAGGCCGGACAGGGCTAGGCCGGACAGGGTTAGGCCGGCCGGCCGTACGGATGCACCGATGCGAACGCCCACCACAAAGAACAGCACCACCACTGCGCCTGCCAGCACCGCCGTTGCGCCCGCGTCCACAAGAGACAGCCCTGAGCAGCGGCAGCGGTGGGTGGGGTTGTACGTGGAGGCACGGTAAGGGGAAAAGGCCGTGGGTTGGAAGAGGGCGGCAGAGCAGCAGTAGGGTGTATGCACCACTTGGGGCGGAGGGAACCATGGATGACACGGGTGCGGAAGAGAAGCGTGCCGGTAGGAGGGGGGGGTAAAGTCCGAGGGGTGTGCAACTAAAGCGTCCCGGTATGCCTGCATGGCGGGCTGACGCTGTCGGCAGGGGCTAGCTGCGGAGGACGGGCGGTCTTACATGTGAGGAACACGCCCTTGCGCATGGGTCCCTTCCACGTGTCTGCGATGTTGGTGTTGATGTACTGCAGCGTTCCGTTGTCCTTCTTGTCGTCCACGATGGCTGCGAAAGTGAAGGAAGGAAGTACGAAACGGTCGTACATTTTAACGCCGAACGCAAAATCCTTTCTGTGGTCGTAATCGGTGAAGACGGAGGTGTTGATGACGATCAAGTACGGCATCTGGGTACGGCAGTGGGAGGCGGCAACAACAGTGATGCGCGGTTCTTAGGACGGCGATGTGTGTAGCAGGATGCGGTGGGTCGCAGCGATGGGAGCGCACCATCCGGCTATGTAAGGTGCCGGTAGGTATCAGAGCCCGGCAAGCGTGATTGGTCGCTGTAGGTTACGACAGCGTTCAATCCTTGCAACTTGATGCGGCTAAGGTGCTCGGCACCCGAAGGGAGGCTACGTGGCAGTTGCTTACCGAGCAAAAGGCCATCCAGACCATCATCCAAAAGAGCCTGCAGGCAGGGTGGATGGAGGGCACTGCGGTGTCGGGGTAGCCTAGACTTACAATCTTAGGACAGCTCCGGCGCTTCCAGTGGATATCATAAAGGGTTGCTGTCCCCTCTTACGCCTTGCTTGCGACCACATAGGTTTCCAAGTAGGCGTTAGCATCATTAGTCACATGGGGGGAATGCAAAAGTTTACACTTGGCTTCTAGTTTAAATCCCCTTACCATGGCAGAATCTTAAGGTACAGTCCAAGACCGACGCCCCGCTCTGCTGCGACTTTGTCATGGCGGGAGGTGAAGCGGAGGCCCTCCCCATCAAGTTCATTTACTTCGCGTTGTCCAACCTGCGTCGACAAACCGTAGGGCCTCTTGCAAACAGACAGACTTCTTCTGTGCAGGGGTTCAAGTCCTTAACCCACACGCGGTTAACTGACCTCGATGGCTTCTCGTATCAGCGACCGCCTAGCTCCCCGAGTGTCCAGCCGGTCCATATTGTGCTTTGTGGTCCAACGTCTAGTAAGACTCTTTAATCTGACATGTTATAGGGCATCGGTGTTGGAATTTGTCAGCTAGTTTTACTTGGTAAACAGACAGCCGGCAAGTAAGGCTAAAGTCCGCATTTTAGGGGATCGTAATGTTGAGCCAGCCCACATGTAGATGTTTATGTAATATGACTATAAAGAAGGTTGCAGCTCAGTTTCGATCCGGGCCTGCGGGTGTGAAGTGTCTGCCGTGCCACGGCCGTTTCGAAGTTTATCGCATACGGGCAGACGAAGTGGTATGGTGATCAATGTGAATACATACTACTGCAATCCATTAAACTAAGTTATTCGTAAGCTGGCATGTTGAGACCCGCTGGGCCTGGCGAAGCCTGTACGTGTTAACCGTCAAGGGACCATCCTGGGCTGCAGCGCGCCCCAAGTCCGGCCAGTCTGTCATCCGGCTTACTATGAACACGCCTGTTCCAATACGAAAGACTGGCCTGCAGGATCGGTATTGTACGCTTGCTGCGGATTGCATGATTAGGGACCTCAGCACAATGAATCTTAAACATCTTGCCACACGGTTAACCCTACCTGTTTCACCATCAAGCCAGGGAAGTGCCAGACAACGGACGCGTGGGCTCACGGTTCCTTCGCAGCCTGCTTTGCCAAACGCCACAGACAGACAGACTGCCTTCTGAAGTCCCGGATACCAGCTGCTATTGCACTAAAGTGTTAAAGCAACATGCACGATGTGGACATATGGTTCATGCGGAGAAGGGGCAGATGCACATGGCCACCCCCCGTCATCTGCCTAGCAACCGTGCCCTAGACTTCTTGTGCCATAGTGGCGAGGGATGCCGTGCATGCTGGGTGACTGTGGCTGTACGGCAGCCTGGGGACAGTACGGCACAACATGCAAACCGCCTGCATTCGTCATGTTACCCGGGGATTTCCCTAGTGCACGGCATGGGAGCTGTGTGCCGTGATCCGCACATGTTGACATGGACAAAGTTTGGATAACGTCTTGGCAACGAAACATCAAACTAGATCACCTGCGTCCTTGTCCATTGTTTACCTCCGACCAAAACCTGACAGCGATAAGCAACTCCTGCGCTTGAACAGTGTCATAGACAGCATCACGTATACACCACGGCTACGCCAGACCCATACACACACGCAGCAAGTGCCCATCGCACTTCGCCTCCAACACCCATTTATTCAGCCCGACACGGAAGCGGTTAAGGCCACCTAGCTACATCCAGGCCAGACCCCAACTGTGGCTAACAAACCCCCTAGCCTAAGCTTGACAAGTAGGAACTTTTGGCAATGCCTTGCCATTGCGCTAAAACCCAGTTACCGCACACACAATTTTGCCTCCAACGATTCAAATTGAACAGCCAAAACACATCCCAAGCTGCTTGATAGCGGCACAGCACGCTCTGCAAACTAAACCACCACAGCGTTACCCAGGTCACGGGTTTCAACCATAATCATTGCCACGGAAACAGTGGTCGACGTGCACCAGTATTAGTGTACCGCACCTGCATTTGCGCACCACAACCAAAAGGGAAACTGAGAACCTGCCTAGACCTGCACACCCATACAAGATACAACCATTCTTCGCGCTTTAAGCAGTTGTTGGCCAGGCGAACAGAGTCGGGCCTGGCGCGCTAAACACGATAAGTATCACCATAGCTATGGAACGTAACGCAGCGCTCCGCTGTTGACATTGCCTTATTTGTTGTAACCGGACGGTCAAACTAACCGTTGACCACATCATAGACTGCTACCGTATTCAAGTGCTACCAAACATAGGCGCCATGCCCCATCATGCGCGCAACACCAGTCCCATCATCCTGCTCTACCACCAGCGGTGGTAGCTTACCACAGAATCCATCCTCGTGTAAGCCAACTCAACCACACCGCCGTCGATGCTGTTCTTGTTGCACCTTTTAGGCATGACACACTGAGACATAAGTAAGGATTTTTTTGTTGCTAGCACGGCAGGCTACTACCGGCCCATGACGAAAGCTCGCTAGTCACCTCCATCCTTTCCCCGTGCTAAAACAGTACAGATATATGATGGGGTTCCCTAATAGCGCGTACACACGCATACATTCCTCGCAGTGCGTTTCCTCCTTCCAAAACACACCTTCCAAAACACACCACAGCAAGGCGCCGTTCAAGCAATGGGCGCCAACCCACATGCAACCTGCCCTACGCGCAACTCAAGTTTCTTCCCGGTAAGGTTCTATGCAGACAGCGGAAAAGGGCGGACGACACGCGACTTAGCGCGCGGCGGCAAACGTTTGGCCGTTGTTGCTTATAGCTTCGAATGAGGCATCGGAAGCATGGAATCATCACACACACCGCCGCTGGCTGACCACCAGCTACCCACAGCGCCAAACAACCACATGCACTGTAGACACGCATAGCTGGGAAGTAACCTATTAGGCCCCTCGGGACCGCAACAACACACTCGTTGCGAGCCTTGTTCGGCGCGCGACAACGATGGGGGAACATCCTGCAGCCCTGACATAACGGCTGCCGAGACGATACGCCTGCGCTGCACGCTGCGTGAAACCCTAGATGCCATATACCACACATCCTAGCCAGATTTCACAAAACCCTACACGCACTGAGACCGCCGCGCCCCGCGATAAGACCTACGAGTGAAAGGGTTGGTAGGACGATGTACGGCATGTGTTGATGCAACGGGCGGTCCTGTAAAAGCCATCAGTGGTGGTGTCCTGCAGGCGCTAAAACAGAGTGGCGCAAACTACTACGCTAGCGCTAGAAAGGATAGTGTTAATCCGCTATTGGAAGCAGCAGCAAGAGTGGCCCCCGCGTGCCGCAAGAGCAAAGGTTAACGAGCAATCACATACACCGCATCTCGCGGCAGCGCATATGGAGGCAGCCGAACAGCGTGCTGACGGCTGCATGTTAGCAGCAGCAGGACATATACCTAAACTAAAAGTGTTTACATATGCCCGTTTACAGGGCGCCAATACTAAGCCTAGGATGCCGATAAAGCTTCACTACTACGCCCGAAGCACCCTCGTGCATAGACTTTCCCGTCGTTAGCAGGACTCACCAGCCCCCAAGGAGCCCTAGCAAATGCCACTCTTTGCGCCCCAACGGCAAAGCCTATCATGAGCTCACCCCCAACAAAAAAAGCAACAAGCCAAATAGTGCACCATTCAGCCCTACCACAACAAGACACTGCTTGAGGCCGCTAGCAAAGCTGGACATTTGGCCCAGTTCGCATCATGGCCCGGCGTCTTGGCATAACCCCATAATCCCGAACAGCCCCCGTTTGCATTCCTCCTGCCATCCATTACCCCTACCCTCTTTACGTCCACCCATTCATGCTACACACCGCACATTCCCGGCATCCCCTCAACGTCCCGTCTCGCCCATCGACGACGCCTCCCGCGCCCAACCCTCAGCTCCACACCCGCAGCCCGCACCTTCACCACGACCTTCCCCCAAGCCCTTCCGCGACTGCTACTGCAGCAGGTAAGCCAACGGCCCCAGCTGGCTGCATGCTGCTCCAGCCCCCGCCCCCGCGCCAGCCAGTCCCCCGCCTGACAGCACCCCCGGCATGAGCTGCCTAGCGGCCGCCAGCGCCGCCACCACCTCCGCGGAACCCACATCACCAACGCCCAGCGTCGCAGGCGGCTGCTGCCCCTGGCCAAACGTCATCGGTGAATCGTACGGCAGATCTTGCCTGCTGCCCGTAGGACCGCTTAGCCCGGCAGCGGCAGCGGTGCTGGGGATCAGGCGACCCGCCGCCATGC
Organism: Astrephomene gubernaculifera; assembly: GCA_021605115.1. NCBI lineage: Eukaryota > Viridiplantae > Chlorophyta > Chlorophyceae > Chlamydomonadales > Astrephomenaceae > Astrephomene > Astrephomene gubernaculifera. The sequence goes on along the minus strand of BMAR01000027.1, from coordinate 33,465 downwards.
AACCTGATCCCAGCTCGTAGTCCCAGCTGCTTTGAGGTTGCTGCGGAGCTAGGCGGGGAGAGAGGCAGGCTGGCGCGAGGGCAGGCGTCGGCGGTGACCGAGGTGTGGCTGGAAAGGAGGAAGTGCGGAGGACTTGCCGGCCAGGAGGGACGGGTGGGACTCCGGCATTGTGAGTGCTGCCGATGGTGGTGGGGGTGGGGGTGGCGGCGGTGGAATTGCCGGAGGGCGGCTGCGGAGACGCGGAGGCGACGCCGGGTAGTGTAGCGCTCGCTCCAACCGACCAGTTCACTGAACTGATAACGTCCAGAGTCGGATCGCCTGTGGCTGCTGTGGCGACGATCGGGCTCTGTGGCAAACGCTGTGCGAAGGGGTTCGAGACGGTGGGGGTAGCAGCAACAGCCGCAAGACGCGTCGAGCAGTCTCCCAGGGGAGTGTACGGCGGTGTGGGTGTTGGTGATGACAGCACATCGCACGCATGCGTGCCTGCGTGCACGTTTTGCTGGTGTCCCGATCCCGAATCCGCCGGCTGGAATCCATGGCCGCTCTGCAGCACGCCTGCTCCACCCCATGGGTTTCTGCCGTACATATAATCCGCTGCCGTACGGCTGCCAGCATGCGCAGCACCTGGCACAGTGGGGAGGTTGTTGCCCCACTGCGCCGCACCGGTAGACGCCGCCACGAAGCCGCTAGACAGAGACACGCGATCCGGCCCTCCACAACCGCTACCACCAGTACCAGCGCCCGTCTCTGCGCCGCATGCCTGCGCCCCCTGCTGCCTCCCTGCAGCCGGTTCGTTGGCAGCGCTCAACACAGCCGGCCAGGTGGCGGCCCCGCAGCCGGCGGCGGTGCTGCTACCATGCATGCACTGCGGGGGCAGCAGGCTCAGCAGCGACCGGTCGACTTCCTGCACGTCTGCCCCGCACGCCCAACCTGGCTTCATCATGACGGCAGCAGATGAGCCTTCCTGCGTGCCCTGACGGCATGACAGCATGCCTGCGCCTAGGCTGCTGCCCGCAGTCACCCCAACACCGCCAAAGCCGTCAGTAGCGCCTAGAGCAGCGTAGCGCCTATCTGCGTCTCGGCCGGAAAGGAACAGCTGCAGGCTGATATCTGCATTCAGCTGACTGGCTGGACCTGGGCTCGACGGCGGCGGTGGGATGGGGGAAGCACGGCTGTGCAGCTGCTGTTGCGGAGACAAGGCAAGAGGGGGTTGTGATTGGCGGCAGATCTCTAAGCTTCTGGGCAGCAGGCCGTAGGCATCGCTCAGCAACCCAGCAGCAGCGGTTTCCGCCTCGGAAGCACGGCGCCGTGACCGTGGCGGCGGCGGCGGTGGAACGCCGTACATATACGGCAACTGTGTCGTACCAGCGGCTAACTGGAAGATGCGACCATAGCCGTTGGCGCCGCCGGCCATCGACGTCGTCCCATGTCCAGAAGTGGAATGCACATTGCGACCCTGGCGGACATGCCTGTCGTCCGGAGACTTCAGCTCCTCGTATCCCATACCGCCCGCAAAGGCGCAGCCAAAGGAGGTACCGGCGTTCTTGCTTTTGCCGTTATGGCCGTTGTTTGGGGCGCCGTCCAGGCCGCCAGCCCTAGGTGAACGACCTCCTCGGCCCCCGCCACGACCGGAGCGAGGGCTTACTGTGGCAGCAGCAGTGAGGGGCGAGCCGGGGCCACCACCACCGGTAGGCGTGATGGGAGGCGACGTGAGCAGAGGGGTGCCGGGGGAGGCGGGCGGCAAGCTGCCGGGCGTGATGGGTGGAGACGCATGCATGGCGAAACCGCGAGCATCTGCACCACTGTGCGGTCCGCCGTGCGCGCCGGTGATGCCAGGTAGCGGTCGTGAGACGCTGCCCAGATCGTCACGCGACTGTACGGCAACCTGCAGTGCCCCCGCCGCACGGAGAAGCCGGCGGCGGTTGGCAAGCGCGTTTCCATGCGGGCTGTTACCATTTCCACCGGTGTGCTGCTGCTTTTGCAAAAGCTCAGCCGCTGAGCTGTTATCACCGTCGGCCTGAGCTGGCGAGCAGCAAGAGCCATCGGCTTGGGTCTTGCTGCCCGCGGCTTTGGAGGGAGCTGCGCTTGGCCGCCCCGAGCGCACGACGGTGATGGTGGACGCCTTTGCGACTGCTGCTGCCGCGGCGGCGGCTGCAGCCGCAGCAGCAACCGCAGTCAGCTCGTCTTCAACGCCGCCGCCGTCGCCGGGGCTTCCGGCAGTACTGTCAGATGCGATGAGTTGTGACTGCGAGGCAACATCTTCCCCCATGTTGTCACCATCTGGTCCCGCAGCAACGAGGGAGCCACCAGCCATCTTGGCACGTTGCAGTTTGACGGCGGTTGGTCGTGCAGCAGAGGATGCATCATGGGTTGCAGTTGCGCTGGAGGTAGCGTCGTCGCGTGGGGGTGAGCGAGTGGAGACGATGCGCACAGGAAGCGTCGCGGGCGGCAGCAGCGCAGCTGCGACAGCTGCGGTAGCACGGAGGAGGTCGCCCTCGCCAGCCAGGTCAACGGTGCTCTCGAGGTCGATCCCGTCGGAGTTGCCGCTGCCGCCGTGGTGGGGGTGCACGCTGAAGACCCTGGGGCGCCGGTGCGAGCCTCGGGGGGTTGTGCTGGTTGCGATGTGGCCAGGTGTTGCGGCGGTATCCTCGCGAGGCGTCCCAGCTGTCGGAACTGGGGACTGGATGAAATTTGAATCTTCTGCTGCTGCTGGGTCAGTTTCAGCTGCGGTCTGGCTGCTGCTGTTCGGGATTACAACCATCAAGCACTGCCGGGCGCCTTGTGGGCCAGCACGCTTGGGGCTGCTTACCTCGCCAGTATCGCAGCAGGGTGCAGAAGTTGGGCTGTCAACGGATTCAAGGCCCGCAGCACAAGCAGCACTGCTGCTCCTGCTAATCGATACAGAGGACAGACTGTTGCTTCCATGCCCAGTATCGCTGTGGCAGCTCTCAAAGGGCCCACAGTCTTTGGTATTGCACGGTGTTTCCTCTGGAACCTGGAAGGAGTCTTGAGGCTGCACCGTTAGCTCAGACATGTCCCAGGCCATGCGATGCCGGTTCACGGTTGCCGGAAAGGGAGGAAGCCGATGTGACAGGAAAGGCGCGATGACAAATGGCGGTCTGCACTTCTTTATGCCTTCTTTACGACGCGTCTTCTCAGCACGGAGCCCTGAACGGTGACTTTGAGCTGGCCTACGCCAGCGAAGACTTGTGATGCAGCCTTGCGCATGTGATGATTTTGCCTTGGCTCCAATTAACACATTTGCCAAAGGCGGGCACGGTGTCCTGTCGGCAGCGGAAACGGCCATTGTCAGCACCTAGAAAAATACCCAACCTCAGACATTAAGCTCTTCGCTACGGATGCTTACTAGCATAGCAGTAAAACATGATAGAAGTAACTACTTGAGAGCCGCAAAGTTGGTTTATGCATGACCACTTTGATACAGCCCATAGGCTCATGGACGGAAGCGTACCGTGAACCATATGAAGACTCCTCGTTTACAGGCCTTCAGCGTGCCTCGGCGCAAAAGCCATACGCAGGGACGCAACTTCGAGTGCCATTGCCGCCTAACTTTGTTTGACAAGGGCAACTAGGGACACATTGCCAAAGGCAAGGTGCGTGAGTGTCATCTGGAATCCACGGAAGAAGCCAACGCGCACGTTAAACTAGGCAAGAACTAACCAGGTGTCTACCATGTGCTGTGGGAGGGTCACCAAGCAAGATGAAGTAAGTTCTCCAGCAGACTATTAAAGATTGTCGGCAGTGTGGTTAACGCCGTCGATGCCTACTCGTACGCTTCATCGTACACGGAACCAAGAACGGAGGAAGCAGGGAATATGGGGAACACTTATACCCATTAAATATTAAACAGCAGCAACATCGAGAACTTCATCGTCGTGAAGCCAACTTCCGCTGCAAATGCGACAAGTCCTCGTCTGACACACCTTCACGAGCAACACAACGCGACCAGCAATCGCCGTTGATAACGTCCGATCGCGTCCCTCTTATCAGTAACCACTCGTTGCCGTGCTGGAGGGATGTGGGCGTGCATGGGTGAAGCATGGGTTTGGGGGTAGAAGGAAGGACTCTTGGATACGTCCTTAGGTTTCGCCGCTAAAGCCGAGTGGAAGCAACCTTGCACAGGACCATGCTAGGTTGTCATAACTGAACCCAGCTTGCACTGGGCGGCCAAAGCGGACGGGCAAGGGGTGATCGGTGAAACGCAGCTTTGTACGGCGGTTTCGGCAAACACTAGCAACTACACTAGCGCGTCCCTCCTAATTGGAAGATGCGGCAAATTGCTGTTTCTCTGCAGTTACACTGCAGAGCGGATCGACATTAGTTGGCGCTGGGGAAGGTCAGCGCCTCTATGGCCCACACGCATTGACGCTTTGCTGGGATACTAGCGTTGCGCGCTTGCAAGCAATCACAAGAAACGTTAATGGTAGTTAGCTCAGTACAGCTTGGGAAAATTGTAACATGGGCCCGCGGGCAATCCCCTTGCCACAACCGGCGTGCAACATGTAATGTGGACATGGAAAGAGACTGGAAGGGCGGGTGCTGTCCGATTCGGTCAGACTAGGGTCAGACCTCAGACGGCATTGCAGGCAACATTGAAAGCTTCCAGAACATCGCACGCTTAAGAGTAATACCCAGTTAGGTCAAGAGCGCTTATGGCTTGGTTTACCGTTAAGGCACGCCGTGTCGTATAGGCCTAGCATGGCCCTAGATCCATGGCCCTGACGGCCCACGCCCGGGCGGGATGTCACAGCACGCGAAAGTCAACGCCGTACAAATTGGTACGGGCGGCACTAAATTGTACGGGCGGCACCGGCTCAACTCAGCTCCTTGCAAACGTGCAAATTATTCTGTCTGTATAATAAATGGATCTTAGGCAATCATAAACCTCCCGTAGGTGCTCTCTACCCGAATCATTTTCGCTCGGCACATTTACTCCCGCGTAAGCTCTTGGTAAGGCCATTAGGTAGCTCTGCAGTGTAATGCGCCCGCACAGAATTGTTAGCAGCCCCAACATGCTGGATCCGTGAGGAAACGGTGCATTTCGGGCCTATTCAACGAAAGTTGCTTCGGCGTTAGCTTGCATGTTGCTTTCGAAATTTCACTAGTTTCATTTATGGCATTTACATGGACCATATCGTTTATGGTCGGTCCTTTGTAGGTCCAAGATGGCCGAGGACCAGTTAGACGTGAGGATACCTACGCGACGGCGACGAGCGAGTGATGATGAAGCAGAGGAGGCCGAATTTCATGACGCCGCCGAATACGCAGCTTCAATTGCCGACAGCCATGGCCAAGAAGAGGAGCACGGAGATGCGGAGTCGGCTGCTGAAGGCCGCGCTAGTGAGGAAAATGCTGAAGTAGTAGGTGAGGCAGCGTGTGGCAACCAGTACTTGCTAAGAGTCCGCAATGCAGTTGGGCTTCACGCCCTGGCCTTGCCTGCGGGATACAATTGGCAAACACGTTCATTTTGCTCATACTTGTTGATTATGCTTTACATCATGCTCACTTTGGTACATTATGCCGTGACTTTCTTTCCGATCGGATGGCCCCTCCCAACTCTCTTGCAGGTGACCAAGAAGTCGGAGAGACAGATGATCAGCCCGATGATGAAGATAAGGGTGACAAGAAGAAGGCGAAGCTGCGTGAGCCGTTCGAGGTGCCAACTTCTGGCGCGTTCTGGCTACATGACGACCGGTTTGGCGAAGAACTTCAAGCGGAACCCGCAAGGTGTGTAGAGCAAGGCACATGCGTCACCCCTGGGCTAACCTTTGTTATAATACGGGTGAATCTTACTTCCTTGAACCCTGCACGAGCTCTCTATCCTCTGTAGCACTTTCACCACGGTGCAGTCAAACCGTAGCATGTGTTCCCCTTTCGTGACCACCGGTCACCAGGCCAGGCAACCTCGCCGACCGCAAGGCGCGGAGCGACACGGAGGGTCGTTGGCTGCATGACAAATTCAGTACGCTGGAGCTTGGAGAGGACGCTGCTGACAATGACTCCGACAACGCCTTCGTAAGTACTCCCTAGAGAATATCGACACCCATAGCATGTAGCTCATAGGATACTGTGCCAGTTGCGTTGCCGCTTTCCGGGCATCCCCAGGTTGCGGCTCTGTAATCCCGTCCTTGCTGGCCCCATGCAGTCAAGCTTCAGGCGCGGGGGTAGCGGAAGAGGTCGCGGGGGTCGTCGTGGGGGCGACCGGGCACCGTACGCCGCAAGCAACCGTGGCCGGGGCCGTGGCGGCGGCTTCGATGGCCGCGACGTCGCAGCATCAGCAGCCGGCGCTATCCCCAGCATGGAAGACGCGCCAGAGGCACTTCCCCAGCGGCCCGCGCGACCGCGACGGGCGCCTGCCGCCGCCGCCGCTGCCTCCTCAGATGACGACAGGGGCGCAGCAGCCGCCCCAGCGGCCCCTTTCAGCAGCGCAGCAGCAGCAGGTCGGGGACGAGGCAGGGGCGCGGGCCGCGGCCGTGGTGAGCGCGCCCTGTCACCAGAGGGCGACGGCGGTCGCGGCAGCGCGGATCGGGCCTTCCCGGGGACTGTGTCCGGGCTGGAGGCAACAGGCGGAGGAAGGGGCTATGGTCGTGGTCGCGGAGGCGGCAGGGACGCCGGGGGAGGCCGGGGCGAGGGGTACTTGGGCCGTGGGGGCTACAGCGCCGGGGGCCGGGGTTCCGGAGGCCGCGGCTTGGGGGGGTATGAGAGGGGTGCTGAGGCGGGCAGCGGCGGCCGGGAGTTCGAGGCAGCAGGCCGCGGCAGGGGACGGGGCAGGTAAGGAGGCCGGGCAGGTCGTTTTGGGATTGGGTTGCAGAGGGCTTGTGTAAAAAGGGTCGTGGCTGCAGGCAGGGTTGTCGTACTTTAGCAGTAGGAAGTCTGTTCCGAGCGCCTTCCAGTATGCACGTGCTGCTGCCTAGCAGCGAGGAGCGCGATCACAACTGGGACATGGCACTTGGGGCTGTAAGAGCGTGATCGCAAGGCCCGTTACAGGCTCGATGCTGTTGCCCATCCACAAACCTACTCGCCCCTCACCCCTTCCTTACGTGCGAACTGCCGTGGGTGTGCCGTGATTCCTGTCGTGCAGGTTTGGCGAGGGCTTCTACGACCAAGCCGGCCGTGGCTCAGCCGCCGGTCGCGGCAGCAGCACCCCTGGTCGCGGCGGGCCGCATCCCGCCGCCTATCCCCCGCAGCAGCAGCAGCAGCGCCGGCAGGAGCGTACCCTGGAGGAGGAGTTCCCGCCCCTGCCGGGCAGCAACGCTGCCGCAGCTAAGCCGCTGGCCGCCGCAGCGCCAGTTGGGGCAGTCGACGGCAGCAACAGGGCTGCTGCAGGTGCCGATGCTGCGGCGCCGGCCGCAGGTGGGGTGCGGCGCTACAGCAAGATGGCAGGGAAGGCTGCGGGGGTTGGTGGCGGTGAGGGGGCTGCAGGCGGCAGTAGCACAACAGCAGCTGAGACCGGGCGCGGCCGTGACAGGGGTGCGGATGCGAGCAACCGGGCGAGCAAGCTATCCGCCGCTGCGGCCACGTTTGAGCCGACGCCGCCGCCTCCGTCAAGCCAAGCAGCTGGCAAGCAGCAGCCCCCGGCTCAGCCACCCCAGCCACAGCAGCAGCAGCAGGCGGGTATTGTTTCCTCCGTCCCTGCCGCCTACGGCGCCCCGCTGCAGCCGCTGCCCGCCGTCGCTGCCATGGCCCCCGCGGGCCCCTCTGTGGGCGTGCCTGAGGCCTACGGTGCACCCCTGCAGCCGGCTCCAGCGGCACCGCCGCCCATGCAGCCGCAGATGATGCAGCACCCACAGCAGCTGCAACAACAGCAGCAGCAGCACCCCTACATGCAGGCCGGCGGCCCCATGCAAGGCGGCCTCATGCCTGGTCAGGGCCCTCCCATGATGGGCGGCCCCCATGGGCAGCCGCCCATGCAGCCCCAGGGCCCCCCTGTCGTACCGCCGCAGCAATTGCAGCAGCCGTACGGCGGTAACGGTAACGGCGGTTACGGAGGTTACAACGACATGGAAACCTGGTTCCAGGACGCGTACCAGAAGGCTCTGGCCACGGGTATGGAGCCCCAGCAGGCCTACAGCGCCGTACAGGGGTACGTGCAGGGCATGCAGATGGCCTTCCAGACACTGGCGCAGCAGCGGGGCGGCTACCCGGCGGGCATGGGGCCCCCGGCGGGCGGGGTGCAGGCGCTGGGGCCTTGAGGGGCTGTGGCGGCAGTGGGAGCGTGTAATACGGCTGCAGGCAGGCAGTGTCGTAGGTAGCGTGGTGGTGTTGGCTCTGTTTTGGAGCCGTGGCGTGGCGTGGAATGTGTTTCAGAGCTTTCCGACGTAAGTTGTGCTTTGGGGGGTTAAGGATTGGAGGGGGTACAAATATAGTGCGCTGGAGGCCGAGGTTGGCAGAGAAGTTTTGGCGCAGGCGTTTGGAAGGAACCTGGGTTTGTGGGAGGTGCTGGCGAGCGGTTGAGTTGTTAGCTTGTTAGGCGGAAGGGTGGTTCGTAAAGCGCGCTGCTCGCATTGTGCGGCCCTCGTGTTTAGGGCAAAAAGATTGGTGTAGTTGCCGTTAGCCCCTTATCAGGACATATGAGGTTATGGGTAGGTTGAAGACAATATCCGTTTCGAAGACAGTACGAGAAGAAATGGGGCAAACGTAAACGGTTTAGGGGACTTGAACAGTGTTTGGGCAATTGCATAAACGCACGTGGTACCCGGGTGCGTTTGCGTGGTGTGCTCATGTAAAATAGTGTGGCATGCGTCAACACAGGCAATCCGGTTATAACAGCGGTGGTAAAAGGGGGCAGTGGTGGTAGGACTGATGTTGAAACGTTTGGGGTCAGATGCTGTTTAATGTTTAGGGTCGTACTTTGAATCCATCCAGAAGGCTGTTGTAGGAATTCTCGAGCAGCAGCAACTAAGAAGACCTTTGCGCCGAGGCGCATTTCCCATTCTCTGCATGTCATGTGTTGGCATTGGTGCAGGGTCGTGGACATGAGGATTGGGGACGATGTGATGTGGCTTGGCTGGGGCCCCGCGTAGCATGGTGTTGGCATTGGCGCACACGCCTTGCAGCTTCAGGTTGTGGCTCGGTGGCTGGGTAGTGCGACTGCAACTGTCACTCCGAGCCACCCTAGCAGCTTTGGGAGGTCTGGGAGGTACGGCAGGTCCTTAGGACGGAGGAGGAGAGTGTTTGGGCCGGGGGGTGAGCTCCTCTCCATGCGGTGGGAACTGGGAGGTCGTGTGTCATGAGGCGCGTCGTGTTTTGGGTTGTGAGTGATTCGGCGGGTGCGGCAGAAGGTGCTATGAGTAAACATAGGCACGAACTAGGCCAGCGACAATGCTCCGGTGATGAGGCCCGGGCTCTTTCGATAGTACTTTGACTTCTCCGACTATTCCTGGGTTTAATGTGGTGTAACAGATGTGCGACGCATGACGGGAAGGCGGGCTATGCACGCCTTCGTTTGATCATGCCCCGTTACGTGCCGCTAGCGGAGATTTCCTCTTCCTTCCAGAGGAAAGCCGATAAGGGGGGCTGCTCACGTGCATGTCAGTGCAGATGATCCATAACACCAAGAAAGGGGAAGGAGAGTTATTACTACTCTGCTGCTCCTCGTAGGGCAGGCGCCGGAATAGTGACGACGCAGGGCAACATCGATGCGTCCATGGTTCGACAAGGGTTACCGAGTTATGGCAGCAATTTAGCTGCGTCATAAAGACTATATTACATAGTGAAGTATGCGATGTCTGTTGGAGGTAGTAAGAGGAAATCGCCATGCGTTCGCTAGCCGTTGATCAGCAGCTCCAAAGCATTGCGTAAACCATTCCAATTATTTTCCGTTGGAAGAAGAATTTGGTTAGTCGCTTTTCCTATACCTTCTGCTGATCATTACTTCACTATGCTGTCTTCCAGTCTTTGTACCAGTCGCCTCTCTCGCGCTTTCTCCTCTAGACGCACGATTCTGCCTGCCAAACGACCGCGGTCAGCCGCTATCTCAACAATGGCCTCAAGCACTGTTGTTTACGTGAAGGGCGATCCAGCGACAAAGACACTGGGCGACTGTGAGTTGAATGGCCGCGAGACATTCCCAAGCGCGAGCCTTAATGCGTGTGCCTTTCCAGCAATGGGCTTGTAGTTCGGGGACACATTGGGGTTGCTGCTGAAGACCTCGGGGCTATCTGCCTGCCTTTCATTGGTGCCCCCTCATGCCGAAGAGTTGGACACGGCAACATGTATCATACAGTATCATTAACACATCTGCCCTTATCCCGCTGTCACATGCTCTTCCTCCTGAAGTCTCCTAGACTAGTAGCCCCACCGGACAATACCGGTAGCAATTTGGCATCCGATTCTACGGTATACATCCCTTCTTCAAAGGCCGCTTCCGGCTTCGGGCGACTTCCACAACTTTTCTCCTCCTCCTTCCTTACCCCACACCCCACAACGAACAGGCCCCTTCTGCCACCGGGCTCTCCTGACGTTCGAAGCCAAGAAGGTGCCGTACACGCTCGAGTACATTGACTTTGACAACAAACCCACATGGTGGGTTCATGAGATCACGACTGTCGTACTTCACTGCAGTCTCTTCCTTTCTCCACCAGCATGGTGGTTGGTGGTTTTGGGGGTGGAAAGTAAGAAACTGACGAGCTGTATGACGACAGGCTTCACCATGGTAATTAGGCGGGGGGTAATGCCACACGGGGCGCGGTAGCAAGAACGATTAAGGCTTATTTAACCGTGCTTTGCCGCTTCCTTCTAATGCCCCCACTTGTGGCCCCAGGCTGCAAGAGGTCAGCGGCGGCAAGGTTCCCGTTATCAAGGTGTGTTTGGGGTTCGAAGTACGGCACAACTGGGAAGGACATCCCTGGGCTGAGGCTGCAGCGGGCGGGATGTGACCCATGGGTCACGCCGTTAGGCATGTGTGGGACATGTCCATACGACACACATCCTGGAAGAGGGATTTGCCGGCGTGTGTTCCCAACGCCTGCAAATCCCTCTAGCGATGCATAATGGTATAGGGTATAACCTTTCCATGCCCCTAAACCGTACGCCACCTAACCCCACCCATACCGGGTTTCCTTCTCAATACATGCACGCGACATGCCTCCGTTGCCAAACCACATGCAGGAGGAGGGTCAGCCGTACATGCCGGACAGCGACGTCATTGTCGTACACCTGGAGGTACGTAAGACGTGCGTGCGTGTCAGCGTGTGTGTATTGCATCCACACCCTGTACCAAAATATCCCACACTCCCCGTTCTTGTTGCCCGCTCCTCCATGCACCCACCCACCCCCCGGCCGCGGTGCGTGTGGTTTCATGCCATCTCCTCGAGTATCCAGCCCCATCCAACCCCACTGCCCCACCACCGCCCCGCCCCTTCCCCCTGACAGGACAAGTACCCCGAACCCCCAATGAAGTCCTCCGTACCACCGGAGATGTGAGCCGGGGGGCAGGGGGGGCGGGGGCGGGGGCGGGAAAGAGGCAGTGTTAAATAAGAGCAGGGGGCGAGGGGCGGGAAAGGAGGGTATGTGTACAGAAGGGAAAGGAAAGCTAAAGGGCATTCGTAAGCCCAATACTGCGTGTATGCCTGGTACCCGAGTGGTCTGCATGTTCAGCCCCATGCTTTCTGCTTCCTAACAATCCTCTTCATCCAATTCCCCCTCTTCCTCCAATTTTCCCCCCTCTCCCGCCCCTTCCCCCCTCTCCCACACCCCTCGCCGCCGCAGCGGTGCCAAGCTCTTCCCCGCCTTCCGCGGCTGGCTGCTGGGCCCTGAGTCGGAGGCTGCTGACAAGCGGGCGCTGCTGCTTGCCGAGCTGCAGGGGGTGGACAAGTGGCTCAGTGAGAACCGGCAGCAGGTGCGTGTGTGTGTGGTGGGGGGGGGCTGGGGGGGATAAATGAAAATTGAGCAACGGGAAGGGGGGAGGGGCTACGTGGGGGCTCATGATGGACCGAACCATAGGAAACCATAGGGCTGGAGGAAGGGGAAAGGTAGGGGAAAGAAGAGGAGGGGTGGGGGTGGGGCTACGTGTGGGGAACAAAATTCCAGCTTATCATGGTTGGTTTGGGAGGGGGAAAACGTGTATGTAGAGTGCTGCACGTGTTTGCGACCCAAACCGAGTCACCCGTGTCCCATGTCTGCTGGGGCCGAGGGGAGCGGCAGGGGGAGGTGGAAGGCCGTTGGGGGTGCGTTTGCTGGGGAGACGCGAGACGAGCAGCAGCGGACCAGGTAAGATTTGACAAGTTTGCATGACAGCGAGGGACGGGTGTGAATGGACTGATACAAACATCCCCTTTTCCCCTCCCTAACCTCCGCTGTTCGCTCCCCCTAACCTGCCCCGCACCCCCACCCCTACCCCACCCCTCCGCATGCCTGCCTGCCCGGCAGGGCCCGCTGTTCGGGGGCTCCCGCCTCAACGCCACCGACGCCTCCCTGGCGCCCAAGCTGTACCATATAGCGGTGGCGCTCAAGCACTTCAAGGGCTGGCAGATTCCCGAGGAGCTCAAGGCAGTGCACAGGTGGGGGTTGGGTGGGGGGACATATAGATAAGTGAAATGGACCAATGAAAACGGGGACGGGGGCGGCGGGTATCTGGCGCCGGGGGGAGGAATGTGCTGTTATGATCTTTCGGTAGTTGTAGGCGTGTGTCCGTGAGTAGGAACGTAGTGGTGTGTGTTAAGAAAACTGGCCGTATACTGGTGTGTTTAGGTTTAGATACGGGGAGGGGCGAGCTGGCTGGGGCGGGTGAACCCCATGGGCGGTGAGGTCGGTGACCCGTGGGTCGGTTGCGATGCATGGATGCTGATACATGACATGCTGCATTCGTCTTGTGGCCCTTAATTATCTGCGTCCCCCCATGTTTGGGTTAATGGCCTGCATGCCCTGCTGTTTGCCTGCCCGGTTGCTAGCTTGCCTTGCCGCTATCTGCCTGCCTGCTTGATGCCGATGTCCTGGTGCCCATCTGCTTGCCTGATGAGGGCTTCTCTCCCCCCCCTGTGGCTCCATGTGGCTTCCTATGGTATGGTATTTGTCTTTGACCCTCCTTGCTGCCTCACTTCCGGCGTCCTGAACCGCGTGTTCTTAGTGCCTCCAAATGCGCTCACTGCATGAGTCGGGATATGGGATTGGGATTAGTTGTTTCACTTATTTAATTTTTTTGCCCCCTCCCCCGCCCCCCCAGCTACCTGTCCGCCGTCAAGCAGCTGCCCGAGTGGCAGCACACCGACTACGGCGAGGCGGCCATCATTCGGGGCTGGCAGCGGCACATGCAGCAGCAACACCACTGAGAGCTGCAGCAGCAGCAGCAGCAGCCGGGGCGCGGGAGCAGCAGCAGCAGCAGTTCATCACTGAGCAGATCCGAGAACTGAGAGACCGGGAGAATTTGCAAGTTGAGGGCGCAGGGGAAGCGGCACATACATGCCTGAGGAGGAACAGCAGTCACCGGAGGTGGCGGGTGGATACAGGGTCGTGAGCTTGTTGAAACAAACCGTTGGGGAGTTGGGGAAAAAGGCAATGGCGCTGGCTTGGGGGAGGGAGGCGTGTGTGTGTCTCAAGCCGTCAAGCGAAGGTCAGTTAGCGTAGCCATGCAGTGTTCCTTGGGCTGGGTGGGTGGGTGGTCGGGAGCAAGGTGAGCTCAAGATGAGCTGTTGAGGTGTTGGTGGTGGTGGTGGAGTGCAGGAGGAGCCGCTGCCTCAGCGTTGGTTACGTTGCGGTTACGTTGCGGGCGTTGGTTTCGTTGAAGTGCCGATTGCGACCGCAGCAGACGGCGTGGGTGGTGGCGGGGATGGGGGGCCACACAGCAGCGTTATAAACGATGCATACGGCGTGTGGGGTCCACTTTCCAGGGTGCGTACAAGCCACTGCCAGGTGCTGGCACACACTCCCGGCCAATGTAATGGGGCACCACACCAATACACGGCAATACGCCACAGGCTGCACGGCTGAAAGAGGCATGCATCGGACTACTCCTGGGGTTAGGATGCGGCCCTGGCTTGACGGGTCCTTACTTAGGAAAGCCGACCTGCAGACTCGAGTAGGCCGAAGTAGACACAGCCGCCCAGCAACCAGCAGCTAGTAAAAGGTTGAAGGCCAGAGGCTTAGGAGGCTATAGGTTTGAAGTCGAGGTGTTTCTATGGGTCGCAAGAAGTAAACTCCGGTTGAGGCCTCTTCAGCGAATGATTGAAGTCAAATGCTGCCGTACATGCTGCGCATGCTATGCTCAGGCGGTGACCGACAAGACGGCCGGTGCGTGGGTGTGGACTGCTTCGCATTTCTTGCAGTCCTCGGAATCCTGTATTGTACTCGTGCTCGCAAACGAAGGGAGAAAATGTTATGCGGCTCAAACTTGCACCGCAAGTATGCTTGCGGCCAGCAGACGCTCGGCAGCAAGCGTGCATTGAGCAAGAGCTGGCTTCAGCTGCTCCGATATGCCGCTAGTTGCAGCCGCGCTCCAGGCAGCGCAGAAGGCGTCGAGCATGCTCGCAAAGTTAGTCATCGCCTAGATCGTCGCCCAATAATAAGCTTACTTTTTGCTCGCGCTTGTTGTAATTAAGCATATACGTTGTACAGGCGTTCAAGTTCCGCCATTTCCTTGTCCATCAGGACCGCTGCGCCATGAAGGTACAGGCCATTCCTCTGCTGTGCCTTTGCCCGCGTTAATCGTCTTGGCGTATAAACTTGAACACACGGCCCGATTGAGCTTTGTAAAATATGGAAATCCTTGAAGTACCGCCCAGTGTCCATCCATCCCATCTTGCTGTCCTTCCTGTTTTATCATCGCTCACTGCCGTCGGTGCTCCTTTCAATCGGTTTCCACCTTCTCCTCCTCCTACTCCTCCTCCTTCTCATCCCACACCTCACGCAGATGGGCACGGACGCCATGCTTCTCGGCAGCTGGGCCCCCGTGCCGCAGTCCCATCCCTCCTCTTCCTTCCCGTCGCCCTCCCTCCTCTCCTCCACATCCTCCTCACCACACGGCCCCCGCAGCTCCCGCCGCGTTCTCGATGTGGGTACGGGCACCGGAGTCCTGGCCCTTATGGCGGCCCAGAAGAGCGACCCGCGCTTCAGCACTTCAGCACCTGTGACGTCAGCCTCCCCAACAACAACCTCATGCTCTCCTTCTTCAGGATGCACCATGTACGACGAGAAGGGTAGCAACAAGGGAACAAGCCAAGCGGGCGTGCACATTGTTGCTATTGACATTGATGCTGACGCATGCGCCCAAGCTGCGGAGAACGTGGCGCTAAGCCCCTGGGCAGATCGTATCACGGTGCTGCATGCGAGCCTGCAACAGCTGGTGGCGGCAGCTGCGGCAGCAGCAGCAATGACACCTACAGAAGTAACGACACCTACAGCTGGCGGGGCGGCAGCAGAGGTGGAGGAGGCCGAAGCAGCAGCAGCAGGGGCCGGAACGGCAGCAGCAGCAGCTGGGGAAGACCCGGAAGACGGGACGGAGACGCTGGGTACGGGTGCTGTCGATGTTGCTGACCCCGTTGTTGTTGTCGCTGCTGGTGGTGGTGGCAACAACAGCAGCAGCAGTACTATTCCCGCTGGTGCGTTTGGTCCCTTTGACCTCATCATCAGCAATCCGCCGTATTTTGTGGGCAGCAGCAAGCCAGCACAGGTGAGTACGCGCAGGGCCGCATTCGAACGCATGTGTGATAAGGCATATACCGGTGCCGTGTGTGATCACCTCGGTGTCTTAAAAGGGCAAAACAATGTACGAACCTATGTACGGCACCGACAATTTGTACGATTGATCCCGCAGGGTCGTACAGCTCGTGCCTTTGCTCGCCATGCTGACGTGGCACTCCCGTTCGCCGACCTGGCATCCGGTTGTACGGCCCTGCTAGCGCCCGGCGGCAGCGTGTGTGTCGTACTTCCGCCCCCGGAGGCAGAGCGCTTCTTGTCGGAGGCTGCGGCGTTTGGACTTGTGCTGGTGAGGGAGGGGCGCGTGTGCGTGTGAGGCCCACCATATGGTGCAGCATGCAAGTGGTACCTGCACCCAAACTCTTGACGCGGTTTAAACACCCCTCTTTTACCACCACCACCCGGCTAGGTGGAGTTGGTGCGTGTGTTCTCCTGCGCGGAGGACGTGCGGGAGCGGCGGCAGCTGCTGCGGCTGCAGCGGGACGGGGAGCTCCAGGGGCAGGGGCAGCAGCAGGGGCAGGGGCCACAGCAGGGGCAGGGGCAGCAGCAGCAGCTGCCAGTGGTGAGCAGTCTGGTGATCAACGGCCCCAAGCTGAAGCCGTCAGAGCGGCCATCAGAGCTGGATCAAGGGCCTGGGAAGGAGGAGCAGCACGACCCGCAGCAGCAGCAGCCTCCCCGGCCAGTGCGGCTCTTCACCTCAGAGTACCTGGCCCTCACAGCTGACTTCCATGACCCCGCCTTCTTCACATCCTACAACTGCACAACCACTACACGCAGCACCGCCACCAGCAGCAGCAGCAGACCAGCAGCAGTGGGACTTTCCCTTAGCTAGCTAGCTGGCTGCTGCTTGCGTCCACTGCACCACTTGGGCCGCTGCTGCCACTGTGGCTGAAGGGAATGTCAATATGTCACATGTCGCGAAGCCACGGCCGCCTTCACTCGAGAGTACGCCAGGCCGGCAGTATTTCCCATTGGCGGCTGCAAGAGGCCAGACCAACAACATAAATTGCCGCTATCGCGCAGCTCATTGCCGCCCTGCTATGGAGGTTTTGAGGGTACCGGTACCTTCACTGCAGGGGGTCGGACCCCCGCCTTCATGCAGGCTGCGAACGCCTTTCCCAGCCCGCTTCCTGCGCTTCAGCAGTGACGATCGGGTTGCGCTCTCGCTCCTGCTTTCACCGTGCGGAGCGGCGCTGTGCTGTGGAGTCCGATAACATGTGCGCGGCTGTGGGAGGGTAAGGCAAGTAGAGCGGCATCCGGAATGAATGACATCACGAGCGCACGCAAGGCGGGGGTGTCAGGCGAACCTTACCCGCTATGCATGCTACTGCCACTCCCAGGTTGTTTTTTCCGATGTGGACTGTTACCGGGGGAGGACAGGACGACCATGTAAGCAGGTCACATGGAAGCAGACTGAAGTGCTAACATGCCTGTCTTGGATGCCTGTCTTGGGTCCCCCTTCAGGGTTGTAGCTGGCCTCCTGCTCCCAGGCCTCCTCCAATTGAGGGCCGGCCCTGGGCTCCACTCCACTGGCGTCCACCACCTCCTCCGCCTGCGTGTAGCACTTCCGCCAGCAGAGACCCAACATCGCCTGCGGTTTTGAACACCTGCGGACCTGAACATCCGACTACATACAACAGTCGGAGCGCTCCTGCGGGTGCTTGGGGTGGCATGGGGACAAGCGGGGGCGTTATACGCACAAGCGTGCATGCGGCGGCATACGCACACGCGTGCATGAGGCATGGCGCTTGGGCTCGTGCACGTTGGCAGCGTGGTGGTGCGTGCAGCCTGGCGACGTAGTTTAGGGGCCTCGGGCGGGGCCTCGGGTGGTGTGCGGGTGGTGCAAGCCCCCCTACCCTAGCTGCGCGCGGTGCAGCCGCTGGTTGTTGTGGGAGAGGATGCGCGCGGTTTTCCAGCAGCAGGCATGCTTGCGGGCATGTGTGCAGGCATGTGCATGGGTCAAGCTAAACTGGATGTGCATGGGATAGGTCCGGACCCGCCGCTGGTGAGGCTTCACGCGGGAGGACGGTCATAGAAATGCTGCGCTGCCATAGCAGGGGGAGATAAAGTGGATGACAGTGTGCCACACGCTGCCCCCGGCAGAGCACTTACATGAAACTGCCAGAGCTTCTAGCCTCCCCCAGAGGTGGTTTTTATTCCAGGACGCAACCAGCCAGCAGTTTTACGGTAATTAAGGCCTACTGCTACGATGCCGGTACTTCACCCAGCTTGCCCGGAGCTCCCGGAACCCGCAGCCCCTCATTGTGAAGCAGACTCAGCGTGTCGCCTTTGCGGCTCCGACCCGTAACCCCACGCCACTCTCACAGCTCCCCTGCAGTACAACCGCCGCTCTTTGCTCTTCCAACTCCAAGCCTGTTCCGCTCCCCCACTCATTCATGCGCACCGGGCTCTTCTTCAAACAAGCTGTCCGAGCTGCACAGCCATGATCACGAGCCCTGATCCCCGCTCACGGGCGAGCGCTCTCCAGTTGGATACCGTACAATATGGTACATGTGCCAACTACCGGTAACTAACTAACCAACTGACTAACGGTATACAAGGAAAGGTACAACTGTCATGTACGTACGAGACTCTCAGCAGCACTCAGCGCACCTCCCAGGTCTCTCACGACCGACAGCGTGTCACATGGAGAAAAAAAGTGAAAGAAGAAGAAAAGTAACAACTGCTATTGTGTGACCCGTGGGTCTCTCAGCAACTCTAAAAACTTACCGTATCTTCTTAATGATCCCACTCACCTGCTCACTCATCTCCTCACTCCTGCCACACTTCGCACCAGGGCACCTCAGTGCACGACTCTACTCCTGCAACAAACCTCTCTCCATGACAACGCTCTCACGACAACACATCATTCATGAGGTTTCGTATTACCCTTCCTACCCCTCTTCCATGCATATCTGTCCACCACCTCCTGCTTACACACCGCTCTTTCCCTGGTCCGCCCCCCGCTCATCCAGGTACCTCTGCCAGTCCGCGCGTCTCTCCTTATAGTGCAGCAGCGGCGCCACCCAGTTGCCCTCCGCGTCCATGAATACAGGGTCCAGCGGCATGTCCCACTCCTGCGCAGTTGGGGGTTGGGCGGCGGTTGGCTAGCGGTTGGGCGAGACATAGCAGTGCAGGAAGTTCGCACGTTTGGTTCAACACAGCTGCTGCTGCTGCTGTCCCACTTCATACGCAACCTCGACACATGCGTCCATTCCCCATTCACCGCGCAGTTGGGGAATGGACGCGTGTGCAGCAGTGCAGTGCAGCAACTCCTGCATGCCTGTCATGCCGCACGCCGGCATGCGCCCGCAGCACACGCAGCATGCGACACCCTGGCAACAACAGCAACTGACCCATGGTTCGGCCTCCGACCCATGGCCCCCCCACCACCCCTGCCCTCCTCTCTCCCTCGCCAATCAACCCTTCCCTTTCCTTTCCTGTGCATTGCCATGCGCACCTGCGCTCGCCGTACAATGTCTGGATCCGCCTCCAACACCTGCATCAAGAGGGCAACATCAGGTCGCAGAGGGCCATGTCACACCTCTCAAGCACTCACTGGTGACCCAAGTCATACGCAAATACTTCATATACCGGTACTCGGGTTCCTAAGACAGCCAGCCGGCTAGCTAGCTAGCTCACCCGGCCCCGACAGCAGTCCCCTCAATCACGCCCCAAAAGGTGTAAGACAGCCAATTCCATTTCACGGTCCTGCACGGTCAGTAATAATCTCCTTGCGCGGTTACCCATCCCCTCTCCTCCTCTTCCCCTCCTCCTCCTCCCTGCTCGCCCCCTCCCCTCCTCCTCCTCCTCCTCCCTGCTCGCCCCCTCCCCTCCCCCCCTCCTCACCTCCAGCGGGTCCCGCTCCAGGTGGAACCACTTGTTGATGGACACCAGCACCGAAACCAGCAGCGCGGGGCTCAGCAGCTCCGGAACCGCAGACAGCAGCCGCTCCGGGTCGGCAGCTCCGGACAGCAGCGAGCGAACCTACAGGAGGAGCAAGGGCAGCAGCAGGGGCAGGGGCAGGTGGAGGAGCGGGAGCAGGGGCAGGCGGAGGGGCAGGAGCAGGGGCAGGTGGAGGAGCGGGAGCAGGGGCAGCAGGCGGTGGAGAAGCCAGCGGGGCCTGCAGTGCGCAGTGCGAAGGAGGTTTTTGGTGGCAGGTGACATGTTTCTCCTTCTTTCCCTTCCTGCCTCTTTCCCTCCCCCCCCTCGCACCTGCCGTGCCTCCCTCTCCAGCTGCTCGGCGGGCCGCATCAGCAGTCGCGGCTGCACCGCCAGCGCGGGTCCTAGGTCCAGCCGCGGGTAGTGGCTCTTCAGCAGCACCAGCTTGGAGGCGACGGAGGCGGGGTCGGTGGCAAGGCGGGCCTGCGCGGGGGAGGGCGGGGAAGGGGGAAGAGAAGGGAAGGGAGGAAACCCAGCTGTGGTGAGCTACGGTAGGCAAACTCCACCCCCGCCCAAGCCGGGAAAAAGGGGGAAGGCGGGGTTAGCTGGTAAACCTGCCGCCCTGCCCCGCCCCCTGCTGCTGTCTCGTTATACAGCACAACAAACCGACACGCCGACAAACATACTCCTTGCCGGTGAACCGGTGTATGCTTCCCTACGCTCCCTTTCTCCCTCCTTACAGCTTCCACCTTCCAGCCTCCCTCCCTCACTCCCGCCCTCACCCAGTCCACCGCCCCCAGCGTGTCCAGGTTGGGCGCCAGGGCGCCCCCCGGCAGCAGCGACTCCAGCGCCGCCAGCCCCCACCGCAGCTGGTCGGGGGAGGCGGGCAGGCGGGCGCGGCTGGCGGCCTGGGGGCAGAGGGCGGAGCGGGGGTTGGGGCGGGGACGCGAGGGGCGGGGCGGGGGACGCTGGGGACACGGGACGGCGCGCGGAGCGGTGTTACCAGTAATACAACTGGCAGGGCGGTGTGGTGGTTCCGGAGTTTGGTGTGGGGCGGGTGGAGGGGATTTGGGTCGGAAGCGATGGGACGCGTGGGTGGGGACATGGGCGCGTGTGGTTGCATGGCGTGGTGCGCGAGGCATGATGGGAGGGTGCCGTGGCAGGGAACAGAGATCCAGAGGGGATCCAATCGTACCTGGATGATCTCGGCTGTGACCCGCTCCCGCCGCCTGGCGAGGAGCTGCGATCTAGGACAGGGGTCAGCGGCCGCAGCAGCGGCGGATGGTGGTTCAGGGGCGGGGACGGATGGGGGTGTTGTTGGTGGAGGGGGCGGTGCGGATGGCTGTGGTGGTGGTGGGGGTGGCAAGGAGGAAAGTGATGTGCTGGCATGCGGGGTGGAGCAGGGAGATCCCGGGGCTGGGTAGGAAGAAGGGTTGGGTGAAGGGTTGCCGATTGGCGCTGCAGCGGGGGAGGAGGTCCGATGCGCCCTTAGTACGGGGGTCCTGGGGCCGAGGAGGGTTTTGGGGCATCTGCTACCAAAGCGGCCAGGAACAGCAGTATGGCAAGGCATGTTTGGGCCTGGGAGAGATGATTTGGGTAGCCGCGCTTGTGTGTTGTATGACTAGTTGCATAAGAATTCAACGCCTCTTGACATTGGCAACTGTAAGGAAGGCGTTGACGGGTGAAAGTGCGACCTAGGCCGCCAGCTATAGCAGCGAGAGGTTCTATACAAAGCTTTCCATTGAGTTCTGGTCCTGGGTGCTGTGCGCTGATCACGACCGGTCACGTCGTACAAGTGACCAGGGAAAAAGGCAGGAGGTGCCCATCAATATTTTGTTACGCATTCTTACTCCAATATTGCAACGGCTTGCTAACTTTGCTGGTAAGTCAGGACCCACATTTGGGTCGGAAGCAACACACGAGGCGGCCCCACAGCGACTATCTTTGCCGAGCTAATGGTCGCTGGCTGTTAAGCTCTGTCGTTTGCAGGGAAATGAACGTCTGAGCGTCGGCTTTTCCTGCGGTTACGAGGTATGTTCGCCGAGTCCCATCGTTGCGAACACCGAGCTCTTGCCCAAATGCAGTAAAAGGAGGCCTTGAAAAAGGCTTGTACTTTACTGCAGTCTACCGCTCGCAGTAAATGCATTGCTTTGGTGCTTATGGTATATTACCGCTTGCCAACGCAACTTCCTGTACGCCCCTACTTGCAGATACCAAGGCGCCTTGGCGTTCATCCAAGTACGTTTTCAAGGATTCATGTTATTCTACTCCAAGCAGCAGGGGCGGACGGGTTTTGACGAGCGATGCTTGCGCTCGTGTTTTGTCAGTCTTTACGCCCTAGGCAACTTCTTATGTAGTTTGGCAGGTATCCGATACACCTATAAGTATGTTGCGCGATCCTGGAGGCTTTTTGGGGCCCGAGTTCTCTAAGGTCGTTTTCCACTTGACGCCCTCATGTGGCATCCAGTGGCAACCATTTTGACACGTTATTGCAAGCATGTTTCCATAGCAATATGCACAAGTGGTATTGGCACGTCCCCGAAGTTGGCGCGCTTGTCATGCATCTTTGCCACACAACAACAGTAACGCACTCCATAGCAAGAGCAGCATATGCAGCATTTCAGCAGGCAAGGAAGCATATAGGCTAGCCAGACGAAGCGGAGGTGCGGACTTAAAAAAGTACGACTTGGTACATGCGCACTTAATGGTCCCTCCCTTGTCCGCCGCCGAGCACGCCGCGCAAGCCCCTACGCTCCCAAGCAGCCGCCGCCGGACCGAGAAAGTGGTTTCACACCAGCCTACCCTGTGTTATATTTAGGGCACGTTGGCCCCGGCCTTTCTGGGCCGGGGGGCCGGCCGCGGATACTCAATGGATGCGATAATGGCAGCTCCTCAGGCAAACATAGCTAGGCGCATCAAGTTTAGGCTAGATGACGGGTCCCTGATAGCAGACTCCAACCTCTTAGGCCTTGACGGCGGCGGTATCGTTCGCGTGAGCGTGGACAAGAACGTTGTTGACAGGAACCTTGCATCGGAGAAGGATCTCGAGCGTATCCAAAGGCTGCTTAGCAACCCCGAGCTTCCTTCGCTTCCTCAGCAAAATGGGGGCTACGGAGTGAGTCCTGTTGGGAGTCGCAAGTTCGTGGGAGCTCTGGCCAGGCAGGTTGCGTTGACCATGGAGCTTCCTTCATCTTCCTGCAGGGTCCACCAACCAAGAAGGCGCGCCTGGATTCCAGGCCCAGCCTCAGCTATGGAGGTGAGATATTGCGTACTGGACTTTCTTATTTTGCAGGTTGTGAACCCCGCCCTTTTCTTGCCCTCCAGCGAATGACTGGCTCGCCAAGTGCCGGGAGCTGATAGACAGCGTCCAGCGCGGTCTGAAAGGAGACGCCCAGTGGTTCTTGAACCCTGTGGACGAGAAGCTGGTGCCGGACTACTACACTATCATTAAGCAACCCATGTGGATTAACCTCATCCTCCAGAAGCTCAGCCAGGCAGAGTACGCGTCTGCGCAGGACTTCTGCGATGACGTGCGGCTAATCTGGTCGAACTGCATCCTGTACAACCCCAAGGGCAACCCTGTCAGGCTCATTGCCGAGAAAGCCGAGAAGCGTTGGGAGAACGACTGGGCCAATTCCGGGCTCAGCAGTGAGCGCACTAAGCGGGCAACCGCCGGCGTAGCAGCTCCCAAATTTGACCCCGACTTTGAGCCTCCTCCGCCCAAGGCGTCGCGCGAACGGCCGACCAGGAGCGGTAACGCCGTATCCAAACAGAAGCAGGCAGCCCCTGCAGCTCCTGCTCCTGCCCCTAGCCGAGTAAGTCTTGAGGAACTGGTCCTATCCTCTGCTTCTAACCGCGTGATGCACTTTTTCGTGCGACGGTTATTATTACTTGTGCATTCTAGATGACGACTCGTGGCGCGCTGCTTGCCGGATCCCTCAGCCTACAATACTTACAGGAAGTTCTGTCGTCATATTTATTAGCCCTTATTCATGTTTCGTGCTTGCCAACAGGCTGCCAACGGCGGGCGCGCCTACAGCCATGAAGTCACCTCGGGTGGCAAGGGCCGGGAAAAGGCTCTGTCGTTGGAGCGGCGCAACCAAATCGCCACGGAGCTCCAGAACGCCCTTGGCGAGCTGTCCGAGGACCAGCTCAACGGTAAGCTTATCGGGGTGCCTTCATGGGAAGGAGGCAAGTGACAAGGGCCCGCCTGTGTACGCCGCTGGGTCGGGTTTGTTTCACATGTCCGGTTATGTTCCGTCCCACCCATACATGCTTCCCTTCATGCACCGCGCTTGGAGCCCTGACTGACGTCACGCCGGCTTGCCTCCTGTCTGGTTGCAGAGCTCATGGGGTTGCTGCCTTCGGAGGCCATGCAGCCCGACGAGTCCGGCGAGATGGAGCTGGATTTCGAGGCGCTGGACGACGCCAACCTGCGCAAACTGGAGTCCTGGCTGCGCAACGTGCGCGGGCAAGGACCCGTCTCGCCCTCGCACATCTCGCACAACCCCAGCGTCCGGTTAGAGGCTGGCGACCCGGACGATGAGGTGGGTTGCTGGGCGAGAGGGCTGTTCCTTGGGTTGGGTTGCTGTGCTGGCATGAACTCGTGCCGTTGTAACTGCATGTAGCATTCCTTGTTGGTTGCTTCGTGCTTTCTTAGGCCGCTTGCTGATATCTCTTCCCACCCCCTTCCTGTCTCCGCAGGACTACCACAGCGACTGACGACTTGACTGCTGACGGTTTTTTGACTACTTTGCGCGGAGGCATATGCTGTACATTTGACCGCAGTGCTTTGACCAACATTGGTACGTTGGTGTGTGTGTGCGTCTGATGTGCTAACTTGCACTCAAAAGAAGGGACGACGGGCTGGACTCAATGCATGACTGCATGACGACACGACTCTTGACAAGCCTAGATGTATGACAATTCTCGTGCTGACTTGACGGCCACATGAACAGAACTGTTGCGCTAAACGGGCGCTCCCGGGTATCCTTGGTACATGTCATCGGCCCGACTGCAGCGGGTGTATGTGACGGACGGTTGGGTTGGACGCTTCTGGACCCCGCTGTATAAGCACATGTCCACCTGTCCACTAGTTGTGCGACTGGAACGGTCAAGAGCGGGAGCACATGTACAGGTTCCCAGGCCGATTTCATTCGCTGTTTGAATATAATAGCGGTGCTTTGCTAGAGGCCGCCACAAATGAGCGTGTTTTGTTGATTGCGGGAACAAGCCGGATGCTAATGCAATGAGGATGAGAGGAGTGAAGGAGAGAGGATTGTGACTTCAGACGATGAGAGTTGAGCCCGCAAATGCGGGACGTGTGTAACAAGAGGCTCCAAATTATCGTGCGCGTTGCTGCAACACGTCAAGGTGGCTTGCAATCCCTCAGATAACACGTGCCTTGCAATCCCTCATATGCAATGTTAGGATACGCTTCTAGCTAACTGCGCGGAAAAATGATTAGGAAAGGGCTCCGTTATCATCTGGACGGTTGGCTTTGTCATCCCTGCACGGCACTGTACGGCCTTGCCCCATCAGATCGGGTCCGCCTAGGCCCAGACCGGAAACACGAGCACTTCCTTCTCCAATGACCCTTTCCCCAATATCACAGGAGCCACATGCACTAGTCAGCAGTCAAGCGATGAGTCGCCTTGCCGTTCGCATCTGTAGTTACCTAAACTCGAATCCAGAAATTGTTGCAGCAGGGCGATGCCACGAAACAACATTAACCGATGTCTTAACTGCTGTTCCTGACCTCTGGCGCCTACTCGGCAATTCAGCTCTTGCCCTGCGGCTTGCCAGCAGCGCATGTCGCGACCTACACGACGCGAGTTGCCTCTCTTTGGCGGTCGACAGCAGCAGCCTTACACAATTATTCAAGTTTGACGAATTGGAAGCTAAGAAGCGCTGTGTCTATAGCTTCTTAGGAGGAGCCTTGGCTCGAGGATGTCAACCAACCCATCTCCGGATCCTTTGTGACGACACGATGCCACTCGACACGCTGTGAGTCAACATCACAGTACCGGCGGCAGCTCCCGCAAACCTTCACAATCACGCTGAGAACTCCCCAAAATCCTTGAAGTCACAACCAAGCTGGCTACCTACCCCACCTACCTCCATGAAAAACCTACCACCGGTATCAGTCCCCAGCAAACCTCCATCGCCCCCGCATGCACGCATGCCGCTCCCCCCCCTCGCACCTCAAACCTTCACCAGCTACCGTATCCTCGCAACCTCGCACAACCCCCCCGCCCGCCGCCCACCTTCCTCTCCCCCGCCAGGCTTCCCCCGCTCCACCTCTCACCCCTCACCGTAGCCGTCACCTCGCTTCACCTGCAGACCACCTGCCCCCACCTCCTGCTCCCGCACCACGCTGCCCGACTGTCCGCCGCCCTGCCCGCCCTCACCCGCCTGATCCTGCACCCTGCACAGCGCTCACACCCGCCCCGTCACCCACCGCTACCACGGCTACCGGTACCTCCAACCGACCGCGGAAACCCACACGGCGCTAACCGCGCCAGGGCAAGCCCACAGCCATGCAGCCGCGGCAACTTTCCCGTTACCGGTACCGTCGCAGTGCCTACAACCGCGAATGGTACTAAAGCGACTGCAGCTGCAGCAGCGGCGGTAGCAGCGGCAACGGCGACCACAGCAGTCTCTCCAGCACCCCAAGCAGCACCCCAAGCAGCACCCCAAGCAGCACCCCAAGCAGCAGCTGCAGCTGCTGCCATGACGTCAGTAGCGGGTGTTGAACCTGTTGGCCTCGCCGCACTGCTGCAAGCCCTGGGCCCCCGGCTCACCTCCCTGGATCTGCTGCTGGATCTGGATCCATCTGGGTTCATGACTGCATTGCCGTACACATGCCGCGCACCCTCAACCCTTAACCTCCCCCCGCTCCTGCCGCTGGAGCGCCTGGCTGTCTGGTGCCCGGGGCTGCGCTGCTTGACACTGACACTGCGGCTGGGGAGCAGCAGCAGCAGCAGCAGCAGCGGCACCGGTATCAGCCCCGGGGTCGCGGCTGGCATCGGGGGGCAGCCGGCGGGGTTCCAGCTGGCAGCAGCAGCAGCGGAGGCAGTAGCACCGGCTGCCGCTCCGATACCGCTGCCTCCAGCGCAGCAGGGGCTCACGCAACAATCCTCAGCTGGGGTGGGAATACAACTGCAACCGCAGGCGCAGCCGCTGCCGCATCCTCAGTCGCAGCTTCAGCCGTCTTTGGCAGCCGCCCTGGTCGCCTCAGTGTGCCAGCTGACCTCCCTGGGCTTCCTGGAGCTACGCGGCTTGAAACTGCCGTCGTACAGCTGCTTGCCGTACAACTACGGCGTCAGTTGCGATCTGGATCCAAACTTCTCGTCAGCAGTCCTGCTCCCGTTACAAGCCCTGTGCAACCTTACCCGGCTGGTGTTGCCCCTATCCCCCGCCGCCGCTGTCGTCACCGCCTGCCATCCGGGCGACATCATTGCCTCTCCGGATCTTCCCGGATTCGATACGGATTCAGTTAGCGCAACCGACGTTGCCACATTGGCCACTGCTGCCGTACAACCCGCCCCCAAGGCGTGGCATGTACTGTACGGCAGGGCTGTAGCCAACCTTTTCAATCTCCCAGCTGTCGTACCTGCTCCTCCTCGGCTGCACTGCATGGTGGAAAACCTTTTGGATCTAGACCTGGGTCTAGATCTCTCTCTCACTCTGCCGTACATTCCGTACGCCGCAACCGCGCTGACGCGGCTGGTCGTGGGCGAGTTGTCCGCGGAGTGTGTGGCGGTGGGTCAGTGGGATGTGGTTCCGGAGCCGCCACCGCCGCTGCCGTACACTCTCCTTGCGGGACTGCCCCCCTGGACCTGGCGGCGTGTTGGCAGCCGGGCGGGGGCGGGGGTGGGTGGGGCAGGGGCGGCGGAGGCGGAGGCGGGTGCCGCGTTCGGCTTCGGTCGGCCTGTGGGCAGCTCCCTGCCGCCTGAGTCGGTGAGGCTGCCGCCGCGTCTGCGTGTACTGCAGGTGGGGGGGAGGGAGGAGGGGAGTTGAGCGCTGCGGAGGGAGCGGTGTGGTGTGTTAAGAAGACTGGCCGAGGGTAGCCGTGTGGTGTATGGGTGCGAGGAGCGAGATGGCAGGAGTTTGGGTACCGGTTTGGGTCAGGGGACCTGATAGCACGATAGCTGCTACATGCTACATCAGCTTTCTAAATAGGACACACTGCTGCCGAGTGCTGCGGCCGCTCCCCCATGCATGATCCCCCTCCCCCTCCACTGCACCACAGGTACGCTACATGCCGGACATTGCCGTACTCGCCGCGCTAGCCGCCCTGCCGTACTTCACCCGGCTGGATTGTACGGCAGTACGACACCCCAGGGGCGAGATCTGCTTGGATCTGGGCTCTATCGGTCTGCCGGGGCCTCCCGACCTTTCTGCAGCTGCTGCTGCTACTGCTGCGGGTAGCCCCACCACCACTGCCATAACCGCTACTCCTGGCAATGTCCGTAATGGCCGCGGCCCTTTAACCTCCTCCGTCGCCGCCGGCCCTGCATCCACATCCGCATCCGCAGCAGCAGCCGCACTTTCCTCCCTCTGGCTTCCGAGCATGGTGGGTGCGGCAGCGGGGCTGCTGCTGCGGGTGCTGGGGGAGGCCGACTGGCGGCGCCACCCGCTGACGCTGCGGCCCTCGCCCTTCGCCTTCCTGCGGGAGAGCTACGCGGGGCTGCGGTGGAGTGGGCCGCACGCGGGGTGGATGGGGGAGCTGGAGGGGCTAGCGGGGAAGGTAAGGGGGACAAGGCGGGGAGATAAATGAAAGGTGAAGCAACGGAGTCCCCAAGGGGGGAGGTGGCGGGCGGGGGATGTGGGGGCGGGGTTCCTCAGGTTCCTCGGGTTACGGTGTCGTACGCGTACGTCGAGAGGTGGCACTGTGGTGCTGTGGTGGCTGTGGAAGCCTTCGTGGGGCTGACGTGGAAGGACTGCGCAGCCCGCCCGAATGGCGTGGGGCTGACGTGTATTGTCTGCGTTGTACTGCATTGTATTGTCTGCATGATACGCTGCATGCGCTCCAACTCAAACCGCCTGCCTGCTCTCCAACCCGGCCCCCGCCCCTCCAACCCGCCTGCATGCCCCAATCCAACCCGCCCCCCCGGCAGGTCACCCGGCTGCGGGTGAAGCAGATGCAGCTGGTGCGGGGGGATCTGGCGGCGCTACATGCCGTACTGCCGGGGCTGCAGGTGGGTGGGAAGGAGGGGTGGTGGGTGGACTGCTGTGTTTGCGAGGGAGGGAGGGAGGGGGGCTTCTTGGGACGATGTCGTATAGGGGCTTGTCGTATAGGGGCTCAGGGCGGGGGACGTTAAATCCACATCATGCCAACGACCAACCCATCCCAACAACGGCACCATCTTGACGCGTTGGTCTGATTGGTCTGATGCCCCAACTGGCGGCGGTTGGCGGTTTATCGTACGAACATTACTGCACGCGATCGCGGCTGTGCCACCATCAGAACCTACGGCACCTGGCACCCTTCATGGCGCGGACAGACATGGCATAATACAGCATGACACCTAATGTTACCCCCGCATGACACCTCTCCAACTGGACACCTCCCCCCACATGATAGTCAATGGAGCTAGTCCGTTGCTCCGCTCGGAGTTCGGACCTGAGGGCCTGGGAGCGGTTGCTGGGCCCTGGAGTGCTGGACGCGAGTGGAGTGGACCGCCCACCGGGCGGCCCGGAGGACTGCGATGACATGTTTAGAAGCAGCGGCGAGGGAAGTGATAGCGAGGGTGACAGCGATGGGGTGGATGGGGAATGGTAGGATAGAAGGAGCATGGTGGGAGGCTTGGGGCATTGAATCATGGGACGGAGGGTGGTAATGAGAGGCTTTAGGAGTGTAGAGGTTTGTGACATACTGATACCTGCATGGGATTATAATTTGGCACACTTATTGTTGTTAGGAAGGTCCTACAAGCTAGCCGTCTAGGGTAACAAGTAGGGCATTGCCCGATGCCCGGAGTTGTGAACGTCCAGGAGTAGGCCTACGCATACAGGGAATTGGCGGTGGTATCTTTTTATGGAAGAGAAGCGCATCATTATTCGAGGCTGTGGTGCCTTCCATGGATGGATTCCTTGCCTTGGTTCCGTCCTTTTTACACAAATCACGTACTCAGCTTTCCTTTTGTTGCACTGGATATATATTTGCTGTTTTAATAATGCATAATGAGTTACCGTGGTGGAGGCAGAGACCCATGCAATTAAAATCCAAAAAAGGTTTCGTTCAGGCGCGAAAGCTACAGCAGAGGCCCATGTCGCAGCGATCGCTCTGTACTACTGAGTGACATTATACATACCAATAGTTTGGTACTGTAACATTTTGGCAAGCTTTCCTCTCCACATTAATAATTGACTCTTCTTCTGCTCCTTGCAACCAACGGGAAAATTAACTCTTCGGGCTGTGTAAGCATACTTACTATCGACTGTTATATAGGTATTGTGACAGGCCGGTGTGAATGAGCACCGCTCAGCGGCCGTCGAGGGCTGCTAAAGAAACAGCCCTGAACAGCAAGCCATGGCTCGAAACTGGTGGCGCTCAGCAAGCTGCGAATGCCCCGCAACCACCAAAGCAGTCACGTCTTACAGAAGTCTTTCCTGTATGCAAAGGACCTGGTGAGTTTGCCAAGGCAATAGTATGGCCATTTTTTGCACACCGTCGCGCGGCTGACGCACGCCTACTCCCAAAGGCTTTCCCACAGCAGCTTAAGAATATTTTCATTGCTGCCTGCTCCAGCTTTTACGCTATCGGCATCCTGAAATAGGTCCCGCTGGCTGTCTATGCCCACATCCCTGCCTTCATGGTATAGCCTTGCATACATTCGTATATCCTAGCATACATTCTTCTTCTCCCTCTTCTGGCCGCTTATAACCATACACCGCCCTATCTTCCATCCCAGGTCCTGCTCAAAAGGCGCAGCAAAAGACCGTCGCGACCACCCAATTGACTACTCCTAAGACAGCTGCCACAGAACGCACAAAGGCCCGAGCAGCACAAACAGCTGCCGCCACTCAGTCAGCAGCAACCGCGGCAACCCGCGGCCGCAAACGCCGCAACCCATCCCGCACCGGCTGCGATGACGACGACGAGCAGAACACGCTCAGCAGCGACGGTGAAGAGGCTGACGGTGATGCTGCCCCAGCAACCACAACTACAACCCTCCGTCGCTCGACACGCAAAGCCGTCACGGCTCCCAAGGTCCCCGCCCGCACCGCCAGCAAAGCCGCAACCGGGCCCGCCACCGCGCCCAAAGGCGGCAAAGCCACCACTACCACTGCCACCACTGCACCCGCACGTCGCCGAGGCGCCGGCGGTACCTCCTCCTCCTCCGCCCCTCGCTTCCTCAGCAGCTGGGAAATCGACGGGGAGGAGTACCGAGCCGGGGATGACGTGTACGTGGTCGAAACCGATGACGTTGACCAGCTCCCGGACGAGGAGGAGGACGAGGAGTGCGCCATTTGCGGTCGCAACACCGACCCCGCTCGCATGGTGGAATGCGACCGCTGCCTCCGCGGCTTCCACTTCCGCTGCCTGCGCCCGCCGCTAAAGAAGCTCCCCGAGGGTGACTGGGTGTGCCCCGATTGCGAGAGCGGTGTACTGCCCGCCACCTCGGCTGCTGAGGGCCGGAAGCTGAACACGTGCTGCCAGGCGTTTCTGTTTGGGGAGAAGATCCTGGGTCTGGCGCGGGTGTGTGGATGGATGCGGGACAGGCAGGGGGAGGTGCAGCTGCTGGTGCGGCACTACACGAAGCCGGAGGGGACGCATCTGGGTCGCCAGGTGGGTGGGTGGGGGGGAGTCGAGGGGGGGGGTGCGGGAGTGGAGGGGTGGGTGGGGCAGAGCAGGTGGGGGGCTGAGAGGGAGGGGGTTGTGAGGTAGAGAAAGGGAGTTGGCGGGTAAGGAAATGAGACAGTTCCTTCCTGACCCTCCATCATCTCACCTCGCCCTTCATCTCCCCCCCCCCCTATGCAGAAGCACCACCACAGTCGCGAGGTGTTTCTGGGTGTGGCGGAGCACCTGGAGGACCCGGGCTGTATCTGGGGCCGGGCACTGGTGGTGCCGCCCGAGCGGTTCGAGGAGGCGCCCGGCGCGGATGTGTATGTGTGCGAGTACGAGTACGACGACAAATGGAAGGTGAGTTGTACGGCAGATCGTTGTTGTTTTATTGTCGTTTTCTTACCCCAGCCGGCTGGCTTACCCAACCTACCCGACCTTCCTGCTGTAGCGCTTCCGGCGGCGTCTGGGTTCCGACGAGGAGGGGCAGGGGGCGGCCAGCGATGATGATGCGGAGTGGGGCGCGGCGGCGGCAGCGGCGGTGCCTGCAGCGGGCGGCCGCCGGGGGGGCGGCAAGGGGCAGGGCAGTGGCGGGCGGGGCGGCAAGGGGCGGGGTCGTGGAGGCGCCGGCAGCAGCGACGGCGGCAGTGAGAGCAGTGAGGTGGAGGAGGACCGGGATGCGGAGTACAAGCCGGTGAGGTTGGGAGAGGGGTGTTTGTTTGTGTTAAGAAAGCTGGCCGCGAGCCGGAACGTACTGTGATACGGAAGATGACGTTGCCACGGAAACGCGACTAGCGAAGTGTGTGTGAGGGAGGGAGGGAGGAATTGGGAAAGCAAAGCGCCGTAGGACCTTGGAGGTTGAGGGAGCGGAGGTGGTCGCGGCGACGTCCTCTACTGGATGCCCCTGTCTGCACTCTTTCTTGTCACGATGTATCGCTCACTGTCTCCCGTTCTCCCTTCTCTCCGCCCTCCTGCAGCGTAACACGCTGGACGGGTGGGTGATCCGCAAGCCGCGGCCCGGGCAGCCGCTGAGCACCCAGACCCGCACTCGCTCGGCAGCCGGTCGGGCGCACTCGTACAAGGCCATCATCGACGTAAGGGCTGTTGGAGTTGGGAGGAAGGAGGAGCATTTGGTGCATTCGGCACACACACTTGACGATCCTCGTTTGATGGATCTCATCAAATACTCGTAGCCGCTGGGGCTTAACTTTCGGGGGGTTGCCCATGTCCCTCCCGTCCCCATGCCTCGCGGCCAGTTTTCTTAACACGCACAAAAACGCATACCGGCCAACCCCCACAGGAGCACGGTTCGGGGCTGCTCTTGGATCAGGGCGCCGCGACGGTTCCGGAGCGCGGACCCGTGGGTCCGTTGGCCGCCGCCCGCCGCGCCCTAGCGCTGAACAACCGGTCCGGGGAGCTGCCGTGTCGCGAGGCGGAGAAGGGGGCGCTGCGGCGGTTCATTGGGCACGCGGTGGAAGAGGGTGAGGGAGGGGGGGCGGCAGGATGGGGGCGGCGTGTTGGAAACTTTGGGTTTGGAGTTTGTTGTGCCTCAAGGGCGCAGCGGCCTGTCAACTGTAGGTGACAACATAGGAAGGTGGTTACCTTCCTATGTGGGCATGTGCTGTTGCTGGCTCTTGTCTACGTATGCATGGCTATATAATAGTATACCGGTACCCCTCCCGTCCCTCATCTCATCTCACCCCCCACCCCCCACCTCTCTCCCAGGCGGTGACAGCCCGGGTGTGCTGTACATTTGCGGGGTGCCGGGCACCGGCAAGACGGCGTGTGTGATGGAGGTCCTGGGAGGGGTGCGCAACCAGGCGCAAGACAGCGGCGTTCAGGTGAGAAGAAGAGGGGGTGCAGGTGGGGGGGTGAGAGGGGGTGTTGAAGCGGGTGGGTGCGGGCAGGTGGGTGCTGGGGTTGCAGTGGTTGGGAGGCAGGCCCTTGCTGGGCCCTTGCTCCCTACCCATACGCTCCTCATTTTTGTTGTTTTCTTCCGGAACGCAGCAAAGAAGTAAAAAAGTCGCTCCTTCTTCTCTGTCATCTCTCACCTGCCCTCGCAGCACATGCTCCTAGCCCCCAACCTGCTCTTAACTCCTACCCTCCCCCCCACTCCCGTTCTTCTCCTCCGCCTGCCCCCC